>OZ004725.1:7200000-7912550 GCA_963924685.1 Dexiosoma caninum | reverse complement strand
ATTCTTAAAAAAAAAAATTAAATAAAAAATAGAAAATATCCAGGACACGAAGACACAAAATGAAAAAAAAAAACAAAACATTGAATAAATGTGTGTAGCGAATATGTATTAAAATTCGAAGCCTTATTTACAATGATACTCCAATAAAAGAAAGAGGGAAAAAATTTAAGATGTTTATCTTCCAAGCAGAAATCTTAACCAAAACACACCACTGCCCATATAACCTTGCAAGCACCCGAAACAGGAGGTGTGGCTGCTATTATGTATTGGCGTTAAAACAATTTAGTTTAACAATAAAAAAACAACAATAAAAAAATAGAAACATATAAAAATGGAAAATAAAAGGAAGTCGTTTAAAAGTACAAACGGACATTATTTACCACTCATACCAGAAGCTCGTATTGAACCACATCCATACTTAACGAATTCGATGAGGAATAAGTTTGCACTCTTACCCACTTGTAGATTTAAAACAAACTAACAATTGAAATGAACGTTTGTTTTGCAAATGAGTATCTTAACACGGTGGACAAAGAGGACCTAAAAGATGGACAGACTTCTGAAATGGCAGTAACGTCCCAGATAAAAAGTATTTACGTTTGCCCTCCTTATGAATGTGATATAAGCACATATCGAGCTTTTGGTGCAATACCGTCGAAATTCAAAAAATCGTGAACTGAGAAAAATGCATTTGAAGTTTTGAGCCATCTTTTTGATAGTATTTTCGTTTACTAAAGCTATTTTTTACAAGTTTTTAAATAAAGAGGCATGTTTTGTAATGTTTTCTGTTTGTAAATTTCTTGTCATAAAGGAAATATTAAATTTTTTTTTTTTTTTCTGCGACCAGCACTCAGGAGATGGATCCTACACATGCGAATGGATAGGAAAGGGATAGTAGGAGAAACGACAGGAGGTGAAGTTTAATTGATTATTTTTACAGCTCTGCTTTCGCGCGTTCTTTGTTTTTTTTATACTCGTAGCAGTGCTGAAGCTTCGGTTTAGTAGCCATTTTTATTATTATTTTACTTCGCCGGTGCCACACAATACCGACGAAGAAGGGCGTTTTTATGTGATTGTGGATTGCTATCAGCTGAAGCCGGTATTGTTCAGTGACCAGTGACTATGCCTTCGACACTGAAACCTTCTGACAAAACTGACACACAAAGACACACTAATGCACATCAGAAAAATGCGAGATGTTTATTTTTATTTTAAAATTTTAGTCTGAAACTGGAGTTGAACCCAGGTCTGTTTTTGGTTGTGTAGTCAACGTGCAGACTACCATCCATCGTGCCATCGCCACCCTTTGAGTTCAATTCAATACTCGATCAAAAATTTAATAAATTTAATAAATTTAGGCATGATACAATAATTATTGATTCATTATTTAGGTATATACAAATAGTATACTATGTATATATGTACATTTTATCTATTATATACTTATATGTACATTTATTATTTATTCATATAACAGGTATCTTAATTTCCTCATCGCCAGAAGAATCGGAACTATCATTTGCATATATATCACGAGAGCCTAATAATTTTATTAAATGATCGGTATTTACGAAATCATGGCAACATTTGAATCGCAATGGAATGAAAGTGTGCTGCATTTATTAGCCATTTTAAAATATTTTCATTTTATGGTAAATTCGCTATACATCAATTTAAAAGAGAAAAATCGAATGTACACCTTAAAAAATTTAAATCAACTTAATTCTATTTAGGTCTGCTAAATTTTTATATCAAAAATTTTATTTATACACTTTTTAGTATCTCATTAGAACATTCGGTTGGTGGTACGAGCTTTCCTATGCAATAGTTATCAGCAAAATCGGCACTGCAATAACATACATAAAAACAAACACAGTCAAATTGAGAACCTCGTCCTCTGTTAAGTCGGCTAAACAAAATTTGCCATTTAATATGATTCACCTAAAAACATTAATTATTAATTTTTGAACGCTTTCAATTACATATACCAAGGTACCAAGATCTAAATTTTTACAACTACAACTTTGGCAAAAACAATATTGCTTTTTGTTGTTATTTCCCGCGTATACTCGTACGTGTCAAACAAACTGCAGTAATTTATTTCTAATGACATTTGGAAGTTGTTATTCGTAAGCGAGAGTGTTAAGTAATTGCCTCCTCCTCAAAGTAATTAGTAAAAGAAACCAAAATGGAAGTAGTGGAGAGTATGATAATTAGTATTTTAACTCATTACTATACCAGAAAAGCATTTTCTGGGTACATACTGTACAGTTGCCTTCCGCTTTCACTGAGTATGACCGTTAATTTAGTCAGCAGGGTTTTGCCATGATTCCGTGATGTTTTCTTGGCTTCTGTATCACTTCAAGCAGAGCACGTTTCCAGTGTTAAAAATAATTTTCAAGATGTAAAACGACAGAACTATACCAAGTTCAATATTTTTTGATATTAAAATATAAGCTTTTAACCCACTGTTAATACGAGTTGTAAATGCATACATACATATATTTCTACATTATTGGTAGCTATTTATGCTGGCTCGACGGTTGCTTGCTGATATTTAGTTTTCCACAGTAAATCCATGTAATACTTCAATTGAGATAAACATCGCCATTCTAATGATATCGATTGATTTTTGCTTCTTTCTTCCTTCTGCTAAAAGTTTTGTTCCTTCTTTAAATAAAATAAAAGAATTTGCGTACGTACGAAGGAAGTATTTTTAATAGGTTGTTGTTGTAATGTTTGTAATTTATTTGGTGGCATTACGAGTATAGAAAGCAAAAAAAAAATAAAAAATAAATAAGAAATAATATAAATGTTGAATATCTTTTGTCTTTAGTCGTTTGTATTACAGTTAATAAGGGTGTTTAGTTAACAAAAGCTCACCTATTTTCAAAATTCGGAAATTCTATAAAAAATTGGAGCTGGCTGTTTTTTTAGTTTTTGTAAGGGGAGAAAAAAATCGTGTCGTTATGGCCATTTTATCGCCCTAAACCACTTAACTGTCAGCAGGACAGTGACAGCGGTCATTTGAAAATTTTGCAGACATTGTCGGCTGGCTTGGCGAGATGTTTATGTCGTCAGTTTAGTTGTTGATAATATTTCTGAAATACTTTAAATCCTTATTTGTAGCTCTTGTCCACACAAGTGTAGATTATAGCACTTTTTTCATTTTTAATTTTTTTTATTTTTTTGTCTTTTCGTCTTTTTGTGCTGGGTGTGCAAAAATGTTAATCTGAACGCATAATAAGGGTATTTTATGTTTTACAGAAAATTTACTCTGTGCTATTTGATGCTTTTCTGCAATATTTGTCCACTTTGTACATTTTTGTGTATGTATGTTCATGTTGTGCGGCTACTTTCTATTGTAATGTGGCAAATTTCTTGATTTTTTTACGTTTTTCTTCCATACATCCCAAAGGAAGATTATAATTTGTTATATTCACTGTAGATTTTTACTCACTCACATATGAGTGCAATCTGATTTAACGAGTATTGGGTGGACATTTCAAATGTTAGTCTATTTAAGCTTATGTTAATGTATATGCTACATACGTGCATACATACAGACATACATCCATATGTACGTCCACATGTATTTCTGTTTGGTAAATGATAATGTTAAAATTTGGCCATGAGTTATGATATGGTCATTATGTTACAAACGTGAAATAAAAAAACAATTGTTAATTTTTTTTTTGCAACAATTTGGTACTTTTTCCATTTTATTGTCAAAATTTTTTTTTTATTGAAATGATACATTAGCGCCACCTACCAGTACACTGGGAATAAGCTATGTAAGTCATATCAGCAATACGTTTGTAAAACTTGAAGAGTAACGTAAATTGGTTAGATATTCTATACTTTCAGAGCGCACATTTTTTTTATTTTCTTTTTCTTTTATAAAATATTATTACCCAAGGTACCTTTTCAGAAGGTACTTTGTAAAATGTATGCAGGATTTTTTGAAAGTGTAATTTTACAAGATAGTCTCCCTCCACATTGGCAATTTTTGTTGCATCAATTCTTGAGTTTGTCTGCGAGTGTGGCCAGAAGATTGGATAGGTGTACACGGTTTCATGTGTTATTTTTTTTTATTTTGGACCAGCACTCAGGAGGTGACCCCCACACATGCTAGAACTAGACGAAAGGGATAGAAGGAGAAATGATAGGAGGTAAAGCTTCACTATCTTCTGCAATTCTCTTTTGCTTTGCGATTCTCACTATACAACTTGAAGTTCGATGCAGGTGTATTGGTATTCTGGATGAAAAAAAGACGCAAAAAATATAAAACTTACACAATTAATAAATTTCATAATGTGAACAGTAATGCAATTTCAAAGCAGAATTTTTAAAAATTGCAAGTGTGAATGGTGACTTAATTTTTTACAGATATTTTTAATGGTAACTTTTAAAAAATGCCCGTTTAATGGATCCTTTAAAAAGACCATTTTTAGAGGGAAAAAGAACAAAGATTCAAATAAAATAATAATTAGATTTCAACCTATCACGAAAATTGTAGGATCAAAGCAAAATTTAATTGAAAAGCATTAATTTCCATTTGGCGATTTTATGGTATTTTGATTGACCTGTTTTAAGAGAAAAACAAAAGCAATTAAAATAAACGAAGTTTCAATTAAATTATTAACTAAGAACAAAATTTTACTGCACCAAGAATTCAATTGCGAAAAATTTAACTATTATTTTTCCATGTTCGCTGTTTGTGATCATGGCATTAGTGATATGGATTTTGTATATTTTTATTTAATTTGAAATATAATTAGTTTTCTTAAAGAATAGTTGTAGTGAAATATAGACCAAAATAAAATAATTAAAAAACTGAAAATTTCTTACTACAGCTTTGGGATTTTGGTATCAACTTTGCTAATATACAACGCCTACTATTTTTTTCCCGCAGCTGCATGTACTGAAAAGCTTCTAAAAAAAAATTTTAATCTGTTCGTTCGTTAAAAGACAGCATTTTATTTAAAAGTTTTTTTTGTAACACTTCTTTTTATCATTTTTATTTAAGCTATATACACACGATTCTCATATATAACAATATTGACAGAAAAATTGTAATAAAACAACCGTTGTGTGGCAATATGGTCACAAAAACCATTGTACGACAATAATATTGCCAGAATCTGAGAATCGTGAGAACAACCGCCATTGCCATTGACAATTAATTGCCACATATTGTACGGTCATTACTTATTGTCAGATGTGCTTAATATAGTGCACCGTACAATAACATTATTGACATTTCTATTCTATTTCTATTTCTATTGGCAACGCTGCCCATAAATATTACGAGACAAAGTTTAACATTGGATCTGGCAACTTTTGCCATACAATAATCTGACAACCGTGTGAACTGAAAATTTTTGTTGGCTGATAAATTTATTTTCGGACGACTGTGTGACAATGAAATCGTAAGGTTTTCTTGCAATTGATAAATTACCAGATGGTAACAATTTTTCATTGTAACTGCATTGCCACTATATTGCCATATCGTACAATATTGTAAAATCTGACATTAGTGTGTACATAGCTTTACTATTTAAATCCAAATCCAAAAATAAATGCTTTGCAGCTTTTCCAAATAGACTTTTTTTTTGTACAAAGTTACTTAACGTAAACTTCGTATTGTATCTCTGAGTGTAATATTGGCAATCTGATACATTTGCATGGCTGTTGGCATCAGTGTATGTGAATTATGTCAGGAGTTTTTTTTTTTTTGTTACATTATCAAAATGATAAATGCACGGACATGTGTGACAATGGTTGTTAACAGGCAGACAAAACGAGTGACAAACCAACTTTCATACTTCTATGCATTCTTATTTGCACTAATGAGCTGACTATTATTTACATTATGTCTCGAAAAAATTGAGAAAAAAAAGTAAAAAATAAACTTTCAAATAATATTGTCCTTTTAATAAAAAAAAACCATTTTAAAATTAAAGAAAAAAAACCGACAACAAAAATGATCAATTAGCATTTTTTCTTTAGCTTAATAAAATGCTAAACAAAAAGAAAAGTTTTTTAATACAAAATAACAGAATTTCAATAAATTTTTTATTTAAAACAATCATTGTCTTTACCCACACCAGCCACAACCTTCGGTGGCAACAAAAGTCTCGTTTGATTAAGTAACTTGAAAGAACGCATGGCACTGGTTTAAATTAAAACAGATACAATAGAATAAGGGGAAAAAAATAATAGAATCTGTGACAGTTTATTTGTTAGTTATTGAAGTCACTCTAAAAAGAATACCTTTCACTTTTTCTTCTTTCATTATATTAATAATACACAGAATAAAATATATTTCATTCCAATTCACTAGAATTCATTTCCATACCACTTCATTTTCATTATTAAAAATTTCTTTTTGCTCATCTCAAGTACGGTCCGGCCCTTTCAAACAATCAAAGCAATTTACACTGTTCCAGATACTCGTACATATAAACTGTCTTAAAAAAAATCACAAACACACACAATTACAATTTAAAATCCTTACAACTCCCCACCCAATCTTGTCTAAATTAATGTGGCATTTGTGGTCTGTTTCGAAATGATGACAAAATAAAACAGGGATGAGCGAATTTTAAACTGAAAATGAAAATGAATCGTAAGCTCCGAGGAAAAAAAGTGTCTTCCAATGCTGTGCTCGCATAATTTCCTCAGAATGAGTGGGTGGGTAACTGGGTAAATTATACGACCGTTGGTTGCAAGTGTGAAAAAGTTTTAGATTTGTCTGCTTTAGCGGAGACGTTTATTGTAACAGATTTCAATAGGAATTTGAAAATATTTTATACGAGCTACAAATACTTTTGATACAAATTTTTATTAATATTATTTTATTTTATTTTTTATTGCATTTCACAATTTTGTTCCGGACAGGAAAATGGACAATTTGTGTTTGTGGCAATTGATTGGCAAATATTGTCTGTGTTTATCCAGATACAGCAACGCAAAATTATCTGAACTACGATGACTTTTTTAGCAAGAAAATTGAGAAGGAACAGAAAAAAAGAAGGAAAAGAATTTTTGATTAATATTTATTTGAGTTTATTATGGTAAGTGAAGTTATTTTTTCCTTATAAATAATTTAAATATTCATTGGAAGTCAATTGAAATTTTATATTGTTTTCATTTTATTCGTATTAATTAATGAAGTTTTAAATTGCTTTAAATGTGACATCATAAATAAAGTTTTACTCATCACGTTAAAGATCACCGATATTAGTTGTATTACCGAGTTCTTGGCCTGAATAGGAGTAGCATTAGAACACTTGCTGGACACTTGACACTGAACACTTGCAACAAACATATGGACAAAATAAAACTTTCTATCACCAATACATGCAGATTCTGCTGCGAGGAAGAGGAGTCCATGGAATACTTTTTTTCTTGGGCCAGTGCTCAGGAGTGTCTCCGGAAACAGGGAAACTAAGTTTTGGGGAAGCGGATAGAGCGAGTAGTTTTTGTGGACATTTAACTTGAACTTTCCAATATCGCAATTGACTGGGTAGACTACTGCAAGAGTTCATTCCTCATACGAATGGTTCGGCTAAAAAACAAATTTCTTCTTTAATGTATAGTACATCTTGCTGGTAAATCGACCACAAATGTTTCCATTCCCGGGGGAAAAAATGGAAAGGCAACCAGTCCTTAACTGTTTGCGGTTCAACTGGTAATAGCTTAGTCTACGAAGTCTGACCGGAGACTTATGTGCATTTTATCTGTTGGTTGGTGAAACTTTTGTTTCATCAGTTGCATTGTAGCAATTTATTCAATAGACTTTTGCTTGCGGCTGGATTTATTGTTTGTTAAATATGGCACCACGGATGTTAGGAGCCCCACGAACCATGGTTCCTGCCTGGCAATTGGTGAGGCTCATAGTGGGAGCAACGTAATGGCTGTGGTTTAAACCCTAATCACGGGGAGAGGAAATTTTGTTCGGTGCGTAGTTGCATTTCAACCGGGTGCTGCGACCAATAGATTGGAAGGAGGCGCAGCGTTGTTAACACCCTTTTCTTTTATTAAAAATCATTTCTGTTGTAATAAAAAATTCAAGACTGCTGCAGCTGATACAAATATAAAAGAACACAGTATTTAAATAGATAGGATAGATAGAAAATTATTTGCACGGATTTGTTTGTCTTGAATTGAAATAGTGTATGTACATAATGATTTTATATTTTTTTTTTAAATTTGAAGACTTATTTTTATAAAGTAAAACATATGCTGGAATTTTTTTTTTAATTTTTAACGTGGTAACGCTGGCTATAAGTTGATATTCGTCAACAAAGTATTCATTGTGCCAATCTCTTCCGTCGGTACGTTAATGTCATTTGAAAAAGGCAAAGTATGACGGATGATGGATTCTATGTGCGCCGGCTTTTAAACACACATATTGTAGAGAATTAAACAATATTATCATTCTGGCTTGAGCATTCAAAGAAACAGGCTGTGTTATCGCTTGATGCGTAAAATCAGTGTTGCCACTAAAAAAAATTCTCCTCAGCAAAAATTTTTGTTCTCTTTTTTTTTTTTTTTTTTTTTTTATCTGGGACCAGCACTCAGGAGATGACTCCTACACATGCGAAGCATTGTGCTGGAACTATAGGAAAGGGATAGTAGGAGAAACGACAGGAGGTGAAGCTTAATTAATAATTTTTGCAGCTCTGCTTTCGCACGTTCTTTGTTTATACTCATAGCAGTGCTGAAGCTTCGGTTCAGTAGCCATATTTATTATTGTTTTACTTCGCCGGTGCTACACAATACTCTTATATAAATAAACTGCAAGAAAATATATTTAATGGGCAATATGAACTAAACTTAATTTCAGATAATTATTTGGCAAATTAAAATTTTTGGTTTCTTAACACGCATGAAAAATATAACATGAAAAGTCATTCCACGAACATTCAATTTCTATTATTTAATTACAACTGTCGTTTTTTTGACTGTAAAAAAATATAAAACTTCATCGAAATTCATGAGAATCCTGGTTAAGTGACATTGCGCATAAAAATGACGAAGTTATAGCAAAACTAATTTTGACAACTTTTTTCCGTTTCCATATCTAAATTAATTTGCCTTTTAAATTGGGTATATGATGCACAATTCTACTCTGGCAACACCGACTCTTGTTCTGAAAGAGAACATATATATAATACAAATAACCAAAAACGTAAGAGCATACCTCTGCTTTATAGTTTTTGTTACGACTTCCCTGACCCTCTTCGGTTCTACAGGAAAAATTCACTTTTCAATTACACAGGGTGGCTGATGAATTTTGCTAGATTAAGAACCTGGAACGACTTCTTTTGTAATGCATGGAATATTTTCAATCTCTTTTTATTTGAAAGCACATCGAATTAGTCTTAAAGAGGTGCGCCATCTTGGCAAAAAATTGTTCATTACTGTCCGCAAAGTTAACGCTAGTACTGTAGCTATTGTCGCTCGAATTGATTGTCTTAGTTCCTCCAAATTTATCTGTTGCGATTTCTACACTCCCTTATTACAATAACCATACAAGAACAAGTCCGGTGGAGTTAGGTCAGGCGATCTAGGGGCACAACGGAAGGTTGATTTTCTTGAAATGAATCTGTTAAGTTGAACCAAAACTACAGACTTCAATGCGTGATAGTGGCATTCTTTTTCTAGTGTCCCACTTTTAATTTTCATTAAATCTAAGGATCAATCTACAAAAACCAAAACAAAAAACTCCAGATTACTTAGATAGAAAAAAGTTACCAAGTTTTCTTTTGGTATCGGCTTTCATAAGCCACCCTGTATCTTTTCAATGAATGAGAATTTTTTTGCTTTCGTACAGTGCAACAAACTCTTTTGCCGTCTCCAAACAATAAACACCAAATTTTTTTGGATCTACTGCCTCGGTGATTGGTATAGTGAAGTTATATAGTGAAGTGAAAATTGCAAGTTCAAATGTTTGGAGAAAAAATAAATTTTTGTTATATGTTCTTAAAAAAAAAAAAAAAAAAAAAAAAAAAAAAAAAAAAACAAATGCTATAAATATACGTGTGCGTGTGTGTGATCGGTACAAATTTTTGAATTAATTGAATTAATAACTCGTACATTTTTGATTGGGAAAATTCGCGGATAGTATCGTTGGAAAGGGCGTTTTCTGAGCTTTCCAACGGTGTATCATAGTCCCGGATCGGAATAAGGAATTAGGAGCAGTTAATTTTTTTGAAAATTCTGTAAATAAATAGTGTTGTGTTAAAACATACAAACTGGACATTTCTAAACACACATAAAGAAAAAAGAAAACAGAAAACATAAAGTGAAGTTTTTACTAAACACAAATAAATATTAAAATATAAAAACATAACAAATATAAAATAGAACTATCACAAACAATACATATAAAAATAAATTTAAACAAACCAACAAATACTACTCAAACATAAACAACAACAACAACAGTACGTGGCATTACTGTACAGTGCATTGTTTTCTATATGAGTGCAAGCGATTGCTCGAACAAAGCAAATGTGAAAAAAACAAAACGGCAGACATGCATACATAATTGTCAACTCTGAAAGCAAGAGTAGTGAGAATATTTACGATCCTAAATGCAATAGAGATTATTTAACCCTGAAACCGACCACTGGTCCAATTTTTGCTGAAAAAAGTGCAAGTGATCCAAATTTGAATAAGTGTACAGAAGATAAAATAATTGTATCGCGCTCATTTTCTCCCATAAATAAAAGTACGGATCTTCCGTCGTGTTCAAATTTTTCAAGCCATAAAATACCTACTGGAATGGACCGCTACATCACGATCACTAAGCGTAAATCCAGTCCTAGGGCCGCCAATACTGAACCCGACCCTAAAATGCCACGAACCAATGAGGGTCAAAATAGGTTTGCCATTCTTGGCAAAATGGCCAATAACAATACGGAAAAGCCAGAGCAAAGAGCAATAAAACCGCCACCAATATATTTGCGAGAAGTGTGTACTAATTCTTTGGTGAGTAAATTGTCAAAGTTGATAGGTAAAGATCACTTTTACGTGGTCTCTATTCGCAAAGGTAACTTGCTGGAGACAAAGATTCAGGCCGACAGCGAGAAAGGCTATAGGGCCATAGTGAACAATTTTGATTCGGAAAAAAAAAGGTTACTACACTTACCAATTGAAGAGTGCAAAGGGCTTAGTGGTGGTCATTAAAGGTATTGACAATTCTGTGCCGACTGAGGATATTAAAGATGCCCTGAAGAATGCGGGGTTCGATGCTAAATCAATTTTCAATATAATTAACCGAGAGAAAATTCCTCAGCCAATGTTTAAAGTTGAAGTTGCTTTCGACTCAACTAAATTGAAAAAAAATGAAACTCACCCCATTTACAATTTAAAATTCTTATTGAACCGAAGAATTGTCGTAGAGGAACCAATTAAGCGTAAGGGTCCGCCTCAGTGCCAAAATTGTCAGGAGTTTGGACATACAAAATCTTTTTGTAAATTACCATCCGTATGTGTGAGATGTGGAGACATTCACAAATCTTTGGAATGCCCACACCCGAAATCTGACACGAATGTGAGAAAGTGCGGTAATTGTGGTGAAAAACACACCGCCAATTATCGTGGTTGCAAAGTGTTTTTGCAACTAAAAAATTCAAACAAGGCAAGAAGATCAGTGCCAGTACCACTCGAGTATAAGGAAACTAATTTTCCTAATTTGCCAACAACTTCTGCCCGTGCAACTCAAAGAGCTCAGGGTACAAATGTGCAACACGTTAGTTTCGCTGAAACGTTGAAGAAAGGTAATACATCGCAAGAAAGTCATCGAGTTAACTCGTATGCAAACGTTTTGAAGGAAGGTGAGCACAAACCACTGCCCGACACTCAAAGTGCCATCGAGAAATTGATAGACACTATGAACAGTTTTATGTCCAACATGCAGGGTATGTTCCAGCAAATGCTGCAAAACCAGAGCATGCTGATGCAAATTTTGTTGAACAAAAAATAATGGATACGCTGAAAATTTGTTTTTGGAATGCTAATGGCCTGAGCCAGCACAAGTATGAAGTGCAACAGTTCCTACAATCACAACAAGTTGATGTACTTCTCGTATCCGAAACACATTTTACTCAAAAGAACTGTTTCAAAATAAAAAATTATTATAATTATGACACAAAGCATCCAAGTGGCAGAGCTTGTGGAGGGACAGCAATACTGGTTCACAGAGATGTTGCCCATTTTCCCCTACCAGAATTTTCGACGGATCACATACAAGCCACCACCATAAGGTTACCACGTTGTGGTACATCGATTTCTGCCGTTTATTGTCCACCCAGACACTCCATTACTACGGATCAATTTTGGAACTTTTTTCAAACGTTAGGAACAAAGTTTATTGCAGCGGGTGATTTTAATGCAAAACACACTTTTTGGGGTTCTAGACTTATTTCACCAAGAGGAAGGCAACTTTTCGATGCGATATCCCTTCACAATTTGGACGCAATATCTGCAGGTCAACCCACATACTGGCCTACAGACATTAATAAAATTCCAGATGTGATCGACTTTGCGGTCACTCGCAGCATAAGAAGAGAACTATTTCATTTGGTTCCGTCTTTGGATCTTTCGTCGGATCATTCACCTACTTTTTTGAATTTTTTTCGCGCTTCTGAAAATGCAGAGCAGAATAAGTGTTATCATAAAAAACATATAAATTGGCTAAAGTACAAAATGTACATTAGTACCCACTTGCCACAACACTTGTCTTTGAAATCGGAGTCTGAAGTAGAGGATGCTGTAATCCTCACAACAAACATCCTGAAAGAAGCGACAGCAGTTTCCGCATCAAACGTTTTGATAAGAAGCAGGCGTCATTACAACAGTAATGCTACCGTTGAGTCCCTGATAAGGCATAAAAGACAGTTGAGGCGTCAGTGGCAGGAGCTCCGTTCACCTGGCTTAAAGGCACAACTAAATAAATGCCAACGGAAACTGCGTGTTTTGCTGAAAGAGGACAAAGAATTTCAACTGAATGAATATCTGCAAAGGTTGGACACAACAGAGCAAACAGATTATAGTTTGTGGAGAGCTACAAAAAAAATGAAACAACCTACTTCCTACGAGGCCCCAATAAGGTTACATAATGGTGAATTTGCACAGAGTACAGAGGAGAAAATTGAGGAATTCGCCAACCACCTGGAAAACGTATTTACACCAAATGTAACCACTTCCCGTATTGCGCCGATTGTCATAAACGAAAGAGTACAACGTCCACTGAAATTCCGATTTGCTGAAGTCGAATCTGCTATAAAAACGTTAAAAGCCAGAAAAGCTCCAGGCAGTGACAAAATCACAGGAGCAATGATAACTAATCTGCCACAATCAGCATTGAGGCTGATTCTCTTTATTTTCAATTCTATGTTGAGGTTGGGTACGTTTCCGAAAGCATGGAAACACTCAGAAATCGTAATGATTCCTAAGCCAGGTAAAGATGTTACGCAAGTATCTTCTTATCGTCCAATAAGCTTATTGCCGATACTGTCCAAACTTTTTGAAAAATTGATTCTCGAGAAACTACGGCACCACGTTGACACTAATTCTGTTATCCCACATCACCAATTTGGATTCCGGAAAATGCACAGCACTGTGGCACAAGTACACAGAATAACAAACCTTGTCCGATCGGCTTTCGAGAATAAAGAATACTGTTCGGCACTTTTTATTGATATATCTCAAGCGTTCGACAAAGTCTGGCACGACGGTCTGATGCACAAAATTGTAAACTTGCTACCGGAAAACGTTCACAAATTGTTCAAAAATTACATAACTAATAGATCTTTTCATATAAGGTCGAAATCGGTGATATCCTCCATTAAAAATATCCATGCTGGTGTACCACAGGGAAGTATCCTTGGTCCTTTTCTGTACATTTTATTTACTGCGGATATGCCTACAAGTCAATTGACGCATACATCAACTTTCGCGGATGATACTGCTTTTCTAAGCATACACAAGAATGCAGCAGTAGCAAGCCAACATCTTCAAGCGCATTTGAACCGATTGGAAAAATGGTTATCAAAGTGGAAGATAAAAGTAAATGCTTCAAAGTGCGTCCACATTACGTTTACTCTGAGAAGGGACAATTGTCCTCCCATCACGATAAACGGTGTTACAATACCTGAGGGCAACCACGTAAAATATCTTGGTATTCATCTCGATAGACGTCTTACGTGGACTAGTCACATAGCGGCCAAAATCACTCAACTGAAGTTGAAAACTGCGCAGCTTTACTGGCTTATAGGACGACACTCTGCACTAGGCCTAGATATGAAGGTGCTGTTGTATAAGGCGATTTTAAAGCCCATATGGCTATATGGCGTTCAGCTGTGGGGAACTGCTTCCGCATCAAATGTTGCAAAATTACAAAGAAGACAGTCAAAAATTTTACGAATAATCACAGGTGCTCCATGGTACATGAAAAATGTAAATATCCACAGGGATCTAAAAATTCCATCAATTAATGATGAAATTAAAAAAGTCTGTACGAAGTATAGGACGAAGATCACGGTGCATCCCAATCCACTTGCTAGAGAATTGCTGGTCTTTGAGGGTCACAGAAGACTCAAAAGGACCCAAACGTTTGATCTGATTGGATGAAAATTCTGTGTAACCATTGGGTTGAAATTGCAGTGGCAATGGAAACTATTTTTTTTTTTTTTTTTATATAGTATATTTTTAGATTAAGATTTGAACACATTTTGTTAATTCATATTGAAAGATCCAAAATTCAAAAATAAAAAAAAAAAAAAAAAAAAAAAATATGTTCTTAAAAATAAACAAACAAAAAAAAATTAAGTCTCCTCACAGTTTATTTGTTCAATTTTAGTATATTGAAATATCTATTTTCTTATGTGTAAACTACATTATAAAAATTATTAAAAAAATTATTAAAAAAACATTTCAAGTTCTACACTGAAGAAAAAACTCGTCAATGATGTTTGTGATTAAAAGTCACCGAAAGATGCCATTCATTGAATCAATGAAAAATGTTTCATTACATTTATATACATCATTTATATGCATGTATCATAAATGTAATGAAACTATTTCTTCAGTTTAATGAAACATTTTCATATATAAAATTTAAATGTTTCATTGATAGAAAGATGTTATTAATAACATAAACGAAATTTATTCACAAACTTGATGAAAACTTTCATATATGAAATAACATTGTTGTCATAAATGCAATGATAGTATTTCATTGTATTGATGAAATAATTTCATTGAATTTATGAAACATTAATTTGTATTTTTAAAAGGTAACAAAATGACAAATATGAAATAAAAGAACTGCAAATTTCATTAGCTTTAGCAAATCGCATAGTACATTAAGTAGACACAAATCATGCAGCTTACTTATGTATATTTTATCATAAATTTATTAAAAAGAATACTCGTTTAGGCTATGAAAATCTACTCATTGATATAATGAACTATGAAAAACTTATAAAAAAAGAGATGGCAAGATGTCATGTATTTAATGCTATTGTTCATTATATTAATGAAAATTTCCATTATTGCAATGAATACCATTTAATTTCGTAATATTAATAATGGATTTTTTTTAAGTGTAAATTTTTTTATAAACAAAATATTAAAAGAAAACATGAGAAAAATAATCAATGAACAGATTATTTTTTATTGTCAAGACAATTTTATGTAAATTTTATTCTTTCTCACATTTTCTCCGAAATATGCAAAACAATTACGAATATACTTTTATTACAAACACAATTCATACACTCATTCAATTTTCACAACATTCGATTTGAAATTGTAACGTTTTTATTTGTTTACTGCTGCCATGTATCATCATTGGGATTCACAATTCCCAAGGTTCATATTAAAAGTCTGACAAACCGACAACCATAAATAAATATCAAAAGAACAGGACTAAGAGAAAGAGGAAGTAATTAAATGGGAGCGGTGGGCGGCAAGTTGCTTAGTAAAATCTCTTACAAGTCGTATTGTCGTCAGCAGTTGTGGTTATATTCAATAATACCGTTATCATCATTGCCTTTTTTATTTCTCATTTTTTTTGTTGTTATCTATTCCCATAACTGAGATTATCACATGATGACAATTGCTGTTACAATACAACACATTATTCCCTCCTATTTATGTTTGTGTATGTAAATTTCTCATAAAAATGACAATATTTAGTTTTTGTTTTCGTAGTTATTAAAATGTATGTATTATTGCAAAAGAAAAATATCTTAAAAAGAGTAAAGTAATAATAAAAAGTCTATGAACAAATAGAAGAACCTGAATTGAAATTTTATTTATTTTATGGCGTTCGTGTTATTGTTATTATTAATGCTTTCATTGTTAAGAAGAAAATAAACGACCTTTTTTTATTTAAAGCAATAATCACGCTCCAAATATTTTTTTAAAAAGAAACATATCATTTATCACATACTTATGTATGTATACGAACATGATGAAGGACCTAGGACACAATAGAGAAGAGACATAGACCACGGCAAAACATCAAAACATCCACAAAGGCATAGACATTACTTGGAGTAGACTTAGATGAGATATAGACAATATTTAGACTAGAGTTAGTGGAGATATAGACAATACATTTACAAGTTAGTGTGTTTTTTATCTTTGGATTTTCAGTATACATACTTAGTTAGCAAAGACATGCGTGATATTTTCTCTGATGCTTTTGAATTTTACGTAACTGAATACGCAAAACTCCCTTTGGGTTTTAAGAGTGATTAACATATATTTACGACATAAAAACAAAAAAATAATCCACATTTTTTCTGCTTTCAATAAATATAAACACAAGCCTGACCTATCCACATCCAAAGTTAATAAAAAAAGTAACAAAATATGTATGAATTAAAAGATTTGTGTACAAAGTAATGCAAATAATCTGCAATTTCCCGAACTATGTATAGAAAACTAGAATTATGTTAACATATTATATGTTTTTTAAAGTATAACCAATTTAGGAAATTATCCGAATTAGGTGGCAACTCTTCTGTACATATAGTTGAACTACATAAACTGGAAAATCCTTAAATATGGGAACAGATAAGATTATTTTTGATGGTTCTCAGGGAGTTGAGTGGATTTCTCAGGGGGTGCGGCTGTTTATAGCGTTAGCGGTGTTGCCGTTCATCGGAGCCATTGGTATATTAATTTTTTTAAGTTTTCTACTGTGCCCTATTTATCTTTTCTGAATTATTTCTTTTGCAGCGTGTTAACACTGGCAATATTTCAAGCAGTTATTGTTTCTTATAGTGAATTAGTTTGACTTGAAATGTAGTACTAATGAGATTTCGAGCCAAATGTAGTTTATTTCGACGAAGCTTATGTTTCACACAACGTAAATGTCAAAATTTGTTTACATTTTATGCATGCCAATATCAATTTTATTCAACTGTTTAATTTGAGAGAGCGCGCAATTAACAGTTTTACTCATGGCTTTAGAGATGTTTATAAAAACAATTAAAGCATACATAAATGAAATTAATGTTTTTCTTGCTATTGTAACCTGTGTGTGTTGATTATTGAGAGATCAGTGCAAATAATAATTACTCCACACGCAAACAAAATTTGTAATTTTTTTGCTATTGTAGTCATCTGTTATTGACATCCTCAATGATAGTTGCGCCTACTGATTAAATATACTTTGGGTTATATAAAGAACGTGTGTTTAAACAGAAAAGCGATTGCACAAGCGATTGTAAATTTAGAAGAATAAATTATTTTATACATTATCAAATAATCGTCTTGAAATTCCTTGTGCATTTGGTATTCGATACTCCACGTTTTTTTATCCTTAATCTGATTTATCCTTTTTATTTCCTGCGTCCTTTCTATACAGATTACACAATGGAACCATGACCGAATTGGACGCTAGTGGATTAGGTTCTTTTCATTTCACCAGCAACCTTTCTATCTAACTTAACATTGCCTTCTACCGAATATATTAAACATCACTTCTCGATCTAGGCGAAGAGAGGGGTATTTAGCACCGAATGTTGAGGCACCCTATGAGTACTGATTTTAATGGGTCTATCGATTGAATTTTATGTTGTGGTACATTTACACTGGACTGAAATGTATTATTACATTCCGAGTGATTTTCTAAAGCTGGTAGCATATTTGAAGAGTATATCAATTAAAAGATTGTACTCATAGACGGTCTGCAGCATTAATCGGTTGCGGGCGACTTAAAAATCTCATTTTCTGACAAAAAGAAAAAGACTTGGGAAAAGTGATTGAAAAGTGCTGAACAATATCACTCTCTGTGTTCGTTATATAATGCTACGTTTATCTCTGAATGTAAATTGGTGATTGGTAAATTCTTGTATTTAAAATCAGATTCATCTTTTTGTATCAAGAAGCTTTTAAATACATTTCTCTACGCGATTGTACTTCTTTATAATATTTTTCTATTAGGAAGATCTTCATATTCATTATACACGAATGAGTCGCAATGATATTAAAATTGATGAGCAGAATATCTCTTGCTCTGTGGGTCAAAATGAATTCCAGAGTGCATATAGACGTATTTTATTCACAAATTTACAGACATACATATATATATCTGTATACTTCTTCGAGATATAAGTATTCTGAAGTTAAACTTATTAAATTAATAAATCATAATTGAATTTTATCTGTTGTCCACACATTTTCTTAAACCTTTTATTGTTTGCATGCATACGTGTGTATCACTCATACTTTAAGTTATAAAACTATAAAATATTTTCTAACTAAGATATGAAGTTGCTATGCCTTTTAAGCGGATTTTAGTGACTATTTATAAATTGTCTTTGCTTTGTTTTTTACTGGAAATCCTTTACATGCCATGTTTGTTTAATATTGATAGCCACATAAGCTTTAGTAACAATAATAACTTTATATTTTATATTTAACGACTTAAGGACAGACAATAAATGAAAAATTTATTTAAATAGAATTAAATGTTTGCACGAGCAGTAGAAAAAAATCATGGTCAAAATGAAAAATACTAAATCATATTTGTCCCTTGTTTTGCACTGTTGGTATCTGCACAAGAGTCTTGTGGTGTCGTTCAGTTAAAAACAAGAAAAGTTAAGGACGTGCACTACTAGTTAATAATTTTTAGTTAAAACACTTTTGAAGTTGTTAAAGCTGCTTTTCAAATTTAATTTAATTTAATTTACTTTCATAAATATTTGATATTAAAAATAATTCAGTTTAAAAGTGTTGAAAGTTTTTAATAATTTCTTTTATTTCAGCAGAGTTTTTACTTGAATTTTCCCACATTTAGTGTATGTGTGCGTGGTATATGAACGTGTGTATTGCCAAATTGCTGTTGTCTTATATTTAAATTTGCCTATGCATACACAGACACATAAATCAAATAATAAGTACTCTTTATTATTATTATTATTATTATTACTACGAGTACTATGATTATGATTATTATTTGCACTTTCTTTAGTTATTTTTTTTATTTTCTTCAACATGTTCTGTTTGGTTTTTTTTTTTTTGTAAAAAGTTTTCAGCAAAAATGCTTTATTGAATAAGAACAACCAAATTCCTGCCAAAGCAACTCATTCATCTAAAACCTCTTTCCACGGTGCGCGTATACGTTACTTTGACAGCAAATGAAGTCGCAAAAAGTACGCATAAGCTTCGTATGACTCAAACCTGATTCTCTACGTACACAGCGCTATCAACTTTTCAATTTCAAACTAAACGCGTATTTTCGGAAAAAAGCACTAAATTTAAAATATTTATAAATTATTGAAGGAATATTTCGTCATGTTTAAGTTCATAGCTAATTTATCACAATAATGTGAAAATTGCTTTTAATTAGAATAAAACAAAAAAGAACAATTAATCTCCAATACCAGTTAAGTAGAACACGTATATACAGTCAGCAGCGTGGCCATTTTGGAATTTTTGCGGCTAAATTTAGCTTTATTTCTGATTTAGCTGCCAATTCTTCATTTAGCATTTTTTAGCATTATTTAATTTAAGAATATTCAAAATAGTAATCTTAATTTGAAAATCTACCACACTTTTTTTTTGATTACACATACAAATCTGTAACGCCGACAATAACGCGAATGAAAATTTAAAGCTGGCATCACAATGATTATGTGTCAGAAAAAATGTTAACTGGCTACTATTGCCGAAGAGTTCATTATAAATCATGAAACACTTTCGCCACAGCAGGCTACCAGCTACCAGCTACAATCTGTCAAAATTAAAATATATGGAAATATATATATGGAAACGATAATTTTGACGACAGGGCTACACGACCACTTTTGAAGCTGTCGTCAACTTAAGATAATTTCTATTTTGACAGGCGACAATATGCAATTATAGTGCTGCTAAAGAGCCGTTCAGACTACTATATAAGTAGTAAGACTTTCATCACATTTTACGATACAGAAATCTAAATACATTTATTGCGACTGTCAAAAAATCTAACGTAAACTGACATTTTGTATTCACACCATCACACTTGAAATAGAGATTAAAATTTTAAAAATGTTAAGCCTTTATATGAAGAAAAAAATAACAAAAAATGGACGGCACGCCACCGGCGGCGGAACAGTTGGCTTGTGAATTTTAATCAGATGAAAAGTATTATCGTTTAGAAAATTTTCAAAAAATGAGAATGTATTATGGGATATCAATTTTTTATCGTAATACTTGTGGTTTTCACACTATCACACTTGCACGTATTATTTGAATTTTTGACAAGTATTAATACAAAGTATAATAGTCTGAACGGGCCTTAATGAGAAATTATTAATATATAAGAGCTTAAAAATACTTACTTTTATTTGAAAAGAAAAGAACAGAAAAATTTAATATATTATATTATTAACTCACATTTAACAACAAAGAAGTTTTGCATAGACAAGTTGACCTGTTTTTAAATATTTATGTGTAATGATGTGATATTACGAACAAGTGTTTTTTTTGAATGAAACTGAAATGCTTTAAAGTGGCACCACTGAAATATACGAAATACACATTTCTGTGGTGAGCAGTTGTTCATAGCTGCCGTCTTCAAAATAATTAAGTAGCCGGCTACAAGGGAACCATTGCATCCAACTACATTTGTAGTCTCTGTAGCTCGTAGCATGCTGTGGCGAATGTGTTCATGCTTAACGCGACATTTTATGTGCTATTATATATTTTTCTTTATCGTACATCTTGGAATTATATAATCTTTCAGATATAAGAGGCACATAAGTAACTGACTTATAAATTTTTCGTTCAGTCATTACTCTTCTATTTAAATTATTATAATTTTTATATTGCCTTATTAGTCGAGAGATGAATGAAAGTGGGTAATTATTATTAATTAAAATACTCCTAATTTTCCCTATATTAGCTTTACAAAACTCTATATATCACTAATATTCAATACTCTGTCAATCAGATTCTTTTCTGTATTTATAATAACTCTTTTAGGATGTTTACAATAATAATTAATGAAGTAGGTTTTTCATACGTTTGTCTATAAGTAGTTTTTTTTTTATTTCTTATGACTATGTTTTTTTACACATGCGATCCATTGTGCTGGAACTAGAGGATAGGGATAGTGGAGAAATGACAGGAGGTGAAGCTTCACTATCTTACAACTCTGCTTTTGCACGTTCTTTGTTTTATAGCAGTGCTGTAGCGTCTCTGATGTCTCCTTATATTAAATATTGAACTTCGTTTTTGTAGCAGTTGTTAGTAATTATTTTACTCCCCCGGTGCTACACAATACCTACGAAGGGGGGCGTTCTGATGTGCCTGTGGATTAGATACAGCTGAAGGCGTTACTGTTCAGTGACTATGCCTTCGGCACTGAAACCTTCCGGCAACAACTGACACAAAAACATAGAAATGCACATCAGAAAAAAATACGAGATGTTTTTATGAGTCTGAAACTGGTGTTGAACACAGGAAAAATTTTTGGTTTTGTAGTCAACGTGCAGACTACTTGGACTATCTAAATATGGTATTTTATAATCACAATCGCTTTCAATTGAAAATTTAATAACATCATGAAATGAATTGAATACAGTCAATTGATACAGACAGTTGAGTTGATATTATACAAAAGAACTCATCGACATATTTTGGGATAATTTTTGGTTTTTTATCTAAATTTTATGAAAAAAAAGTTTTTATCAAACGCAGAGTTGTAAGAAGCTTCACCACCTGTCATATCTCTCTCTCTCTCAATATCCCTTGCCTCTAGTTCCAGCCCAATGCATCGCATTTGTAGGGGTCTTCACCTGAGTGCTGGTCCAAGATAAAAAAAGAAAAAGGTATCGATATTTTTATAAATTTCTTTTATCACTTAAGCACTTACGGTAATTAAACGTGGTGCAAGTTAGTGAAAGTTTTTTTTAAGGATTTATTGTTTTATTATAAAAATTAATAGTTTACTCTCAAATAAAATTGCTGTATGAAAATTAAAAAAGATTTTGCCATACAAGTATTTTTGTTAATATTTTAATTTGTGGCGATTTATTTGCTCTCATTTTTTTTTGACGATTTTTTAAAGGCAAAACTTAACGACCCTGCTCAAACCACTGGATTTGCAAAGTTTTCGCTTTTCTTTTGAGCAGAGTGAGGGCAAGAGTATTGAATGAGAAGTACATGAACTAAACAATATAATTTGCATAAAATTGACGTTAAAGGTTACATTATGAAATACTAACATTTACTTAATCCCCAACTCCAAAAGCAGAGAAAAGAATAAAAAAAGGAATCGGTACATAAAATAATTTTTGTAATAAATTGTATGTGGTTTATATACATCCATGTATGTATGAATGTATGTAAGTCTGTCCGTTTGTATTCCATTACGAGTATAACTGCTTTTAACATAAATAAATATTTATTTATTTTAGACGAAAAACCAAATTGAAATTTTCATTTTTGCTCTCCAACTGCGGGCTTGTGGACTGATGTTTGTTTGTATGATTCCCGTTTGTTTTTTTTCCTGCAATTCACTTAAAACATTAAATCAAGTGTTATTATTGCAGAAATTATATATATAAAAAAAAATCATGTTTTCCTCAATATACACATGAAGCAGATTGTAGAAAAATAATTAGATGTATTTTCTTCTATGTTTTTTTTCCTTTTTTTTAATCCTGAAATGTATAAATTTACAATTTAGTTAATTGCCATTTCAAGACAGTCTGTGCTATTGAAATAATTTGTTTCTTTAATTGAACATTTAATGTAGATTTGAATTTTTCGTTTTATTATTTTTAAATTGTCTTAGTTAAACAAATAATTTGGCAAAAGTTTCAACTTGAAAAACCATTAAAACAATTTAAAATGTATTGTTTTCGTAATGCTCGCTTACACGTAAAATACTACAAAACTTTTGCCATTTAAGAAAATGATTGTAAATCGTTGATTTTACTTGAGATTTCTTATAAAAACGATTCCCTAAGGCTTCCACTGAGGCGAAGTAACAAAACCAAAAAAAAGCAAAAAAAAAAAACCAAACCAAACCCACTAGCATCGAAGTTACACCAGCCAATTTTAAAGCAATTTGATTGTGGCTAAACATTAATGAAAACGAAAAATAAAAATGAAAATTATCAGTTCAGTTCAGTTAGAAAAAGAAAACGTTTATGGCTCGCGTTTTTCTTTGCAACGGTGATATTAACAGCCATCAAGTAAAATTGTTACTGCTTGCTGTGATTATTTAAATAGAAAAAAAAGTGTAAAAACATGGAATGGCATGACGTGTTAAAAATGGGAGTACTTATAAATACACACAGGCTACAGCAAGTTAATTTTCGACTCTTTTGCTTTCTCAGTCCCTGAACTGCTAACAAAATAGCTTAACAACCTTGTAAGTAACTAAGTACTAAGAGGGTGTTTTCTAACGCTGTCAATTTGAACTTTGACGAAAATTATACGCAGTTCAGTTCGGTAAATGAAAAATAAAAGCGTATTTAAAATTTCGGCGAAATAGTTGTATTTTATGTGGGTGTATTATATGGGAAATATTCATTTTGACAAGCTTTGGCAAAACTGTCCCAAAAGTAGGCAGGCCTGGAATTGGTTTTAATATTTGTTTGTACTTTTGTATTTTTCAAACCATAATAAGTATTTAGATGAATTATTGACCCTTTGATGGAGGATTACAGCTGCAGTGTATCCCTCTTTTTTTATGTGGCCACAATGGTTCGAAATATTGCCAACAAGGCGATTAGAATGAAATGCGAGCGTTATTCAATTTTTGGTTGCATATTTGACGATGTCTTTGATTATCAGTGGCATGTTCAAGTCATTATGGATGAATGTGTGCTGGGATAAAATTACATACAGAAACATAATTTAATATATTTGATGGTTTCGTTTTATAAACTCCTTCATAAGAATTATCACGCCAGAAAAATATTAACTGCATTTAAATTGGCAAGCCCACCGAAATATTGGTTTTTTTTAAATTTGAAAATTTTCTGCGAAACTCCGTTATATTTTAATATTAATATTAATTTAACTATGTTTGTTATATTGTTTAGCTGGTCTATACAACCAATTTCTTGAAAAAAGCTAAGAATAACCATATGTTTATACAAGAACTCTCAAATATTTTTGAGAATTTTGGTATTATCACCATATTAAATGTACATATACGAGTTGGCCAGATAAACCATACAACAAACATACATAAATAATCGTAATTAATTTTGACTCGCTTTGAATGAATAAAAAAATAGTTACAGAAATATTAATGTAATTTTTCGTGAAACGCTGTCATCTGTCTGGGCACTGTATATGTGTGTGAACTCATTGTACCTTATTGAAATCCGAGAAAGAGACGGAGAGAGAGAAAACTTTTTCTCGCTGTAGTTTATGGAAGATTAGTTATTATAAAATTACCGAATTACGAGAACAATACGGCCTTCTTATCAGAAAGGCTTGATGAAACTGTGTACTAAACTGTGCAGTTGCACTGGTAAGACAGGCATCAGCTACAGCGTACTACAGAGCAGAATCCAGAAAAGTGCTGCAGAATAGTACGGTGAGGGCTAGGATTCTACAGTGGTTGGATTGTCTGGCCTCAGGAAGTGGCGGGAGACGACCACATATAGACAGGCTTCATAGAGCTCACTGGATGGCCATTGTACTACTAATAAACGAGGTTTGTTCAAAAGAAAAAGTGAATTTTGTTTTCTTCGAATACAGTGGCGTGGTGCATACTGAGTTTTTGCCAACAGGTCGTACGGTTAATAAGGAATACTACAAGGCATTTATTCAACGTTTGCGTGAAGCAATACGGCTCAAAAAATCGGAATTGTGGTAAAAAAATCATGGATTAATTCAACTAAAATTTTGGGCCAATTTATTTCAACTCAACCTGCGTAGCTTTCTTACTCAGTTGCTTGGTTGTGTTCCTTCTAACAAAAATATTTTCATTCTTGAGCTAATTAAAGAAGGAAAATGTTTTTGTTGTTATTTTAGTTGTAAATAAGAGAAAAAAGTTTAAATTGTATTTTTTGTTTGTTTTCTGATAAATACCGTAAAACAAAGAAAGAAAAGCCGAAGGAAACTTTTCTTTAAATAACACTTTGTCTTAGAGAATTTTTGACTTTTTTCTATTTATTATGGCCTGCGGTTATTTGCCAAAGACCACATTTAAAGCCCATCAGAATAATAATTTTATGATTTTAACCATGATTTTTAAGTGTGAAATTTTTGGTATACAATTTTATGGCATTTATATTAAATTTTTACTCTCTCTCGCTACTTGTCTCTCTAACACACTCACACACACACACACACACTCTTTGCCACAGTAGAAATATAAAAATTCGGGTTTTATAGCATACTTTAAGGGGCTGAGATTTTTGATGGGCAAAAACAAAATAAAGGATTTAAACTGTTAAAATTATTGCGAAAGTAGTTTTTCTGGCGCCTTAATTTCTTAATACAATAACAACAACTTTTATTAAAAAACATTTAACTTTTTTATGAGTTTTTCAATTTTTGCTTCGACAGTGCAAGAAGGAAGTGGTGCTTTAAAAAAAATTCAACTACAACGTGAAACGAACGTAAAGCTTGTTGCCCGCATTTGTACGATTCGTTAAACAAAGGATATGTTAACATTGTTTTCAAAAAAAAGTTGTTCGTGTTTTTTACTTTCCCATGCATACCCTTAAACAAATCTCAATACACACACACTCACATTTATTCGCCAAATTTACTTAAATTTTCTACATTTGAATGATTTTTATATGAAGTTGCATCCACACAAACAGGACACAACACATTCGAGTTGTTTGTATTGTTTTTTTGTATATTTATTTTGAAAGAATTTTTATTTATTTATTTTTGTTTTTTTATTCACTACAGATTTCATACATATATCTGCCAGCGAGTATTTGTTCTTAGTGAATGGACAATTGTTGCACAGTGGTGTAATGTATTAAATTATTTCCATTATTTCAAATAAATGCATACTATTTGTGTGTACATATACATATATTAATATGTATACAAGTATATACATATACGAGTATATATTGAAATCAAATGCAAGCGCTAATTGAATTAACCAATATATGTATGCGTAATATAAAGATGAACGAACAGATTTCATTTCCCTTTTGTTTCACAATCGATTTTCATTCTTTTAACGATTACAATATATTATCCAGCTTTAGTACTTGCAATATGTATATTATATGTTCACTATTTAAGACATACTTGTGCCATAAGTTGGCACCATTACACCTATCCATTACATTATCCCAAATTTAAAAAAAATTTTCAGGTCGTCAGGTAACACACAAAAAAATGATTAGTGTTTTTGTTAGTTAAAGCTGATGTTTGAAATGCTATTAATTAATTCAATTACTTTTTTAATTGAGCAAAAAATTAAGAAGCACTTGATTTTCAAATAAGTTTTTAATTGATATTTATTTAATATTTAATTAATATATTGTTAATATAAGTTTATAATTTATAGTTTCGATTTGAGAAGGAAAAATTTTTTTTTTTCAATTATTATTTTATGTTTTTATTTTATATTATATTTTATTATTATTTTCAATTATATTATTTTGATAATTGATATAAATATTTCAGTGATAGTTACAAAATTAAACATTTTTGTAATTATTTCAATTATTTTGGTGTTTAAAAAAATTTTTAAATTTTTTTTTGTTTAGAATCCGCTTTGTATTTTCTTATATACGAAAAGTGGAAATTGATTTTCCCAGTCCTCAGACTTAGGCTGACTTCCAAAACGAACCAAAAATTAATTAATTAAAATTCATAATTTTATTCAAAACGAGCTTCAAAAAACAATGCAAGAAAAAAACATAATTATGTTTTTCGTTTTTTCAGTGTTTTCACACTGACTGGTTTTAAAGCAAACGTTGGTTTTACGTTAAAACTTCTCTCTCAAAACCTTATTTCGTACTTCCAGCACAATGCATCACATGTTTGGGGGTCATCCCTTGAATGCCCGTCCCAGAAAAAAACACAAAGTCGTTCATTCTAATAAATCGGGTGTCATCTCGTGAGAAATTTCCGTACGACAAGTCTTCCGTACGGCAAGTCAAGCGTTTTACTATTTCTCTGAGAACCGAACACAACACAGCAGTCTACTGTTCTCTTATTAAATTTATTTCTTTCTTTTTTGAGAGCCCAAAACAAAAGTGATGCAAAATGTAAAATTGTGGGTAAATATTGAATTTGCAACATACTCGTCATATGTACTTGTCAAACAAAAAAGGACATGTTTACTTAGATTTTTTCCATACTTCTCGTTTTTTCGTTTCAACATAATATTTTTGCTACTATTTTGTGAAAAGAATACATATTACAACCGAAAAGATATAAATTTTTTCAATATGTGCTATTTATGCACCATATGTCGTTGAAATATGTAAAAGTTAAACGAAAGGAAAAAAGTTCACATAACAATACAATATTACTCGTACCTTTTTAAATGATTTAAAAAGACTTTTGTATTCCCATGATTTATATGGAGTACAAAAAAAATTAATTTTTAAGAAAATTTCATAAACACATACGCCATAATAAGCATGTGAATGTGCATATATGTATGTACAGAGGCTAAGGTCCTTTTTATTAACCTCATATTTCATAAGCAATTTAACTATGCATGTATGTATGTATGTATGTACTCCTATATGTTCGTTATGCTGCTCTATTATATCCTTTGAAACAATTTGTTGGTCATAAACATTAAAATGTGTGCTTCTGTTTCTTGTTTAACCAAAATTATTGAATGCCTCCCTCATACCGCGAAGATGAAGGGATATTTCTTGTCTTTGTTTTTTAGCAAATAACCATATTTAAAGCGATAAAAGGTCTTAACTTTCTTTATTTCTTAACAACAACAAAATAGATGGAGAGAAAAACATACAGAACTTATTGAATGTCTTAAGGATTCGATTTATTTTTATGACAATACGAGTTCCAAGTTTTGTTTGTACGGTTGAAGACATAAATATATAAACATTAATTTCTTTGGCCAGAGCTTTAAAGTTTTAATTGTTATGGAAATTTAAGGGCCCATAAGGACTCCCATGCATTTATTTTTTGTAACCACTATTTCTCTTAATAATTTGAGTTTAAAGCTCTTCTGGAGCGTAGTTAAACAAAATTTTTCTCATTTACTTCCAATTTTCTTTTTATCCTAGACCAGTACTCAGGAGATGACCCCTACATATGCATTGTATTGCACTCTATTGGATTGCACTCAATTTGATTCAACATTGGGCTATATGGAGCCAATCCAAGAAGGATAGCGGGTGAGTTTTCAAAAATTATTTCTAGTTGACTATGACAGGGTGCATTATCGCACACAACTACTACATAAATCTTGTACAAGATTTCCTAATTCCTCCTATCGAATCATGACAGTTGAAAAATGCAGAGTATGACGTACGACGGCTTCTATGTGCACCGGCCTTAAGTATGTAGGAGAGCGGTAAAAGAAGTTAGGAGAGGGTGGCAGAATTGCTTGCACCGAAAAGTTACTTTTGTTTTGTTTTGTTATTTCATTCTCATTCTTTGAATTGTTGTTCATCCCATATAATTTTTTGGACATTGTCGGAGCAGACTATCTGTTTTAAAAGAGATTTAAAGAAACTTGCTGCAAGAAAAATCGATCAATCTAGAAGCAGTCTAATTAACAATCAAGACGTTTTCAACAATTTAACTATTTTTCTATTCACAGTTACAGTCGAACTTCTCTATAGCGAACTTCTCTATAACGAAATCTTCTCTATAACAAATAAAATTCTTGAACACAACATTTTTGTGAGTATTTTCATACATTTTGATCTCCCTATAACGAACTTCCCTATAGCGTAGTTCTCTCTATAACGTACAATTTTTTAAGGCCTAAATAGAATTTTTCACACTAAATAATCTCTCTATTGCGAAGTTTTTAGCAATCGATTTTTTGCATCAATTTAGTCGCATATGTATGTATTAATAAAAAAAAATTAATGTGTTCATGTACAAACAATTTTTTTTGTCTTAATAAATATATTTTCTACATTACATTTAGAGACAGAACAAAAATTGTTAGAACTGTAAACATATATGTAGTTAATTATTAAAAAGATGTAGAAAAAAGATTTTTATTATTATTATTATTATCATTATTATTATTGTAATTATTGTTTTTAAATATTTTATTATATGTAACATATTCGTAAAAATGTATTTTGGATTTGGTTCAAAAACAAATTTCAATACAAAATCGAATATTTATACCTATTTCAAATCCAGAATATATTTTTATGAATATGGCTGTTAATATTTTTATTTTGAATTTTCATTGACAAGAACTTTTCCTATATTGCGAATTTTAAAAAAAAATATTTTTTCATTATAAACAAAAACCAATTTTTCTGAAGATGCTACACAAAAGAGTAGCGAAATATCGAATCAAAATAAATATTAAATAAATTAAAAAGACCAAAAGCTTAAATAATTAGTGTTATTAATATAAAAAGAGGTCAAAAAACTAGAAAAATTATATTTTCTACATAAAAAAATGTAGTCAAAATTTTCTGCAGTTTCTCTATAACGAATTTTCTCTATAACGTAGAAATTTGACGGTCCCCAACTGCTACGTTATAGAGAAGTTCGACTGTACGTTATATAAATATATTTCTAATAACTAATTTAATTATTTAGAATTAGCGATATTTATTCGAACTACAATTATTATAAATGAATGAACAAAAATTTAGTTGTGTTTAAGATCATCGTTAATTTATCACAATAATGTGAAAATTACTTTTGATTTTAAAATAAAGGAAAAAAGAACAATAGAGTGTATATTAGGGTAATGATTCACCTTTTATCAAAAAACTTATGTATCAGCGCGTGATGCATGCCCATAATATATTAAATTATGTTGCACTATTCATACATATGAATCTACCTATTTAAGAATAGATTTTTCTATCAAATGACATACTTTGTTTTCTTTTCTGGGAGGAGCCACTAAACTTGATTTGTTAAAAAAAAATTATATTTTGATAATTTTCAATGATTTACTTCGTTGCAGTGTCTGTTTAAAATAAGAACATGCACATATAAACAAGTAAAATCTGTTGTTTTTTTTTTTTCTTTTGCTTTATTGACATTTGATCTTTATGTTCTTGTGATTGTGTGTTTTTAAGCTTGAATTTTTGATTCTTATTACTTCTGCTTCCACTTCCACATTTTCATATCCTTTTTTGTACTCTGCCGCATTGTTTGTCTTACGGCATCTTTTTATGACTCAAGAGTGTTTGTCTTTTGGCTTTTTATGTTTTAACAATAAAAATACACACACAAGCCATAACTGTGTCTTTCACTCACACACAGTCAGACACATGAACTCACATTTAATTCTCAAATATTTTATATAAAAAAAAATAAAAAGAAACACAAAACAACAACATGCACCCATTCAAATTATTATTGAAGAAAAAACGAAATCAATTCTTTTTTGCTATTTACGCCGATTTGTACTCCTAGCGGCACAGTAGATGGATGAGGTCATCTATTATATGAACTTAAGAGCGAAATAACGAAATAAAAGAAGACCAAACAACAAATATTGTATTTATGCAAACAAATATTCAGTATAGCTGCAGCCACAATGATTAATATTTTATTTTTCCTTAACATGTTCCTAAAGAAAATTCTTTACGCTCATGTATACATTCTCTACTATATCTTGTCTGTGGCTTTTTATAAGATGTAGTGATGTCTTTCCCCGTGAAACATACGGTTACCTCACTCTACGACGATACTATTTTCAATAGGCAGGACGAATTATTTGTCTCACTCCCTCTCAATCATTAGGTGTTCGGTTTTTTCTTAAAATCGTCGCATTCCTTCCATTACCTTTCCGACTTCAACATTTGCAATATTATATTTTATTTTTATTTTATTTATTTTAATGTTTTATTATTTATAATTATTTAATAAATATTAATATTATAAATGTGAATGTTTGTATGTTGAGATATTTGGATGTCGTTCCACTATACCGTCTGAACCGTTGAACAGATTTTTATCAAATTTTGTAGACGGATAGTTTATGGTCCAACTTAAAATGTAGGGTACTTTTCATGGCATAAAAATGGAACAAAGATCCTGATAATAGTTAAAAAATTATATTATGAATGTCGGCCATGTCGTGTCAATTTTACTAGAGGTCGAGAAAGTAACTATTTGGTCTGTCATTTAATAAGACACAACACCTAGCAGAAGTCAGTTTGGAAAATATTGGGATTTCATTTTAAATTGTCCAACTTTGACAAAACTAGAAGTGGACGTATTCTAAATTATACAAAATAAGAAACACAATATAGCGGACGGTCCAGAATGGCGGCCAACTGCATAATTGGGTGTGGTGGGAGCGAAGCGCACCGGGTTAATCTAGTTATTTTTTATATTTATTTTTTCTTGGATCGGCAATCAGGGGAGAGCCCTACAGATGCGATGTATTATGCCGGAACTAAGAAATAAGGTTTCTGGAGAGAGGGGAGAAAAGGAGTAGTATTAAAGGACATTCGATTTGAATCTGCACACGTCAATAATTAATAAATTAAAATTCTTATGACCGGTCATCATCACTGTGAGATATACGATCAGCACAGATTTTAATGTTCGGTATTACATAATACGTATGTCTTGTTATTGTTGAAACTATGTCTTGTCTATGGCTCTAAACGTTTTGCGTCTGTATTGGCTTTAAACTTTTCGATCTCTTTTATATGATCTGTCTTTGATCTATGTTTTGTCTATGTCTTGTCTATGTTTCATCTATGTCTTGTGTATGTTTTATCTATTTCTTGTCAATGGCTTGTCTATGTCTTGTCTATGAGTTTTCTTTTCTATAATTTTTCTCAGAGTTGTCCAAAATGAGCGAAGGTGTTTGTATCCTTATAAATTTTTTATTACAATTTTTTTTTTCTTTTAAGTATTTTGTAAAGAAAACTTGGGGAATTTCAAATGGAACAGACCGCAATTGAACAACGTGCCAAAATCCTTAAACTTTATTACTCAAATCAACGATAAATTATTTTAACTCAGCGTGCATATCGTCGTTATTTTAATGTGCGGGTTGGACCCTCAGAGTCAATAATAAAACGTCTGGTTGCAAATTTTCGACAACAACCTGCAGTAACGAACCTTCCTGATGCCGGCAGACAACGGACGTTGCAGACGGATGACAATATTCAACGGGTACAGGAGAGTTTTCGGGAAGATGGAGAACCATCAACCAGAAGACGTCCGACACAACCTGCCTCTCACTAGGGTCGCTGCACAGAATTTTGCATACAATAAAAATGTTTCCATAGAAAATTCACACTGCGAGGAAAACAGTGGCTCTTTTACACGACATCTTTGGTGAACGAATTATTTCCCGTACAAGCGATTTCAATTGGCGTCCGCGTTCATTATATTTAACAGCTCCAGACAGTTAAAAGACTGTTTCCTTAATAAAAATAATAAAAAAATAATATACGAGGTTTGTTCAAAAGAAAAGTTGAATTTTGTTTTCTTCGATTACAATGGCGTGGTGCATCATGAGTTCATGCCAACAGGTCGTACGGTTAATAAGAAATACTTCAAGGAAGTGATGCAAGGTTTGGGTGAAGCAATACAGCTCAAACGAGCGGAATTGTGGAAAAAAAGTCATGGATAATGCTCCAGCTCACACATCAATACTTGTTCGTGATTTTTTTTGGCCAAAAAGAACACCCTAATCATGCCTCAATCACCTTATTCGCCAGATTTGGCTCCCTGCAACTTTATCCTATTCCCAAAACTGAAGAGACTAATGAAAGGGAAGCGTTTTGCCACAATTGATGAGATAAAGTCAAAATCGAAGTAACGCAACGAAATCAACAACAGAACACCTGAAGTTTTGCAAAAGGTTATGGAAAATGTTTTGGGAAGCGCACGAATATGTGAAGCAAAAAAGTGGCCACCACTTGCCAGTTATAATTTTTCATAATTAAATTAAAAATATTCTCCATTAATATACTGCATTTAAAATATAAAACAAAAATTAATAACAATGTATGATTCTAATTTTAAAATTGTGCTTTTTCATAAAGTATATAATAATGCATTTCACATATTTTTTCGGGAGAAAGCACAATTTTAAAATTAGAATCATATATAAAGAAGTATTCCCAAAATAAATTCAGTTAATATATAATTAATAACAATGTCTTAAATAAGAAGTTAAAATGCACTCAAACCCCTTCGGTCATTTTGTGCCACCCTGTATAACGTAATTGTGTTGTAAATATTTTCTATGGCTTGTCTATAACTTATCCTCGTCTTACATGTTATCTTTGACTTTCGTAACGTAATTTTGTTTACATCTTTCGTCTATCTGAGTCGTGATTGTGCCTCGCCTATATTTTGTCTCATGTGCAGTTTTATATGTACCGTTTTCCCCCTCCCAAAAAAAAACAAGAAAGTAATTAAAATTACATTTTATTATTGTTGCTGTTAATTTGTCTGCCAGCACAAAAGTGTCCCAAATGAAAATTGGAATTTTACTCCTAATTAAAGTTAAGCCTTTAATGTTGTCTGTCCATTAGAAGAAGAAACTCGACCAGATATTATTTTTAACAAGAAGCTATAACGTCTGCGGAAGTTTGTTTTGTTCTCAGCCCTGACAATTGTTGCGGAATTTTTAAGGTATTTTTTTTTTCGATTCGAATGGAATCTTGTTGGCTTCGTATGTATGTCTTTCTCATATTTTGGTTCTATTTGAAGGTAATTATAATTTTATTGTTAACATAATTATGCAAATGACGGTGTCAGTCTGGCTGACTGTCACACATTCATTTGAAATCTTTACGTTTTTGTATTTAAAATTCCTTTAACATTTTTCTTGTTTCTAAATAATTAATGCCCGTAATTAAGGACTAATTTTGTTGTAGTCATAAAAGGATAAATTATATTTTGTAGCATTTATTTTCAAATTAAGTCAAGAACGTTTTGTGTCATTATTGCAAACTGAATTGTAATAATTTCATTTAGGTTTTTGTATGCTTTTTGCGTTGTTGTAGAATGGAAAGCCGAAAGAAAAGCTGCTTTTGTGGTGGAATTTTTGTAATAAAATTATTACAAATAAAACCAAGAAGATAATGGTTAAAAGATGTTTGCGGTTTACAAAAGAATTACTCGAACTGATTTTGGTCAACAGCACGAGACAATACTTTATGGAAATTAGAAAATGATGAAAATTTATATGTGATAAGGTTCGCCTGTATTTATAATTGATGTGAAATGTGACAAGTTTGTTAAAATATTCATAATCAGTTTCCATACAAGTTTTCCGAAAGATCCAAATTTATATTTTAGAGATTGTGGGGCGACAGTGCAGTCCTCTAGTTTGGTTATAAATAAACATTTGTTTAAAATCACTTACAAATATTCATGCATGCATGCATACATACACATTCTTATGGATATTCAAAGTAATTAACCCTTTCTGCTGGCTAAATGTTTGTCAAATGTTTTCATTATTGTTCATGCCTTAACAAACAAAACTATGTTTTCATGTTTGCTTACGTGAAGATTTTAAATCCTGAGACTCCATCAGACGGTTTATAAGAGAATAAAAAAAAATATATAATATGTGTATCATAATTATTTAAGGCAATATGTTCCTTAAAGGATTAAACAGTTCTTAATTCAGTTATTTTAAAAATATTTAATACAAGAGCTTCAATGCTGTATGTAGCATTCCTCTGTTATTAGGTACAGTCTTAATATTTTATAGTTGGTCTTATCTACACTCACTGACACTTGAATAGTACACTAACTATAAAAATGTAAAATAAAGATATTCTCTGAATATATATATGTGCAAAGTCCATTATATTATCGGACCATCCTAAGTCTCACATGGCTGGCATATTTCTTTATTTAGTTTTAGCCAATGAACTAATTTCTTACAGGCTTAAAGAATCCAAGCACTGTTTGGGGTTTGGTGTTCCACAATTTCCGTGGAGGCACAGCCATATCACCAATGTGGTGAAGTGTCTGTTTGGCGAGTACGGTGCAATCGCAGAGAATTTGTTCTGTGTCTGTTTTCAATACCACCCTCACAAAATCGATATCAAAAGTCTTAAGTCTGCTTCACTTAAGGGCGTTTCACCTTATAAACTTTGTATTACGACATGTTAAAAATTCAAGTATTACGTGCAAATTTGATGTTGTGAATGCAATACTATATCAACATTTAATATACGTCAACATTTAATACGGTACTACATTTAATATCGTCCAAGAAAGTTTTCCTCCTATTCATTATGCCCGAACAGTTGGTGATAAGATGCTCTTTCATCCAGATGAGTTTCATCATTCTCCGATGCTCTTGTTAATAATTCATAGTCTATAGTGATGCTCGTTGCAGATATTATGAGGTCTGTGAGTACACCAATCCCACTTTTATCCAGTCTAAGAACAAGTTCTTCCTCATTTGCATTAAAATCCAGAATCTCTTGGAATGTCTCAACCCTACCATGTTGTTCCATGTCTCATTCCATGTGTTACGAACATAAAAAAAAATATCGTGCTTAAAATTCGTTCTCGTGTGTGAAGGACCATTTAGATTTATTGGGTGGCCTCCTTAACGCATGTACTGAATTTATAATTATAATTTGCAGGCCTCCTGGAATGTCTCAACCCTACCATGTTGTTCCATGTGTTACGAACACAACAAAAATATCGTGCTTTAAATCGTTCTCGTGTGTGAAGGACCATTTAAATTTATTGGGTGGCTTCCTTAACACATGTACTGAATTTATAATTATAATTTGCAGGCCTTTTTCTTAGTTATTTATCAGAAACCCTACATGTCGTCATATGAAATCAAAAAGTATTCAGTTACTTTAAAAACATTTAACAGGAGAAGCTAATAACTTACACTATCTTTTGCAGTTGCATTAAAGATTTTAGATTTTTTTTTAATATTTTTTATATTTTGATGCGGTGCATCATAATCTCTCAAAAAGTGTTTGAGTTCATATAACCGTCTATAGCATTATTTTAAGAAAAATAATTTTGAGTTACATGCGGTGCATTATACCGGCACTAGCTTTTCCTTGGGCAGCAATATTTATATAAAGCGGAGTGTACAAACTCCAACATATGAATATAATAGTTGAGGAGTCCTTTTTCAAAAACAAAAGTGTATTATTTAGTCTTAATAGTTTTATAAGCTCCATTTAAGATTCGCTGACACATGTTTTATGAAGTCAAGTGGCAATTGCCAATTTAGTCGACACTGATTCCTTTTCTTCTTGGATTTTCAACAAAATATTAAACGTACATTGTTGTCCTTTTTTGATAATAATTTCAGCATCATGTAGCTGGTGATGTTCTAAAGAAAACAAGACAGACAACAAACGGGTGGAATATATTAAATCAAAACTATCAAAAACATTTGAACTATACAAACAAATGTATGAGTGTACGTACATATATATATAGGAACATGCCGTCACCTAAAATACAAAAGGGCATATCATCACTTTTAAAAACACAAAAACCTTAATAAAATGAAAAGTGTTGTGGTTACAAATATTAATTGTACCCAATATCATCAAAATAAAATTATTTACAACTTTAAAAAAAAATGTCTCAAAAAGCTCAAAAGCTGCTAACATTTTTCCATAGTGTCATTATTTCTCAACAGCAAGAAATACATTGATTTTGGAAGCTTAGTAAAAAGTTTCTTTTGAATTTCTTTAATAAAATCGTTATTTTTGAGAAATAAAAAGCTATGAAAGCGTGAAGATGTGTACCTTGATGTGCTGTATCAATATCCATTAAAAACACAGTTTTGAGTTATTTGGTTGTTACGGCCTTTTGCTTTTCAGGTGACGATACATACATATGTACACACTTATGACTTTTGTTAAATTAAATTATTAAATAAAATTTATTGAGAAGCAAAAAGGGTCTTTGAAAATGAATGCCGTATCTTGACAACAATGTCGTTCTTCCAAATAAAGGGGGCAGATCCTTTTCCTTGGCTCCTTACAATCAGATTTATTCCATAAGTAAATTCATGCAAACACATGTATGTATGTATTAGGGATGTAGTGAATGTCAGATTTGTTTAAACTATTGTCAAAGCGAATGCGAAAGCCGAAATACTAATTATGCCCATTTTCAGCTAACAAAATATTTTATAAAATTCGGTTTTAATTATTATATATAATTGTTTGATTTCCAATTTTTCGATGTTTTCTTATTGTAAATATGTATGTTGAAATAAAGAGCTTGAGGTCTGTTTTTTATAAACAACATTATAAAAATTCTTCTTTATTTATCGATACAATAGACGATTGTTCCTGGCGTAGTTCTAACTTTTGAGAAGTTCCAAAATCCTAAGGTTTTTTTTAATGAAAAGCAACGTAAAAGTGCGTCTTCGTTGAGAAAATACAAAAAAAAATGTTTTTCTTTTCCGATTCTGACTACAGTGGGGAAGAATAAAAAAAATTTAATAGCGGAAAGAAGACTTCTTAGAGAGAAATAGTATTTTTAATTTGCCCGAAGAGAAGTATTTAAGTGGCAATTTTAAAATCATATTAAGATTTCTAAGTTATTTTCGGCTGAACAAAGCATCATAGAATCATCTGTTGGATACAATAGTGCCTAGTTAAGAAAAAGGGATTGATTGAACATTTATTCTAAACAACCTAAAATTAGCAGCGACATTACGGTTTTTGGCTCAGGGATTGTAGCATCGCAGATTTGGCAATGATTTTAACATGGGATTGTCACAGTCCGTGGTGGCAAAGAATTTGTCTGAGATGCTGGATGTCATTGAGGGGGAAGTTTGCCCACAATGGATAAAATTCAATCTGACAGATGTTGGAAAAAATTAAGTAAACAAAAAACAGAAATTTGTGTTTTTAATTTTTTGGCATTTCGAAATAAATGTGACTTTTTTGTTTTGAAGACGACAATACCAACCAAAATGCCGACGACAAAATCAAAGTCAATTGAAGGCAACATCAGCGTCATATTTTCTTGCAGAATGGCAAACATACATTGACAGATGTGTTATTGTTTTAAATCGGCGCCTGCCCGTAGAGTCTAATTCGATCTATTCCGGGTGTATACGCGTGTGAAAAGCAAACGTCACACCTAACGTCCGCATGACCCAAAATTATAGCACACAGACCTGCATCATAAATTGCATTTTAATTCATAATTTCTTGGCATCATGAAGCCCTCCTTGCTGAGGGCCTGTTGTAAAAGCCTTATTGACATTCCATACTTTTATTTATTAATTGTCAATTTTGTTCTGTTGTTTGACAACAGCACTTACATCTCAATTGTTTTACCAATCAAATCTCCCAGCGACTTTTGGTATTAAACCACAACCACTACGAGTCCGTAACCAATCGGTCGGGCACCATTAGCTCGTTAAAAAGAAACTGATAGGGCTCCCCGACGCCCATAGTATCAAAGTTATAGTCTTTGATAATCAAGTTAGCGAAAGTAAAACAAGAAAGCTTCCTACAATGTGGAACCCAAAAAAGAAATTCGATGCAATATTTTTTTTTTTTATCATTTCTCCTACTATCCCTTTCCTCTAGTTCCAGCACAATTCACCGCATGTGTAGGGGTCATCTCCTGAGTGCTGGTCCAAGATAAAAAAAATCAACAACAAGTTCAGATAAGTTGACTCCTTTATTTTGGAAATATGTTGTATGATTATAATTTTCGGGAAAGAGCAAAATTTAGAATTAAAATCTTATTTTTTTTTTTATTTCCCTTATTTCATTTTTCGAAGTCGACATCGACACCAAATCTTAGCCCCTGTTACGTCGAAATGCTGGGTATTTTGTAACACATTTAAATTGGCATTTAAAAAATGTCAAAGAAGCTTTTAACTCAAAATTATTGTTATCGACGTCGACATTGACACTTGGAATATTGCTGATTTATTCACTGATCAGTACACTTTCAACCAAATTTTTATATAAACATGTAAGATTTTTTAGCTTTTTCACTTAGTCGAATGCTGTACTCGAACTAGTAAAAAAAAAAAGGAAAGACGTTAGCGGCTGTTTTACAAAATATGAATGAGATATTACTCGTTTAGAAAATTAACTATTAGAGCCACTTAAAAAAATTTGTGTTACGAAATCTTTAAAAAAAAGTGTTTAAAATTAAAAGTTCTTTTTTCTCCTTCTAAAACAAAAATTTCTTTATTCTTCTTCTAAATTTCCGTAGCTTTGAATTCATATTTAATTTATATATTTATACATACATCTCATAATAAATATTTTTGTCGTAAAAGTTTTATGCAAAGACAAGCAACAAATTTTCAATTAATAACAAATCATGCATTAAAATTGCATTAGTCGAAGGCAAACACACCGAATAAACAAATAAACAAAGAGAAAAAAAAGTACAAATTCAATCCAAGACGCAACAAAATTCAAACCAAAGCAAAATACAACATGTTTCGGGTAAAAACTTTTGCCAATTACAATGAGACAACAATGCAAAACGGCACAATATGTTTTCGTATTTCTGTTTAAAAGTGCAAAAAAGACAAACTAAGTAAATTCTTGAAAAATTAAGAAAATGCCAAGATTTACACAATTCAAGGAATATAAAAGAAGAAATATGAATTTCCATTTCCTTCTGCTAGAAATAATGCTAAAGCGCGTAAAACAATAGAGAGAATGTGCATGTTGAATGTGCTAATTTAGAAATTCTAGCCAAAAGGGTTTTTTACACAAATATTACAACTGCTTTTTGCATGAAGAACAGCTTATGTGAATTTGTTTAATTTGCCAAAAAGAAAATCTTCCTCTTCACAAATTCTTTTAAAATGTTCTCAATAATATTCTATGATATTGGGCCGTTTGGCTTTTCAGTTGTTTTCATTTTTATTTTCACAGCTACGAGGGGCACTATTTATATTTCAGGAATAGCAAATAATAACAAACATTTTTAAATGAAAATGGCTTTATTGTTCTTCGAATGATCTGTGCAATCTTGCATTCCTTCAAACCATTTGTCATAGCAGTTTTTCCATTATTCTTTAGACACTTCGAAAACATGGTTTTCGAACGCTTCAAAACGCGCAGTTTATCTTTGATATTGGAGAACAAGAAGAAGTTATTTGGTGCCAAATCAGCACTGTACGAAGGATGAGTCATCAATTCGATGTTTTGGCTGCTCAAAAATTCGCCTGTTTGACGAGATGTGTGAGAGCTCGCATTGTCATGATGGATAATGATTAGTCTTCGGCGTTTAATTTTACAAATTTCTCCGAGGACTTCCAGTAAACAAATGGTCGCATACCGCTCAGAATTGACAGTTCTACGTTGCTCAAGCAGAACAGTGACCACATGACCCATTCGGCCGAAGAAACAGGCGACCATTTGCTTCGCTGTGCTTCTTCCACGCATAAATTTTGTTGGATTTAGCTCGTCTTGGAACACCCTCACGTTCGATTGCTGTTTTGTTTCCGCTTCGTAAGCACATATCCATAATTCGTAAAGAAAACAAAGACAATTTGTACGTCAAAATGTTGTGAGTACGTTTCGTGAGATGAGGCGATGTATCAAGATATATATGTATATATAGATATATACATATAAAATTACGGTTCATATGACTTTTTGGCAGTTATGGCTCGATGTAATGAGAGCATTCTGTCAAAATATTAGCCCCGGGAAGCGTCTCCATTATATTGAAATTACTTTTAGAAACCCCTGACATTTAAAGTAAATGAACACAGGGTTTATTGAGCTGCTGTTTGTTTAGAAAAGTTTTTTTTTCACCGAGATTTTGTGGAACTCATTTAAATTTCACAAAAATTGACATATAACATTATTCATGCAAAACCACAGAAATCTTTTTGGTTTTCCTTACTGGCAGCAGGATGAAATTTAAAAAAAAAGTTAGAGTATTGTTACGTTATTATTTTGAAAAACAAACATTTTAGTTTCATAAGAAAACATGAAAACTTATTGATATTGTTAGTTTTCTCCTCAAAACAAAAATATATTCATTAGCAAAAGTAACATGCTCAATGTCAAAGGAACGGGACAACAGTCCTTGATTTTGTTGTAAAACTAAATTTACACGTTTAAATATTCGGGAAACAAACACACTCACACATAGACACGCAACAACAATCGTCGTAATTTCTGGAAACGAAAACAAAAACAAAAAAGTTTTGTCAGTTTTCGTGGCACTTTTGGCGGTGTGTGCCATTAAATTTTTAAAGAAAATTCTTACTGTTACGTATAATAAATGAATCATAACGTGATTTTTGAACAGTACACAAACGCGTGGTGGCATTGAGGGCAAATTTGGAGTGAGATTTAACTACCAGTATTTAGTTTATGCGCTGGGTTACATGCTTTTAACCTGCGTCACCATAATTTACCATCATTCTGAACGGGTTACTACCAACATGTTTTAACTCGGCTACTAGTAGTACTGGTTTTATTATGACATCCTTTAGATACTTTTGGCTTCGCTTTATATCTTTAGGATGAGAAATAACCATCAACTCAACATTCATATGTATATCCGGGCATTAAAATAGCGCGTCTATTTTGTTTATAGAAAAGTTCGCATAGTAGAAACATTGTTGTACTTGTCTTTGCTTTTGTGTTATGAATAATTAAATATTTGTTTAAGTTTGATATTTGATTATGATATACAAGAGTACAAGAACACATCTTTACTTATTCTGTTTAACCCAATAAAGGCTATGATTCGCTATGCAATCCGGATTATAGAATGCACAATTCAATGAAAACTGATGTCCGAATTACTGAGAAGTCCGGCTCAACGAGGTATGGATTATCAAGGACTTACTGTACCGCGATTTACGTCGTCTCTATTTACATTGTTATGATTTGCGTTGCCCAATTGTTCGTAACTTCTAAATTCGATTAACGCCGTATTTCTAATAACATTGTCTTTTTTGCTTATACAGGGTGCCGTATGGTTTATAACTTTTTTATTTATGAGATTATTATAATTTTTGTTTTTAAATACAGTATATTATTGGGGAATTTTTTGCAATTAGCTTTCAAAAATGATATCCTGTAAGTGATGTCCATTTTCTGCTTCGCACATACGTGCTCTTTTTAGCATATTTTCCATAACTTTTCGCAAAATTTCGGGTGTAATGGCCATGATTTCATTCCGAATGTTGGCTTTTAGTTGGAGTATGGATCTTGGTTTGTTAACGTACACTCTTTCTGTCAAATATTCCCAAAGAAAACTGTCAGGAGCTGTTAAATCTGGTGAACGTGGAGGCCAGTTAAAATCGCTTGTGCGCGAAATAATACGTTCGCTGAATATGTCCTTTAACAAAGCCATTGAGGCATCTGCAGATTGTGCTGTGTTCGAACATGTAATGATTCATAATTAATTCCCCAAATCCTCTTCACGAAAAGCAAAAAAAAAAAAAAACAAAGAAAAAATAATAATTTAAAAAGTTATAAAGAATTCAAACCATATTTTATTTTTTTATTTTCTTAAAGATCGTTGATCATATGAAATAAAAAAGTTCAACAACTTTTTTGTATTTCTCTTAAAAATTAAAATTTCTTGAAGAAATTAAAGCGTATGTAGAGTTTTGTGACTAAGTGTACATATGTATATACATAGTATAATTATAAACTTATTGACGTAAGGCTCATTTAGCGAAGCGCAACGTTTATGTAGTTGTATCAAACCATGATATTTTATGTATGAAAACCTATCGAAATGCTTTTAACGTTACATAACGTCGTAATAAAATTTTATTTTCTACAGATTGAAGACGTTACATTTCGCTTAGACGAACATTTTCAATGGTGTTCATACATCAAACATCATGGTTTGATGCAACTACGTCAAAGTTTCGCTTGGCTAAATGAACCTTTGGGAATACATTACTTATTATATTATTACGATATTGAAAAATATAAAGAATTGTCTGTTAAAGGTTAATACTTCATACAACACTCACAAAATTATTATAGTAACCGAATGTAGTCTATACAAAAAGTATTGCGTGCAGTTATTTTTAAATAAATGAACGTTTTAAATTCTAAAAGGCCAGTTACTCGACTGTAATGTGTATAAATGTGGATGTAGTTGCGTTATTATGATTAATGTATGAAAACCTATGGAAATGCTTTTCTGACCGAAGTGCCACGTAACTGTAACGTCGCCGATTTGTGGAGGGTAGCGATGGTACGATGGATGGTAGTCTGCACGTTGACTACAAAACCAAAAGCAGACCTGGGTTTCAATCCCAGTTTCAGACTAAAATTACAAAAAAAAAAGAAAAAAACATCTCGCATTTTTCTGATGTGCATTAGTGTCTCTTTGTGAGTCAGTTGTTGTCCGAACGTTTCAGTGTCGAAGGCATAGGCACTGGTCACTGAACAATACCGGCTTCAGCTGATAGCAATCCACAATCCCATCAGAACGCCCTCCTTCGTCGGTATTGTGTAGCACCGGCGAAGTAAAATAATAATAAAAATAGCTACTAAACCGAAGCTTCAGCACTCCTACGAGTATAAACAAAGAACGTGCAAAAGCTGAGCTTCAACTTCTGTCGTTTCTCCTACTATCCCTTTCCTATAGTTCCAGCACAATGCTTCGCATGTGTAGGAGTCATCTCCTGAGTGCTGGTCCCAGATAAAAAAAAATAAATAAAAAATAAAAAAATAGAATTCTATTACATCTTTTCGTGTAACTGAGTCCTATACTATGTTCAACATGCATTCTTAATTGAGATAGTTTAAGCCATTTAATTTAGTGTTCACACATATTTAATTTAGTCAGTTTTTCTTATAATTTTTTAGCCGGAAAGAAACAGCGGTTTGAGGTATAATTCGCTGGTCATCTTTTTTTCCTTTTTTATTTACTGTTTTTACATTTGACTTGCCATTTTACAGATTTTTCTTTTCACTGAACATACTTCTCAATAGAAGTGTTTGTAAGAAAGGTTGCATTTAAAATTATACTCAGTATTTATAAGAAATTCGTACTTATGCTCAATAATTTAATTTACATTTTGTATAGAGAATTGAGCTCAATAATAGAATTTATAGCGAAAATCTCAATAAAAAACGTGCATGTCTGAACACCGTATTAAGTAATTTACTTTTAACTGATTCTGAAATTCATTTAAAAAGCTAATACAGATGTTCGATTGCTTTCAAAATTGTTTTTCTTTCTTTATGTTATACATTTTTGATACAGTAAAATAAATAGAAGACATTTTTTAAGTCAGTTAATTAGTTTAGAGGAAGTTTTATATAGACATGTAATTGAAGGAATAGACATTTGTTGAAGGTCTACGGACGAAATTCATATTCTTACACGTACATGTATATATTTGATTTATTTATACCACACGAGAACTATAAAAAACAACGTTAAAATCAGTTGTTCTCACTGAATTTGGGGTTCATTATTTGGTGGTAAAAAATAGCAGATTACGGATATAAAAAATAAATGAACTTTTCATTAAATGTAAATAAAAAATATGTATAACGGTTTTTTCTTATTTATTTTAAATTATCATTTCAGTTAATTTTATGTATAAAATATTTTGAGTGTACAATTCATACTTCTATGCAAATGTTCTTATAAAAAAAATATATTTCTTTCTTGTTTAACTTAAGTCTAGCCGCATATGGGATACTACATTTACGTTATTGTCGTTTATTCCAAAACAACAATTATTAACCATAATTGAATTTTTGCATAAAATATGTATTTAATTAATTTATGAAATTATCTTTAAAAAAAAAACTTTGGAGATGCGGGGCATCGATCCCCGTACCTCTCACATGCTAAGCGAGCGCTCTACCATCTGAGCTACATCCCCTGTTGTGATTTTCTAGTCAATAGTGGATTTTCTACGCCACCACAAGCGAGTTGTATTTTTCAAAACATTTGTAAGAGAATAAATTGTTTTTAAACATTTTGCAACACTTATTACCTTTGAAATATAATTTTGACCAAACAGAATTAAGGAGGCTCAATGGTCTAGGGGTATGATTCTCGCTTTGGGTGCGAGAGGTCCCGGGTTCAAATCCCGGTTGAGCCCAATGTTCTCTTTTTATTTAACTTTACAAATTTATTAAAAAAAAACTTATCAAGATCATACGGAACCATTTCATTTAAAAAATACAGTTCAGGGTTTATTTAGAGTTGAACAATTTAAAAATGTTTGGATTAAACTAAAGAAAATACACATAATTTGTTTTATTATTTTAAATAAAATACTTTTTGTTATTAAAGCCGCCATCTATTTAGCCTGTGTAGATTAGTATTGATTGACATTGTTTTTTTTAATTTATTCCCTTGGAATGGGTAAAAAATGTTACGAAGTATACGAAAAATATACTAAAATACTTAAATTTTCTTAAAAATTAATTACATCAATCTGAAGAATATGCAAACTTTGTTGTCTGCTTTTCAATTTTAAAACGCACCAAAATCGAGAACAAAACGCGTATTTTCGGAAAATAAAAAAACAACTAAATTTAAAATATTTACTTTTATTGAAAATTTATACAAAAAAATGTTTAAACATTCTTTTTATAAAGAAAAAATATTTACTTAAAAGAAAAATAATAACAAAAGATAACAACAGTCTGTTCTTAAAATCGAATATAGAATTAATATAAGGCACAAACATGGACCATTTTTAATTATAAATAAAATATTGGTTTTGTACTCAAATTGTGTAGCTAAAGGATTTTTATACAATAATGTCGATGTACTGCCGTATTCATAAAACTTTTTTGGATTTTTAAGTTATATTGATTGAATTTTGTATGGAAATTTGTGTATTTTACAAATAAAGAAATTTTTTATGAATATGGCATTTAGGCTATGACAATATTCCAATTAATTTTTAGAAAACATTTCCATATGAATCATATGTCAGTGCAATTTGAAAAAACCAACAATTTTAAACATCAAATTGTGTTCTAACAAAACAAATTTTCGTTGAACAAAAATAATTCCGGTGCGACCACACAAGCAGATTGTTTTTGTTAGAAAATAAATTTAATAATAAATAAATTTAAATTTTTTTTGTACCTTTCTTTATGCAAAATATATCATTTGTACGGACATGAACAGAAAATAAGTTTATTTTCTCTTAATAAAATAAAATAAGGAATTATTTTTAGTGCGTTTATTTTATTTATAAAAAAAAAAAAAACAAACACACAAGGGATTTTTTAACTAAACAAATATCAAAATATAAATTTCAAATATGTTCAGATAAAACAGCGCTTGGAGCCCTGTGTTTTTGTTTTTATATAAGAAAGAAGTTTTTCAGAAAGCTACCAAACTTTTTTGAAAAAAGGTAGAAGTTTTCTTGTTGTGTGAGAAAAAAAGTGATATGAAATTAAAAATTTTTTTTTTATTACCTATTAAAAAATCATTTCAAATGTAAGAATTTGGTTTCAATAACACAAATTGAGAAAAATTTAACAATTTCATATTTTTTTGTACCTTTCGTCAAATACGTTCAACATTGACAGCTAATGGAAAAATTCACAGGATTTTCATTAATTAGTGCAACAATTTAGTTTTTAAGCAAACTAATCAATAAATTTAAAAAAGAAGCTTTTTCGATTCTTCTTTGGCTAAAAAAAGTATTACATTTTTGGAGATGCGGGGCATCGATCCCCGTACCTCTCACATGCTAAGCGAGCGCTCTACCATCTGAGCTACATCCCCAATTTACCTCTTTACGCCAATTATCATATTTATCTTAATCAAACAGTAAATTTTTAGGAAAAACATTCTGCTTATATTTACACTGTCATTCGTACTCTCTTCTCTTCTCTTTATATACATGTCATATTAAATACTGGCAAATTTACATTTAATTTGCCATAGTTTGGTACAGTGATGGAAAATGTGGCATAGAGACAGAAATTTTGGCACTATTTCATGTAATGTGGTATAATTTTACCCCCTTCCATATTTAGCACTTTTTTATTATTTAAAATTTTTTTTATATATTTTATAATTCTTCTAGTTTGACCCCTTTTTATATTAATAATTAATAACACTAATTATTTAAGCTTTTTCTTCGATATTTCGCTACTCCTTTGTGTAGCTTCTTCAGGAAAATTGGTTTTTGTTTATAATGAAAAAATATTTTTTTAAAATTCTCAATACAGAAAAAGTTCTTGTCAATGAAAATTCAAAATAAAAATATTAACAGCCATATTCATAATATAATATAAATAATTAGTGTTATTTATATATTTTATCTATGTTTGTTTTTCCTAAAAATTTTATCTTCTCATATTTGTTTCATATATAGTTTGAAAAATTGGTTACAAATTTTGTTGTATACACAATGTTTAATTTTCAATAATAGATGTTGCAAAAGATGGAATTGCTGATTGTAACACCGTGATTAAAAAAAGTGATTAAAGATTGTACTGGTCCTTCAAATATACCACAAGTTGTTGACATATGCAACAAACAATACTTTTAAACTATTGTAGATTAAAGTACGGGCTGCACAATATCGAAAAATTTAGCAATATTGATTTGAGTTTTCGATGGACCATACGTCCATGATTTATAACTTTAACAAAAAATCATGATGGATCTGAGGATTTTTTTTTTTAATGCAATTACAAATGGTTTTAAGAAGCACAATATTCTCACTAAAAATTTAGTTGTTTTTTGAGCTAAGGACTATTCGTTAATGATGGGGAAAAATAATAATGTTCAAGCATTATAGAAAACAATTCATAAAACATTATGTGGCTGTATTTTTATATGCCACAATTTAATTTGGCTTTCCCACACGCATCCGAATATTTTCTTTAAAAAATCGAATACCTATTACAAGTAATAAATAAATTTCTTAGTAACAGCTCATTTCGGCAACAAGATTTTGTAAAATTTTGAAAGTATCTCCATTGCGAAATTCATGTAGTTCTAAAATATACGTTTGTTATGTTGAAAATTTTTAATCGACGGAACAGTGGGATTATTTAAGATATTTCTTTACATTATTATATTTTGAGTTAAAAAAAAACAATTATAAATGAACCGGAGTAAGTTGTAGTTTTAGTACATTATTATTCATTACTTTAAGGACTAAAATATGTAACATTTTTTAATGGTTTTAGAAAATTGAAAAGTTAAGATTTGTAGATCAAAATCCGTCAAAATTTGTTAATGTTACAATTTTTTTAATAAAATTTAAAATTCTCCAATATGTGCAAAAAACAATTTTTTTATTTTAAATTATTTCGGTATATTTTATCCGATAATAAACTTAGTTTAATAAAAAAAAATATCAAAAAAAATAAAAATACTACTTTTTGTAATTTTTTTCAGTATTCTAATAACTTTAAAGTATAATTTAAAATTGAAATCGGATAAAAATGAAACTGATAATAAATTTTTACACTAAGCTATTCTGTCAAGTTTTCGTTGCAAAATTGGAACGAAATTGAAACTTGAGAATCCCATCACTGGTTTGGTAGCACATTTTGTCTCTTATTCTGTTTTGCTTTACGTTAATACATCACTACAGCGAATTAGAAAATGTCAAGCAAAGAAGAATATAAACAGCTGTTTGCCAATGAATCGTGCGTGAAATTGTGTCAAAAAATATAAATTTCATTTGTTTTCATTTAATTTTATTTTGATAACTTGTTTTTCTTATTATTTATATAAGCTAAAATATAAATCAAATAATTGAAAATAAACTTTTTACTCACCAAGTGTTAACAATGTAGTGTAAAAAGAAAACAATAAAAGTGCAAGTGAATGGAGCAAAATCGGAATTATAATATTTCAAAGAAAAAAAAAGTGAAGTTATAAAGTTTCAAACATGCATATTTAAGAAGCAATATTATCTGAGCTTTATAAAAATAATTAAATTGTTTAAATCATGTTTACGGATACACCGAAGTTACAACCAATTTCCGCAAGTCGAAGGAACGACAAAAAGGTGCCTGCAAATAAAGACAACAGCAATGGCGGCAATAACATTGCGTCCACGACTACAAATGTTTCCAGCAGTAGTAAACCATATCCCTTCAAGTGGACGGCTAACGATTACAAATCAAATTATAACAATGAGTAAGTGGAAATTTGTATTGATTCTTGTATATTTATAAATCGCAAAATGTTAATCGTTGTATACAAAGCTAAAAGGTACCCGCATTTTTTTTCTGTTTGGTTTATGCAAATGCTATTTAGATAGTTGCGATATTTTAAGTAGCATTCACTTGAATGTTGGCCCTTATCAACTTTCAAGAATCGATTTTTATGCTGTAGTCATAATCACATTGATTAATCGGCAGTAAACTAGTGATATCTAACATATATACGATTCTAATTTTAAGATTGTGCCTTTTCCCGAAAAATATGTGAAATGTATTATTACATACTTTGTAAATTTCGTAAGAAATAATTTAGTTTAGAACACTTAAGGATTTTTCTATTATTTATGTCAATTAAATTAATATGTAAAATTTTAAAATATTGAAATACTACTCAATAAAATAATAATAATAATAATAATGATATTCTCATAAAGTATTTTTTTTATAAAAGCAAACTCAATAATTGAGGAGGAAGCATATCCAGTGATGATGAGCTAAGTAAGCATTAGCGAAATAGTACTATATGGATATGCTTTCCTCGTCAGTTATTGAGTTTGCTTTTATAAAAAATACTTTATGAGAATATCATAAAGTATGTAATAATACATTTGACATATTTTTTCGGGAAAAAGCATAATTTTAAAATTAGAATCATATATAAAGAGATATTCCCAAAATAAATTCAGTTAATATACAATATATATTTCATTTGAGCAATAAAAAACAAATTAAACTACAAGTGTAGTTTAACAATTTTATGGGAACAAATCTTGTATACGGACGCTTCGCCAAACGAAAAAAAATTAGAAAGTTCTGAAAGAAAAAGAAAATTTAAAGTGAACAAAGTCTCGGCAACGCACAGTTTTCTTTTTTATGTTATGGGCCTTGATTTTTTTAATGTTGAAATGCGATTCTCCACTACATTTTTGAACGCATATGGCCAGTATTGGCATCATTTAAAAAGTTTTAAACATATTTTTCTATATATATGTATACTTAAAATTTATTTATTAATTCTCAACGCTTATAGTTTTTACATAACTTTACATCAAAATGTTACAAAAGTGCACTAAGAAAGGTTAAAGTTCGTTCAACAAAAAGTGTAGTAAAATAATAAATACCGGCTTCGATAACAATAGCTTCTGTGCATTACCGGCCTTCGGTTAAGCTAACAATAGCTTCATTGCACAGCAGGTTTTCGGCTGGACGTAAGTAATTTCTCCGGCTTCGCTAGCAAAAGCTTAAAATTACAAAAGAAAATTCGACGGTCCTTAATAACACTTTTTAAATAATATACATATAGAAATGAGACCGATATAGGCCATATACGTTCAGAAATGTAGTGAAATAGAGCATTTCTATATGAAAACTTCGGTCGTCCATAACTTGAAAACTATTCGTTGCCGGGCCTTTCTTCACTTTATATTTTCTTCTTATTTTTTAATTTTCAATCGTCCATCTAATTTCTTCATTAAGTAAAGCGTTAGTAAACTAGATTTTAGCTTTTTTTTCTTAGAAATTTAATGTCGTTATTTATTATTTTTAAATAATAATAAATAAAATTAAACAATCTAATATTTTCGTATAAAAAAAGGAAAATAACTTACCTTGACACAGATAAATTGCACATCATTTTTATGCTTGCATATTATTGTACATATATTTATTATGCATACATATTTTTCAATGCACTTTAGCGTTTTTTGCAATTAAAACACATGTAAATCTCTTTTCATAAATTATTTTTAATTTTAATATAAACTTTATCGCACCTGGCTGACACGCAACCGACTTGATCAATTGTTGAAGTAAAAGTAAAAGAATTAAAGAACAGCGCCTAGAGATTATATATCTTTATCAATCGGCTGTTTCGCTTATCCTTAACTTATGCTACGAAATTTTCCTCAGTTTGAGTGTTGCCAGCAGATATATGCTCCCTCCAATTTGATACCCATATCATGGGAGTGTATAAAAATAAAAAAAATGTACATCAAAAACACTATTTAAATGGGATAAAAGTAAAAAGGTATAATATTACTCCATATTTTTTCGAATATCAAAAAAGTAAGAAAACGCACTCGAGATTTTCTTATAGAAGAAAAGATTACAGAAAAACATTTAGTTCTATGTACAATGCTTTTGGAGATATATGGTTGCAAAGACAGATACCAAAATTAATTTTTTCTTTCATTTTCCCCACTTAAAGTGTGTAGCACCGGCGAAATAAAATAATAATAAAAATTGCTACTAAACCGAAGCTTCAGCACTGCTACGAGTATAAACAAAGAACGTGCAAAAGCAGAGCTGTAAAATAATTAATTAAGCTTTACCTCCTGTCGTTTCTCCTACTATTCCTTTCCTATAGTTCCAGAACAATGCTTCGCATGTGTAGGATTCATCTCCTGAGTCCTGGTCCCAGATAAAAAATAAAATAAAATATATGTATATAGAAATGTACTACCAATTTTTCAGCAGCATTTATATGTTTTCAATTTCACCCGTTCTTACCCTTTTAAACCCCTAATATAAGAATATCCAAAATTCCTTTAGTGAATCTAAACATGGAAGGAAGAGTCTACATACCGAATTTCAATCTTCTAGATTTAGCCGGTTGTGCTGGGCGATGATGAGTATTCGGGCATAACCAATTTTTGGAGCGGGCACTTTGCACTTCCCACAATTTAAAAAAACCTATTTTATTAAACCTATTCTATATGAAAAAAAAAATTGAAAATTGATCCACAAATATTTGATAATCAATTATTGGGGCGAGCAATATTTGTCTAATCGGCTGTCAAGCAAAGAAAAATACCGTTAATTTTGTTGTAGTTTTAGTCTCACTTCTATTTTATTTGACCTTTATTAAATTTTTTAATTATATTTATTTTTGAGCGTATTTTTTTATCTTTAATCAAATATTAATGCCAGCATTTTTGTTCACAGATATGTATTTTTAATAAAAATTTTTATTTCCCTCGAGCAATTTTTAAATTATTTTTTCTTAATAAATTATAAATAAATTTTTAATATAATATGTTTTTTAATTATATTTATTTTTGAGCGATGGCCTTTTTTATGAATAGTTTTTTAATTATTATTTATTTCTCAATATTTCGCTACCAAATAGGTAGCATCGTCAGGAAATAATAATTTTTTTTTACTAATATAATATAATATGTACAATACGTTTTTTGCAACTATCAATGACTTCTAAAATCTATGATTAAGACCAAAACCGGCACCAAAATTGGTTTTACCATTAAATGGGCCCGAAACGTGCTTTGTTGCATTTGCATTCAAGTTCAGTGATGTTGCTTGATTCGCTGAAGTCCAAAGATTGGCATTAGCGGCAGCATTTACTGTAGTCATATTAAGTTTTGGTATGTGATTAATTCCCAATGATGCATTGTGACCTTGACTACTATTCCAAGTACCATTAGCTCCTACATTATCAAACTTCAAACTATTTTGTAAATGAGTTTTGCCATGAAAAGCGTTCACATCAATTGAATTACTTTCGGTTTTTAGTACATTCAAACGCATATTTTCAGTGATAGATGAACTAACACCTTGAGTATTTGAATGCTGTATGGCAAGTCCATGACCATTGCTGTAATATTGTAAGCAACATTCATATGAAAATCAAGACGTTACATTACAATTTTAAACCTACGCATTAACTGCTCCAAATACTCCCGTAGTAACAGGTCTGCCGCTATCATTTCCGGCTGCAAAAACACCTACAGCTGCATTAGCCTTTTCATCACCAAAAGTTTTTACAGCTTGCACATTAATGTCTTGACTACCATTAGGATTGCCTGATATTAAACCAGAAATATTTGCCATTTGTTTTCTGCTTTGTTTATGTATTTTATGTGCAAAGTTTAAATGTTTGTATAAAACTGTTCTACTGAAATGAACTGTAAATGCATTTTATAGTCTCTATAAAACTATAGTATAGGTTTATAAACTATGTATGCCTTTATTTCCATTTTCGGTACTTTACCATTCATTAAATAATGAATGTTTACTTTTAGAATGGAAATCACTCATCTTTAATAATATTTAATGGTTTTCCCCTTTCATATGGCTTAAAAGAAAAGACTCAGCACATAAAGTATTTATATCTGTATTCAAATGTGAAGAAATATACGAAAGTATATAAAATTTATATGTATTACATATTTGCATATGGCATTTCCACAGAAGTGTCCACCGGAATCGAAAATTAATATGATATTAAACAAATGATTTTTTTCTAACATTGCATTAAGGTTAAGTTAGGGAAGGGGGCGAACCCTATCCCCAAGCAGAACTTCTCACTTATTCCGGAGGTTAGGCCTATTGTGATACCACTCACACTCGGAGATCAGACAGTCGCCACATGAAACCACACCGACTTCAAAATAAACACCGCTATTGCAAAAATCTTCACGTCTTTTCATGGCAACGCAATTACCGACGATATCTCTGTATCTCGGAATGGTCTGAGATTTCTTTGGGAAAACCCCGCCATTCATGTAAGATGACCGACGTCGAAATGACGCCCGCCAGAGGCTTGATTGCAGCCTGGTTGTCAGAGTAAATCGGGAGTTTTCAGGTAAAACACCGTGATTCAACAAGTATTGCACAGCTTTCTATGTGCCCATGACCTCCACCTGAAATACATTGCAGTGGTCAGACAGTCTGTATGAAAGCCTATTATTAGGATACCTCATGTCTATGCCACTCCCCACTCTCACCAGCATCCTGAACTCTAGACCTTAAAGGCATTGTGAGGAACCTCCGGGTCATCAGAGCAGAAGTCACGAAGTCAAACGTTCTCCCCAGAATGGCAGTCTGTGTTGCTGCTACCAGTTTAGCTCTCTGCCTCAATAGAAGGTCAGAGGGAATCCCATCACGCATAGTAAATAAGGTGTTAGTTGGAATGGAGCAAAGTGCACTGATGATCAGAACACCTGACTGTTTGCACACCGTTCACAATTTGTGAGCACCGTAAATCAGGCCCTCTTAGATGAGTAAAGCACTAAGGTCGCTTTCGTTTTTCTCTCCGCAGCATTCTCCTTCTAGCAGAGTTTTGGGTCCAAAATAACCTCCAAATACTTTACCCTTGTGGATAAAGATAGGTGTACGCCGTCGAGTCTCGGCATACTCAAGATAGGCACCTTTTATCTCCTGGTGAAAATCATCAGTTCTGTTTTGTGTCCATTGCCGCTCAGACTACACGACGATTTTAAAGTCCTGATTACACTTATCGGAAAAGGTATGTGGATCGAAACACGACACCACAATGGTCAGGTAGTCCGCGTAACGAAACACCTTAAAACCGCATTACAGCAGTGGCGAAAGAACGCTACCCCTCGGTATCTCCCGCATCGAAAGAGCCTCTCCTATGGAGGCAATAATGACCCTCTTGCTCAAACATTCCCGCACTAATCCCACTAAACAGTCACCAAAATTACGTCCGCCGAGAGCCCCGACAACCGCACCGAATGGACATTGCACGTCAATGAATGCTGCCAGCGAGAAATACTTAACATCGGGTTCTCCCTTAAGAACATCACAATTTTATATATTAATAAAACGCAGAATATGGGATATACTTGAGGTCAAATTTATTCCACTGTTAGTGCAAACATTTTATTTTAAAAATGCAATTCGTTGGACCAAATTTTCCATTGCTCTTATACACATTTCAACCGGAACGTTCGATGTTTCTCCGACCTCCTCTAAATAGCTGGTTTGTTGCTACAGAGCAATGACTTGATATGCCCCCATAAAAAGAAATTAAATAACGTTAGATCGCATGAATGATCCGCTATTCTACGGGACCATTTCTCGAGAGAACAATGGAAAGGATTTCGGCGTAGAGTGTAGACCAAATTTTTTTTTTTTTTTTTTTAAATGAAAAATAAGGCACGTTTTGGTTCGAGATGGGTAATCGACTCGATGCACTGACGGCTGCGATATTTGCGAAATTGTGGCTCTTAGGAGTGGGAGCATCCATTAATGAAAATGTGGACTCAAATTTATCTAGGCAAATCGGTTGAAAATTGCAGTAAGAGCTCTTAAAAGTTCCGAACACCGACTCCGAATTTCGGTAGCACATTTTATTTATTTGTAAACGTTATTACTTCTTATACCTAAGATGTAGAGTTCCACAATGAAAAGCGTGTTTAACTTGTCGAACAACGTCTTAAAAATAGCAAGAGTTTGGCGGACACAAAGCTTCGGTAATTTTTGCACACTCAAATTACAGCAACAGTTTCCTGCGATTAAATAGAAATTATGATCGTATATATGGCTGATTCTGTCCTTGTGTATTTAAACGGGGAAAAATAAAATATATTGCACTTCTTTATCTATGTTTGTTATATAGTTTAGTTGATCTACTATATGCAGCATTTCATTTGGTGCTAATACCAAAATCTTCAGTAGACCTTTAAACAAATTCTTGAAAAAAACTAAGAAATTTCACATGTTTATACAAGAATTCCAAAAAATATTTGTTAGTTACGCAATATTTAATTATTTATTCATTATTTAATTTACAATTAAGCTTTATTATAGGTCTTTTGCAATCACGAAAGCAATTTTTTCTAAAATTGTTTTGTTCTTCAATAAATTGCCTACCAAAGTGTTCAAATATCTTTACCGTGGCTGTTCCTAACGCTACTTTCACTTAAATGTTGCTAAATTTATACAAAAATAGTATATATTTTTTTTATAAAATTAGTGCAAAGTAAAAATATAGTAAAATTAATAACACTAATTATTTAAGCTTTAGGTCTTTTTAATATATTTAATATTTATTCTGATTCGATATTTCGCTACTTCTTTGTGTAGCTTCTTCAGGAAAATTGGTTTTTGTTATAATATAGTAAAATTACAGGCGATCCAGTTAAATATGAAGAATAAAAGCAAAAAATTTCAATACAAAAAAGTATAACGAAATTAGCCCGTAATATCAGAATCAATGGCTTTATGAAAAATGTGTTTTAAAACTGCTTTTTCTTTTTGTTTTTGTGCTTTTTTCAGAAGTAATTCGTTTTAAAAACCAAATTTGTTCGAGTAACAGTTTAATATGGAGAATAAATTTAATTTTATATTACATCAATTAAATGGAATTTGAATCAATTTTTTCTTTATTTAAATCACAAAAGATTTCAAAGGAACAGTTAATAAGTAATAAAAGCAAATTAAACACTCTGTGCTGTAGACATTTAAAATCTATGGTTAACGTTAAATCCATATCCATGACTTTTATGGCCTGCCAGTGGTCCACTGACATGTTGAGCAGCATTAACATGGGCATTCACAGATGTTGCTTGGTTCTTGGAAGTCCATAGATTTGCAGAGGCTGTTCCCTCCACCGTTGTCATATTAAATTTGGGAGTGTGATTAACACCCAAAGAAGCACCATGACCATTTCTAAAAGAAAATTTTTAATTATGCATACACATTTCTTTACATTTAAAAACAAAATATTACAAAGAAAGAAATAAACAAAACTTACGAATTAACATTGCCAAAAGCTCCGACAGTACCCATTTCGGGTCCGCGATGATCATTCGCTGCCACAAAGGCACCCACAGTTGCGCTATGTTTGTCATCACCAATAGTTCTGGTCACATTAAGAAGAACATCATTGCTTCCATCTCTATTGCTGTTTACATTGCCGCCCATATTTGTTGTCATTTTGATTGTTTTTTTATTTAAAGAGTAGGCTTATTTTAATTGGTATCTGCTGATTAAAAGTCTGAAGAATATTGTATTTATTTAAATCTTACAAGTGAGTTTTATACTTTTTTACTTAATGCCTTTTGTGTAACTTGATTTCATTTCTTGTGCATAAGTGTTGCAGCACGAGTACTTCCCTTTAATTGTGTTAATCATTTGTTTTATTATACTTTATAATAATGTTACAGTCATCCATTCATATTTAATATTTACATTATGAATTATGTGTTGTTCTTCCCCTTCCTTTCAGTAATAATTAATTGCAAAATTCAATTTCAATGTATCAAAAAGTACCTATAGAATATTTATCAGTATGTTATTATTTTATTATTCATTTACCACAGTGAAATTGAGGCCACTATTAGCATTCCTTAAGACTTCAGACGTTCAGACTTGGCAAATATTTGACCAGAAAAGCGTAACCAATTCTGTACAATTCTGTATTATTTAAAAATACTTTTGATTTGAAACAGTTCTTTGCCTTAATTTAAATACCACACGTTTCCCATAAATTTTTACTTCACTCCATTTTGAATTTTATATCCCATGATTAATTTAATTATTTGTCGAAAACAGTGGTTACGTTTTTTTTTTTCGTCAAATATTTTCCAAGGCTGCATATAGCTTTAGTATTTACGACTTGGAAGATTTTAAAGTTAACACAAAATTGGTTCTGTTAAGATTTCTTAAAAGCACAAGATACATATCGTCACCTGAAATGCAAAAGGGTCTACCAGCACTTTTAAAAATTTAACAGGAAAGGCAAAAAAGTTAACAAAATGAAAATGATTTTTTCATAATATCATCCAAATAAAATGATGAGGTTATTTACAATTTTAAAAATTATGTCTCAAAAAGAGTAAGCTGTTAAAATTTTTTCCATTGTTTCATTATTTCTCAACAGCACTAAATTGATTTTGAAAGCTTAGTAGAAACTGCCTTCTGATTTTCTTTCTTGCATTTCACGTGACGATATGTATGTATGTATATTAACGTGTTGACCTTGTGATTTTATCTGTTTATCTGATTTTATCAGTGACATTCCTGCAGGAAATGCCGATAGTAAAACTGTACTGATTTGTACTGTAATGAGTTAGTCACCAGTACTATTGACTTGCTATATCCCAGTCAATATAATTTAATATAGCCTTTTAACATGTGCATGTCATTGAAAATCTGAGTACCGACATTCAGTTGCTTTATATTGGTTTTGTGTGTAATAAATAATACAAATATACAAAATACAATATTTTTCTAATTTATATTTCTTACGGTCAGGAAAATGAAATATTTCTTAGTATAATTGTTAAAACAATACCAAAACCAACAGGTATTTTGTTTGTGTAAAACTAGCCAAATATGTCAAACTTATTTTTCTAGTGCTCTCCCAAAAGTAAACAATACAATAGCTAAAATATCAAGAGACATTAATTTCATTCATGTAGGCCTTAATTTCGTTTGAAACACTCTCTCAAAATAAGGAAATGAGTAAAATTGTCTATTGCGCGCTCAAAATAAACAACGGAGGAAAATGTAAACAAATTTTTACACTCGGGTATAAAATATTTGTAAAACACATGGCGATTTGCACAGACTTAATAAATAGACCTTGGGCAGACTCACTCGAAATTTAGAAAATACATACCCTGAGTACATCTGCATAATTCCATGATGAATTATTAAACAATATCTACTGCATAAGTTTTTAATTAGTTTCTTCCCGTGCTTAAAATTCGTATCGCTAATTTCAACACTACTAGACTACTCATAATGAAAAAGTTCCCCTTAGCATAATACACACATATAACCTTAAGGTCGAACTGGACAAATATTTGACAAAATAGTAACCAATATTTTTTTTGGTAAAAATTATCATACAAGATAATAAGGAATGATAAAATGAAACATTTTAAATATGTGAATTTTTTTATTCTTGATAAGGCTTTGTTTCACTCTGGGAATAATTTTCTATGATGATATAAAGTATGCAATATATACTGGTTAAGTTTGAGAGGTAAAATATGTATGTAATATGGTCGTAACCTAAAAGAAGAATAATAAATAAAATGATAAAAATTGTCAACTTTTTTTTAAACTTTTAACATATTCACGTGCCGTGTACAATATAAGTATTTTGTGGCTACAGCCATCATTTTTAAAAGTGACAACAATATTGCCCACGTCTCCTCACTCTCTTAGTTAAATACCCGCTCATTCATAATAAGCCATAATTTTATTAAAAAAGTTCACGTTAGCAAACATTTTTTAAATATTTGCAGAAGTCGCTGTTTCTGTTTTTTTTTTGTTTTTTACTTCGTTACATATTGCCATCAAAATCTCGATCTACTTTCTTTTTTCATCTATTGTATATTTTAATATGATAATAAGTCGCTCTCAACACCAAGAATTTTAAATTGCAGATGTGTGTGTTCGAGTATGGCTCACCATTACACAACATCCACTCACACTACCTTTCAATTGTTTATTTTTTATGAGTTTTGCCGCAACATTGAAAATTTCGCATAATGTGGCACGCACTCACCATTTTATTTGAAGAGAGTGACTCTTAAATTGTGGTTAAGGAACACCAAATTTAAGTGTTTTTTTATTAGAAATATGACTAAAACCTACGACTTGTTCCAACTTGTTTCTAATTTCTGAATTTCATTACTATAATTTAACAAGCTGATGTCTAATATATTGTAATTGGGTGATTGCTAATGCTGGGTATATACACTACGACATTTTTGGTACGCAACATCACAAACATTATCTCAGTAATAATTAGTGCTTGCGTGGAATCATTTTTGTAAGAGAGACAACATAATGGAATCACTTGCAATTGCGCTTCCATGATGACATGATTTTTGTTTGCGATGGGCCTTTTACAGTGTAATACTGAGTAATACGACATGTCAAAAAATTAAATCAAATGTGAACACAATGTGTTATGAATCTCACCATAATACGGATGGGAATTTGACAGTTGAATGGCTTGAAAAGCTTATACTTTTCATTTTATCAGGGATGTGTTTTTGTGTAAGCAACCAAAGAAAATGATAAAACAACCAAAAAAGCCATTTGCTTTGTTCTTACTACTTATACTTTTCATTTTATTTCAATTGTGATAGTGTGAAAGCAAAATGTTATATTAGTTTAGATTTTTCGACATTCGCACCAAATCTCATTAGATTTCTCTCTCACAAAGTATTATGAAAGTCGTAAGACTTGTATTATATTGTGAAAGGGCGTTTAGACGCATTACTGTATGTGTAGAAAATGCCATACGCACAAGAATAAGTCTTTTAAGCATTTATACTGCTATAAACATTGTATTCATTGACTTTAGTGCATTTCGGCAGCATTTTTGTAAGCATTTGTTCGTAAATATGCAAATTATTGCTTTCGACTATTTTTAGTGCTTCTAAATTTCGAAAATTTTTTGCTGGGATTGTGTATACTAGCGGCAACGCTTGTCATTTTCGATAGGCATTGCAAGCATTGCACAAATTTAAATAAAGACTTCACAAAATGACAACAAAATATGTGTCAAGTGTGTACAAGGCATAAGCCTGTTGAGTTATTTTCCAATGAAAAAAGTAACTTCTTCTTCTTCCAAGATCTCTCTGATCGTCATTGTTCTTTTTTGACATTTCTAAACTTATGGTGTTTTCTTTTCTACGAAAAAAAAACGTCAATTTATACCGCATATAAACATATGTTTTTATTTGCAAATCAAATGTTTTTTTGGTCCGATACAGAATGCCTGCCATTTACTTTTATAAGACTGGACTGTTTCATATAAATGTTGACCGCGGCTACGGCGTAGGTGGTGTACATCCGTGAGCTCAAATGTTGACGTATTTTTTGCCGGCATTTCGGGCGGTATTTAACCAATGACAGCTGTAATGTGGTCTTTCAGTACTGGAGTTGTGGCTGGCGTGTCCCTCTACACGAGAAACTTCCCGTATTCTCACAAAAAACACAAATAATGGGGTCAAATCGCATTATCTTGGTGGCTAATGGACTGCTCGTAAACGTATGATTAATTGCTCACCAAGCTCTCCCCTCAATCGGTTCATGGTATCGAGTACCGTGTGGCATGCGACTTCTCTTTGTTAAATCCACATGGCAACGAAGTTGAATTCATCAAATTTGGGCAAAAAAGGTCGGTAATCCTCGCACGTTACCTTGACTGTAACGTTGCGATTTGCCGGACCACAAAGCGTACCAACAAGTGGATCTTTCAGAATACATTTGCAGCTCTCGAAGTGCCTCTGACTGCTCTTCACAACAAATTCGGCAATTCAGTTTGTTGAACGTACTCATTGAGCCAAAAATTAGCTTTGCCGATAGAAAAATTGATCTGCATCCAAGTTTAATGCGTATTCAACAAACAAACGACGATGTAGTACGTCAACTTGTTTCATGCAGAGGTTCTTACGTAAAATTTTCCAGGCGATCCAATTTCTGACAATGGCAACGAATTGACATATCGTGGTCGTCATTGACTCTGTCCAATGCATCAGCAATATTTCGATCGTTCCATTGTTCAATAAAGTGAAACTGGTGAGAAACAGCTTGAGTAGCCTGTTCAATGGGTCGATTTGACGATCAGATGTTAGATCGGCAAGTTGCTGGATGTAAAGGTGAAGACGCACCCTCTTGGGTCCAATTACATTATGGTCCCATTGTGATACCTGTTGTGTTTCACGTGTAGCAGTGATACACATCAGAGTCTCTGCTTGGGATCGAAAATAGACCCCTAAACTGATAAACTTGCTCACTACTTCCTACACCACCGGGGCACCCATTACGGCCATAAAATGGTCGTCATTTACAACACATTTCGCATACAGCACAATTTTTTAATAATAAAATTCGAAGATTTTGTTTGTTAGAAAATAGCGGCCAAATACTCGCCACGACTTCAGCGACGCACCTCTATCCGATGCTCGATATTTTCAAAGACTCTGGGACATGATTGAGATTCAATGTCGTTAATGTGCGGAATTATCTCATCCTTTAGCTCTTGAATTGTTCTTGGCTTATTGACGTACACTTTTCTTTTAAATAGCCCCAAAGAAAGAAGTGGAACAGTGTCATATCACATGATCGTGACGTTCAATTAACATCGCCACGACGTGAGATAACACGGCCAATGAATTCTCGGGCAAAAGAACTATTGTTTCGTTGGCTGTGTGCTGCAAGTGACACCATCCTGTTGGAACCACATATCGTCCAGGTCCATATCCTCAATTTCTGACATCAGTAATGTTCGTGATTATTTCAATTATTGGAAACGATGGCTCTTCTGCCACACTCTCGCGAACAATAGCAATGTTTTCCGCAGAATGGACTGGGCGAACATGCACAGGTGTGTTCACATTTCCTACAGATCCGGTTTGCTAAAAACTTCTCCCAATTGTGAATACATTTGGTCGATTATACTGACCAAAAAAAAACCACGAAGTGCACGAAATGCATTTTGATGTGAACGCCCATTTTCGTAAAAGGCTTCAACAATCTTAATCAGGTGCTCAATTGTATACCTCTCCATTGTCAAGCATTGAAATAAAGAAATTAAGTTGGGCAAAAAAATTAACGTTAAGCTGTGACTCATAATTACCATTCTGCATTATGCTTGTACGCTCCATTATAATGAAAATCTCAGCTGGCATAATATTTAATATTGTGAAAATGCAATTGTGTCCGTTCCCAAAAAGGTTTTTAACTATCATATTATTTAAATATCAATTCTGCCAATGCCAACTCCACAACAATTATTTTTCGTAGCTTGTTCTTTGTTTAAAAAAAAAAGTTTGGTCACCTCTGCTTTTAATGAGAATGTAAGTAAAATCATTTTACATACTCTGTGTGATATTTCGTGCATATCATCAGTTTTACAAAAATGTTTTTTATTTCTGAACAGGGTATGAATTTATGGATTTTTTTCTATATGTATGTCCTGAGATTTTTTCTGTTCTCATTCTTTGTAGCTCTTATAATAGCAGCTTACCTCAGCACTTTTGTATAATAAGAAAAAGAGAAAAGAAATTCATTTACTTGATTTTTTTTTTTAATTTTTTCCCTAACTTTTGTTATGAGTTTTTTGTTCATTGGGCGTACGAGGACGAATATGATGAAGTATTACCAAAACATTAGCCTGATTTTTTTACTGTGAAATTTCTGGCTTTCGACCTTTTTTTCATATACACATTTCGTTTAACACTTCATTTCAGCTTGAGAGCTGAAATAGTTAATGCCATGAAGTATGTGGTGTATGTATGTATGAATGCATGTGGATTCATTTAAAGGCAACAGCTGCTGGTTATAAAATCAAAGCAGCACAAAATATTTATTGCAAAAGTAGCAAATACGTGTCGATATTTGAAATTTATAACAAACTAATGATTTTTGTTTTACAAATAATCAAAAGCCATTATTAACTACAAAATGAAGAGCAACCATAACGCTACAGTAGCAACATCTGTTTCTCATATGTGTGAGTGCTTTTTTTTTTTAAAGAAATTTGTTGTTTTTGTTGATATTAAGTGCAAATTTATGTCTAATGTTGGTGTTTTCCTTTTATAATTTTATATATTTTTTTTCTCCCTAAAGGGTGTTTTTAGAAATCGTGCTTATTATTTTTTATTCGTTGAAAAAACACTGAATGTTAAAAACAACACATTTGTTTTTTATTAATTTAAAATTGGTCTTTAAATCTTTTTACGAAAAAAAAAAATTATGGTTAATACGTCGGTTTTTATTGAAGACAACAAAAAGGGGTTTGTTGATTTATTTATTTTTTTTTATCCATTCTCTATGTCTCTGTTCGAGAAGCCTTGAGCCATTTTACTTCATCTTGCTATCATAACAAGCTAATATTTTCTGTTTTTGCAATGTTTTCTATTAAGACACCATAACAATTAACCATACTTTTAAAAAGTTCTACAAAAACTGCAGAACAAAAATTAACACTAAAAGACATTCTTTACTTATTGCTGAAACAGTGGGCGCTATAGTGATGCAACATGTCGTTTATATAAAATTTATTTTAAAAGATTCTTATTAGAATCCTAGTACAGTGGATTCAAGATTCATGCAAGACCTATTCGCTCAACACAGATTGAGATTGAAACTAAGAATATTGGAAATGGAAAAAATGTCTTTATTAATACTTATTAAAAGATTGTCTGCAGAAACACCCAGGGTTCTAGCCGGCAATCGAACCCCCAACCCCCATATTGATACACTAATGCTCACGAAATAGGCTACCGAGGCACCTGTCTACACAACAGTAAACTTTTTCATTAATTTTTGATATCTTTTTTAGTAAATGTGCTTTCCGGATAAGGTTTTTTTATTAATACTTATTTTTAGAAAAGTTACGTACAAAAAATAAACTAAAAATTAGAATTTCTGGACACAAATCTGATCAAAAATAGAGAAACATTACAACAACACCAAAAACGGCATTAACATTACATTACAAAGATAATAATCATTATCCAGATTTTAAAAATGCAAATATTTTAGATAGAGAAAATAACTATATACGTAAATACCAGACATCGAATTAACTATAACACAGATACATTAAATGCTGCTCAATGCTACAGACATTTAGTTAATAGATTATAAAAGTTAAAATAATTTTACATTGTAAGCATTTTTAAAATAATTTTTATTTGAGTTATAATATTTTTAGTATTTTACAGAAATCAAATTTATTAACATTTGAGTTTTTTAACTTTTGATTTACCGCCTTTTCATTAAAATTAAATTTGTCAATTATTATGAAAATATTTTCCCTGAAGAAGTTTTCCATTGTGAAAACGAAATTTTGAAAATTTGAAACACAAACAAATATAAGATCTCAAGCTCATTAACCTAAAGTATAATTGAACAAGAAAAAAAAATGTAGTAGCCAGTTAACATTTTTTCTGACACATAATCATTGTGATGCCAGATTTTAATTTTCATTCGCGTTATTGTCGATTTGAATGTGTAATCAACAAAAAATTGTGGTAGATTTTCAAATTAATATTACTATTTTTTTGATTATTCTTAAATTAAATAATGCTGAAAAATGCTAAATGGAAAATTGTCAGCTAAATCAGAAATAAAGCTAAATTTAGCCGCAAAAATTACAAAATGGCCACGCTGCTGACTGTATATACGTGTTCTACTCAACTGGTGTTGGAGATTAATTGTTCTTTTTTGTTTTATTCTAATTAAAAGCAATTTTCACATTATTGTGATAAATTAGCTATGAACTTAAACACGACTACATATTCCTTCATTCATTTATAAGTATTTTAAATTTAGTGCTTTTTTCCGAAAATACGCGTTTTGTTTGAAATTGAAAAGTTGATTGCGCTGTGTACGAAGAGAAGCAGGTTTGGGTCATATAATTATTTATATATGTTTGTTATATGGTTCAACTAGTCTATATGTACATTTCATGTGGTGCTAATACCAAAATCGTCATTAATTCTGCCTTGCGTTGAATAAATGAAAAAATAGTTACGTAATTATTTATAAAATACTTACTTTTAACTAAATTCGTTTTATAAGCAGAATTACTTTCTAAAAAAAACTAATTCATGCTTGATAAGGCAAGTTATTTGCAATGCTTTTTAATTTTTATCAAAAAAAAAATGCACTGTTCCACTGTAACGTATCAATTTTGTGTTACATTTCCGACCATTAGTATACCCGGATGAATATGTCTACATAAATTGTTTTTTGTTAAAGCAAATGAGTCTACCACTATAAGATGGCAGAGCATGCTCTTCCTTAGAACAAAACATACGTAAGGAAACCGTTTGGTTTTCCTCTACATGATGCATATTATATTCTTCTACAAGTAACATGACAAACCAAATAAAAAACAAAAAGAAAAAGAAAAAAGGCGTACAACAGTGCCGAAATTTGTTTTCATGAAACGGCAATTGATTTCACTATTTTTTTTTCGTCTTTCCTAGTTGTTTCAATTATTTTCTCCCTTCCTCTTCAAAGAAAAACTATATTCTTGACACAACATTATGATTCAGAGTTTCTTTTTTCTACTCGTACTGATGTAATGGATGACCACCAACCATATCATGGCTATTTCCATAAATGTGTTTTGTATTGAAACCAACACTAATGCAGCCTACAGACGGGGGAACATTGATTGGAACGTGGGCTTGTTTCTGCCAATGTTCCTCCGTTTGTAGCGATGTTTCTTATTGAAATTCGTGTCCTTTCATGTGTCCAAAATATCAAAATTTTTTGATATTTTGCATGTTCCAAATGCAATGTTCCCTCGTCTGTATTGATTTTTCCTGTTTTTTATTTCGTTGAGAGCAGTCGTGCCGTTAAATGTTTTTTAAATCGCAGAGTAAACGAAATTAATTCAATCAAAAATACGAAAAATGGCTTCGATCGAAAATAGTCAAAATTGGGTCAATTTTATAAATTTGTATAAAAGTTTACCAGAATTATGGGACATTAGATCTGAAGATTATAAAAACAAAAATAAAAAATCATTTATAATAATAGAAGCCAACACACTTTGAAAGAAACACATGTGTAGGACAATGTTCCTGCGTCTGTAGGCTGCATAACGACTCATGCTGAAGTATTATCTTGATACATATTTCAATGCTGTTTTTTATTTTTCTCCAAAAATTGTTACAACATCCTTCATCCTTCGTTTTTTATACAAATTAAAAGAGTTCAATACTTATTCTTTTTTTCTTTGTCTTAACCATATAAAACTAACACGTTGTTAAAACTAAATTGAAAAACTCTGTCTGCTTTCAGAAAAGTTTTAAATGGGAAATTTTCTGGAAATTAAACTTGTTATGAAATTTTGTTCACCTTTCTGTCCAATTGTATAGAAATATACATATATTTTATATATTTTAAGTTTCATAATTAATCGTTATGTACCTTTTGTTGGCAATTTGTCATGGCAAATTAACAATTAAATACAACTTTTCACTGGATGTGAGTAATTTGACGTTTTATTGTTTCATAAAAAGAAATTTTATTTCTAAAAGGTGTCACAAGTCGCGGAACCATATCAGTCATATAAAAACAGAGTGCTAATGACAATTGCTCTCAGAAACATTATGGAACACTCACTTCTTACAGTGTTAGCTTTTATAAGTATACAGGCAAATCCCGGTATAACGAATATCAGGGCCATTTTTAATACCGAAAACGTTGTTATATGACAAAGATTTCTTTCAAGTTTTATTTTTATTATTGTATTTTAGATAAACAAAAAATTTTAAATCGAACTGAGTCATTATAGAAAAATAGTTTTTAATTTTAATATTAAAAGCCCAAAAAAAATGTGGACTTGTTTTTTTATACGGTTCTATATTAAAAACAAATCCTGTTGGAAAAAATCGCTGATTGATGTTTGTTTTTGGGTACTTTTTTTTGACTGCTGCTTTGAAAATAACAGTACGAGTTGAATTATGCTCTTCTATAATTTTTTATAATTTTACTTAAACACATTGACTAAATCAGATCTGGATGATAACTTTTCTGCTCATTCCTTCAGAAGTATAATCCCGTATCTTTTTCTTGATTCTAGATAACCAGCCAGCCATCACTTGCTTGGAAATCACCATTTTAAATTCTTTTATATATTTCTCTGGCTTCTGGATAGAATTTGGTTTTTTATTGTGCGATGTTGTTTCTCCCATTCGTTAAAAAATTTTTACGGATTTTCGTTAAAGTGAGATTCGTTATACGGAGATTTGGATGTATGTCATTATTATTTTTATACAAACATAACGTTCGAAGCCATTTTAGCTTTTTTTCTGGGAGCGATGTCTCCTACGTATGCAATGCATGCACCGTAACTAGTTGGAGAGAGATGGTATATGGAACAGACAGCTAGTGAAGAGATAGAAAGATAGGAGGCTTAATTCTAGCACAACTCTGCAGTTGCGTGTTTTATTTTTGAAAATTTTTTAAGCAGGGTTGCTGCGTCTCAGGTTTTATGTTGACGCATTCATTTTGAAGCTGAATGAGAGTCATTTCATTTATTATTTTACTACGCCGAAAAGGTGGGCTCTGTTAGTGCAGACACAATTGAAAAAAAAGGATGTTTAGAGTTGGCGAGTCGACACGCTAACTGTCTCACTGGCTGGCAAAACTCTTCGGCGCAAATCAGTCTTAACAATTCACGTACTATCAGTTACCCAGAAGGACCATTTACAATTTTATCATTTTGTGAAAATTAAAATATGGAGTTACAATTTTATTTTTGATCATGCATTAAATTTTCAACAGCTAACTAAGTGTAGAATCTTCCAATAAGAGGTTTCACTGTGATATGTAAAACACATGTGTATATTTTTTAGCGAAATTGTCGGATGTTTATTTAATTCTAACAAATATAATAATGAAAAACAGTAAGGGTCCTCATGAAGACGCTTGAAAGTCTCGCAAACAGTGAATTTTTACACTCTCCCAAATGAACTGTCAAAAATTGTATGGAAATTCATTTTGGAAACTTGCCCAACAATTTTGACTCGTAAACTAGTGCAACATCATGCCGCCACAATTATTTTTAAATCCAAATTTTAATTTTTGTATTTTATTTAATTTTATATTGACGTTTGCTAAAAATGGTTATGCAGGTAATGCAGATCGACCCTGCATTATCTTCAGTTGCCTAAATTTCAGTACATTTCACTGCAAATTTAAAAGGGGCTTCATGATGCAAGTCTCGCGAATATGCACAATTGCACAATTTTAAACGTTTGTTGTTAAAACAAATAATTAGTCAAAAACTGGGAGGGATTGGGGAAATGGGCGTGGTGCCCCCCATACAAACTAAATATTGGTTTCATTATATCTTGAGAACGGTTAAAGTTAAAGTGTCTGTATTTGGTCTGAGTAACTTAATGGTTAGTACAAATCATCAGTCAGAAAAAGAGGGCGGAATTTGACAAGTGGGCGTGATGGGCGTGGTACCTCCCATACAAACTAAATATTGATTTCTGTATATCTTGAAAATTGTTACAGCAAAATCTTCTTAATTTAGTAGAAATGACTTTGTAATAAAAACAAAATCAATAGTCAAAAACTGGAAGTAATTGGGCCAGTGGCCCTGGTACCTCCCATACCAAATAAATATTGATTTCATTAGATCTTGAGAACGGTTAAAGCTAAAATTTCTGTATTTGGTCTGAGTAACTTAATGGTCAGTACAAATTATCAGTAAAAAAAATGGGCGAAATTGGAAAAGTGGGCGTGGTTTACGTCATAATCACAGAAGTTTAACATTTATTTCAGAAAGACATAAAAAATTTTCACTATAAGTCCATGAACATATTGAACTTTTTTAATTGAAATAGTTGTAGCGAAGCACGCCGGGTTTTAGCTAGTATGTATGTATGTATATGAAAAATACCATAAGTATAAAAGACAATAAGTTTTTTATTATTTTATGGTTCTGCTTTCGCAACAGCGAGCATTAGCTCCTTTAAAAACACATTATGCTTGTTATTGGCCCATTTTTTATTTTGCTTGAAAAGAAAACAAAAACAATAATAAAAACCCTGTATGAAGTTTAACCTTTACCTTCGAATTGTTGTCCGTACGAAGGTGTCTTACCTTCCCTATATATTTTATAACAATATCGTATTGCCTGCCTGACGGATAAATGTTTAGTAAATAATTTTACAATAAAAAATGGCAAAAAAAAATGCGTAAAATGGGCAACAAAATTAACACATAAATATCCCGTCATGACCACTTGCTTCTTTCTATAAGTACGCATTTTAGCAATTTTATCATTCTTTGCAGCTTTTGTGCTCGTTTTTCATCAACTTCAAGAAATAAAAGAAGAACAGAAATTAGAGGATGGTGATACACACACTGTCTACCGCTTCTACTAAAGGTGTATTTTTTAAATTGTTCTTTTTGTTTCGTATTTTTTTTTTATTCTATTTGAATAAGTAGCTTCTTTTTCCCGTTTTGAGCATTTTTGTTAGGCGTTTCCGTTCGATTGAATACTGTCAAACTTTTTCAATAGCTCATTGTTAATGTTGTTTTATATTTTATTCTATTTACAAATGGCTGGCTTGTGCTTAAACTTTTTGGCCAATTGATGTTAAAACGACATAAGGCCGGAAACTAAACGCGCTGTATGTGTCAATGATAACCATGGCTTTATGAATATAAATCTGTATGTATGTGTGTGTGTGTGCGCGTGTTTTTCTCTGTTTAAATATAAATGAATTAAAGTTTATTGAAGTTTTGTCTAAATAAATTTGCACATTTCTTGTTATTTTTCACATTTGAAAAAGAATAAATAAAAAATACATAAAATATTTATAAAATCTCAAACTCAAACTTGAGGGCTGGCTGGCGTAAATTTTTACTGTTTGCAACCGCATTTCTCGCAAATTAAAAACAAACACACAATGTTTTCATATCCCATCTTCTAAATTTGACTCATCTTCTGTTTTCATTTTTTACATTTGCAGTTGTTGTTTCGTTTTTTTTTTTGGCAACAATTTGGGTTCGTTCTCATAATTATATCTTTGTAGACAATTGTACATAAAATATGAAGAATTATTAAGAATTTTAAAAGAATGAATTGCTAGTGAAAAACAAAAGATAATATTTGATTTAACTTTAACTATGCAAAACGTAGACCATAAGGTTAAAATTAATAAATTTAATACAGTGCTCTCGGGATACATCCCAAAACATCAACAATATTTTAATAACATTGCCTACTGTAAAACGTCAACGTGGGTGTTGACTGTGCAAACAGAAGAAGAACTACAGCACCCTCCTTCGTCGGTATTTGAGCAATGAGACGTCGGCGAAGTAACCTAATAAATAAAAATCACAACTAACACGCAACTGCAGAATTATGCAATAATTAAGCTCTATCTTCCTACCACTTCCAGCACCTCTATATAGTCTCTACACTTTTTTTATATTGGACCAGGAGATGACGCCTACACATGCAATGCATTGTGCTGGAACTAGAGGAAAATGATAGTAGGAGTAATTACAGGAGGTGAAGCTTCACTATCTTACGACACTGCTTTTGCACGTTATTTGTTTTTTATAGCCTGTGGATGGGATACAGCTGAAGCCATTACTGTTCAGTGACCAGTGGCTATACCTTCGCTGCTGAAACAGTCCGACAACAACTGACACAAAGGCACACAAATGCACATCAGAAAAAAAGCGAGATATTTTTATGATTCTGAAACTGGGGTTGAACACGGAGATATTTTCGTTTTGTAGTCAACGTGCAGACTACTTCGACAATCGCCACCCACATTGTCACACCACATAAATATTTATATTAGCAACGCTACTATTAAGAGACAATGTTTAACATCGAATCTGACAACTTTTGCTGTACAATAATCTGACAACTGTCTCAACTGACAATTTTTGTTGGCAGATATATTTATTATGGACAACTGAGCGACAATGAAATTGTCTGAGTTTAGACAAGGAAACATTTCGAAGAGGAACATCTAATTTGGTAGTATATTAAGGGTGGGGTAGAGAGCATCGTTTTTGTGTTCGCTATTCAGCGATATGCTTTCCTTTCATTTTCTTTGCTTACAAAAATACCAATAACAATGGAAAAATATTAACAATAATAATGGAATGTCGCCGGTAAAATTTTCGCCTGTGTGACCGCGAATGAAAAAAGAAAAGAGAATTCCAGATGTTTTTCTTACAAATGTTTTCCTGTATAAACTCGGACTTACAATAGTCTGAACTGACAGTTTACCTTTTGGTGACAATCTTTCATTGTCAGTACATTGCCATAACATTATCATATCTTACAATATTGTAATATCGGGCAATAGTGTATATTTAAAATTTTGAGACTATAATAGTCGTATTTATGTACATAATTCCTTTATATGCAGTCCAAAATTATTGCTACTATCCCATTAATCTCTGTTTCCCTACCTTCCGTTGTCGTTTTAATACATTCAATAAGATTTTACTTCATTTTCTTTTTTTTTGCGCACACATAAAACTAAGAAAATGAAAAATCACGGATATCCTTTTTCTTTAATTATGCTGCTAAATTAAAAATATTCAAAACCAAATGAGTTTCATCCAAATGAAAAACCTTAAAAAAATAAGGAAAAAAGAATAATGTCAACATCTTGCATAAACTAACAAATATTTATACGTGATGAGGAAAGGTACGGTAGATGTTAGAATTAAAGGTTTGTTGAAATGGGAAGTTGGTATTTACAAAGGGCCAAAAAGCCGATGCCAGTGTTAAAATTTAAATAAATGCGTTATAAAATCAACTTCCGCTAGACGTGCACAACAATGAGATGAAATACGAGGAGTATCTATAAGAATAAGAAAAGAATAAGGAAATAAATAAACGTCTTTATTTTTATTTCTTCGTTTCTAGATTTTTTTCCTTTCTCTTTACAAATAGAGTTGTCAAAATATTTTATTATTTTTTTCCTCATTCTACTTCAGTTTTCTTTATTTTGTTGGTGCTTTATCTCCCTAACTGCAGTTAACTGTCAGTGCATTCAGCAAAAACAAAAACTTACAAAAGACACCATTTTGAATAACAAAATTTACACAATCGAACATACACACACTCACATTCGTATACAAAGTTTTACCTTTTTTTTTTGCCTGAGAGTGGGAGAGCGCGCGTGTGTAACTGAGTGAAGAGTAGGAGTGGATATTTTTGGAGTGGTTTTTTCGTTTTTAAATCTGAAAAAACAACTTTTTTGTTTTTCTTTATTTTTGTTTAAATACATTTGGGGCCGCATTATTAACACACGAATAAATAAAATATTATTTCCAGTTTTGTTGCCTTCTTGTATTGTGTTCGCTTTAGATTAATTTTTTTTTTGTAATTTGCAAAGGTTGTAATGAATTTCAAATATCAGCAGTGACCACAGAAAATGTCTTGAGCTTTAGTTTCTGGCAATTATGGCTGCACAAGAAACCAGAGCGATGTATTCAGCTACTCAGATTAAAAAAAGAAAAACAATAATAATAATTGCTTCTACCCATAAGTTTAGGGGTTTCTTAATCGACGTTTTACTATAACAAAGTAATACTTAGTAAAGTAAATAATTAATAACAATACAATGCAAATGCAAACGTTGTCATGCCGCCATTAAACATGGTCCTTTTTCTGCATTGACAATTTAAAGCTTTTACAGCTGTCGTTTCCACTTGCGATTTCATATGAAAAATTTCGGAGCGTTGTTCCTCTTACAATTCTGAATCAGTATTGTCCAAAAAAACTGTTGTTGTATTTTCAAAACATGCAATCTTCTACTGCGCTCAGATTATACACCTATTCTTATATGAAAACAAAACTTTTTTGTACATCGAATTTTATTAGATTTGTGCATAGCTAAAAATATAACAAACTAATAAAATTACTATTTTTATTTATTTAGCAATGCATTATTATTCATCTGTTTGCGCTTGCTTATCTTTAAGCGTCTACTTTTATATTCAAATGAAATGTTAAAGCCTATAACTTGTAGGCATATATTTTCAATTAATTTTTTTTTATTCACTGACGAGAAAAACATTTTATAATTTATGAAGTTACTTTATAAAAACAATTCTTTCCAAACTTGTTTTTAAATTTTGGCTGATTCATAATGGGAGAAAAGGAAAAATTCATGCGAAAAATTTTTTATTTATTTATTAATCGGCCTAGAAATCCATTATTTTTTTTTTATCTGGGACCAGCACTCAGCAGATGACTCCTACACATGCGAAGCATTGTGCTGGAATTATAGGAAAGGGATAGTAAGAGAAACGCCAGGAGGTGAAGCTTAATTAATTATTTTGCAGCTCTGATTTTGCACGTTTGTTTGGTTAAGTTAGTTTATATTTAAGGATTCAGCTTTTTTGGACCAGCACTCAGGACGTAACTCCTACATATGCGGTGCATTGTGCTGGAACTAGCGGAACGGGATAGTAGGAGAAATGAAAGGAGGAGGTCTTCACTATCTTACAACTCTGCTTTTGCACGTTCTTTGTTTTATAGCAGTGTTGTTACACCTCTGATGTCAAGGAAACGTATTAAATTTTGAAGCTTTGTTTTTAGTAGCCATTTCTAGTAATTATTTTACTTCGCAGATGCTACACAATACCGACGAAGGAGGGCGTTCTGATGTCCATGTGGATTGGATACAGCTTATACTAATCCCCAAGCAACATCAGAGTGCCCTCTTTCGTCGGTATTGTGTAGCATCATCGGCGAAATAAAATAATTACTAGAAATGGCTACCAAATGGCAAATTCTCGTGTCTCCTTGACATCCGAGGCTCTGCAACACTGCTATAAAAACAAAAAACGTGCAAAAGCAAAGTTGTAAAGATAATGAAGCTTTCCTCTATGTATCTCTAACACTATTCCTTTCCTGTGGATATCCCCAGATCAACTTTTAAATTGCGCCGCAGTGGTGTTCTGGAAATTCCCAATTAAGCAGCACGTGGGCAAATAGATTCAGATGGACCCGTGTGGTACAGCACCCACAGCTTCTCCAGTGCGAACAGTTCGAGCAACAGTTCTTCGTGATTCATTACCTACTGAACCCTGATTATCAAAACGGCTAATTAAGCTTCTTATCATGTTTACACTGGGAACTGTTGCAGTATTAAAATGTTGACGGTATTTTCTTTGTGTTGTAACAATTGATCGTTTGGAAACATAATAAAATTGCAAATGGTTTATTACCTGAAAAAACCAAATTAAATAGAAAAATAGATAAAATATAAAAGAGAAATACCAACAATAAAATTATAGAAGAATAACGACCTCGAGCTTAACAATTGAATTTAAAATAAAATAAAAAGCTGTAAAAATAAAAAGTTATAAGCATTTGAAATCAGTCAGTCAAAGTTGGCCCACCCTGTAGTAGGCAATTATTGCCTGAGTGTTACTTCTCTTTATAAAAAAAAAAGAAAACCTTTCTGGAGCAATTTCAAATTATTAAGGTGCTGTTTCTCTATTTCACTTATCTGTGGAAAATTTTTCTGAAAAGTTGTAACAATTTTTGGCAGACAAGAACTGCATGTGCTAGAAAAACAACACCTAAGGAACCAATATTCTTATAATGTAGAATACACATTGTTGCAATCTTTGGCAACTTTGCATATCAACATTGAGCCGAGTGAGCCGAGTAGCAAAGGCTGGACAAATTTCATATGTAATTCATTTAAAAGTTGCCATATTTTTACCCTTGAAAAGCGGTATAAATTCTGCGGAATTTTACATTTATTTATGCGAAGGAAAAAAAGGTACGTGCTGTAAAAGATATAAAATAATTTAACATGAACTCACAAAATTTTTGTTATTTTATTTGATTTGTGGCGACAATGTTTATACAATTTAAAAAGTTTTATTTTTTAAATTAATTAAGCTAATATGTAACTATTCTTTCAGTTATTCAACGTTAGTCAAAATTCATTACGATTATATATCTGTATGTTATATGGTTTAGCTGGTCTATATGCAGCATTTCATTTGGTGCTAATATCAAAATCTTTAGTAGACCTTTAACCAAATTCTCGAAAAAAAAGCTAAGAAATTTCACATGTTTATACAAGAACTCCCAAAAGATATTGCAGAATTACGGAATGTACAAACAAAACAAACCAAATAGCTTCTTTAAAAATTTTCATTATACATACAACAAACAGGTTATTATTTTATTTTAAATCTATTTAATTTTTTTTAATTTTTAATTAAACTAGAAAAAACTTTATATATCTGAAAAAACGTTAAAAAAAAGATGTGTATTTTGTAGCCAATTCTGTAGTTACCAGCGAAATGTTAACAAAACATAGTGGTAACATCATGTAATGTTGTTTATTCTTTTTCGGTAGCTAATGAAGGCAGTGCGGTTTTTATTTTTAAATTTTAAAAAACTATAAAGTTTTATTTAAAAAGTCCCAGCTGCCTCATGATGTATTTTTTCTTTTTGCGAACGTTCGTAAAATCACAAAACAGAAAACATTAATTTCCAGCACCTCTATTCCATAGATGCTTGCAAAAGTCAAAGCATAAACTAGTAATTTTAAGCGTTCACTAGGTTTTATTCACACATTTTTTAGCTTTTACTAGTTAGCAAAAACTATTAGCTGTTGCTATAATTTTTATTTACTGAAAATCTAGTTTAAGCTTCAAATTTGCTGGTATTAGCATTATGTACCTTTTTATTCACTCATTATCACAATATCCCAGCAGAACTGTATACACACTTGCGTATGAGCAACATTCCAACTATACCGTCAATTGCATTGTTCATACGTCTACGATTAAGAATTTAATTTTTTTTTGCGGTGAACCTATTTACAAAACTTCAAATATTTTCAATATACAAAACAATATTTTCTAAAAATGTCACGAAATTTTGTCAGAAAATTTTTGTTCTGAAAAGAAAAAACATTAAAAAATAACTATAGTACTATCATAGGCGTAAACATAAGTGCAACAAATTTAAATCATATATAAATATTTACATATACGAGTATCATAAATTATTTTTATTACTGCACTGCGACCAAAAAGCTCTATTGTGCAATGCCCTTCATATTAGACCCCATCATAACGCTTTTAAGGAATCCAGGCACTATTTGGGCTGTGGTGTTCCACAGGTTATGTGGAGGCGCCACAGTTCCACCCAGGTGGAGAAACCTCTGTCTGCCGAGTGCAGGACTGTGTGTCACTTTCGCAAAACGAACTTGGTCTCGGAGTTGTGCTGCTAGAGCGTTGCTGCCTCATAGCAGCTGACTGTTGAGCAAGATTCCTTGATGCCTCAATATCATGTATATCAGGAAGTATTTTAGCCGCTTTTAAGCGGCCCTACTGAGTCGAACCATCTCGTTCTCAGTTCCTGAGCCATGAACAGAAGAGGTGAGGAGTTCATCCTTATGAATATGTTTGTCAAAGTGTGTATTATATGGGGAAATTTAAATCTCGCCACAATTGTCATTTTATTTTACCTCAATTTTCGATTTGCCACGGCGAAATGCTTTCGTTTTGGCAAAAAAAAAAACGTTCGCAGAGATGATTTACTAACAGATGGGATACTTCGAAGAATTAATAAAAATCTGAATATCAACAAAATAAATCAAATAAAACAAAAAGTGTATAATAACTTATCACATATTAAAGAATATTTACAAAATTTAAATTTTCTTGAGCTGGATGTCGAAGAGTTTTAGATATACATGTATTTTCTATTATTATTTTTAAGTTCTTAAAATTAAAAAACCTAATAATTAATAACAAAAACAATAAAAAATAATTTTTTGTTGCACTTGTTCGACGATTAGGGGTTATTGTCATATTTTGTGGGAGTGGGGTGTGGCAATTTTTTATTTTTATATGCCATGTTTTATAATTGTGCAAAAAATTTAAAGCTCTAACAATAATTTTCGAATTTTTGCCAAAAAAAAAATGGATTTGGTATCACAGTGCAATGGTCGGTCATTAGACAGTTTAGGATTACCGCCAATTACATCTGTATCTTCTGCTCCTACATGAAGGCATGACGATACTTTACACCCCCATATCAAGAATTTATTATTATAAGAAAATATATAATAATAATAATATTTAATAATTTTAAAAATTTTTATAATAGGGTTAATATTACGGAACGGAAGATATATAAATCTTTAACGTAGATTTCTGCAATGTCGGAGAGATTGACAAAATCAAAGATTTTTGATACAGATAAATGCAGAATTACTCACAAAACATATAATACATTGAATATATTATTCAGTAAAACCAAGGATAAAATAAGTAAGTGGGAAATGTAGTTTATGAAATACCCTGCAAGGGCATTCCTCATCATTGTAATAAAGTTATAAATTGGTACGACTCAGAATTAATTAAAGTCTAGAATACGAGGTCATAAATCAGATCAAAACTATAGAGATATAAGTTCACAAAAAACATTCGCATTGTTCTGTATTATATCATTTCCCTGTATACAAACTTGCGTATGAGCAACATTCCAACTGTACCCTCAAATTCATTGCTCATACGTCTACGATTGTGAATTTAATTTTGATCACTTTATTTTAATCAAATTAGACGTGAATAGGTGTTTTGTCTAATTTTATGTTTTTCTACAGCGATATGAAATACAAATTTATATTTTTTCGCTTGTGGCAGTTTGACGAATTTAGTTCATTAAGCGGAAGTAATTATTTTTAATTCACGATTAAAATATTCCAAACAATCGTCTCTCTTTGATAACTTCTACTTAACGACGTACGAGTACAATCTTCTAGTACCAGTTTGATGTATCACCGCTCAGACTCTAAAATTCTGTTTAACATGCATGTAGTCCTTTAAAGCTTCTGCCAGCTTCAAGTTCTTTCTAGAAACCCTCGTATACTCTGTCTAACGTAGCAATGTACTGCACTCCCGTTACTATGTTATTTCGGAGATCAGTATATGATTCCTGAAATACTTAATTACTCTTAACTGTGTTAGTTACCAAATGTAAATTCTTTATAAGGCGAACAATTTTTTGAATGACAAATGAAATTAATTGCCCATTTTCAAATTGTACACATTGCGATTACAAAGTATGTGAACATTTTGGGCATTAACACCAGGGAGCGGTTATGATACTTCATGCTGTCCAACATCAGACTCCTTTGATGTATTGCCACACAAAATATTCCTACGAAAATTGTCCTCTCTATAATCTATTATAGAGACTGTGTGTTTCCAATATACAAGCTGGGTCAACTTTTTTGAACTAAGTATGAAAAATGACGTTAATTAAATGGCTTCTATTTTCCTGTGCGCAGTTAATGGCCATTTTCAAGACGTTTTGCATTACGTTTCGCAACATATCTGGCTCCAATTGTTCAATATTTTGCTTAAGTTGCTGAATGTTTTGTGATTTTTGACCTGGAGCCATTCGTGTTTTGTTAAAGTATACAAGATGTCGCGGCGCGAGTTTTGGAGTTCGATTACAGATTAACTTAACCGGCAGCTACATCATGTTGAAACTATGTATAAAATATTTTATTTAAATTTCTGGAGAACTCTTATGTTTATTTATTGTATTTTTAAATTCTTTAATTTTCGTACTTTTGTTAATTCTAGCATTCTGGTACTTTTATTGTTCAAATGCAATACTTTTTATGCGGATGACGAATTAACTGGTCCCTAAATATTTAATAATTTAACACTTAGGCATATAAACCCATGAATTTTTGTTTCTTTAAAAGTTAAACTGGGTAGCTTTTTAATTAATTTGCATGTTTTTAAAATCTTTTTCCCTTTGCTCCATTCACTGAGAATGATAACGGGAAAAATATTCCACGTGAACTTCATGATACTAATTTTTACCACGAGGGGAATGAACATTTTACGTGAACAAAAATTTCACTTCGTATTCGCGAGAGCGGTGATTAATTTCGACTCTGGATAAATAAATGAAAAAAATAAATACATTTTATATAAATAACATTTTGTATTTTCTTAAACAAGAAATATGTATAAAAGTTAAAAATATATGATACAGCTAAGCAATATCAGTTCAACACCCCAAGTCACAATTTTGTGCAAATGATCTTGCATCCTTGCATTTGCAAAGTTGTGTAGTAAATTTTTACTCTACTTTAACAAAATAACAGATATATATTTACTACACTGATGTAAATAAACTACAAAGAAAATCATAAGCGGAACTCACTCTTCGTAGTAGATTTGCAATTTTTCAAATGGTTTAGTATCCATATTTCTTATTATTTTACTTCGCCGCTGCTACACAATACGGACGAAGAAGGGCGTTCTGATGTGATTGTGGATTGCTATCAGCTGAAGCCAGTATTGCTCAGTGACCAGTGACTATGCCTTCACCACTGAAACCTTCCGACAACAACTGACACACTAATGCTCATCAGAAAAATGCGAGATGTTTTTTTTTATAAATTTAGTCTGAAACTGGGGTTGAACAAAATTTCAAATTGCAATTTTTTGCGAACACGCTGCAGTCATGAGGTTGTGCCACGTAAACCTTCACTTGTTTTGATTTTATACAAAAAAACACAAACAAGACATCTATTTTGCTTTTCAAACGTTTGCAATGATCATTTTGTATGGTTTTTTTATGTTTCAAATTTACATAAGTGTAAGAAATCTCAATTTCATATATTTCGTTATATTATGATAATGCAGGTAATGCAGTATTTATGGAAATTGCATATCTGCTACATCTGCAGTGTTTGCACCGGCAGTTTGCAACGAAGAGTACTTTTATATAGTTTATATTTACTATTAGTTTGCAACACTTACTTCCAAAGTGGCAGCAAATAATAACAACAGAAAAAAATATGAAAAATAAAAAAATTTAAAAACTTATAAAAAGAGAAACCCCCCAACAAAAACTGGAGTACAATATAACGGACATTTTAAAACTCAAAGAAGGTTCGGAAGTAAAGCAAATCGTACAAAGTTTCTTAGCAAAAAGTCTGCTATAAGTGCTCCAGTTGCAAACTAAACCAAAAAAGCCGTTCACAATTGGTGAGAAATTTTTACAATTGCAAAAATTTTTTCATCTCAAATGCACAATATATGTAATAGTAGTGTTATATTTAAATTTTAGCTTAAAACTCTTTCATATTTTGATTTAACCGTCCGCATCAACTACTTAATTTCAAAATTTTTCCCTCGTAGATTTTAAAAAGCAATTAAATTGATGCACCGAGTTGATTAGAATAAAAATAAAAATTTTCCTCATACAGCCTGATTAGTTTTGTACATCCGAAATAATTGAAATCCCAGTTTGAATTGTGAAGAATTAATTGTATTAAAAGAAACCGTGTGCTCGGCCAAATGTCTAACCACCAGTTTCAGATTCTTTAATTTTGACCAAAGCCCAAGCTAAATTCGTTATGGTTCAATAAAAAAATGTGATAAAATAATATTTCATAATTAATTTTTTGTAAAATTTTGCGTTAATAAATTAAATACTTTTGAGCGCCTACATCATTATCTTGAATTTTTTTTAAATTATTTTAAATGAAATAATAAATAGTCGAAGAAGCGATTACTGTCATATATTTTTGCAGTTCAAAATTTTATTAGTATATCTGATAACTATAAAATAGCAAGACTTCTGAAGTTTTCCGACGTCAAGAAAATATCCAAAGGTAACTTTTTTTTGGTATTAAAGCTAAAGTGTATTATCCTCAAATTACATAAATAAAAATTTATATCATGTGTTTTTTAATAATACAACAACTTTATTTTTAGATTTGACACAATTCATGAAATAATAAATATTGTATGTATTAAAAAATATTTAATGTCATTTAATCCGTTTAGACCGTGAACGTTTTTAATTACGTTTATTAATTTGTTGATGGCTCTAAATCTCCGGCAAACACAGAACCAACCTTTTCAACGCTACAACTCAAACTGAAATTTATTTTTCACAATTTTCACAACATTTTTGAAGCTGACATGCGCTCTAATAGCTTATTTTAGCCCTTTTTGGCGCCAAAAACAAACATTTGCACTTTTCTTCCTGTGTGGCAGTTAGGCTCTCTCTTACTCTTTCTCGTTTTTTTTCCGACCGTGTAGCAGTTGGTAGTGCACCAGCACGTGCATTAACAAAGTTGTACTTTGGTTTAATTGGATCAACACCACGTGCTGTTTATGAAAATGCTCCTCGAAAACAAAAACAACTGCAAAAAAAATTAAATGTATATATGTATGTGTGTATGTGTATATTTTTTGTTTTGTTTTCTATTTTTATTTTTTCTTGCCAACAACATTTGTTGTGACTCTCGCAGTCATTCTCGTCTTTAACATCGGAGACGACATCGCAACGACGACATCGTTAATAAAAGCACCCACCCACTAAGTTGCTGTTTAGTTTTATTTTGCATTGTTTTGAATTTTTTTGTTTTTGTTTTCCATTTGTTTTTCTTTTTCGGTTGTTGTTTTCGTTTTTCATCTGTTTTTATTTACATTTAAGAAAGAGGGCTGGATGGATGATGATGTTTCTCTTTTTAGTTCATAGACCAATATATCACATATACATACATAATTACATGCATACGCCTCAGAACTGAAGTGCATACAGTTTATCAGAGTTGACAACTCTAGTGGAAATATATGGAAATCGTTGCAATTCATTGTAATGTTTTGTAAAAAATATTTTGGTTTTAAATTATAATCATCTATTAAAATCTTACATTTAGAGCTTATTTTTGAAAATCTTAATTAGTATACATTTCAATATTTATATTTATTATGGAAATTTGTTTTATAAAATTTTCATCAATGAAGAAAAGTAAAAAGTAGAATTATTTCTTATAGTATTTTCACACTGACTGGTTTTAAAGCAAAAGTTGGTTTTACGTTAATACCAACTATTAAAACCTGGTTTCACCATATAAAAATATTGGTTTCAAGTTGATTTAATGAAATACAACATTGATTTCCATGTACTAAAGGTAGTGCTACCAAGTTAAAAAAAATGAAAACAGCTACCAATTTAAATGGCGCGCACTGGGAGGAGAAAATCAAATTTTATTACACAAACTCTGCGTGAAAACCCTGATTTAATGAAACTTATAGTGAGAACGCAAAGTCAGCTGTTTGCGGTTTTAACGTTAAAATTAGGCTTTAAATTTTGGTGTGAAAACACTATTATTTTCTATTAACACATCGCTCCAACGGATAGACTTGTGGTACCGTTGGAACATGAATGCGTTCATGATAAGGCTACATGTTCTCTTCTTTAGTTACTAGTGGTAATTAATTTTTACAGGCATATGGTGACGACTTTGTTATCATAATAACTTTGAAAGTTCAGTATAGTTCACAGTTGTAATTAATGGAGCTTTAAGCAACAGAGTTTCTCGATTAATCCAGCATAGATTATGCTGCAATTTAAAAAGGGTCACAAATTATTTTCTCTCCGCATCAAATGTATGTGAAGTGTTGTATAAAACGAAACTTTTATTAAACGTTAGGTCGGCAGGTTGCTGGATGTAAAGGTAGTAAAGAAAGGTCCCAGCCCACTTGGGTCCAATTTATTATGGTCCCATAGTTGTAGTGATACAGACTTGAGTCTCTGCTAGGAATCGAACCTAGAACCCCCAACTGATAAAGTAGCACACTAATCAATACCAAAGTTTTTATTTATCTACCGATCGTATGATAAGCAATAGATGTTGAATGGTTAGCGATTGTAAGCCTCCGAAATAATCGAAAAACTTAAGAGCAACACTGAAAAGCCTCTATCGTACATCCTCCTCCCCGAAAACTATTTTCCTAGTTCCTAACTTTATGTATATACGTAGGGTACATTCGAGAAAAAAAATATAAGCAAACTGGAGATTTTCAATTAACTTGAAATAGAGTGCGGCTTTAATGTCCTTTGTAAATGCCGCATTATCTCTGCTTTCAATTTAAATTTTGTATTGGTAGAACGAAATGTATAAAATGCCAAGCTTTTTTTTAATGTATGTATGTATGTTTATTTGCAATCTCTTTATAGCAATATAAGTAAATTCAGTAATAATTTTCAATTTAAATTTGTATCAATATGCAATGAGATTGAAACCTACACATACATACATACATATACATATGTACGCACTGAACTTCTTGCAATGATCGCTGCTAGTGTCTATACATTTATCAATTTTTTCAAAAATTGTTTTGTTTTAATTGCCAAGAGTGTTTTCTTTTGGTATAGAAAATTTCTTATGCAAATTTTTTAAAAACTAAAGACAAATTTGTTGGTACTACTTCCTATTTTCTAAAAATACCGAATCAAAATTGAGATTTTGAGTTTTGCTATATATTCCAAATATAATATTAATAACACATATACCGAGCAAAGCCTTGTACGTCCGAATAACAAAGACTTGTTGAAAACCTTCGCCGACAGACTAGTAGCCCTGAAATTTATAGCTGATGCACTCGGGCGATCAAAAAATGTCGTCGTCAGTACTCTCCAGCCTCCTAATGTAATAGAAATACTGGTGTCATATAGAAATACGGCCAACTAGATTACAATGTTAGCGAAGCAAGATACTTTTACGTGATCTACGAGTAAGTCCATTTCAGCTAAAATAAAAATTCAAATTTCGGCAAGAAGTGTGCGATGTCGTCTGTATAAGATGAGTCTTTCAGACAAAAGCTCGTACAGTGTCTTCATTTAAAAAAAAAAACTCATTTGAAGGGAAGAAAAGAGTATACAAACCGACAGAAATTATTGTGTGCATAACATTCTCGGTAGTGCGATTCACCAACTTTTATTACAATAATCGTATCGTTTAAATAAGTTAAACAAAATTTTATCGAATTTGCAATTCAGTTTTTAACGATATTCACAATCGCTTCAAATCAGCTGTTCTCGTTCAGTTTGCGACTATAATTTATGTGCTGTTTATTTCATCGACACAATGTATGTGATCTTCAAAATGTTGTTGTTGGAATATTTGGCCTGTTTATTTACTAATACTTTCAAAAAAAATTTTACATGTTGTGTACAAAAATATATGTAAATAAATATTTGAAATTACATTTTGCAAACATAATGAAGAAATAAAACAAAATTAATAAAAATATTTTTGTTTTCGTTTCAAATACGAAGCATTTCTTTGTTGTTTTACATGTTCTTCATTGTGTTTTTCCTACATTCTCGCAGAGATGGCACTTAATTTCAGTCTTTATCTAAATACTATCGTTAAGATCAAGTTACAAAATCGCGAACAAAAGACCGTGCAGCACGATTGTGGTCACATAATGGGTTGTGGTTTATTTTCTTTGTTCAAAATCAAACCAAAAAAATAGTTAAGAGGAACTATGTATATAAATACATTTCTTTAAACCTTCTATAAATCAATATTATTTGCTACTTCTAATGTTTTTTTTAACGTAAAATTTCTAGAAAAAGCGTTAGAATGTTAACACTGTTTATGTAACAAACATTATTGATGTACGGTGGTGTGAGTGCAATATTGTGTTTCGTTTCGTTGTGTAGTATATATTTGTATTTATGTATTCCTTGTTGTTTATATTGTTGGTATTGCTCCTGCTCCTGCTCTTGTTGCTTGTAGCTGCTGCTGTTATTATTGTTATTATTGTAGTTGTAGTTGCTATTGCTGTTGCTGTTGCTGTTGATGTTACTATTGTTATTGTGTTGTATATATGATTATTTGCTACGTTTTTATGTACGATAGAAAATTTCTTCTATCTCATCTGGAAAAGTGGCTGTGGCTTTGGCTTTATATACGTTTCTTGTTCTCTACTGTTCTGCTTAAGGTCTGACCAGCGTGTATCAGTTTATAAATTGGCATTTCAATACTAAACAGCTCCCAAATCGGTTGTTGGGCCTTCGAATAGAATACAAAACAAAAAATAACAACAGGACAACAAAATTGTTGTTTAGATCAGTTTGCTGTTTGTTGTTAAATGATAAACAACTGCTTACGGAAAAACTCTTGACTCTACGAAATTTGAAAGCACTTGGGGCAATATTTTTGTACTCTGGCGTGTGTCTGCGTGTGTGTGTGTGGTGTCCTTTATCGTGCATTTAATGTTATCACTGTGTGAATATACAAGTAATTTTTATGCGAATTGACAAAAAAAAAAGAACCAAAGGGCCCAGCATGATGTTGTTATTGGCGTAATAATCGTCTTTGACATCAACAGCAAACACTACGTGCAACAGTCACACCAACAATGTCACAGTCAAATTGAGTTAACTAGGAAAAACAGCACGCACGGTTTGACATGTGAAGTGTGAACATTTAAACGACAAGTGTGTGTATGGTTGTTTGTTTGTTTTTTTTTTTTCGTCCCCCAAATCAGTGAAAGCCCCTTGTGGTAACAAAGGATCTGTATTGACTGCAGTGCTTTGGTGGCTGCGACAATTTCATTTGGTTAACTGTCAGCATTTACTGGTTAATAGTCATTTAAGTGGGTGTTAATTTCAAAAGCAACATGCGTTTGTGTGTTAAAGCTGTACGCCAGAGTTCGTGAGTCTTTAAATGACCACCATCATATAATTTGTTAATCTCTCATAAAACAAAATAAAAAAGCAACCAACAGTTTCCGTGCGTTTAACGTTGTGTGTGCTATTAATAATGGACAACAAACGATGTGACTTTATTAATGTGATACATTAATTTCTCATGAAAAAAAATTACATAAATTAAACAAATATGACTGATTTAAAAAGGTGTCTTTTGATTAATATATAAAATCATTTGCTTAAGTATAGAATGAACATATTTTGTGATAAGTTTTCACCATAATTTACTTTTTGTATTCGAAACGACAATTAAATTGGAGTTTTTGTGTGATTATGTTTTAAAAAATTCCCCTCATTAGACTGATTTATAAAATTTGTATGGTTTAACCAATAAGTAAAAGAAAACTTTAATACTGTGATAAGTTAAAGAAAAACGAATAACAAAAATTTAAAAGACTTACCATAAAAAAAAGTGTTGGAAATAAAATTGAAAACGAATGTACCAAAGAGGAAGACGGTGAGTTAAATTGCTTGGTTTTACTGCATATTTAGTAATTATTTGTTAGATATATTACACGTATTGCGACTTTTTAAATTGACTTTCATTCAATTTACTTGGCTTTATCAAAATAATAAAATTTTCTATGATTCTAAATTCAAAATTGTGCTTTTTCCCGAAAAAAAAAATGTCTAGAGAATTTTAAATCAAGTTCGCATCAAGTTTCAGACTCATAAAAACATCGCGCATTTTTGTCTGATGTGCATTACTGTGTCTTTGTGTCAGTTGTTGTCGGAAGGTTTCAGTGGCGGAGGCATAGTCATAGGTCTCTGAACAGTGACGGCTTCAGCTGTAGTGTATTAGTGCAAAGGTGAGAGTGTTTTAAACGAAAATAAGATCTCTAGGCAAAAAAGAAATTGTTCTTAAACTTTTTGTTATAAAAAAATAAGCGTTTGTATTTTGCCGATCGATCTGTTACATTCGTACGTTTCTACGTCTCTACATTATATTTTTTTTACTTTTTTTTATATTTTTTTCCTTGGAGCGGCTCTCTGGGGATGATCCTTACACATGCGATGCATTGTGTCGGAACTAGCAAATAATGTTTTGGGAGAGGGGTAGTGCGATTCGCTGCCAAGTCGACCACAAATGGATTCACTCTTGATATTAAACACGTTGTGCACATGAATGGCTGGGTTTCGGAAACAAGCTCCCTGATTTCATTAGAACACATCCCATTATAGTAACGATAGAATATGGAAACGCACCCTACGTTGCGACGATGCTCAAAAGAATCAATAGAGTTGACTACTATACCGTCTCCAATGAGTTTCTTCACCTTCTCCTGTACACGGTCGAGTAACTTAAAAATAGTCTTTGAAACACCTGCTCATACATGAGAGTTGTATTCCATTTTCGCCCTTTACCCATGCCACTAACAAATACATATTATCATCATATTATCTGTTATGTTTACACATGCTACTGCAAGTTCATTTTCAAAATGTCATCGAAGCATAAATTGCAAAAAAAAATTACTTTTGAAATTAAAAAAAAAAATAATGCAAAATCTTCTTCATAATCATTGTTCTTTAAGTGGTTAAATCTGTATGATTTACTGTCCATATCCCACAAAAGTGGGTGCGTCGGATACAAATTTATTATTTTTAAAATATTTTCGGTTTATTTTTTTTTTTTACAAAATACAGTTAGCAAATTCATAATATAAGCATATTTTTATAGAAAAGGCTATCTAATCTATTATTAATATTATTTCAATAACATTTACGCTCTAACAAACTTGAGTTTTTATGCGTATTTCAAGAAATATATCAGGTTCAGTGCTTCCACAAACAAAAAAAAAATTCACGAATATTTCCAAAAGAAAAAATTACCAAATTAGGAAAAAATTACAAAATTTTTAAATTGCGTTTTTTATTTAAAATTTGTTTTTTTTTTTAATTTTGAATTGAAATGAATTACGATTATTAATTTATGTTCGTTCGTCTATGCATGTATTTCGTTGCGCTAATGCCAGCTCATCAGTTGACGTTAATTTTTGAATTTTATACAAAAACTCCCAAATAATATTGAAGAATTAGCAGAAAAAACTTAGTAGCCCTTGCAAAAATTTAAACACAGCAAACATTTGATATGATTCTAAATCTAGGTATTTAATTTTCATATTTTGATTCTCAGAATAATAACAATAACAAAAAAATGCAATATTCTTATACATATATTAAGAAAAGAAAATAGAAAATGTTATTTTATTACATTTGAAGAGTACACTTTTGTCGTTTTAAAAAAATATTTTTGGCAATGTTTCGATTTTCACAAAATTTTTTTGATGCCATTATACAGGGTGTCTGGTGGGAAATTTATATTTTTAAAAACGTTTATTTCAAAAAGTAATAAACGGTGCGGAGGGAGGGTGGCGCCGTTGGAATTATCGATCGTGCGGATTTGTCAGTCACGATGTCGCAGTGGTCGAGTGAGCATAGCGTGTTCGCTGTGGAGACATTTCTTAAGAGTAATGATTCTTACGTAATTGCTCGTTCAAATTCAATTGTTCAAAATTTGGAATTCGGCGAATAAGTGATGGACCGAGTGTAAATTGAATTCGTTCTGCGCAACTGCTTCGGCTATGAATGCCCCACGGCCAGGGTCCAGTCTATCCGAAAACATTGAACTGGTTGAAACAGTTTACGTGAAAATCTGCGACTTTCAACACGGAAAAGAGCAGCCTCACTGGGATTTCCAAGAACGATTATTCATGACATTTTAAAAAAGGATCTGGATGACATACTCTTTAAAAAATAAAATCCCCATTTCCATTCCATCGTTCAATGCTCTTAATAAAACTTTACGTCAATTGTTACGTTTTTTATTTAAGTTTGAAAATATAAATCTGCCACCATCCACCTTTTATTACACTGATGAACAAGAATTTATTGGGCTGAGTTTTCTTAATCAATTTGAATACATATGGTACCCCGATTCAATGCCTATAAATTACTTTTTTTTGGATTAACTCTAGTTCTCCAGATTTACCGTTATATAGAAAAAATTGGAGTTTGCACCACGTAATTTGCAATAACTCGAGAACTAGGTCTTCGATAGAACAAAGAAAAGGAAGGATCGAGAATAAAATAATCTTTTAATTATGTTCTTATAAATTTCTTGCAAATCCTTATAGTTTATGAGATATTCAGCAAGTTTTGAGAAAAAAACCCTTTAAAATTTAAAAAAAAAATTTTCTTAAAAAGTTTATTAAAAATGTAAAATAAACAAAATTGGAAATGTTGTTATTAATTTTGCAAATAAAATGAGCCATATTTGATTAAAATCCCTTCATAAATTCAGATTTTATTCATAATTAACTGATAGCACCTATTTAAGAGAAAAATTTGTGGTTTAATTTTTTTGTGAAAGAAATTTTTGAAAAGAGGAGCATTAGCTGGATCATTTAGATAACATGGTCTGCAGTACTATCTCCACAACAGAGAACGCAATTTGCAGGGGATTTGTACAATAGATCGTATTGCCGGCGGTCCTTCCTGACCCAATAATAACAATAATAATCACTCAGGGGACGTCCCCTACACATGCGATGCATTGTGCCGGAACTCTATCAGTTATTTCAAAAACTTTATGGGAAAATGAAAACGACGCTGGCAGAGTTGTAAAGTACTACATGTGGAAACAAATTGTAATTATGCTCAATTGGCAAATTGGCCGAGTACTCAATCATAATACATATATGTGACGCGCAAAATAGAAAGGGACCTAAGAGTAAAAACCGGTTTTGTTCAGGAGAGCCATTTTAAAGATTTAAATACGTATATCTTTGGTGTACCATCACTTTCATAAAACGCGCATATCTCTGGGAGGGAACACTTTTGGGGCATGGGATCGGTCTCATTCGATGCTCAGATGTTGTCCACATCAAAAAAAAAAAGTGAAAATTGCTTTTTTTTTACCCTTAGGTCCCTTTCTCTATGCGCTGTCACATATCGTGTTTTTCAGAAGAATATAAGTTTTTTATAAAACACAACAAATCCAATGGAATTACTAAAATTTGGCTTTGTTAGCTCAGAAAGTTAATGGCATTTATGGTTAAGAATAATATGGCATATAGGCTACGCGACAGCGCCTTATAAACGCCATCCTGCCGGTTAAAATTTGCAGCACTTCTGCAAGAATGCCCGGTCTTATTTCGTAAATAGTGTGTGAAATGTTTTTTTTCTCTTGGACCATCACTCTGGAGATGACTCCTACACATGCGATGCATTGTGCTGGAACTACAGGAAATGGATAGTGGGAGAAATAACAGGAGGCGAAGCTTCACTATCTTACAACTCTGCTTTTGCACGTTGTTTGTTTTATAGCAGTGTTGTAGCGTCTCTCATGTCAAGGAGATGTATTAAATTTCCTGAAGCTTCGTTTCTAGTAGCCATTTTAGTAATTACTTTACTTCTCCGGTGCTACACAATTCCGACGAAGGAGGGCGTTCTGATGTGCTTGTGGATTGTTTACAAACGAAGCGGTTACTGCTCAGTGACCAGTGACTATACCTTCGCTGCTGAAACCTTCCGACAACTGCTGACAAAACGACACACAATGGACATCAGAAAAAATGCGAGATGGTTTTATGACTTAGGCTGAAACTGGTGTCGAACCCAGGACTTTTTGGTTTTGTGCAGACTATTTCAGCTATCGCCACCTCATGTTGGATTCTTTATATTCAAACGTTGCATATACCAAATATTTATTAAATTTAAAGCCTTTCTTTCATTAAATTTTATTAAATGTTAGTAGAAAATAATCAAATTAAAAAACACTTCTTCAAATTTGTTTATTTTTCCGATATCAGAAAATTTAAATTCAATATCGAGTTCGAATGCTGCAAATCGTGTGCTTTACAGAACACCAAACTAACTGTAACTCGTGTTTGAGAAATTACTCGTTTTTAAATCGACTCGGTTGACAATGCAGAGAGTTTGTTCATGAAAGAAATATACGAAATAAATTAATTAAAGGAATTTTATGCTTGGAAATATTTCTAAACTTTAGAAAGTGGATTTACTTTTTGCATGCTAAGGTTTTTGGGGTCGAAAACTTGCAGCATACAACTATTCTAATTCCACCACAGCAATTAACTGTTGCAGTTACGCTGTCCACTTGTATTTCATTTGTAGGGAGTGTTTTTGTGGAGGCGTTTTATAACGCAGTCAATCTCTTAAAGTTGTGACAGTATCGAGTACCATTAAAATTTTAATCTTCATTGCTTTTTTATAATCTTTTATTAAGGAAATAAAAAATAATTACAATTATTAACAGCATTCGAAATCAACTTTTAACTTGAAAAAAAATTGTATACATATTAAAAAGACGTATTCGTATATTTTGTTAATCCTCTTATATTTTTGCAGCCGTCAATTACTGACATAAAAAAATTTATATTTTCTTCTAATTAAATTAAAAAACACTTGGCAAAATTTACTGCGGATGCAGATAAGAAAACAAATAAATTCAATATTCACACTTCTTCTGCCACCAACTCATACTACCGGAAAGATACTTTGAGTAGCAACAATCCGCTACTTAATATGTATTTGTCAAATTATGATGAGAAATTTTAATTTTTTTCTGTTATTGAACGCAAGCATTATGACAACTTTTACAAAACAAGAAAAAAATATTATAATAATAATAAAATAAAAATAGACAGCACAATTCTAAGGATACTTGCTCTTCTGCAGCCCATATAATTTACAGTAGGATAGAAAAAGAAAAATTAGAAAATTACGTTGTTGAAGTAGCAGTTTTATATGTAAAATTTAACACAGGCCTTTCCATGTTATTTGTGCTATAAAACATGATGCAAGTAGGTGGCATTAACTACACCAGAAGACAAATTGTTTTTCCCGAGCACACGATTGTCAGATATTACAATATTGTCATAAAATGTTTAACAACCGTGTGAACTGGCAACATTGGCAGAAAAAGCATTGTCATTACATTGTACGACAATAATATTGTCAGGCATCTGACAATCGTGAGAACACCCGCCATTGTCATTGACAGGTAAATGACAGATATTGTACGGTAATTTTTTATTGCCAGATGTCCTGAATTTAGTGCGCCGTACAATGAATGAATGGTATGATGGAAAATTGCCCAGACTTGCTTGACGTATTCACGGACTGATCGAAGTCGGATGGGGGTGGGGTTTATGTTCCTCGCTAAGGGCGGAGGGTCAGTTGTAGGCTGGTGTAGGCTAAGGTTGCAACGCTACAGAGGACCGTTGACTGAATGCGCTACTACGGAATATACGACGAGGATGTTCGGATATCTACCGACAGTAGTGATACCGGGTGTATATACAATATCGATTTTGGTTCATGACTGCCGGGCATCTCTTAACGAGGTGGCGGGACATTCTGGTCTTGGTGCCGGGATACGGGGGCGTGCAGGGAACGAGGTGGCAGACGAACTGGCGAAGGATGAATATCGGCTGGCGGATTAGGATGACGACGGGTTGGTCAAGGACCCACAGGGACATTGAAGGATGCGGATGGAGTAGAGGCTCTTCGGCCTTGAGCAGCCCAGGTGGTCGGGTGAGACCACCACATGCGACGTCGGGCGGACCGCCGTTCTTGGAGGCTGCCGACGGATCGACTTCGCATGATGGGACGACGATCGGTCCCGCTCAGGCAACACAGTGGCACCCAAGGGATCCCAAGGGGGCTGATTAGTGGAGTTGGCAGCCTGCTGACCTAACCTAACCTAACCCACACACACCGACTTCAATCGCCTTGCTGATTTTGCAATTCGTGCTTATAAGCTTTCTAAAAGCATTTTTATATTTATGAGTAAATATGCCGCCACTGCAAAGAAATAAATATACGTGTAGATTTAGTGATAACCGAGTATTTTCTTATTTTTCTCTAGATGCCATTTTGTTAAAAAAATTCTTGCTGATTGAACAAATATTTTCTTAAGCGCTTTATTATCATACAAAAAAATTTTAACATTCAAATATAATACGTAAGAAAAAATATATAATAATTCGTTTAGTGTTTATAATATGAGAATTGCTTGCCCGGGCTTATTGCCTCAACAGTATGAATAAAAAGTTTCGAGTGCCGCATTTTTTTCAGTTTCAGCAGCTTCGATAACAAACTCTATGGCTATCACTACCATTCTATTGTATCTACCTTTATAGATTAAAGGTGGGTAGAAGTTATCTTACTTTAACATTGGCTGATTGATTATAAGAAAATATTTTTCATCTTAATGCACACTGTGCAATAATGCAAATGAAGAGACAATAAATACAAATTCTAGGTAACAATCATTGTCATATATTTTTTAATAAACAAACACTTTTAGTAATTTTGAATTTTCTCTTATGTACGAGGTCTGTTCAAAAGAAAAGGTGAATTTTGAATTTTTTTGAAAAGTATTTATTTATTCATCAATAGGCATTTTGTCCCCTTCAAAGTAATCCCCCTCAGATATAATGCACTTATGCCAGCGCTTCTTCCAAGTCGCTTTTCGCTATGGCCATTTTGACTTTATCTCATCAATTGTGGCAAAAGGCTTTCCTTTCATTAGTCTCTTCAGTTTTGGGAATAGGAAAAAGTCGCAGGGAGCCACATCTGGTGAATCAGGTGGTTGAGGCATGATTAGGGTGTTGTTTTTGATTAAAAATCACTAACAAGCATTGATGTGTGAGCTGGAGCATTATCGTGATGCAGAATCCATGATTTTTTTCCACAATTCCGATCGTTTAAGTCGTACGGCTTCCCGCAAATGTTGCATAACTTCCTTATAGTTTTCCTTATTAACCGACGACCTGTTGGGAAGCTCTCGCCATTGTAATCGAAGAAAACAAAATTCACCTTTTCTTTTGAACAAACCTCGTATGTATGTAGTATGTATATATACTCTTTTCTACTATTTTTCTATTTTTTATCATCCTTGTATTTTCGTCTATTGTATTTAACTGCCGCCCCTTCTACTCGCCCAGCACCCGCATGGTGCCGAACAATTTCCTTATTCGTTTAATAAAGAGACATTCTAAATACTGGCAATATTTTACAACTTTTTTTTTTTTTTTGGTGATGATGCTGTTGTTTTTCCAATTCATAAATGATGATGTGAGAGGCCCCTTCATTTATTTAAACTTTTAACTTGGGGAGTAGAATGAATGTAACGTTAAATACAAATTTTACCAACAACCAACAAAACAAAAAAAAGTCTGGAAAGTAATTTTACGTCTGACTAAACATTAATGTGCCAATATTTTATTGTTTATTTGGAAAAACAAAACGACAAAACATTAAGAATTTCGGGGTTTTCTTTTCGTAGAGAAATTATGTCTTGATTATGGTGGTTCTTATACTTAAACTAAGAAGGATCAATATATACAAATAAATGGTTTAATAATTACGTGAAAGGGAAGTTTATATCATTAATTAAGCAGTAAAATGTTTAAACAATTCTATCTGTTGTGTATTAATATTCGTGAAAATTGTGTGTGTCGCTAAAAAAAAATTTTAAAAATGGAGCATTTGGAAAATATCGTAGCTTATTCCTTCATTGCGATTATTTATCTATGTTTGAGTGGTTATAAGGTTTATCTGGTCTATATGCAGCATTTCATTTGGTGTTAATATCAAAATCTTCAGTAGACTTTTAACCAATTTCTTGAAAAAAACTAAGAAATTTCACATGCTTATACCAGAACTCAAAAAAAAAATTTGAGAATTACGTAATATACAAACAAACCAAACCAAACCAAATAGCTTCATTAAAAATTTTCTTTATAGAACTAATTTCTTTATGTAACAAACATTGATAAATTATCGTAATGAATGTTGACTAACGTTGAATAATTGAAAAAATGGTTACATAATCATATTCCTTCATAACATTGGAAATAAAACGAATTTCGCAAATTTGTTAAAAAAAAAATATGATCAATATTTTTTATCGCTCGATATATTTAAATCATATTGCAATTATATGATGTAAAAATTTAAAAATTGTGTAATTTGTAATGTGATACTTAAAAATATGAAAATCGATTGACTTGGCGGGCCATTCCTGAAACTTCCCTTCAATTTTAACCCATTCAAAGTAAATTTACACCCAGCGCCACAATTATTAAGACCAAAAAAATTAGCGCTTATCGAAAATCGATTCGACAAGAAAATACGCAGTAAACACACACAAAACAAAAATTTTTTTCGCAAATTTTCGACATCGAGAACTCTCTAAACATTTTACCGATTTTGGTCCATCTGATAAATTGTTTAGGTCTATAAATATCAATGAATATCTGAAATTTATTTGACGAATACTTTTGGAATTATCCAAAAAAAATAATAAAGATTTTTTTTTCAAAATTTTTGTCAACGATATCTCTCGAACGAATCACCCGATTTTACTTAAATTGGCAGCAATCGAAAGTTCTTTTCGAGGTTAAGAGCTGTGATGTAATCAGCCAATTCGATAACAAACGAAATGCATAAAAATTTTTTAGTTTGCAATCCTGGCGATTGCGATATTCAGTTTTTGTCTCTTTTATTACCTAAAAGTATATATATAGAGAAAGTACCAAACACGTGTTCGCTTATTTTTCAGAAGCATTTGCCTCATACCGAAAAAATATATTTCTCATACGAAAAATGTACAAGAATTCACATAATTTTTTACATCATCATACGCATACGCATATCAATTTGTCGATGGCTGAAGCAGTTAGTAGCACGTTGACTACAAAACCAAAAGTCTTGGGTTCGAGCCCAGTTTCGGATTAAGTCATAAAAACATTTCGCATTTTTTTCTGATGTGTATTAGTGGGTCTTTTTTATCTTGAACCAGCACTCAGCAGATGACCGCTATACATGCGATACATTGTGCTGGAACTCGAAGAAAGGGAAGTTAGAGAAATGACAGGAGGTGAAGCTTTACTATCTTACAACTCTGCTTTTGCACGTGCTTTGTTTTGTATCAGTGTTGAAGCGACTCAGATGTCAAGGAGACGTATTAAATTTGGAAGCTATTTTTGTGTCAGTTGTTGTTCGGAAGGTTTCAGTGGCGAAGGCATTCTCACTGATCACTGAACAGTACCGACTTCGTCTTCGTCGATATTGTGTAGCACCAGTGAAGTAGAATAATTACTAAAAACGGCTACTAAAACACACCTTCAAAAATTTTATACGTCTCTTTTGACATCAGAGGCTCCGCAACACTGCTTTAAACAAAAAATCCTGCAAAAGCGGAATTGTAAGATATTGAAGCTTTCCTCTGTCTATCCCTTCAGAACTTGTCATCTCTCTCTCTTTCGCTCTCCTCTCGTTCCAGCACAATACTGCGCATGTGTAGGGGTTACCATCACTGAAAGTAGACCCTTCTTCGGTTTATAAATCGGTTGAGTGACAAGTTTCTTTTATATATCGTCATATGATTTCAAAAAAAACACAAAGAACGGCTGGCAAACCCAATTTTTGGCAAAAATTCGACTTGTGTGACCTTAGAACATTTTCCGAAAAATCTCAAAGATACTTGACTCCATAATTATGCTTGTCCATCCATTAAAATAAAAAAAAAATTTTTTTCGGTGATACGCCTGCAATTAGAAATATCGTTCTTATCAACAAAATTCGGAAGTTATTTTGAAAGTATTTTGCCTCTAAAATTTCTTCAATGTAACTTAGGGTTTTTATGAAATCATATTACGATATATAGATTTTCAGTATTTCGCTAATAAAATGTGTAGCATCGTCAGGGAAAAATATATCCGTTTTTTTTTGCGATTGATAGTTGCATCAATATCTAATCGGACGCTATATGTTGGTGTAATAGAACCACATACTTGTGTTTTTGTTGGACTTATAAATATTTACTTCCTGTATTCATTTATTCTTCGGCTTGCAAACTAAAGCCTAATTCAACAAAAAAAATTATTGTTGATTCTTTTCTTTTACGTAATAAGATTGCAAAAGTTAACATTAAACATTAATCTAATGAATATTCATAAAAAAATGTCTACTTGGGATTTACTTCTGTACATATGTCTGATACAGTCTTACAAATCGGCATGAGTACATGTATCGCACATTAACATAATTTTATTTTCAACAATGTTTGGAAACTTTGTAAGCGCTACATAAAAAATAGTCTTTCATTATTTCTTTTAAGGTTAACTTCCATTTTGATTTTAATGTTTTTAATTAAAAAAATGCAATTGACTGCAATCTTAATTACATCATTCCATTCGCAATGCATGTAATAGTTTTGATACTATTTAATAATGTAAGTAAAATAAGTACAGAGAAAAAATAATAATTAATTTTTTCCCAATTAAGTCTTTGCTCAGGAAAAGTTTTTTTCTCAATTAATAATATAATTGAATCATCGTTCATTTTAATTGATTTTGGTGTTCTCTTAAGAAAGTGCAATCAGAATGGTACAAATTTTAAAATATTTTTCAATTAAAACTGTTAATTGATTCTGCGTTATTCGTGATAGGTTGAATTCTAATTATTATTTTAGTTGAATGTTCGCATTTTTTAATTGTATCTTAATTTTACTTTTTTCTGTGTAGTATGTGAATCCTTGATCATGTTTCTTTTTTATGTAGGGTGTTGTTTGAATCAAGTGCACAATATAAAATTATAACTCAAGTATCACTTTAGACTCTGCTCGTTAGCAGCATTAATCAGCACAATGTGAAAAAGTTTATGTGTAAACAAATGCCTTGTCTCGTTTTTTATTGTTGTTGTTGGCAGTTGTTGTTGTTGTTGGCAGTTGTTTGTTTACTTGTTTCTTGCGTTTTTCATTATTCCATTACAACGTAATGTAATATACATATTTCACACAATTCCCACTGCCATTGTGTCATCTGAATATCCATGCAACATTCCCAACCTGACTCTAAAACAATTAAACAGCTCAAAAATACAAACACATGAAAGGGGATGTTATTCATTGTCTTCCCTTTCTTGAATTTTTTTTATTACTTTCAGAGCACATCTACTACATCCCATTATTTTCATCGACATTTTACCGACAACAATCCCTTGATATTTTGGTTGATAATCACTACAGTTTTATTATTTTTTAACGGAAGAGTTGAAATTGAAATGATACATGGTGTGCTATTTATGACAAAACTCTTTTGTTCTCTTTTTTTTTTTTGTTTTTTTTTTACTGGTTGTTTTGTATGTTTAAAAGTTATGCACGTACATACATACGTATGTTTAGTTAAGGTAGGAGTACTTCCTTTTCCTTAACCGCTTTGAAAATTATTTAAACAAAAACTCGAAGTGAATTGAGTAAAAGTAAAATATCTGTGAATTTATGATGACCTGTTCTATTTATAGTAATGATCTGGTTTCGATCTGCAGTATATCTGATAATGTTATCCGGAGATCGAAAACCACAGTTGGGTTTTATGTTTTAGCACTGCGTGAAGAAAGCACTCAGAAGATTTGCGTGCTCCCGTAAGTTGTCAAGCGTGTGTGGGTTAATCTCTCAACTCAATTTTTTTCTAAATTGACATTTTTTAGTGATTCCTAGTCATTCCACACAAATATGTCTTATCACGAAAAATTAGTGCAGTATTAAATTCAGTCTTAACATTGAAGTCTTTTGAACGGTGAAATTAACCTTCATAACCTTTAAAAGTTTCATTTGTACACGTCACATTGACACTCAACTTAAACAAAAAACATATGTGACGCGCAAAATAGAAAGATTTAAATACGTGTATCTTTGGTGTACTTCACTTTCATAAAACGCGCATATCTCTGGGAGGGAACACTTTTGGGGCATGGGATCGGTCTCATTCGATGCTCAGATGTTGTCCACATAAAAAAAAAAAAAAAGTGAAAATTGCTTTTTTTTTACCCTTAGGTCCCTTTCTCTTTGCGCTATCACATATATTTCTTAGGAATTATTTAAATTAAATTATTATGTGGAGAACTTTTTCGAATAGTTTTTATACGAGCTTACTGGCGCCCTGCTACAGACACCTCAATCAAATTTGAAACTGCTCGTTCTCCTAATCAGCTTCTACCATCTGATGAAGCAGTTCAGTATTCTGCGGTCTAGTAACAATAGCAATAAAAAAAGATATAGCAATAATTATAAGTAGTGGGATGCAACCTATACCCGGGGCGAGTAGCACGGATTAAAGATATTAGATAACTAATTCCAAAGGAACTAAAATGTAAAAACAAATAAAATCTGTTTAAATAAATATGTTTAGAGCTAAAATTATACAAATTTAGTTCACAGTTCTGTGTATATACAGTCGACTCTCGATAATTTGAATTTCAAAGGACCATGGAAAAAGTTCAAATAATCGAGATTTCAAATTAACAAGAGTTTAATTCAAAGCAAAGCATATGGTAAAGCATTGTAATACTAAAGCAAACAAAATAAAACATAAATGCATTCATGCTACGAGCTCAAATTATGTAGTGTAGAAAAGCCAAACGTCAAATTATAGAACATTGGCGATCAAGATGACATTTCTATATATTGAGCAATTTTATTATATTAACTAAAATAAATGATTATTTTGTTTTTATTTCATATTTTGCATAAAACACAGCACATTAAAATAATTCAAATTATAACGCGCCGGAGATCATGAGGCCATTAAAATAATTTCAAATTATCGAGGGGAGCAAATTTCAACTTATTGGAAGTTTTTCAAGGGACACGAAAAACAATTCAAATTATCGCGAAATTCAAATTAACGATTTTCAAATTATAAAGAGTTGACTATGTCGAGCTATGTTTATTGTTTTGTCATAAAATAACAGTAGAAATCTGAGTGTTACACTGAAACTTTTCAGTCAAGTCGGCGATAATATTTACAAGCCGACGCTAAAAAATTGTTTAAATATTGTTAAAATTTTTATAACTTTACATTGAAATGAGGGTGGCGATGGCTGAAATAGTGTGCACGTTGACTCCAAAACTAAAAAAAAAGACCGAAGATATAGTCACGGCTTCAGCTGATAGCAATCCACAATCACATCAGAACGCCCTCGTTCATCGGTATTGTGTAGCACCGCCGAAGTAAAATAATTACTAGAAATGGCTACTAAAACGAAGCATCACAATTTAATACGTCTCCTTGATATCGCTATAAAAACAAATAACGTGCTAAAAGCAGTGTTGTAAGATAGTGAAGCTTCACCTCCTGTCATTTCTCTAACTATCCCTTTCTTCTAGTTCCATGTATAGGGGTCATCTCCTGAGTGCTGGTCCCAGATAAAAAAAAAATAATTTTTATAAGAAGAAAGAAAGAAAAAACCGCAATATGTATTGATATACAAGTGAGCAAATTTTGTTTGTTTAACTCATCTGGCTGGCAGCCACTTAACGTTTATATCTACTAGCCGTCGTCCAAAAAATTATTCTGCTCATATCACTGGCAACAGCTGTTTTCGATTATATTAGTTTCACTAATTTTGTTCGCAAAAAAAAACAATTTTATAATTTTAATTAAAAATTTAAAAAATTTAATTATTACCAGACTTATTTACAATAATAAAAAGTCGAATTATTTTAATTTCTTCACTTGTTTTTAGCATTTTGATATCAATAGCAAAAAATAGCGTACTAAATTATGACGAGTTGTTCAGAGCAGTCATAGTTTTTCTTGTTATTTTTTTAAAACATATGATTTTAGGACTACCCTGTGAATACTCCAAAGCAAAAAATATACCACTTTTCAGAAAACGACTGTGAAATTTTCAATTGATCTATTATATTATTAATTTTTAAAATCATTTTTTTTTTAATTTTTGCCGTTTATTAACAACAATTATTTTAAGATTCCAAAATAAAAGAAAGATATTAAATTGCGGCATATGTTGCTTTTATATTTTTATTATTGTTGTTTACACAAATACCTCAAGCTGTTGCACAAATTATTTTTAATTATAACCGATATGCGTATAAAAGCTTGTAACCCAACGAACAGAAAGCTTTAAAGGCATTTTAAAAATAAATATTTAAATAAATAATAAGTTCTCTTACACATGTTGTGATTTCCCAATAAAATTATGTAATTGGTAACCATTTAGCAGGATCAAGACTCTGAATCTAGTTGTATAATTTACATATTTTGTTAATTAATACTCGTATATATTTGGGGTATTCACAAGGTAGTCAGAAAGAAGCACTAAAAAATATACCTGTTATAAAGAACCCGTCATAATTTAGTTTGCTATTCCACAAAATTCATTCAGCTGATATGGAAAACATTTATAAATATTTGATATCGAAATACTAAACGAAGTGCAAAAACCAAAATAATTAAACTTTTTAGTAATTAAGAACTTAGAAGTAAATATTGTAATAATAAAATTTTTAATTAAAATTATAAAAATGTTCTTGTGGTCCACAAAATTGTGTAAACAAATATAATCGAAAACCGCTGTTGCCAGTGATATGAGCTGAATAATTTTTTGGACGGCGGTTAGTAGATATAAACGTTACGTGGCTGCCAACTAGATGAGTTAAACAAACAAAATTACTCATTTGTATATCATTAGATATAATGCTTTTTTTCTTCTTCTTAAATATTTTTTTATAAAAATTAATTACACTAATTGTTATTTGATATTTCGCTACTGCTTTGTGTAGCTTCTTCAGGAAAATTGGTTTTTGTTTATAAAAATTTAACTAGTGTAAAGGAAAAATTTTTAAAAAAAATTTTATTGTTATATCATTTATAAGTAGCGGCAGCTTGTAAATATTATCGCCGACTTGACTGAATGGTTTCAGCGTATGACTAAGATTTCTAGTGTTATTTTATAACAAAACAATAAACATAGCTCGAAAAGCACTATTATTTTATTTATTTATTTTTTGTTTGCAGCACATCCACAATTTGTTTAAATTATTCTAAAATATTAAGACATTATGACAATATGATTCATAAAAGCATCTCGCATTTTTTCTGATGTGTATTTCTGTGGCTTTGGGTTAGTTGTTGTCGAAAGGTTTTAGTGGCGAAGGCATAGTCACTGGTCACTGAACGGTAACGGCTTCAGCTGCAACTAATCCACATGCACATTAGAACGCCCTCCTTCGTCGATATTGTGTAGCACCGGCGAAGTTAAATAATTAATAATTAAAAAAAGCTTCAAAATTTAATACGTCTCCTTGATACAGTGGCTCTGCTATAAACAAAAAAACGTGCAAACAGCAGAGTTGTAAGATAGTGAAACTTCACATCCTGTCATCTCTCTCAGTATTCCTTTCCTCTAGTTCCAGTACAATTCATCGCATATGTAGGGGTCATCTCCTGAGTGCTCGTCCAAGAAAAAAAATGTAACAGACATTGTGAATACCGCAATTAATTTTTAAAGATGACATTACGACTGCGACAAATACAACAACACAAAAGCCAGGAGCACTTGATAAACCACACATTTTCTTTTCAATTCAGCAAGATTTAAAAACATGTAAATGTGTTCGGTTTAGTTAATATGACTTGAAAGTCTAATGAACTACATACAAACATAATGGCATGTATGAATTAAATTAGAGTTAGAGTGGTGAGTGAAATTCGCCCAGTTTTTTGATTTGTTTTTTTTTGTTGTTTTAGCTGTTGAAATCCTTTCGTTCCGAAATATTATTTTGAAATCCAGCCTCTTTGCAACGGTATTTCTAAAACCTTCTTACGCGACTTTAATATGACTCAATGTTAAATAAACATTTGAATTTGCTATTATTTTTGCAACAGTGCCACAACTAGAAAAATTTAATAGATTGTATTTGTAGTGGAAAGGGAGCGTATTAAAACCAATAGAATCACGTGCTTTCATCGTTTAAAAACATGTTGAAAATTTAAAATTTTGTTTCGAACATTTATACAAAAAAAAAATTCCTTTTCAAATTCTGTTCGCTGGGATGTTAAAAATTTATCCCATTGTTAACAGTATAAAAATGTTTGTTTTGATTACAAATTATACGCACATTTCCTATTATAAAAGCAACAATTAACTATTGTTTACAATTCCACAAACATTTTATTGTTGAAACAAAAGCCATGAAAGGAACTGGAGAAAGCAAACATTATTGCAAATTGTAGGTACGAGTATATTTAATTTTTACTATATAAATACAGTGATTCCCAAACATAGTGATAAAAGTATGAAGGTTCACTTTCAATAGGAAAAAATATTTATACTAAGCAACTGGCAACATGGCAAAAATACATACATTTTGTACGGTTCCTGTACGAAAATACCGTGTAAGAACGACTCAAAATAGAAAAAATGGAGAAAAAACATATGCAAATCGGTTGGCCTTGCAGGCCATCCCTGAAACTTTCCTCTAAGTTGAACACATTCAAAGTAAATTTACAGCATTCGAAAAGGTTTTTAACTCCGGGAGGGTTACTCTGTAATTCGAATCGAAAGTACGAATGTAAATAACATACGAATTGGAATAATTTTCTTTTCTTTTCGAATTACAGAGTAACCCCCCGGAAAAGATAATGGGTATCGAAAATTTATGTTTTTTTTTTATTTGGGACCAGCACTCAGGAGATAACCCGTACACATGCGGTGCATTGTGCTGGAACTAGAGGAAGAGTTTTCTTGGGGGAATTCATAATTCTTTATATATATTTTTAGAAGATTTAGAAACCCTGCCTTTCTCCCCTCTAAAATATAGTAATGAATGTGTTAGTGTGTGTGTGCATGTGTTCGTATTTCGCAAAGTGGTGGTTAAAGAGTTAAACGTTTTCATATTTATGAGTATAATAAAACTCAATGATACAACAAATTAATGTCAAAATTCTGTAACGGTGTAACAACATAACAAATACAGGTAAAAAAAAGCCAAGATAAGGAAGTCTTATGCGTATAAAAAGTTTTTTTTCTTTTCTTTTGTAAGAAGAAAGCAGAGCTCCGATGAGTGGATATAGAAGGATGTTCGTATGTAGTTGCAGGCCAATTTTTTTATTCTAAACTTTTAAAATTAAAAGAAATAAACAAAATGTTTATTTCGACTTAAGATTTTAATTATTGTGAGACTACGTTTTTATTTTTTTCTTTTGCTATTGGTTGGATTGCTACAATAATATTTGCTAAGCTTTTCAACTTGAGGTTGTAAAAATAACTAAACAAACTTTAAATTTTTAACTTTTTAATGTCATTTTCATTTCGTAGTCACGTATTTTTCTTGAGACTTTTTTAATTGACTTTTTTCGTAACAGGTTCAACAGAAAATTCAGGGGAGAAAAGGTCGGAAAAAAATTATAAAATTTTCTTGTGTTTATGTAGGTTCATTAGAAGTGCTTTGTCAGTCAACGTAGTGCGCATTTTTATTGTTGGAGCAAAAAAAATTAATATTCTAGCAAGTCAAATAATATGGTTTTTTTTTATTTCTCATGTGTTTATCATTCTTTCATTGCATTATTTGCTTTGACACTTTGGTGAATCTTACGTGTTTCCTTAAACAAATTGTGTTGATTTTTTCATTCTTGTTTTTATTTTTTATATTTTCTTATATTTGTCAAATGGTTTTCACACAGTGAATCCTTTTTTCACTCAACACTTCAATAACTTTGCAAGTTTTTCCACAACGTTGCTTTGCATATTAATTTTTTTTTCTTTGAAGGACCTTTTTAGAATTTTTTTTTTATTTTATATAGATATGTATATATATATTATAAATAGTGTAGGTATGTATATATAAAATAACTGAGTAAGTTCGTTTATAATTTGGTCAATATTTATTTCTGGAGATCATCGTTTCAGGCTAAAGTGTGTGCAAATCAACGTAAATCTGACACATGTAATAAATTCTCTTTCTCAAGTGCAAATAAATGACGAATAAGCAATTTTATAGTAGTTTTGTCACCGCCTACATCAATTCACTTGCACTGTTTTAACTGAGTGGTTATTACGAAAAAATAGTCTAATTGAAACTGAGGTTTTTTAAGAACAACTAATTAGCGTGGGACTAAAGTGTTATATGATGCAAATAAGCCCACTTTAGAAGTTAAAAAAAATGAAGAAAGCAATAAATTCTAAAATGGTATTTTAACCATACTTTGGTAACGAATAACACATATCGAGCCTTTGGTGCAATACCGTAGTAATTCAAAATTTGAATTTTTTTAGCTGGATATGCACATGATCTTTGGGGAAATATATATCTAAAGGAAAATAGATTATGGTTCTATCTCTAACTGTTCAGATTCTACAGCTACAAATGTCTTTATTGCCTCCAGCTATTTCCAACAATATTTATTTGCAATAATGAAATATTTCCTTTATGACATGAAATTTACAAACAGAAAACATTACAAAACATGCCTCTTTATTTAAAAACTTGTAAATAAATAACTTTAGTAAACGAAAATCAAAAAGATGGCTCAAAACTTCAAATTCATTTTTCTCAGTTCACGATTTCTTGAATTACGACGGTATTGCACAAAAGGCTCGATATGTAGACCACTTTTGCCTGGCCTGATTTATCGTCTTTATGTTCGAAAATTTCTAGAGCGGCACTTGCATGCTGAAATACTTTTCACATGGCCGTGAACTTAAATTTTTCGTCTTTCTACTGTATATTTTTCAATAATAAGATCAAGATCAAGTTAGGAGCTGTTTATGCCGCTCCGAAACGATCTAACGGATTGTGACGAACGTAAAGGAAATCAGAACAAAGTTTTCTTCTTTTTTTTATCTGGGAGCAGCACTCAGGAGATGACTCCTACACATACGAAGCAATGTGCTGGAACTTTAGGAAAGCGATAGTAGGAGAAACGACAGGAGGTGAAGCTTAATTAATTATTTTTGCATCTGTGCTTTCGCACGTTCTTTAGTTATTATACTCGTAGCAGTGCTGAAGCTTCGGTTTAGTAGCCATTTTTATTATTGTTTTACTTCGCCGGTGCTACACAATATCGACGAAGGAGGGCGTTCTGATGCGTTTGTGGATTGTTATCAGCTGAAGCCGGTATTGTTCAGTGACCAGTGACTATGCCTTCGCCACTCCGACAACAACTGACACACTAATGCACATCAGAAAAATGCGAGATGTTTATTTTTATTTTAAAATTTTAGTCTGAATTTTAGGTTGAACCCAGGTCTGTTTTTGGATTCGTAGTAAACGTGCAGACTACTATCCCTCGTGCCATCGCCACGCTCAATTGCTACATTTAAAGATTTTAAAAAATAACTAAAGTTTTTTAATTTCACCAATTTTTTATGTTTTATTGTGTTATTTACATTGTGCTGTAACTACAGGATAGAGGTAGTGTGAGAGAGATGACAGCAGGTGAAGCTTCACTATCTTACAACTCTGCTGTGTGCACGTTTTTTTGTTTATAGCAGTGTTGCAGAGCCTCTGATGTCAAGGAGACGTATTAAATTTTGAAGCTTTTTTTAATTATTAATTATTTTACTTCGCCGGTGCTACACAATACCGACGAAGAAGAGCGTTCTGATGTGCTGTGGATTGGTTACAGTTGAAGCCGGTACTATTCACTGACCAGGCACTATGTTTTCGCCACAGAAACCTTCCGACAACAATTGACACAAAGACACAATAATGCAGATCAGAAAAAATGCGAAATGTTATGACTTCGTCTGAAACTGGGCTCGAACCCAGTACTTTTTGGTTTTGTAGTCAACGTAGTAACTACTTCCGCCATTGCCACCTTAAGTATATTAAGTCATCGATATGTATGTATGTATGTATATAATTGCGTATTAATTACTCTATTCGTTAAAAAATGCTTACTATATACGAGTATCTAATATGCATACATATATGCATATTTAAAAATAAAAAGTCGTGGTTAAATTTCTTTTTTGATGCTAAAGTGATGGGCTATTTTGAATTTATGTACTTTTCTAACATTATTTATGGCTTGTACAACATTTTTAATTAGTTTTAAACAAGGGACAGAAGAAAAAAAGCAAAGATTTGCGGTAAAAGAAATTCTTTCCTAATTCATTTATTATTGTTTGTTGAATAATTTATAGAAAAGTTTGTTTAAAAGCAAAACCTGGTCGTAGCATCCCTACAAATATTTTAATTTGCACCTTTAGGCAGCACATATTTTTGTTTTCGTTGGTTTTTGCTCAATCGTTGTGCCCCAGTCCCCCCCATTCATACATTATTACAGTTATAAATTTTAAATCTTTTTTAATCTGCAGCAAATATTTAATAAGTTACGGGGGGCAGAACCTTCTTTTCACTTTTATACGTTTGTAAAGATGTTGTATGCAGTATGTGCCTTTTATTAATGAAATTTTGTATAGACGAGTGCGAGTTTAGCTTTCTTCTTTATTTCTTTTTTTTTGGGCACGTTCTTCAAAATGCATTAATTATTCTCTGGAAGAACAACAGATGAAGACGTTTGCTTTGTTGGCTGCCATTAAGAAAGGACAAAGAGAGGGGCGCAATCGTAATCATGATTGTTAATGAGTTCTGGCTGAGGTCAAGTGTTGGAAAAAAGAAACAAAAATAAACACAGAAACAGAAACAAAACTTGTAAACTTTAAAAGAAAGCGAAAAATAATATAAAAAAACGAATGTAAAATATTACAAAGTTCTTGTTTTAAGTGACAGGTGAGATTTTCATGCGTTTAAAAAACAAAATCTATAAATCACGTTCCATACTGTTTCTCCCAAGTGGTTTCCGATAAGCGTGACATTTATTTACAAATGCTATTTGCTTCAAAGATTTACGCATTTGATTGAAAGTGTTGTATGTATGAATGTATATCACATATTAAATACAAAATTTAATTACATTTCAATAGTCGATGGCCTTTGCAGCCAGAGCTATCATTACATATTAATATAATTTGTATATCAAGCAAATAAATAAATAATATTTAAATTGGAAATTTTTCCTTTTTTATTTTTAGCAATCGGTGCAATTTCGGATCATATCGAGGCCACAACTATCAGAATCAAAATTACACTAAACATAATGTAAGTAAAATATTAATTTTTATTTGAAGTAAATTTAAATTTGGTATTGACTACATTTTTATTCAACTGGCCCATTTAAATAAGAGCGAAACAATGATGATGATCTAATTGCGTCTTTATACAGGGTGGCGCAGAATGAGATATATGGTTTAAATGGTTTATAACTTTTTTATTTATGCGATTATTATATTTTTTTTTTAATACAGTATATTATTGGGGAATTTTTTTGCAAATAGTTTTGAAAAATTAAATCCTGTAAGTGATGTTCATTTTCTGCTTCGCACATACGTGCTCTTTTTAGCATATTTAAAATAACTTTTCGCAAAACTTCGGGTGTAATGGCCAAATATCCCCAAAGAAAACTGTCAGGAGCTGTTAAATCTGGTGAACGTGGAGGTCAGTTAAAATCGCTTGTGCGCGAAATAATACTTTTGCCGAATATGTCCCTTAACAAAGCCATTGAGGCACCTGCAGTATGGGCTGTGTTCGATCGTGTAATGATTCATAATTAATTCTCCAAGTCTTCTTCACAAAATGCTAAAAAAAAATCAGAGAAAAAATAATAATTAAAAAAGTTATAAAGAATTCAAACCATATAGCTCATTCTGCGCCACCCTGTATTTGAAAATATTTTTTTTCTTTTACCTTGGACCGGCACTCAGGAGATGACCCCTACACATGCGAAGCATTGTGCTGGAACTATAGGGAATGGATAGTAGGAGAAACGACAGGAGGTCAAGCTTAATGAATTATTTTACAGCTCTGGTTTCGCACGTTCTTTGTTTTTATACTCGTAGCAGTGCTAAAGCTTCGGTTTAGTAGCCATTTTTTTTATTATTATTTTATTTCGCCGGTGCTACACAATATCGACGAAGGAGGGCGTTCTGATGTGATTGTGGATTGTTATCAGCTAAAGCCGGTATTGTTCAGTGACCAGTGAATATGCCTTCGACTCTGAAACCTTCCGACAAAAACTGACACACATCAGAAAAATGCGAGATGTTTTTTTTTTTATAATTTTAGTCTGAAACTGGAGTTGAACCCAGGTCTGTTTTTGGTTTTGTAGTCAACGTGCAGACTACCATCCATCATACCATCGCCACCATTTGTTTTTACAGCAGTGTTATTGCGTCTCTGATATCAAGGAGACGTATTAAATTTGCCTGTGGATTGGATACAGCTGAAGCCGTCGATTATGCTGACCAAAGAAATCACGAAATATATTTTGATTTGAACGCTAATTTTCGTAAAAGGCTTCAACAAACTTAACCCGCTGCTCAATTATGTACCTATCCATGGTTGAATTTGTCAAACACTGAAACAAAGAAATTTAAAATTAAGTTGGGTAATAAACCTGACGTTAAGGTGTGACTCACAATTAACATCGTGCATTATGGTTGGACCACCCTTTAAAAAGAGCATACCGTTTCGCTGTAATATTTCTCACAAAAAATAATACATTTTCAACTCCAATGCCCTACATGCATATACATACATACATATGTACATACATACACATAAAATATTTTCAACATTTTCTTTTGTCTTTCAATTAAATTCAATTAATTGTGGCTATCATTTTTTTATTTGTTTTCAGAAATCTCGAGAATTTAATGAATATAATACGAATAATTTTGCACAATTCAATAATTTCAATTCACACAAACGCTGGTCTGACGCCCATAAAACTATCCATGATAGAAATTATAATCGATGGAATTCGAATTATAATAGAAACAAATACCATAATAATTACAAACATTACGAAAATACGTTCAATGAACCTGAATCGTCATTTGCCGAAGACACATTTCAGTTTAATAGTTTAGACAAGCAAATTAACAGCAAAACCAAAGAAACTGAACATATTAAAAAAGCAACACCACAACATACAACAGAAAATACAACACAAAAGACCATACGATTAAGAAACAAGGAAGAAAACTTAAGAATCAGGCAAGAAAAACCAGAACGGAGAAAAGCAAAGTTTCTAATAAAAGATCAGGGGAGAAATACAAGACAAGACAAGAGTTCAGTTTGTTCGAAAAATGTTAATAGTTCGAAAGCCATCGATACGGCAAGTTCTGAGAACAACCATAACAACGTAGAAACTTTCATTGACAGCGAAATTTTACAAACTTCTAGTAAACTTAGTGCAGCAGTAACAACATTTTTTAAGGACACAGAAAAAGTTAGTCTTGAGAATAACGAAACCAAAACCATATCGAAAGCAAATGATAATGATTTTATTCAGATAATCCAAGAAACACAATCAGAAAATCCACCAAAAAAACATTTAAAAACATTTGGTTTAAGTGACATTTCCTTGATTGCTAATGCACAGGCAGATCAACAAACTGAAGACATTTTAAATTCGAGCACAGAAAATATATTATTTGGAACCAATTCTGAGGCATCAGCGACGTCCAACACTTCGCATGAAATTAGCCAGTCTAAAGATAAAATAAAAGAGGAACCTAATATAGTATTAGAAAGTATAAATTGCACTATATTCCAAGAAACAACCACATCAAGTCCACAAGCCCACCACAACAGTTCTGCAACAAGCGAAAACGAAATTTTTGACTTTCATACACCCAAAATATCTCTAATACCAATATCTCGGCTGCTTGCTACAGAATTTTGGGAGGCAACAGGCAGTGATAATCTATTGGTTGAAAATTCTTCAAAGCAACCTAGTGCATCAAATAAAACTGTATACAAACCAAACTTAATTACACGCAAACGCAACGTGTCAACGTGCAGTAACTCCTCAACGAATAGTCAAACAAATTGCACAACTGGCCGCATAATCGAAAAGCTAGTTACGATGAATAAAATAAATATAAAAAATATTATAAATAGCAGTGAAACAAAGTACGATGAAGCCTTAAAAACGCAAGCAAAAAAGAGACTCCGCGAAGAAATTCGAAGACAACTGAAGAGCATGAATATAGAACCACCGAGAGATCCCATTACCACAGACTTCATTCCTGATGAAATAGTTGAATCTATCGATATACCCGATGTGGTGTTCGAAGAAATACGCAAAGCTTTAGGTCTAGAACTGTTTCCTTTCTCCAAAGATGAAAATGTGAAATCTGTTGAAGAAATTGTTACAACTGCCTGTGCCGAAGATAATGTATCGGGAATATCACCATATTTAGGGCAACTAACTACAACGACATCCTCTGATTATCTAATGGCTGCCACAACAGCTTCAAAAGTGGATGAGTTGCCAGAACATCAAATAAAAATGATCCCACTTTTGCCACCACCACTCTCACCACCGAGAGTACAATGTGAAACAACATCTCAGAATATTATCACGAATAAAAACTCAGACGAGAAAACTAAAATGGCAGAGAACCGCGCCAAATCCAAGAAAAAATTAGCTAAACGCAAAGAGTCCCGCAAATCTAAAAGACATCGATCTTCCAAGAAACTCACAGACGATGTGGTTGTTCTCATATCATCATCATCCTCCTCGGAAACTTCATCTTCTTCATCTTCTTCCTCATCATCGTCATCATCTTCTTCGTCATCGTCATCCTCCAGCGATTCAGAATCGGATACATCTGAACGAGCTTCTACATCTTTGGCCAAAAGAAAACGTGTCAAACTAAAGGTAGATGCCGAGAATGTGGTCGACAGCTTTGAAAAGTTGATCTTTTCCAGTTTAAGTGAAAACCTAAGGGAACGGTATCGGTCGAAATATTCCACATCCGTTAACACAAAACTACATTTTATATCGTGCATCTGCACCAGCGATTACAACAGCGGCAAATTTTCCAAATTGCAAGTAGCCAAAGTGCAAAAGAATCTAAAATCGTCCGACTGTTCTATGGCACTAGAATTTCTAATGAAGGAAATTGTTAATGTTTTTAATAAACAGAAGCAGGTGGCCAAAATGGATGATGGTAAAAAGACTTCCCGAAAACCAGAGAACTCGCCCCAAAAAGAATATGTAAGAGACGATCCGAAAGACGCAAATAATGCTAATGCTGCAAAAGAAAAAACTAATTATGACAAAACATTTTCAAAATCATCATCGCTTTTATTGTCAGACAACGTAAAAACAAAAAGTGTCATTCCTGCAGAAAAGTTTAACTTTTCAGCCACCAATGGTGAGAAACACATTCAAGAATGTGTGAGTAAAGTTTTGTCTCTATATCGACAGGAAATGAAGGCCGCAATGCAAGCGAATGAACAACCCTCCTCCACACAATTGTTATCATCAGCAACAGCAACTGCAACAGCTGAAAATCAGGCAAAACATTTAGAGCATCATAGCCAAACATCAATGAAATCAACGTCTTCAAACAATTTAGAAAAAAATGCTGTACCAGCAAAACATAATGAAAATGAATCGCATTTACAAAATCCAATAAACTGTATTAATCAACAGCAACAAGAGCAACATCAAACAGCTCAAGAACAAAGTGCCACAACAACAGCAGGCACTTTGTCAAGAAACGTACAACAATGTGAAGATAATGTGAAAGACAAGGCATCAGCACAAATAATTCCAATTCATAGTTTTTGCTCCTCTGATTATACCAGCAATGGGTCGTCAACATTAAACGGCAACTTTAATTCGACTATTTTAGGCATTTCTTCGGCAAGCTTTAATCAGCAGCCCCCATTTCCCATTGTCGATCTGGAAGAATTGAAAAAACAGAGTCCGATAGGAGAAGTGGTTGTGAACAATCTACGGGAAATTGATGTGAAACTAATGGAGTTACACAAGCGCAAAATGTATTTGGAGGAAATGATACTGAAATTGCAGAAAGATAAAATGGAAGCCGATCTCTTAACTATTAAATTACAAAATGAAAAATTCATTCTTCTTAATACTGCAATGACAGCCAACGTTACTTCAACAGCCATGAAAAATCAAAGCAACAAAAATGAAAATATGAATACTAGTGCGAAAGAACTTGAATCATTTTCCACACTTAAAAATATTAAAATGGAAGCAGCAACAAATTTAGCAAACAAACCAAGTGGGCTTATTGAGAAAAAGGAACAGAATACAGAAACGAAGACGAACACGAAGACGAAGACAAAGTTACCGACGGAAAAAACGAATTCCAAGAAAAAAATAAGTACAGCCGCAAAACGAAAGCAGTCATCCACAGCCATGGGTAATGAAGTTTTAAAAAAACGCAAATCAAATACTAAACCAATTGCAACAAAAAATTCGTCAAGCAAATCAGATAGCAGTACGAAATCGAAAGTAAATAAATCCTCAGATACAAATTCACAAACTTCTCCGAAATCTATATCATCAAAGACTTTAAGTTCTTCTTCCTTAGAAAATGTTACAAAGGAATCAACAGATTGCGGCTCTTCTCTTTCAGAAAAAAACTTCAAACCTCTGGCTGCTTCTGAGCCACCAAAAACGTCCCAATTGCCATCACCAAACCAAACAGATGTCAATGATAACGCTACAGTGGATGAAAAACAAAAATCCCCAATATATAACAATATACCTACTGGTAGTTTTGAAGGTATTCGCAATCCAATAACACAAATACGAATATGTACAGAATTCATAGTTGCCTCATCCGAAGACGGAAAATTATACACGTTCGATTTAAACACTCTTAAGCCGCTGACACAAGTTGCCAAACACAGTGAAGCAATTACTCAAATGTATTTATGCCTGGAAAGAAAAATTGTCTACACGACATCCTTGGATGGTTATCTTAAGAAATCATCGCTAGAGGTTAGTTCAATAATAAAATTTTTAATTTTTCTAGTCTATGTACTTTGCAATTATTAATTATAATAAGCTTTTCAGTTCAACTTTGAGCTAAGAACTCAAATTAATTCAATAAACTAAGCTAGTTAATTGTTTCGAAGACACCAGCTACAGTGTTAGTAGGCAGAATCACGCATCCATAATTTAACTATTATTTAAAGTATAATTTTCTTTTTTATTTAAAATGAATTAGCTCCAAATTATTATTACAATATTATAATAGCATTAACATTACATTGCAAAAATAATAATGATTATTCAGATTTTAAAAATAAAAATCATTTTAGAAAGAGAAAATAACTATAGACGTAGATACCACCACACATCGAATTAACTATAAAACAGATACATTAAATGTTGCTCAATGCTACAGACATTAAGTTAATAGAAATAATTAAATAAAATAATTTTACATTGTAAACATTTTTAAAATAATTGTTATTTGAGTTATAATATTTTTAGTATTTTACAGAATTAAAATTTTTTAATATTGAGTTTTTTAATTTTTGATTTACCGCCTTTTTAGAAAAATTAAATTTGTCAATTATTATAAAATATTTTCCATAAAGAAGTTTTACATTGTGAAAACGAAATATGGAAAAAATTAAATTTAAAACACAAAAAACAGAAAAAGATCGAAGAAATTAGAAAAATATAACAAATATTAATTTTAATCTTTTAACTTATCTATTATTATCATTTAATTTGTATTTAATTTTGCATTTCAGAATTTAGCTTTGGATGTTCAACCACTTTATCTTCAGGAACCTCTACAATCTATTGATATTCAGTGGGATATCGCTTACATTGGCAGTAGATGGGGAAATATTTATTCATATAACGTTGCTGTAAGTAAAAATATTTTTCTTCCAAGTACAAATATTTTAATTCTGTTTCAGTTTAAACGTCTAGACTGAAAACCATGAAATATTTACTTTGAAGACATAAGATAAATAATTCTCACATTGTTAACTGTTCAAGAGTAGTTAGGGCAAATCCAAAGTTCTAAATTGGTCTATTTTTTTACGTTTCCTCATGTTCGACACATGTCTTCGTCAATAATCGCATATAAGTACGATGTACGAGGTGTGCACAAAAAGGAAGGTGACTTTTCAAATTTCGCTGGCAACGGACATTCGGTTATCGATTTTTTGTTGTTATTGTTGTTTTGGTACACATGTCCCGAACAAATGTTCACAGTTTCAAGCATAGTATATTTATCAAGTAGCCGCACCTCTACACCAAAACAACAATACCAAGAACAACAGGCATTTTGTTTGTGTAAAACTAGCTAAATATGTCAAACTTGTTTTTTTACTGCTCTCCAAAAAGCAAACACACACAGGCTACAATAACAAGAAAAACATTAATTTCATTTTAATTGCTTTTGCAACTCTCTCAAAATAAAGAAATGAGTAAAACTGTAAATGGCGCGCTCTTTCAAATTAAACAAAGTTGTAAAAATGATATTGGCGCGCATAAATGTAAACAAATTTTTACATCTACGGCATTAAAACATAAACGAGCAAAAAAAGTCACCTGATGAGTTGATTTTACATGGTAAATATACTTTGGTTTCAAGTACATAGCATACTTACTTTGTTTTTGACGGATAAAAAGGTTACAAAAATACAAAGCTCGCTATGAACGCCCAAACACATCAACAATAGAAAATAACGTCAAGCTGTGAAGAGAATTGTTTTTGAAAATTGTCGAATTACAATAAGGGAAGCTGCTGAGGATGTTGGCATATCGTCGGCGCGTGTCATGCAATGTCTGTGTCATGGGTGTTTCTGGCATGAGGCATGTGTCAGCGAAGTTTGTTCCGAAACTTCTAAATTTTGATCAGATTGTGAGAGATTTTTTAGCAAAAGCAACACGAAAATTGTGCCTCAGCCACCATATTTACCGGATTTGGCGCCCTACGACTTTTTCCTCTCCCCAAAACTTAAAAGACCTATGAAAAGCCGCATGAGCTCAAGACTATACCAAAAAGTGCTTATGAGAAGTGCCTTGAGGATTGGAAAAAGCGTTGGAACAAATGCATTGTATCTAAGGGAAAATACTTTGAAGGGGACAATAGGCATAAATATTGATGGATATTTTTTCATAAACATATAAAGTCACCTTATTTTTTTGTACACACCTCGTATATCAGCGTACATGTCAAATACAAAAATACAATTGGAGGAGGTAAATGCATAAAGTAATCCTTACGTTTTATTTTATTAAAACTAAAACAGCCAAAATTTTTTCAATCGTACAGAGCATATTTCGTAAATCACAAAAAGATTTAGCACTAAAATTTTACTCTGTATTTTACAAATTTTACAAATGTAAAAGTTAGCAATTACAATTTTTTTTATAAAATGGTTGAAAATAATACAAAATAAAAACAATCTTATACATATTGAAATGTTTAATTCTAATGTGGTTGTTATTAGGTCTGTTCCAGGTGCAGAACAACACAGTGCGGACCATTGAGAGTAAAAAGAAAATTACTCACTGAATGTGATAAAGTTGTCCAAAATTGCTGGAATGCAAAAAACCACAATTGAACACATTGAAATACTAATTCTGCTTACTTTATCAAATAATGCTTAAACTGCATAATATTTTAAAAGTAAAACATTTGCACCATTGGCAACGGCTGTAAAAAGTGAATGAAATTAAACTGAAAAACGTAAAGCCATTTTTTATAGGTGAAAGGTGAAATAGGTGAAAGGGATAGTAGGAGAAATGACAGAAGAAGAAGCTTTACTATCATACAACACTGCTTTTTGCACGTTATTTGTTTTTATAGCAGTGTTGTAGCGTCTCTGATGTCAAGGAGATGTATTAAATTTTGGTGCTTCGTTTTTAGTAGCCATTTTTAGTAATTCTTTTACTTCGCCGGTGCTACACAATACCGACGAAGGAGGGCGTTCTGATGTGATTGTGGATTGGATACAGCTGAAGCCATTACTGTTTAGTGACCAGTGACTATGCCTTCGCCATTGAAACCTTGCGACAACAACTGACACAAGGACACACAAATGCACGTCAGAAAAAATGCGAAATGTTTTTATGAGTCTGAAACTGGGGTTGAACCCAGCAAAAATTTTCGTTTTGTAGTCAACGTGCAGACTACTTCGACCATCGCCACCACGATAAAACTCAGCAGAAAAAAACTTCCAAAGAAGAGTAGAATATCTTAATATTGTGATCCGGAAGTATTCCAAATGTGGATAATTTCCAATGAATTTTATGTACAGTTGTCCGTGCTGTCACACACAGCAGTCTTCAATATTTCAAAAAATTGGTTTGAAATGAAGCTCCCGTTACGTTAAAAATAACGTGCAAAAAGCAGTGTTGTAACATAGTGAAGCTTCACCTCCTATCATTTCTTCTACAATAGCTTTCTTCTAGTTCCAACACAATGCACCGCATGTGTAGGGGTCATCTGCAGAGTGCTGGTCCAAGATAAAAAACAGGCTTTAAATATAATGTTTATGAATAGTTTTGAAAGTCACTGTAGATGCGGATTTTACACAGTTTATGTTTTCTCTGAAACCATTGTTTAGTTTTGAATATGAATATTCTCAGATAATTTCCTTGACGGATTAAATTTTTTATATTTTCATTTTTAAGCGTGATTGTAATTATAGAACACTTAAAAAATAAAAAAAGTTTTGTAAATTAACAACTGATCCTCATCCAACAGGATTTATAAAAATTTTGAGTGAGAACTTTAAAAATGTTGGAAAGTTCATAGATATTTTTGTGTTAACTATGGACAAATTTAATTTATGTATTTCATTTTAAATTTTTATTTTGTTTTAATTATTTAAGAATTTTAGAATTCTATACATTTTTTCGGTCTTAAAATGGAAAAAGATTTATCGGCGCAGAAATGAAATTGAAATTTATAACACTGCATTTTATTGTGGAAAACACCTCTTTTTAAGGTGGAGTTGTTGCTTTTAAATGAAATAAGCGACATGTTTTGTATACATAAGGTTGTTTAGTTCAAAACAAATGCAAATGGTACTCTTTATATAAAATATATACTAGTCTAGTAGCAATAAGGAATGTATGGGTATATTAATATTGTATATACTACACATATTTGTGTATAGAAATATACATACATGAATGCATTCACATTCCTAGTCCGTTGGTGCATTTACTATCTTTAAGATTTTACACCACTGAAAGCATGCCACAGCATGCTGTAAAATAACAGATATAAAATAACATAAATAAAAAATAAGCAACAAAATCCGAAAACATGTTTCATCTCGTTCTCTCTCACACAGCCCCATGCATGCACACACATCCTTTAAGTTTCTCTCAATATTTTCTCTATTTATTCTTTATTCTTACATACCTACATATACGAGTAGAGTAACAACAAAGGCTATAAATATACAAAATTGTTGCACGTAGTACATTTGAATTTTTAAAAATCTTTGTGCTTTTTTACGAAGAGGAGGGAAGTAACAGGGAAAGCAAACATTTTGTACTCACATATTAACTTGGAGGATTATTGAGAGCAAAATGCAAAACACATGAGAACATACACAAGTTATAGTCCAATGTTTGTTAGATATCTGGGAGAAACGGCCGCAAAAAAATTAAGAATGGTTTTCGAATTCCGATAGAAATCTGAAAAAAATTCCTGTGAAATTCTGATGTGTTATCTGACATTCATATTATATTCATACAGAAGAATGTCGAATAATCAACAAATCGTACAGATTTCTTAAAATCTCTCTCAAAATTTCAAACGTAAACGACAACTCGATATCATAATATAATGAATTATCAGCTGATGTTGATAGGAATAGGTTAGCTACTTTGTTTTCATAATTGCAGGGATAAATGTCAAAATGTGTGTATATTTATATAGAGAAAGGCACATCAGATGGTGTTGTAATATTGTACTTGTTGTAGAATCAAAACTACCTGATAGTTATTACACCGTGCTCGATATTGTGGGTCAGGCATTTAATGTCTGACAGAAATATATGCGAAATTTAAAAGTATAGTCACACATTTGCCGGAATTGCCTGAATCAAACACCTTCGGAGTATTTTGCTGCCAGGGTTGTGGATGTTAAAAATATTAGCTCTGTTTTAGATGCATAACAAAACAGTCCGAACTTGCATCGTAGTTACCGAAGGCGTTCCAGATAACAATTTTTGTTCATATTCAGAGAGAGTAATTTTTTCATTCCCGGTACAAATTTCTACAAACTTTTTCCTTAGGTCAGTTCAGACAAGAATTAAATACTCGTAATCAGCTGGTTTTTTATTTACATATAAAATTAAAAAAAAATTTCAGAAAGTTTGTAAATAAAGGAAAATAGTTGTTATTTAAAAATATTTAAAAAGCAAAATGGAAAGTTTTTCTCAAATAATTTGGGTTGCTTTTTATTTTTCTCAGTTTATTTGCATTATTTTTTACAGCTGTTGCCGATGACGCAAATTTTTTTTTCAGATTCTAAGTTTTTATCTATGCGGGCTTTATTTTTGTTTTTATGATTTAATTTAAAAAGTAGCAGCATTAGCATATTTCAACATGGGTGTTAGCGTTCCAGCAAATTTGGATAACTTTGGCACATTCAGAGAGTAATTTTCTTTTTTACTCTCATTAGTCCGAACTTGTTCGAAGTCATCTGCAACACAACTTTTGTATGTGTAAATTTTTCGTTCCAAACTTATTCGACAGAAATAATATCAAAAAGTAAAATATATTAGTTTTCATATAATTAAAGGCATAAATAATAATAACAAATAATAAATACATATCGAGCCTTTGGTGCAATACCATAGTAACTCAAAATTTAAATTTTTTTGAACTGGGTTTGCAGAAATGATCTTTGGGGAAATATATATCTAAAGGAAACAAGATTATGGTTCTATCTCTTAACTGATCAGATTATACAGCTACAAATGTATTTATTGCCTCCAGCTATTTCCAACAACAAATATTTCCTTTATGACATGAAATTTACAAACAGAAAACATTACAAAACATGCCTCTTTATTTAAAAACTTGTATAAAAATAACTTTAGTAAACGAAAATACTATCAAAAAGATGGCTCAAAATGTCAAATGCATTTTTCTCAGTTCACGATTCCTTGAATTACGACGGTATTGCACCAAAGGGTCGATATGTATATATGTACATATGTATACATGAAGCGTATTCCCCCTTATCGTGTTTGCCGTATTCGTCTTAAAAATGTGGCGTATTTAAAAAATTGCATCGTAGTTGGCGAAAACGCTAATATATACAACATTACAAATATGCCAGTAGTCCAAATACGTCTACGCCTAATACGATAGAGGTGACAATGCATAGACCAACATTGCATTTTCTGCTTCTGCTCTGCTTTGGCTCTTGCAGCCTTTATATGAACAGTGCTGACGATTATATGGTTAAAAATAATGAGCAACACCATCACGGCGGATGCCTGCGTTAGCAATATGTATACAGCAGCGTGTTGTGAACTTAGACAGCGAGATGTAGAGTCTGTAGAAGCTGTTGAACCGAATTTCGATCTATGTGTGCCATAATGTTTTTGGACTATCGGTGTAATAGCCATGCATTTCCGGCAAGGTCAAGTCGAAAATATTTTCGACATCCTTCTTCGTCGGTATTTGAGCAATAAAACGTCGGCAAAGTAAAATAGTACATAAAATGGCGGCACTTAGCTTAAAAATAATGCGTGAAAAATGATATCAGAGCTGGCGCAACTTTGCTTTATAATTAACACGCAACTGCAAAGTCGCGCAAGAATTAATCTCTATCTTCCTACCACTTTCATCACCAGTCTCTACACTATCCCTCTCTCTATTTAGTTCCAGTGCAATGCATTCCATATGTAGGGGATATCCCCTGAACACTGGTCCAGGAAAAGAAAAAGCAAGCATCGTAAAAATTTACCAGTAGTACTTTTTATTGCGAATTGCTATACGTTAGTTCGAGATCAACTCTGCCTATGTATCTATTATATACCAACACAACAGCAGGCCGTGCAATGATTCAACTTTGTTGTGCCTCCCGTGAATATCATTGAACAAAATCTGCTGTACAGATCTGTGTTCAAGACTAACGTGGGTATCTGCGCATAGCGTCTAACCCCACGGTGCTCTCAACACCGGTTGAATTTTGACGTCCACCACCGCCCCCATGGGCTCATGGAAAGACAACTTGTTACTTACTATGTAAACATAGGTTGAAATCCACTTATTTTAGTTTTCGTTTGCCTACATATGATATTACACCTTGCTAAAATGTTTCGGGCTGACTAAACCCTGTGTCACATGAGAGAGTTTAACACCAAGATCTTTAATACACATTGCATTCAACAATCAATCTGTCACAGGAAAGAGCATTATGAACTTTTACCCATATAGAACGAGACAACCTCCGGTGGCTACTGTTGAACTACAACTGCGCCTAGATTAGTAAAACTCATATCAAAACATATGTGTAATAAATACGACTAATATGTCCCGAATAGACCAATAACTATTCTCCCCGCATGACTTTAGGTATTAACCAACAAAACCACCACGAATCCAACCTCATGCCAGCACACTAACTCCAACTTTTCCGAGTTGACACGAAGTACTCACATATATCGCACATCAGTCATTAAACCCTTACTTAGCGTTAGAGCAGTGGGGCTCGCTGGCTGCCCGTAGTACTAGACAGAACCAAGACTGTATTACTATAGTCTGAGGGAAACTGCAATAACAGTAGTTCATGATCAAAGCTTCGTTGGATCTCAAAGAGTCGCCTCTTCTATTATCTTAAAACTCAAAGGAAGTTCAAGGCGATGCACCACCTTCCTCATACATATTATTTATTTATTTATTTGAATCAAATGATCAAGGTATACATTAATTTAAAGAATTTTAAGAACGATAAGCTAATTCTCGAAATAATTAGCTATGTACCGCTCGATTGCTAATTTGCCGTAGGTTATAAACAATTGTCGAAAAACCCCCTTGCGGGAATCTGCTGTACAATGTAGATGCGTTGGGAAAAGTTTTTGTTTTAGCAGTTTCCAGGTAGTGAACAAAATTGCGTTGCGTTCGCCATTAATTTTGAGTTCTAGTAAATTTAAATTTTAACGCAAAGATGACTCCACTAGGAGTCAAATAGAATAGATATATTTTCTCTTCCACTTCAGAAGCACTAAATTATATATTATTTATGTTGGCTTGCTATAAAAAGTAGTAGTTTTGTAAATAAATAAACAACAAAAGTTTATTATATACATGTGTATGCACAAACATATGGATGTGTATCTCCACCTTACCAACAACATTTTATTGCAATGACATGAAAGGCCAAAATGAGTCGAGCTGTTAAAAAGGTGGAGTCATTCTTAGTAAATGCAGTTATGTGATATTTTCTGGATGTATTGTATGTGTACATACATACATACATACATACATACATGGGTACGGACAACTACAAACTCTATATTTTATTTGGCTATACAAATATGTACATACATTATTTTTAATGTTTCCAACAAGCACAATTATAATACGATGCTTCTGAATGTGTGTATTAACATTTGACTGTTTCTTATTTATTTATAAATATGTATGTATGATATTACTGTCTGCATTTTCCTTATGAATATGGCATACCTACTACATTCTCACGCTTGCATTTGTCCTAGCTAACTTGCCCATATTAATAAATGTAATTTTTTTCTCAGTGAGAGAATTAGAGTGCTTGTAAACAAAAGCAAGACAACAACATACAATAAATACGATACACCACCTCCCCCTAGTTGTTGTTTGTTAAACAATTTTCTTTTCTCACTCTCTCATGTTTTCATCTCCCACAAAATGCAATGCTTTGGATATAATTCAAAGTGCGCATGGCTTCCCTCCTCTTGCACTTGTCTTTGCATTATAAATTCGGTATGGAACTGTGCAGTTACTAGTTTTCTTTAGTTTATTTAATTATTTGATAGACATTTTTATAGCATCAGTAGTAGATATGGGTGTGTGCAAAGCGCAATACCCGTTTCTATATACGACTGTATGAACATAATTGTTTCCTTTTAAACATTTATACACATGTGTGTAGTTGTTTCTATTTTCTATAAAACACTTTTTGTTGTTATGTTTAGCAATAGTAAACTTCAGCAACAACAATCATACACATTCAAACTTGTGGTAGGTACGTACTATTGTATACGGTAGTTATATATGTATGTATGTAGTATATTTTATATACATAGTATATAAATGTGTATATACATATAAATACTTATTTTATATATATATAAAATTGCACTGGGTACTTATTTCTTTAGGTTTTTTGCTCTCTGGTTGAACATACATATTTATTTCGTTAAAATTTTTTTTTGGAAAACAATACTGATGATTTTTTTTCTGTAGGCGTTATTTTACGGAAATCTTGTTTCTTATTGGTTGTTTGGATCAGGTTGTTGCAATATTGTTTCTTGTTGTGTTGTTATTTTTAAACACAATGATTGCATGCACTGCATACTGCTGTCCTTTTTGTATCAGGGTATACAATATTGCATGTTGGTACATCTTTACTAAACACATTTAAATAAACATAATCAAGCAAAAACTATAAAGTGGGTGCGACTAATATATTTTTTTTTAGAAATATTTTATAGGAGTGATTTAGTGGCGAAGAAAGCCAAAATGGCATCCTACTTAAAAAATACATGCAATATAAAATATTGCTTTAATTTATTTTAGGCAATTCCTATTATTTCCAAATGAAAAGAATATTTTTTTTTTAGTTTTCTTGTTATTGAAGATTAAAATGTAGTAAATAAGAGCGACGCTTGCGAGAGAGTTCCTAAGCTGCATAAGCCAGTGGTCGGCATAAAAATACACATAATTTTTATATGCTGGCTTCTTATTTCGATGAACCGTATTGATGATTGGGGCAATTGTTAAAAAATATTGTGGTATGCCACGGCCGCACAAATTCAATGCGTGCGCCTGCGATCTTGTATTGGTGATCGGGTATGAGGATAACATATCATACGGGCGCAGTGCACACGCTTCAACTTTTGTTGCTCTACTCTTGATTTTATAGGGGACAAAGAGAAGGCGAGTGGTAATTAGTGCGGGGTTGCTTGTACTCGAACACCCGCTTTGTGTTGTCATTCGATACTATGTTCACGAAGTTGGCTGCAGGTTATTTTTTGTCATTTGTTGTGTATAAGAAAGTGGATAATTTAAAAGTGATAAGTATTTGGCAATATGGCTTATGGCACACTCTGTCTCTGAGGCCATCAGTGTATTAATAATAATACCCAACCGATCACTATGAAATTTTGTACACAAAAAAGGTAGCAATGCAATATAGGGTTACAACGCAATCTTTTGGCAAGTTACATTTACTACCACTCGGCCATTTTTATATATCGCAGTAATAAATGTGGGGAATCTGTATTGTCTTGTGTATATCGATTAGCGCTTCAACATACAATAATTAACTAAAACACCAATTTAAAAAAGACGAAAACCATTACTTCCAAAAATATATATACAGCCGTGTTGCAGATTCCGTTCGGATTGGTTTTGATTCCGTAGTTGTCATTCCGAACGAATTCATTTGTGGTGCTTCAGATTCTGATAAATTGTTAAAATCCGTTTCCTGTAGGCAATTAAATAAAAACTAATTTATTTTAAACCAACTGTTAATTAATAAATGAGAAACAGTGTTCTTCATTGAACAAAAGTGTATTTAAATAGTATTTTACACTTTAGTATAGTAAAAATTATAATTCCGACAGTGATTTCATTCCGAATAATTTTGGCTGATAATTGTCCAAGAATTGGCGAAAATCGCTTTCAGACTTAATAAAGCTTTCAGGCATTTACTGCCAGGCCCAGGATATCACAGGAGTTTTTTTCTTTCGTTTAAATAAATTAAAGACAAAAACAATATTTTCGAATTCGCATTTCTTTTAAATATATTTGTACGAATGAAAAAATTCTTTCGACATCGTGGGCCAGGCAGTTAATAAATTCTTTCGTTTTAGGAATTCTTGATTTTCTGTAAAGTAGTACGTACGAAAATACACAAAAAAAATATACATATACATATATAAATAAAAATTTTATTGAAAATTTTAATTTTAAGTTGTTGTATATTTCGTAATTCTCAAAGATTTTTTGGGAGTTCTGGTATAAACATGTGGAAAATCTTAGCTTTTTTCAAGAATTTGGTTTAGGGCCTACTGAAGATTTTGTTATTAGCACCAAATGAAATGTACACATGTATAGACCAGCTAAACAATATAATAAACATATCCCTCCCGTTCTGTAAACCGAGTCGATTTAAAAACGAGTGATTTCTCAAAACCGAATAAATGCTAATTTGCTGTTCTAAAAATCACACGACTTCCAACAGTCGAAATTGCTTTCGAATAAGCTTTTTTAAACGTCAATAAAGCTACTGAAAATTTTTACAACATAATGTTTATTCTTATTTAAAAGTGATTTTTTAATCACTTTAATATCTAATGAATTTAGTGAAAATGCTCTTTTATTCATCCATCTATTTTATTTTCATACTTTAACAAGAACATGGAGAAATATTGGAGTATAATTTGACTTAATTTAATAAAAGAAAGACTTGAAGTAAAAATTGGTAACTGCTTTTTTATGTTTCATCTGTTATTTATTAGAAAGATAGCGATTTAATTTCGACCGGACTTATCTACTCGATTTTAAACTGAGTAAAAATATGCGCATTCGGTTTACAGAACACGTAAGTATGTGTATTCGTTTTAAAAACGAAAAATTTTTGCGAATTCGGTTTACAGAACATACCCGATAGATACATAAATAATCGAAAATACACAAGTTTTTATTAAATAAGCTGTGATGTCTATTTTATTTTTTTATTCTTTTCTATTTATTTAACTCGAATCAAAATAAATTACGGTTATTCATCTCTCCCCAACAAAAGTTGGATTTGCTGCAACAAAAGTTGTGTGGACAAGGATAAAGCATCTATACAGAGTATCGCATTACAAAACTACTGTGCAGGTTTTTACAATGTCATCTGTCCCAAAATGTTGGAATAATTATTTATATTTTTTGCGCAGCAATTAGTGGGTTGTGTTGGCGCAGCGTGGTTTTCGTCACAGATTTCCTCGCCGTCCGACACCAACAGGACAGACACTGCGGCGTTTGGCCACTCGCCTTGAAGAGACTGGGACTACACGAGATCTTCCCAAGGTTGGCCAGCTGCGGAGCAGCCATTCTGCTGAGAATAAAGGTGCCCTGGAAGAGGGGACCGGAACATCCACCAGAAGACTTTGGTGAAAGATTTTAATATGTTCCGTTACAAAGTGCAAAAGATTTACAGCAATAGGACATCGGAGATTACTTTTGTCCCACCTTGTACATTAACTGTTGACATGTTTTTAAATCTATGTGTTTTTTTAGTTTTTCAATAAATTCAAATTGCAACTGGTGCCCCAACCATAATGCACGATGTTAATTGTGAGTCACACCTTAACGTTACAATTTTTGCTCGACTTACTTTGACATTTCTTTGTTTCTGTGGTTTACAAATTCAACCATGGAGAGGTACACAATTGACAGCTCGTTCAGATTGTTGAAGCGTTTTAACGAAATTGGTCATTCAAATGAAAATCCATTTCGTGCCCTTCGTAATTTTTTTGGTCAGCATTATCGACCAAATGTGTCCACAATTGGGAGAATTTTTCAGCAAACCGGGTCTGTAGGAAATGTGAACACACCTGTACATGATCGCCCATTCCATTCTGCGAAAAACATTGCTATTGTTAGCGAGAGTGGGCCAGAAGACCCGTCAACGTCGAATCGTCGTCGTGCCCAATAATTGAATATCTCACGAACATCACGAATTTTGAATAAAGATTTGAATTTGCACGCTTACAAGGTTCAATTGAGTCAAGAGCTGAAGCGTCTTCAATACTCCGAATGGTTGGTTGTACAGACAGAACTAAATGGTGACTTTACAAAGAAAATCATCTTCAGCAACCTGGCACACTTTCACCTCAGGGGAATCGTTAACAAGCAGAATTGCTCAATTTGGGTAAATGAGAATCCACGAGTGATTTTTGAAAAGCCGATGCATCCACAGAGTGACTGTTTGGTGCGGTTTATGAGCTGACCCAATGACGACGGGCCTACTTCTTTGAAAATGAGGTCGGCCAAGGAGTTACCGTGAATGGTGTTTGCTATCTCGAGATGATAACGGTCTTCTTGTGGGCAGAAATTGAGGATATGGACCCGAAGGATATGTAGTTCCAACAGAATGGTGGCACTTGCCACACAGCCAACAAAACAATGGCTCTTTTGCGCGAGAAATTCAATGGCCGTGTTATCTCACGTCGTCCCGATGTTAATTGGTCGTCACGATCATGTGATTTCACACCGTTGCTCTTCTTTCTTTCGGGATATTTAAAAGAAAAGGTGTACGTCAAGAACAATTCAAGAGCTAAAGGATGAAATAATTCGGCGCATTAACGACATTGGCCCTCAATTATCTCTCAGAGTCATTGAGAATGTCGAGCATCGAATAGAATTATTCCACCGAAGCCGCGGAGAGCATTTGGCCAATGTTTTGTTTCACACATAATTGTCATAGATCTTTCTATCATAATAAAAAATTTTAAGATAATTCTCTGAAAGCTTTTTGTTTTATTTACAATTAATATCGGGCGTTTTGGTTGTACCTCCCTTTATATTTTTTCAATAAATTCATCAAATTTGCTAAAAAATGAAGGGCACGATTATAATGTTGTATTGTTTTGGCTACAACACAACACCAATCCCTTTTACGATTATGGTTTACAACAGCTAGGTGTTGTTCATGTCACAGAGTTGCAATGTAATTGTAGTACATAGGATATCCAAAAAAAACCATACATGCACGCCAATAAGTGTCAAGAAAAAAAATAAATTTTAATAAGCGTATTCTTCGTTAGAAATAAATAAAACAAAAAGAATCAGGGATATTAACGGTGATTTATATTTTTTCAACATATTTATTGATTTAATTCATCGCAAGCTTAACATTAATAAATAATGTAGTACATACAGAACAAAAAACTTCAAAATCTATTCATGTATAAAGAAATAAAATCACACAAATTTATATAAACTGAAAACATTAAAAAAAATTTGGAGACTAGAAGTACATATATAATAAACAAGGTGAGCCAAAAGAAATCACTCTATTGGAAGATGCTCTTATTTTTGCAAATGGCGGCCAAATCTGTTTTGACATTTGTAAACTAGACCGATGTAGAATACAAGTAAAGAAGCCATGGAGCGATACACTCCCCAAGAACGCGGAATAATAGTGTCGTGACGATTTTTCGCCCAAAATCATAATGAGTGATGAGGCTCATTTCCAACTCCGCGGGTACTTGAACAAGCAAAACTATCACTTCTGGGGCACCGAAAATCCACGAGTTATGCACTGGAAGCCATTACACCCGCTCAAAGTGACTGCGTGGTGCGCTGTTCCAGCTGGAGGAATCATCGGGCCATTTTTTTTCAAGGACGCCGCTGGTCAAACGACAACAGTGGACGGTGCGCGCTATAGAGATGTTGTTAACCGAGTTTTTTCTGCCGCAATTGAACGAATTAGGACTGGAGGACATGTGGTTCCAACAGGACGGAGCATTGTAAAAAATTTAACAGTTCCATTTTCGAATGCGATACTTTGTATAGTTGCTTTGCAAATGACGTTTTTGAACTCACCCGTCTTGCTAGATTTTATAAGAATAAAAAATACTTTACTTAACATACATACATACATAAAGTGTTACATATACATATGCTACATTTTGTGACTACTCGTGTTCCATTCTAAAAAGTATGTGGCATTCTCTAAAGAAATCACATTCCTCTGTAAATTTGTTGCACCAATAACTGGCAAAATTTACAACATATTTGACCCTCGACTGTCAAGTAGGTGTGAGATACTGAACTGGTTTAAATATTACATAAATCCCATTTTATACAAATAAGAAATTTTATTAGATAAAGCTGAAGATTTTTTAAAAAATTTATTGTGATTGATAAAAGTATGCTAAAAACCGTAGAAACAGTGAAATACTTTGTAACATTGTGGTAATACCAAATGTATCACTTTTTAAAGGTATTGGCAAACTGTAGAAAGTGTTATCTATCGAAAGGAAATCATCATTATAGTTTTTAGCTGACGTTACTGAGACTGCTTAATTACATTTAAAACAAAATTTAAAATGTTGTTTTTGTTTTGTATGTAATTAAGCGAACCAACAACGATATCGTAGTTATTTTTTTTTTTTATTTACATATACATATATACCAAGGTCTATTTATTTGGTCTGTTCAACTCGCCACATGTTTTACAAGTAATTTATACTCGACTGTCAAAATTTGTTTACATTTTACTCATTTGTTTAATTTGAGAGAGGGCGCATTTAACAATTTTACTCATTGCTTTATTTTGAGAGGTTTGCAAGAGCAATTAAGGCCTACATAAATGAAATTAATGTTTTTCTTGCTATTATGACCTGTGTGTGTTTACAGCCATACCTAAACAATAACGGAAAGCGAAACGTTTTTTCCGCTTAGCTTTTACGCTGAATTGCCATACCTAAATAAAAACGACAACGCTAAGTCAAAACGATAAAAACAGGGTTACAAAAAAATAAATATAACAACCCTGATTATTTTAACAATAAAGTTTATTGGTGTTTGCGATTTTTAAATAAGCATTTTATAAAAAAAAGTTTAAACAATGAGTTATATGGACGATTTGGAGGATTTGCTTACTTACTCCATTTCCTAATAACAAATATTTTTTTATGTTTATTTCTTGCACCTTCTTTATTTGCAACTTACTTCATTATTAAACGCACAGTCAAAATCGGATTTTCTAATTGCAAAGCGTTGCCTTGAGTTGACGCCGCGTTATTTCGGTATGTTACATACAAATTGCATGGGCATGAGAATTTTTGACAGCTAGAAAACGCTTTCCGCTCTTGTTTAGGTATGGCTGTTACTTTTGAGAGAGTAAGTAGTCTTCTGTTTTTGACATCCCAAGTAAATTTACACAAAGAAAATGCCTGTTGTTTTTTGTGTTGTTTATTGTTGTACAGCTGCATATACCTAATAAATAGACCTCGATATATACTATATATATATATATATATATATTTATGTATGTACAACTATTATATACACTTTTATACAAATGCACATTAATATATGTACATATTTGAAGTTAATCTAAAAACTATTTTTAGACAAACTGCTTGGCGGAAAAACCTCTATGCTCAACAGACTCATCTATCATATCAATTAATGCTGCAAAAGAAGGAGTTCGTAAAGTTCTTATTGTTTCTTCAAAAGGCAATCTAATTCATTTAAGGGATGCTCTCTCCGGACTTCTGTTGCGTACATTTGATGTACCAGAAACGATTAATATATACAGCATATTATTAAACGAGGGTGTCATCTATTGTGGGACTCAAAAGAGAGAAATACGAAAATATGATTTTGTGGTGAGTAGTAAATAAATATATATATACATACATACATGTATGTACATATGTATTTTTGCAAATAAAAATTATTTTATTATTATATATTAAGAGCGGTCAATATTTGGGTGCAATGACGTGTGGCAATGGAGCAGTCAGTATGCAAATGTACAACAATAAATACATATTTGTGGGATGTTATGATGGTTTCATTTATATATTGGATAAATGTACGAGTAAACAAGTAGGACGCTTACCTGGCTCTGGAAAAATGGTTCTAACTTTGGAAATCGTAGAAGATAAGGTAACAAACATTTCTTATTAGTAATTCCAATTATCTATCCTCTAAGTATCGAATAAATGAAATAATTTAAAGTTGTTTTGTTTAAATTTTTTCCAGATTATTAATTCGGCGAAGGATAATACAATGAAAATAATCGATATACCAAGTTATTGTTTAAAAAACAACAACAAATAAATAAATTAACAAATGAAAACAGTAAAATGTAGTTTTATAATTCATATGTGTTATCAACTGAATTTATTTTGGGAATATCTCTTTTTAAAATTAGAATCATACATATGTGTTATCTTTAGGATTGATATAAAATATAACATTAGAAATATTGTTCATTTGGGATTAACAGATGTAAAAAAGTTAAAAAGAAAGTTCATATAAAGAAATAATAATATAAGCCCTGCATCAGCACATCATTTAAATAATGAGAGTTGGATCACTGCCAAAATGGCTGGCTTATATAAAACTTGACGTACGTAAAGTTCAATGTAGTATGCGTGCATTTAATTGCATTTGATGCAATTTCAGATTTAACTTTTGATTATGGTCCTTAAGGTAGGCAATGAGATCAGCCTGAAATTGGTAAAAAATTTTTTTACAAATTCTAACTAATTCTTCTCGTACACTTAAAATATACCTGTTTTTCTAATAGTTCAGTAATATTTCCACCTGGCTGCATAAGACCTAAAGATCCGGCGACGGTATTTGTACCCGCTAAAGCATCTGGACAACTCGAATTATTATTAAATTTATAAACTTTTACTGTAAATATAAAAATACGATTATTTTTAACGTATACATAGTACAGAAGAGTACACAACACACACATTTTGCACCAGCCAACAATAGGGTATTAACTTTAAGTACATATTTATATTTTAGAAAAAATTGCAGAGGGAGTGAAACTCCGTATAAAAGTTTCTTAAGAATGGATGCAGTATTTATTGCTGACATACAATATACATTGATTCTAACCCCTCTACCCTTGTAATGCATTTTTAAGTTGCGATTTACAATTTAATTTAATGTAAACCATTTTATAATTAGTCAACACATTTTTTGACAATGATTATAAGTTTATACATATTGAAAATAAATTTTTAATTTTTGAATATCATCATTATCTACGAATATGTTGAGTAAAATATTATAAAAAATTATATAGATTTAAATAGAATAAGAAATGTTTGTTGTGGAAAAAGTTTTAGCAAAGGCTACTTAATTCCATGTACGGTCTATCGACGAGTTGTCACTACCTGTAAGAAAATGTACATAAAGCAATTTTAACCGAACAACAAACATGTTTTGTTAAAGCTGAGCACATGCTCGACAATGACATCGCTTTGTTAAAATGAGTTCTTAAACAAAGTTGAACCAGTTTATTTGCAATAGAACCCATGCATTAACTACTACTTTTGCATGTCTTTTTTGCTCGGAAGTTAACCGAATGTACCACTTTAAAGCGTCTTAATACAAACTTCGATTAAGACGAAAATGTTTTTAACTTTTATGTGAATTACAATTCTTAGCCTATTGTTGACCAAGTAATCTATCGTATCGATTTTACCTATATATACACTATGTGACGTTAACAGAACCAGTGTTTCTAATATTTGAAACGTTGCTATACATATTATAGGAGTAAACCAACTGTACCAAATTTGGCTTCCATAATAATTATGTAATACTGCTTGCAACATTAATAGTATGGTATTCCAAGCGGACACAATATTTAAAGCAATGCCATTATGCACGACTATACAGCGATGAAAGTCATGGTAGCCGTTCATTCGCATTTCGTTATGTCTTTTCCGTAACAAATGATCAATAACCTGAAAAATAATTAAAATTTATTAATAATGTTTTTTAAAGTGGTAACGGAAAACAGAAAAGAATACAAAATAGATATCGCACACTAAATCAAAAATAGTCACAACACAAAAAATTACCAATGTCCACAAGATTTGAATGCCCGTGATACTGTACAAGCGACGCAACATAAAAAAGGCATAACGGGTGGAAAGTTTTATGGAAAAATATTTTGCGCTCGTTAGATATTTGTTCTGACACTGTTTTTGCGTGCGATATACTTGGACCTAAATTGTGTAAAATTAACTAAAACTGTAATATAAAAGCAGTATTACGAAAGTAAAATCGTGGCTCTGGATATTTCTAAAGCTTTGATAGAGTGTGGCATGGGGCACTTCTGTCCGAACTTATTGCTTTTAGTGTCGGTGATTTCTTATATCGAGCTTTCTCAGGGATCGCGCTATAAGAGTTGTTATAGACGGGATCTCATCTAACGAGTTCAAGATTAATTCAGGGGTACCACAAGGCTCCATTCTTTCTCCTACCCTATTTCTAGTCTTTATTAATGACCTCCTATGTCAAACTTCCAACCCCATGCACTCTTTCGCAGATGACAGCAGCCTTTCTCACTCATATTCATTTAGTCGTAGGCCAACATCGACTATGATCACTTCGCTGAGGCAGAATATGAGTGACTCATTGAATTGTGACCTCATGAAAATATCGCAATGCTTACACATCGACGCATGCCCGATGACGCTGCGTCATCTGTAATTATGGGCGGTATAAACATCGAGGAATCAGAAGCTCTTGATGTTCTTGGCATGAAAATACAGTGAGATGTTCGATGGACTGAGCACATTTTTGAGGTCTCAAAAGAAGCATTCAAGTGCCTCGGTTTTTTAAGACGGTGCAAGACATACTTCACCCCATCTGATCTCCTCAATATTTATACCGCCTACATCCGACCGAAAATGGAATACAACTCTTATGTTTGGGCCGGTGCTTCAAAGACTATGTTGAAGTTACTCGACCGTGTACTGGAGCGAAGAAACTCATAGGAGACAGTAGGATAGCCAACTCTATTGGCTCTCTTGAGCATCGTCGCAACGTGGGCTGTGTTTCGTTCTATCGTTACTATAATGGGATGTGTTCTGATGAAATCAGGGAACTTGTTCCTGAAACCTGGTCATTCACGCGCACGACGCGTTCATCAGTCAGAGCGCATCCATTTGTGGTCAACTTCGCAGCGAACCGCACTATGCATTACAGGGAGAACTTATTTTTCGGCCGAACATCGCGTATGTGGAACAAACTCCCTGCCGAGGTCTTGGAGCTAATTGGTGTCGATGGAGCTAATTGATGTCTTTTTGCAAAGAGAACAAACTTAGTGAATGTCCAAATTTCTACGTCGAGCAATATTAATTAGGAAGCAGCCCAGATAAAGCATATTGTGAGAAGGTCAGCTAACGAATCGCGAGTCCATGACTAAAATCAACCCAACATGCTTTAACTCTTTTATAGGAAGCTTAATCAAATTAAATTTCTTTCCCATTTGTATAATTAACAATTGTTCCTCTCATCCCCAGATTATAACTGAAAAGTTTGCTCAGTATTGGTCTTCTATTGGTTCAAATTATACTTTTGATGCCAATATAATTCACACAAAAAATAAACTTAATATTGATGATTTAAAACAAACTAATCCAATATTTTTTTTTTATCTGGGACCAGCACTCAGCAGATGAATCCTACACATGCGAAGCATTGTGCTGGAACTATAGTAAAGGGATAGTAGGAGAAATGACAGGAGGTGAAGCTTAATTATTTATTTTTGCAGCTCTGCTTTCGCACGTTCTTTGTTTATACTCGTAGCAGTGCTGAAACTTCGGTTCAGTAGCCTTTTTTATTATTGTTTTACTACGCCGGTGCTACACAATACCGACGAAGGAGGGTGTTCTGATGCGATTGTGGATAGCTATCAGCTAAAGCCGGTATTGTTCAGTGACTAGTGACTATGCCTTCGCCACTTAAACCTTCCGACAACAACTGACACACTAATGCACATCAGAAAAATGCGAGATGTTTATTTTTTTTTTTAAATTTTAGTCTGAAACTGTGCAGTCAACGTGCAGACTACCATCCATTGTGCCATCGCCACCGTTCTTCTGAATACCTGAAAAGGTTCCACACCAGCAGGAGAAAAAATAACTTACTCTATTATAAAAAATTCGCATTTTTCGTTACAAACTCGCCTTTGTGAATTATATACCAACAGTGGGTATACTTCCTCATGATTGGAAATCGCCATCTTGTCCCCTATTCCAAAGCCTGAAAAGGACTCTAATATAATTAGGAGGTGCTGACCTATTTTTCTGACACCAACTCTTTATAAAATATTATAGAAAATTTTGGCTGAAAGGTTCTGGAAGTATTCTAGACATAAAATCTCCGGCATACAACACGCCTCGGTTCCGAAACATGGTTTTCACACCATATTCCATCAACTTGAAGAACCCTCCGATTGAAACTCAAAAGGTGAAGACACTCCATTGTTATGTCGGACAAATTGGAGAAAGCTTTTGACAGAGTAGTTTCTACTTTCGTTGTACTGGAACTTAACGAATTTGGCAACCCGAAACAAATTTAAAGACTCGTGAAATCATTTCTTGCCAACCATAGAGTTATAGTAAAAACTGATGGTCATTATTCATCACATTATCCACTTGATAATGGTGTCCCACAGGGCTCTCCATTATCAGCAGTCCTCTACACAATTTACGCCAATTCTTTAAGTCGATCTAATTAGTCGGGTACCTCCGTAGTCTAGTGCATGAGCATTAGTCTTATCAATATGGAGGTGCGGGTTCGATTCCCGTTTAGACCCTGGGTGTTTCTACAGACAAGCTTAGGAGCTTCGTAGAGTTTGTATTGTCTTTTTAATTAAAACCTTCCTGGAATTAATTTTTTTTATCGCTCAGGATATGACCCCTACACATGCGGTGCATTGTGCTGTAACTAGAGGAAAGATAAAGTAGGAGAGGCAAGCAACACTGAAAATTATCGCGCAATCGCAATCTGTTCCGCGAATTCCAAAGTGATGGAAAGTATGGTGAACTTCCACCTAATGAAATATCTAGAGCCAATATGGTTTCCGTAGAGGACGCTCTACAGGCGACCTATTAGACTTCCTCTCGGAAAAATGGTGTAATTCTATTCACCAGTTCGGCGAAAGTAAAGTCGTGGCTCTGGATATTTCTAAAGCATTTGATAGAGTGTGGTATGGGGCACTTCTGTCCAAACTTATTGCTTTTGGTGTCGGTGATATCTTCTCTCGATTTATATCGAGCTTTCTCAGGGATCGCGCTATAAGAGTTGTTATAGACGGGATCTCATCTAACGAGTTCAAGATTAATTCAGGGGTACCACAAGGCTCCATTCTTTCTCCTACCCTATTTCTTATTTTTCTTAATGACCTCCTATCTCAAACTTCCAACCCTATCCCCTCTTTTGCGGATGACAGCAGCATTTGCCACTCATATTCATTTAGTCGTAGCCCAACATCGACCATGATCGCAGAGCTGAGGCAGAATATGAGTGATTCATTGAATAGTGACCTCACGAGAATATCGCAATGGGATCACGCGAACAGGGTCGACTTCAGCGCTCAAAACACCAGATGCAGCATTCTTATGCATCGACGCATGTCCGATCACGCTGCCTCATCTGTAATTATGGGCGGTATAAACATTGAGGAATCAGAAACTCTCGATGCTCTTGGCATGAAAATTCAGTGCGATGTTCGATGGATGGAGCATATTTTTCAAGTCTCAAAAGAAGCATTCAAGTGCCTCGGTTTTTTAAGACGGTGTAAGACATACTTCACCCCATCTGATCTCCGTACTATTTATACAGCTTACATCCGACCGAAACCCGTTCATCTTGCGCATCCATTTGTGGTCGATTTAGCAGCAAATCGCACCACGCATTATAGAGAGAACTCATTTTTCAACTCATTTTTTTAAACTCCCTGCGGAGTCCTGCCCTGTCACCTTTGACGTGGAAAGGTTCAAATCAAATGCCCATAAACACTACTCCTTCTATCCTCCTTCCCATAATCTCATTTCCTAGTTCCAGCACAATGTATCGCATGTGTATGCATCATCCCCTGAGTGCTGGTCCAAGATGAAAAAAATAGCAGTGCTGTAGCGCCGTATTAAATTTTGAAGCTTCGTTTTTAGTAGCCATTTTTTACGTAGGCATTTATGCTGACAATATTTTTGCCGTTGTATCCGGCTGTGGTGCAGAAATTAACGAAATCTTAAACAACTTCGATTCTAAAATAAGTCTATGATAAGTCTATAATAAAGGTGAACTTCTCCATATTTGCTAGAAAAAAAATTGCAACTGCCGTTCCAAGAAACAAGAAATGAGCATTTTAGGAATTTTGTTTTCTAAAAATCTTCTTTAGAACTCTCATATAAATTTCATGCTGACAAATTTTAGCAAAATAAAGTTTATTTGTTCTGGTAATAAAGGTCCTCACGTGCACACTGCTATTGCTATTTTTTCCTTGACCACAGGTGTTCTTTACATGGAATAACAAGCTATGGATGGATGTCTAAAAGTAATATCAGAAAACATAATGCAGCTATGTATCAATAACTGCTTTCGAAGTGCTTCTGGATCGTTAAGATCGACTCCCATACACCTCTTAAAAAGTGAAACATTCATTCAAGACTTTCAACTTTTACTTGAAAATAGTTCGGCTTCAATGGCATCTAGATCAATTTCAATATTCTTTGATGGTTTGGATGAAACTCTCTGGAAATAGGTTGATTGTTGATTTGTAAATGGAATAACATCTTATTCGGTTATAAAACAAACCACTACTGATGTCTTTGAGATTGTTGAAAAACACGTTTGCTCGATCATATATCGATATTTACAGCTGAAATAGCGGCCATAAAATCGGTCATCTTATAGTCGATTCAACAAGGAGTTAAGCCGCTTATTTGTGCAGACAGTCTGAATCCTTGCAGAGCATTAATGAACAATCGGAATAATGGCTATGGTAATCTTATCTATCCGCCTCGCCTAAACCATAATATTTTAGTACTTTGGATTCCTTTTCATATATGTATAGAGGACAATTAATTTCCAGGACAAAATTGCAAGGAATGCATTGAGCAAGACTAACATCGCCGGAATATTGGATTTACCAAATTCTATTAATATTTCCTTTAAGATGTTACGATCACAAACCCCGATAAAGACACTAAGGCCAATTTAAAAATTTAAATTGGTCTTGAAGCCAATGTGTTACAATGGCTTGCTTAAGAGTTGGTAAGCGCTTTTCAAGTGTAGACATTACATGACAGTTCTGATCACCCAACTTGTTCCCACTGAAATACCTAGCTAGACATCAAACACATTCTTATCGAATGCCCTTTTTCTAAGCAAGATGAGCCGTTGGACGTTATTTTAAATCCTTTATTGCGGAAAACTGGGCTAAAGTCACAAAATGTTTACTTAACCATAATATTAGAGATATTTGATACTGATTCCACTTATTTTTTATTTTTCCCTTTTTTACTGTGATGTACACACCTAAGTGTGTACATATGTATCTAATTTTTACCTTTAATTATAGCTTTGTTTTATTGCAATCATGCCTTTTATATTAACTTTCCTTTAATATACTCATCTTACGCGCATATGATCTCTTTACCCGCGCTGTCTTTATATTTTATAATGTGAAAAGCTAATAGAGAAGGTAGTAAAGGAACAATTGGAACAATATATGGAAACAAAAAAATGATTGTCAAAATACCAATCTGGATTTCGAAAAAAAGTTTTGATGTGAAACGGCAGTTAACTATGTTGTCAACAGCTGGAAAAATTTTGGAAAAAAATAAAGAAATCATTGCGTTATTCTTTGATTTTAAGAGAGCGTTTGAAACTATAGATAGAAATATCCTTCTACAAAAACTTTTTAATTACGGTATTCGCGATAAAGAATTCAAATGGTTTCAATCATACCTAACTGGAAGGGAACAAATAACAAAGGTAAACAAGTGCAATCGAACTCAATAGTTAATGAATATGGCGTACCTCAAGGGTCAATTCTAGGAGCTCTACTATTTATTATATATATAAATGATCTACCAAACGTTTTGGACAAATGTCAAATAATTATGTATGCGGATGATACGCTTATCTTTGCGGAGGGAGAAACAGATCAACAATGCTATGATGAACTTATTAATGACATGGAAAGTGTTAATTCGTGGTTGAGTATGAATAAAATTAAGTTAAACGAGAATAAAACAAAAATGTTAGAAATAAATACAAAAACTGACGTTATTTTTAAAATAAATAATCAAATAATAGAAAAAGTAAACGAAATAAAATATTTAGGACTTGTTATAGATAAAGAACTAAAATTTAAATCGCACTAACTATACATGTAAAAAGACCGGCAAAAAAATCAGTTTTTTCAAAAGAATAAAAAAAAATTGCAATAGGAACGGCAATAAACATATATACGGGGGTATCGCAGAAAATTTTCGGAAATTTTGAAAACGTGACGTTTTTGTTTTGGGGCTTCAGCTTTCATACGTTTTCATAAATACGAAAAAAATCAAAACATCGTTTTTTTGTGAATAAATTTGGTATCTCTATTAAATATGCAATACATACATTTGTATGTATGTATACGAATTAGTCAATACAAACATTTTTATTTTATTTAACAAAATTTACTTACATTTTCTGTGTCAAATTGATTTACTTGTTCAAAATATAAATGGCAGGTGGTAAAAATATCGATATTAGGTCGGTACGTTTACTTTTTGGGTAAAGTTCGGTAAAATGAGAGTAAGCTATAATTACTCTCAATAAGAGAGCAAAATGTACAAAAGTAAGAAAACGAAAAAAACCATAAAATTTACCAGAAAAAAAGAAATGTCAATTTTTTACAACTCTGTTTATATCGGAGATGATAATTGACAATTTGAAAATTGTACTTTTTTGACCCCAAATGTACTAAAAACATAAAAGTTGTGTTAAGTTTTACTATTATTAACTATTAGTAACAGAAAGATAAAATAAAATGAGTTCTTGTATATTGAGAATTTATTTCGAAATCAATCAAATTAAAGTAATACTGAAGGAGTTCCTATTACTCGAGAGACCACCTCGTTGCGAGACAACCAACGTGTTGTCGAATAGTTAAAAATTAATGCAGTTCATTACAAAAGTATTCTTGAATTTTCGCAAATTCATCCATTTTACAGAAATGATAATTTTACTAGTTTATAAACTTATAATTCGGACTATAGTTTTTGAAGATCCGTACGACTGAGTTTATACGAGAAAATATTTAGTTTGGTAGCATGTTATGGGTGTGGGAGAGAGCATCGTTTTTGTGTTCGGTACTCGGCGACACGTTTTAACAACGACATATGTTGTCTTTGGTGAATTTTTATGCGAATCCCTGAATAGTTTGTTTTAATATTTGTGTATTTTAAATAATTGTGGGCAATTATATTAAGAAAAAATTCACAGATATTGGCCCATTCCAAGGTTCTGAAGGATATTTCTATTTTATATTATATTACATTTCTTTTTTTTTATATACATATGTACATATAAGAATATTGAAATAAAATCAACGTAAAGAATTGAAATAAATAGTGTTTCATTTTAATTGGGATATCCGTCTACAGTGAGCGATATACATATATGCATCAACAGTGATTATCATATGCACACAGAAGTTTCGGCAAATTTTCTCATATTGCCATTGAGAAAATTATAAAAACTTTGTTTTACGCAATTACCTATAATTCTGTTAACAATGACGATCGTATCACTTGTAATTGACCGTCACTGTTATTGTAAAGAAGCTAAACTTATTAGCTATTTCGCTGGTCAGTTCATTCAACAGGCCAAACGACAAAGTTTGTGAAAAAGTTGTGGAAAGTGGTTGTGAATAATTTAACAATTAAATATTATATTAAGAAAAATCGAAAATATATTTTTGCTATAATTAATTTAAATTACTGAACAACGTATAATCATATGAATATACTTTGGTACTTAATATTTAGTGGAGTAAAGTAGTACTTTAGCAATGCAAAGTGTACTGAAAAAAGTACATTTGTACGAGCTTTATTATCCCTGATTTTCATTGAAAGTTTAATGTGATTGATGACAGTTTACCGAAAAAAAACTATTTGTGAAAGAATTTATTTAAAAAAACAAGTATTGAAAGAATTTATTTAATTATATTTATTTTTCAGCGATGGTCTTTTTTATGAAAAGTTTTTAACAATTATTTATTTTTCAATATTTCGCTACCAAATAGGTAGCATCGTTAGGAAATAATAATTTGTATTAACAAAAATATTTATTTAAAAAAATGGTATTTTTTATGAAAAGTTTTTGACAATTTATGGTATAAATAACAAAAATCTTTGTAATTAATTATTGTTAAGAAAAATTTTTAACACAACTTTTTTAATGTCTGTCAGCTGTTTGGGACATTTGTAATTTTGCCTTGGGATGCCAAGCTGCATATCTGGCAATTTACTTTAAAAAGGATATGGTAACTTTACAGAAAAATATGGCAAAGAATATTTTTGTTTATTTCCACATTTTTTTTTTCTTAATTTCATTTTTACAAAATTCGTAAAATTTGTTAACTAAATTAATTTTACTTGTATTTTAAGTCACAACTTAATTGAAAATCTGTTTTGAACGTTTTATGTGAATACTCCCAAATTATCACTTTCACTTGTACATTTTTAAGTAGATTTAAAACGAAAAATTTTGTCGTTTTTCGTTTTCTGGGGAAGCGAAAAACGTTTTCATTTTTACTTTCGTGTGAATTTTGTTTCTGTGACACCCCCGATAATCAGGCATGTTCCACAAAAGTAGTGGAATGAAAGTAAAATACGTTTTGAAAAGTAAACTTTTCATTTTTGGTGTTCTGCAAAAGAAGTGGTTTGGTGTTACATTTTCTCATTTGAAATGAAGTTCGAAAACAGAAATAGTAACAGCTGATTTTAAAAATAAAATTTTACTTTATACATAATTAAATTATTGAATGTTTTTTCGCATAAAAGTTAAAGAATTCGTAAAAAAATATTCAGGAATAATTAATAATTAAACAATGAATGTGATATTAGTGTCCATGGTGCTTCAAAACAATGAATTCGCGGCAGCAAAAGTGCAGAGGAGGATTCTGCGAGACCACGCAAATCCTTTGGATATAAATGACGCCATGTAAGTACACATGCATACATGATGTGTATATTTTCAATGAAAATTTTAAATTATAATTATATATGTATTTAGGTTTTTACAGTATTACCGCATTAACAAGGATGCTTTTCATCTTCTTTTAAATTCTATAAAATGTAGGCTGCCTGTTTCTTCCATACCGGCACAAATACAGCTTGCTGCTACATTAAGATTTTTAGCAGAAGGCGGATTTCAACGAGGTGTTGGAAAAGACAGCGATGTGGCTTTAGCCCGAAGTACCACGTGCAAAATTTTAAATCGCGTGCTTATCATTTTAGAAAGGCACATTTTGTTCTAGATGGATCACATTGATCATGAGCGACGATGAGCTTAATTTGTCCAAGCGTCATTTTATGCAAAAGTTTGGTATATATATTAAGAAATGAAATTCATGACAATGATTGGAATGAATAACTGATTCCGTAGCCACTTCAATAAGAGATGATATCGCCAACCGACTTTAGTTAATAAGATATACATTTTTGATTTTTTTATATGAATTTTATTATTTAATAAATCTTAAAGTATGTTTTTTATAAAAAAAAATAAAAATTTAAACTAAAAATATAGCGAGATCAATGAAAATTCAGTGCTGATATTAAAAAAGGAACCGTCTCAAAAAAATATTTTTAAACCACTTCTTTTCAAATTAAAGTAGTTTATAGAACATGGCAATTCACTACGAATTAATGTTCGAAAACAAAAAGTAAATGAAATGTCAAAAGTAGAATGTAGAACACTAAACATTCAAATTGAAGTGATTTCAAATTACTTTTACTTCAAAGTGATTTGCAGAACATACCCGAATACCATTATTAAACCTCATTTCGAATTCTGCTCGACAACTTTGTATTCCAGATACACTTCAGTAATTTTTTGTTGCAATCTCTCAAAAGGCTGAATGTACAACAAAGGATTGGTCTTAATACACTAAACTTTATACAAAAACTGAAGGAAAAGCAACGCAATATTTAACGAAACAAATAACATATGTAAGCTATGGAAAGAAATTTATTCTACAAGGGCTTACAGCTTTACAACACTCTTCCAAGCCATGTTAAAAACGAGCAGAATGTAAAGCAATTCAGAAAATATATTTCAGATTTTGTTAAACAAAACACGTATTAGTTTTTAATGTTGTTTATATTATTTCTATGAATGTATTATTAGTAATTGTATAAAGTATTTTAAATACTAATAAAGAAATTTAATAATAATAATAAATTCATTTATAATGTATTTGTGTGTAGAATAATCATGAGAGAGTAAGTGGGGCCGATTATTGCCAATTAGGCTAGGTCTTTTTGAAAAGAATTAATAAATGAAATGAAATAAATAAATATACATGTGTTTTATCAGACAACCCTTTGTCTACTTTTTTTTCTATGAAAATCAACTATATAAAAAATGTATGGACTTACAAATGTTAAGATCCAAAACATCACACGCAAACATGTCATTGTAAAGTATGCTTCATCTCGTTTTTCTTCTGGCCACACCGCAGTCATCAAAACTCCAATAAATGAGATAACTGCAGAAATACACCAGTGCATACTAAAATAGAGATCGAAATAAGTGTGGATACATTAAACTCCATGCAAAAAATACATATTGTAAACTTGATATTTAAGTAATTACTACGAACCTACAAACAGCAATCGTATTTAATTTTTTGTAAGAATTGCTTCTAACCGAAGACAGTAGTATTGGTTCATAGTCGTTGGTCGAAAAATTTGAAGATTCTGCCAATTCGTCGTCCATGCACTGTGCTTCCTTTAAAATATATACATATTTACATGCAACATTTGAAACAGTAAAAGATATCTATATTAAGTGCGCTTACGACATTTATATTAGAACTATTTGCATTCAAACTATCCATCATATTTATACTTATACAATCCAATAATTCAGTAATTTCGGTTTAATTAAATATCAATTTCTATACTTTTATATACAATGATGAATCAAATATATTTACGTATTATAAACACTAATAGTCATTGTTTGTTTCACAACAGAGGGCGCAGCCGATATTAGTTATCGGTCGCCGGCGTCTTCTTTAAACCTGACGGCTGTACTGGCGGTTCTTTTGCACCATACCTTAACAAAAGCGGAAAACGGACCGATTTTCCGCTTTGCTTTTACGCTGAAATGCCATACCTAAATAAAAGCGGCAACGCTATGTCAAAACGATAAAAACAGTGTTATCAAAAAGATAAATATAACAACCCTGATTATTTTAACAATAAAGTTTATTGGTGTTTGCGATTTTTAAATAAGCATTTTATAAAAAAAAGTTTAAAGAATTAGTTATATGGACGATTTAAAGGATTTACTTATCTCCATTTTCTAATAACAAATATTCTTTTGTTTATTTCTTTCACCTTCTTTATTTGCAATTTACTTCACTATTAAACGCAATGTCAAAATTGGATTTTCCAATTGCAAAGCGTTGCCGTTGCGAAACGCCGCGGTATTTCGGTATGCTACATACAAAGTATGTGCATGCGAAACAGCTAGAAAGCGCTTCCCGACTTGTTTAGGTATGGCTGTTAAACACAGACAGTAGATGGATGTTTCTACCTTGAAAAAGTTTTTTCATCAAAGCAAATTCATTACCAAGTAAACTCACTAGCAAATTCGCCCGTCAGCTGATACAAGAGTCAAAGTTTGTTTACTTTTGTGCGAAAGTTAAGAAAACTGGTTGTAAATAATTTAATAATATAATACTATAATAATAAGAATGCAAAATATATTACTCTTTGTAATAATTAATTTAATTTGAACTCATATTACACTAATTTAAGATGTTATTTTTAGGTAATGTTATATTTAACAAAACACATGTTTCTTTAGAAGCGAAAATATTTACACATTTACTGGCTGGCCCAGTGAAAAAATGTAGATATTTACTGCCTGCCCACGATGTCACAAAAATTTTTCAATTTATTAATATCTTTTATTGTTTTATTTGAAAAACATGAACAAATTTGAAAATGTGAACATCTGTAGTTCATATTTTCGCGAGATTAGTAGATTAGAGAGTAAATGTAAACAAAGTTTGACAAAGTAAAGTACTGCGGCGAAAAACTCACCTTATCTGTCGAAATGACCTAGTGTGAATTTGCCTTGCGACAACCTATTTGTTTTTTTGCGTGGTTTGGCTGTCAATTTATACAAACAAAATCTGAAGCCGTCTTCTGTAAGAAATAGTGCAAAAGATATTTTGTATTAGTTTCGTACTAGTGGAAATAATGTCTGGTAATTCCAAAGACTGTTTGGAATGTCGATTAATTAGCGGATTTGGTTTAATTGGAATAAGTGCGTACATATATTATCAAGGAAGACATCGCAAAAATTGGGAGAAATATACAATGAAAATTTTGTCAGCCGGTACACCCCTGCGTTACATTTTTATCTATGTATATACAAATTGTAATAAATTTCGTACGCCTCCATGTATTTACAGGAATTTGCACTCTAGGAGCTGCACGTTTATTAAATCTTTCATTTCTCAAATCGAGAACAGATTAAGAATAGCACCTGCATTACATAGCCATAAAGACTAAATAAGCTTACTTAATATAGTTCTAAGATATCTTTACTCTCAAATTGAGGCAGCATGTCCTTCCATTTATAATGACATTCTTCGCTTTATATTTTCTTGATGAAATTACATATAGAAACTACTTACACTTACACACACTTTTTTTAAAATGCAGATGCCGGAATATGTAGTTGAATTGTTTGATATTGGGAGGTCTACTGAGAATAGGCAATTAATAATTCCCAGGTTGACACCTGTTCTGAAACACTTCTTTATGGTAAGGTAGATAGAGATTAACACAAATTGTTTAACTCATTTAGGATGTTTGATGTTTCTGCAGAAATTTTAAAAACGAAACTTCGTGATGTGCTTCTTTTGATACAGGTTGATGTTCTATCTTGGTGCTGTTTTTTTTTTGCTGAAAGATTGTTCACTACTGTTTTGTTTATTATAAGTCTTTTGGAATTTCGTGATGGATTCGCATGTGTAATAATTGGTGTATTATATCATAATATTTATACTTTTTATATTCACTGTTTATTATAATAATTTATAATTATATATATGATTCTAATTGTGCTTTTTCCCTCAATTATTAAGTTGCTTTTGTAATAAAATGCTTTATGATATTTTTCATACTGTATGAGAATATCATAAGGTATGTAATAATAAATTTCACATATAGTTTATAAGGGAAAAAGCACAATTAGAATCATATATATAAATGAATATTCCCAAAATAAATTCAGTTAATATAATTTATAATTATTATTAATTTTATTATCTGTATACTATTTACATACATGACATAAAAAATGTTAATGTAGGTGATTTTTTTAGTTGCATAATAGGACCTCTTATGGCCTATGGGTTAGGTTTTTTTGATTGAAATAAATTAAATTGAAATTAAATATCTATGATAAAGGTTATATTACAACTACTGATCCTCGTCGGTTTTATCTTCATCACACCCATTTTCTTCATCCCAATGTTTTATTTTTTTATTAGTCAAAAAATCGTCTCGCAAAACACTCCATTCTGATTTTTTCTCACCATCTGCTTCATCGGTGCTATCACTGTCTTCCTTTAAAAACTCGTTTTTTACTTCGTTATCCACCTGTTCTGATTTGGATCTCTTTCCGCTCATTAAGACGTCTAAGAATTTTCTTTTATTTATATTATTTAACACGGCATTCTTACGGCTATCTAATGGCCCAGCTTCATCCAACTTGTGCTCCAAATCCTTTTGCTGTATTCGTACAGCATTAAAAAGCTGCACTACACCCCGTGTAGCTATTTTACGCAATGTCCGCTCACGATCAATATCCTTCCAAGAAGGCTTTACCCTCAAATCAATTTTTTGATTTTTAGCCTGGTTTAAAGTTTTTTCTAGATCTGCTTCTGATGGCTTTTCCTCTTTAGATTCACCATCTACTTCAAAACCACAATTGATTTCTTCTTTTTTCTTATGATCGGTATTATTTTTTTTAGCGCGAGACAATACTAAAGTTTTTTTGGATTTAGGCTTTGCAGTACTTAAAACTTTAGCTATTGAGTTTGCCCATCCAGCATTACCTTCTTGTTCCTCATCTGAGCTCTCGACAGAGGAAGAATGTTCCGACCACTTATCTCCCTCTAGAAGAAAAAATTTACAATTTTATATATAAAATGGCTTAAACCAGTTACCTTCTAGCCGATCATTACTTCTCTTTACAGAAATTAAAGCCATTCCAACAATTATACACACAGAAAAAACTATTTGTTTATTTCATAAATTCACGTGTATACTTTATTTTTAATGTTGCCACAAATAGTATAATAAAATTATTGACTTTGCCTTTTTGAGCTTAGACCTAAGAAGGTGGCAACAAAGGTTTATTAATACAAGGTTGTCGCGAATGAATTTATCAATTTGTTCATCAAACGTCAAGTTTTTTTAAATATAACAAAACTTAAAAATAGCGTCTTAAATTTGTGTAATATAAGTTAAATTTAAATTAATTATAACAAAAAGGTATGTAGTTTGCACTTTTATTATTACCTTATGATATTCTCATAATTTATTGGATATATATGCTTTCCTCCTCAATTATTTAGTTTATTTTTTAAAAAATACTTTATGGGAATATAATAAGGTATGTAATAATACATTTCATATATATTTTTTGGGGGAAAGTAAAATTTTGATATTATAATCATATATATATATATAAATTTATTCCTAAAATAAAAAAATTTTACTCTCTTTATACCTCCCAAGTATTTATATTTACTCGCAATATAAAAAATATAAAGAAAATAAAGCAAAACAAAATTTTGTTTGTATACTCTAAGTGTATCGAAATATTTAAAGTATTTGTTTTTTCCAGGTATTTACATATATATTATTTTATTTAACCGATAAAATATCTGTGGTTTTTCCTTACTTTCTTTCTAATACAAAAATATTACATATATATTTGCTTTGTATCAGCTGATACAAGAATTTCTAACATATTTTTGTGCCGAATGTCAAAGTTTGTTTACTTTTGTGAGAAAGGTTAGAAAAGTGGTTGTAAATAGTTTAATAATTATAATAATATAATGCTATAATAATAAGAATGCAAAATATATTACTTTTTGTAATAATTAATTTAATTTCACCTCATATTACACTAATTTAACACGTTCTTTTCAGGTATACAAAAAATTTGACGTTTGTACGCAAAGCGAATAGACGAATTCGCCTTGCGACAACCTTGTTTTAATAAAATTTTAAATTTGCCTTGGGGAACGACAGATACATATGTTCATTACAGGTCATCTAATATATACCATTGTTTTGACCACAGATTATTGTTTTGGCACTACCGCATAAGGAATCATAGAATACTTTGTGTAAGGAATCATAGGCTCTGTGTGAGGAATACTTGCTTCACCAATAGTTTATATGTGGGTATTTATTAATTAGACTTGTATGAGAGAGACTGGTTTCGTGAGATTTTTTTAATTAGAAGCAAAATGTTGAAGTTGAAATTAGAAGCTTTGCAGCATCCAACTCCTGAAAAACTCGACTATAATGGTAAATTGCACTAATTTTGTTATAAGAAATTTAACTTTAGTTATACATATATACATAATATATTTACGAAAGATCGAAAAGTATTTGCCAGTACAATTCTGTGGCTCGAAGATCAAAAAATTCGTCGGTATAAAATTGAGGATCGTGAAAATCTACGTAATTGTGACAACATCCAAGTTTGGGAAGAAGCCTATACAGAATATAAAAATGATTTGGGAATGCCCAATTTTGAAACAGCTCTTGAGGATATTTCGTGGCTGTTAAGTTATGCTATCCGCTTAGAATTTCTAGATTCTCCCGATATTTACAAAGATCTATCCTCAACACAAATGGTTGAAAATATCAACAAGTCCATTATTCCTAGTATAAAGAATGAAAATTTCTTTGATAACATGGATTGTAAGTAACTTAATGTGTTATTAAGTGTCCTTTTGATTTAACATGTACATACATATATTTAACAGTTAACCATAAAGATTTTGTGGCTGGTATTAGAAGCTTAGCAAATAAATTAAAGATACCTCGACATCCCAATCATTTGGTACAACTCGAGGCAATTGCACGCGTTGTTAAGGAACGTTTATCAGCTGCTGCGAAGAATCGTGAAGCGATTTTGGGCACTCCATTTCCACTGGAGAATGGCAATGATATTGTTTATGAAGATGACACATCTTTGGATTACTCAGTACGAATTTTACGTTTATTACAAATACAAACTCTCCGTGAATTACAAACACGCATAAACGAGACCATAGTAGCCGTACAAAATCTAACTGCAAATCCTAAAACTGATACAAAACTTGGTAAAGTGGGTCGTTAATGAATGAACGTATTTTTCTTGTAACAAATCTGTCACTCTTTAATAAATATTCTTTAAAAAAATTACATATTCAATGATTTTTTTAACCACCCTTATGGTTATTTACATTATGTACATCTGTATAAGTACGTTTCATTTTATTTATTAAAATCGCGTTTAAATCTTTTTATAAATAAAATGAAAAGTGCTATTCACTGTTCCAGGATGGAAGTCACTATTAGTCATTCGCTTTCAACAGCACTGTTGTGCAATTTCTCCGTGAGTGCCCTGGTCTGGTTAGATCAAGGATCAAATTCCTTGGGGCGCTTTTCTTTGACAACTTGGGGATGTGACGTCGGTTATATCTGACGGACTTGGTGAAGAACGTGAATGGCACTGGATGGCTGTGACAGCCTCTGGTTTCTACGGGGCTAGGGTAGCCAAACGAAACATACGGTGCTACTTGTGTCGGCCCGTCTTGGTCGACTGCCCTCTAACCTAAGTTCCATAATATTAGTTCTAGTAGAACACGACTTACAGGAGCCATATTGACAAGATATCAGTGAAGAAGTTTAGTGTGATAAGCTGTCAGTTGTAATTTTTCTTATTTTTAAAATTTTTTTAAGCAACAACCTGCACAGCACAAAATAATTGGCTTAAATAAAGTTTAGGGCCCCTCCCGGATCAAAAAAAAGTTTGCCACCACAAAATAAGAAGAAAAAATTAAATAAAAAAGTGAGCGGAAACCTGTAGTTTCCGAGTTATATAGTGTGTTTTCCGTCGAATAAAATACTGACGAAAAAAATTTTGAATATGTATTATACCCGCGCGATCCATCAATCCATTAAAATGGACCGCGATCCAAATATCACGGTATATACTGAACGTGTAGCAGTGCCCATGCGCGCTTTGTAATTATTATAAGTGGTGTTGTATTCGGAGCGCGCAATAAATCGAATGTGTGTACAATTTTTGATGCATCTAATGAAATAGTGATATTGCCCAATTTTGAACTTCACATTTAAATGTAATTTAAACTTAGGTGATCATTCTTCTGCACTTTACGTCTGCGTATTACGTTTTTAAAGTTATATATTTTAATCTTTATTAGAAATTTAAATTAAATATGCTAATTATACCAGGGAACGACATGTGCAGTTATTAAATCTGCCTGTATAGTGTTTTCTTAACAACAGAAAAAGAAATTATAATTAAAAAAACAGGTAACATTTTCAGTTATACGATACAAATATTATTTTATTAAGAGTGTATATCCTTGCGATGGTGCATAAATCTGCAATGGGTTAGCCGAATATATGGTTATAGGTAAATTCCAAACCATTGTTTCTACAGGTATTTCGTTAGGAGCTCGAATCTCTCCGACATTTGAATTTGATTTTCCAAAGTTCACTGTAGTACTCGTAACAAATTCGAAATGCAAACGCCATCTTACGTCCACTGCGTCTGTGCGAAAGGTTGGTGTAATAGTAAGTGGAATAGGTACTACAACCTGTGTTTGCAGGATTGCATAACAGACCTCGTGATTAATTGCATGTGTTGTTATTTTCCCTAATATTCCAGCACTATTTATGTCCTTGTCTTTCAATGTTGATGTGTTCGATTTATGCAAAAATTCCGATGTGACACCACTTGCTATACTGTCCATATCAACAGAATTGACTGACGAAGAGTCATTGAATTCATTAGCAACATTTTTGCTTCCAGCAGAATTAATTAAAATCTCTTGGGATTGTAGTTTAACTGAGAATTGGATACAGTGGACTTGATAGTTGGCAAAATCTAAACTGCCAACTATATCCTCACCCATTTTGTAACATGGCTTAAACAGACAAAAGCGACCTACAAATCCTCTTTTATTTGAAATACGATAAAATTTTGGAGCACGTCGTGCTGTAACATTCTGTAGATATATAAATGTATAAGAATATAATTACGTTGTAGGTATTTACATAAAATATTTTTTATATTTTACTCTATTCAACGATTCACAATGAATTTGTATTTATTCACTTATTGCCCAATACTTGATAAAAGCGAGTTTAACCATCAAAAACAACATGGATTTAAAAATATTGACTTACCTTTAAATGATGCCATGACATTTCCAACTCAGTAATATGCTTTTTTTCTAAAAATGGATTTGTCGGTGCTAATTCATCATTTGTCTCCTCAGTAATCGGCACTTCATCCGGTCGTGCAATCAGTGGAATGGGTAAAACTCTTATAGGTACGGTAAGTGTCTGAACTTTTGATTTGACTCTTTGAGTCGCTATAGTTAATTTGTAAAAATATTTAATCTCATGACCTCTATAAGTGGGGGGGCCGTCACGGGGAACAACTTCATTGAAAAAGTCTATTGTGAAAAAGAATTTTGGCTGAGTAAGTATGTACATATGTAAACATGTACATTTTAGTATTGTCCAGACTCACAAATCTTTGACTCGCCAGATTGTAATTTCAAATCACAAAATAGAATTTTTGGTTTCGTAGCTATTATTACATCTCCTGGAGTTTGTGTAACAGCATCTAACGCTGTTTTTCCTATCATTTCGGTTAAATCTAAGCTCTTCTCTGATATACAAATATTGGTATTAGTCTTACGATAACAATGTAGTTGCACTGATGCCCACGCGAGACATTCCACCAGGTTGGTTGAACTTTCTGATGCTCCATTATCAAACAATTTGTTACCAAATTCAATCAAGCACTCCACCCGTTCTCCTGTGGCATAAATAGCAGAGTCCGCTCTAACAAATTTTGCTTTAATTTCTATCATCACATTCAATAATAAATAACGTTGGTATGTACGTATCAAGATCTATGCAGCTCTACAGCAATGAACAACACGAAAAACAATAGGCATTTTGTTTGTGTAAGTTAACTTTGGGAAGTCTAAGAAACTAAACTCTTAAAAATAAATACACACAGGCAAGGTCTGTGAAACTCGCCATGTGTTTTACAAGTATATCATACTCGGCTGTCAAAATTTGTTTACATTTGACTTATTTGTTTAATTTGAGAGAGCGTGTAATTAACAATTTAACTCGTTTCTTATTTTGAGATGGAGTTGCTAAAGCAATTAAGGCATACATAAATGAAATAAATGTTTTTCTTGCTACTGTAGCCTGTGTGTTAATTTACAGCAACAAAATGCATTTGTTTTTTTGTTGCTCATTGTTGTAGAGCTGCATAGGCTTAATAAATATACCTATATATATAATTGTATGAAATTGCGATCATAGCAAGAATACAACTAGAAAAATTGATTTTAATATAATTCATCACGAAATAAACTCAACAATTTTTGGGCTTGTGAGCTGTTTCAATGTTTTGTAACGTTTTTTTATTTTTTTATTAATCATAATCAATAATCTATGCCATAGGCGGTTATAAATTTCTACTAACAAATTATAAATAAGTATATTCAAAATATTATCATTAGAATTGAGAACAATTTTAAAACTATAGAAAAACTTAACGAAAATTATTCAATAGACTTGTAATTATAAATAAGGAAAGTTGTGGCTTTCTACAATAGCATAGGCCGCAAACGTCAAAGTTTCCTTACTTTAATGAAAAGGTTAAGAAAAGTGGTTGTGAATAATTAAATAATTATAATAATAATAATGGAAAATAATTAGCTTTTTGCTATAATTAATTTAAAATCAATTTATATTGCACTAATTTAACACGATCTTTTTAGGTTACTGTACAAGGCGGCACTGTACAAGCCAAAGATGGTTAACTTTTGACAACTAATCAGTTCCTATGAAAAGTCAGAAAATTTTTTATTTTTCTAACACTTGAGCTATTTTAAATTTTTTTGAGCTGCTTGACAAACTGCGTTTGCTCAAAATGCATGATAAACGCCGACGAATAATATTTTCAGCACATTCAAGAAAACGCTAGCAAATATACAGTTTTGAAAATACACCGAAACTGTTCACGGAGTTCAAGTGAAAAATGTAGCAAATAAATTAATTAATGCACAAATGGGAACAATTTCTTTTGTTTGTTTGTAGTTATCAAATGCCATATGGCAGATGGCAGAACCAATACGCAAATTGCCAGGATATCCCACACAATATATATTTAAACGACCTATGCCTTCACATAGAACGTTATATTATATATAAAATTCTTGAGTATGATGGTCCCCACCAGTAACAGTCACGTGATTAATAACGAAAAGCCACAACAACCGTAAATGATACAGTTAGCCGTGGCAAATCCATTAACCAGTGCGAGTGAGACGCAAAACTCTCGAAGGCCAAACAACAAAAACAGGCCTGACCGCAATTAAATAATAATTACGATGACGCGTGAGTTGTTCTTCAACCAGAGCTGCTTTACGACAGGGAACAGTTTTAATCAGGTAGCACTTGTTTTCTTGCCCATAATTTGAAGCAAAAGTTTCCCAGCAACTTTGCAAGCAAAGTCTCATCAAATTTTAAAAGTATGAGTGTATTAGTAAAAAAATTATAGAAATTTAAAAAAATTCAAAGTCAAAAATTAAACTTGTAACCCCCATGTAACAGACAGATGCCTGAAGATCCCGCGAGCAATAACGTGTACATTCCCTTAATGTTTATTATTCAACAAGGTGGCATTATTGCGCTAGGTGATTTTTTTTTTGCTTGTATCAATGTTTAGTTATGTTTTGTTATTTGTTGTTTATTGAGAATGTCATAACCTACTTTTGTTTTTGTTTCTTTGCAAATATTTCTCTATTTCAGTACATGTTTTTGACATAAAGGACAAATTTGTGTGTGTTTGTTGTATTGTAATACAACAGATCAAATGATACTAATGGAATCTGCCTTGAAAAAGTTTTTTTAAAATTATGGTTGTGATATGAGCATGCATGCACTTTTCAACTTGAGCAACTCTATTTAAGGCAACTGTGTACAATAGCCAACATCTCTGTTCTTTTTAGTGAAATTTTTTCTCATTCTGCAGTAAGTGAAAATTTCTTGTCCGAGTTTGATTTGTGTAAATTTTAGTTATCAAAGATTTTCATTTAGAATTTTTAATAAACATTTTGAAAAGTAGGAATTGTAAGTAGTGGATGATTCTTATTTACGAATTAAGGATAGAAATTCAAATGATAGTGGAATTTAAAGAAATTATGCAAATATTTTTTTCGCAATATTTTACTAGTAATGTAGTTTACCGACGTTGTCTCAGTTGCAACGAACAATGGCGGTGAGGGCTGCGCTGTCAATTCTTAATTTTTTTATCGCAACTTATGCGGCTAAATAATATAACGTGTAAGCAAAAACTGTATCAATAAACTGGCAAAATTGTTAAACTACAAAGAACTTTATTTTTGAAAAGTTACAAAAAGGTAATTTTCAAATGTTTGCTCGAATGTATGAAGGCAAATATCGTACGTCGCCCTTTTCTCTACGTGTACAAAAATACGTATCTATATACATACCATATATGCATATGTCGTGTCCAAATGTATATTATATACATACATATATGTATATGCCGATATCACTTAATGTGGAGTTGATAAACTTGTATGTTCTTAAAGATGCAAATGAAATGTTATGTTGTTTTTGTATTTTTTAAAGTTGATTGTAAATTACGATAAATCATTTTATAATTCCAATTTACCAATAAAACATATTATAAAGAGACCTTTGTATTATATATGTAGATTTAATTATGTGTACGAGTGTATAATGAAACTTATCAACGTGGCAGATTTGCAAAAATGTTTTCTTGTCAAGTGCTACCCACAGTATATTAAAATTCGATTAGTATGTTTATGTTAGTAAATTTCTTATAAGAAAAGTGAACAGCGCTTCTTCAAAATATGTTACAATTTATGTAAATTATATTGATAAAATTTTCATTGTTATTTTCTTATGCTTTTTAACTATGCTCCTATGTATATGGATACATATGTATAAGCAAATAAATAATTTTGTCTTAGTCATCAATTATTAAATAAAAACAGATTGCATTAATATTCATGTGTATGTACATACATAATATATACATACGTAACCACTATGTATCTACGCACAAATCATATACTGCATAATGTACAACAAAGAAATTTATGAAATGCATTTTTCTTCTAGTAAGCATTTCACTATAAATAATTAAAGATTTCTCGTTAAGAAAAAAAATCGTTATAGATATGTATGTATGTACCTAAGAATACCTTTTGACTATTTAAATATTTAAGTTGCCAAAAAGTTGTGTGCGAATGCATAATAACTTATAAAGACGAATTTGTTGAAACAAGTTTATAATTCTGTTTTATAACAGTGGCAGCAAGAACTTTCTTTTTTTTGGCTTTATACAAATTTAAGATTTTTTATTTTACCCATCAAAACCACTTTAATGAAGAAGCTTTGTATGCATATTTAATTAGTTAGTAAGAATTGATACTGACCGGCATTTGTTTTTTCTGAACACAACATTGTATATATCAGTGTTTATAATTGCTAATATGTACGTATGTATGTAATTAACAATTCAGATTAAAAAATTTTTGCAGTGGCTATCTTTTCAGCAAATTCTATGCAGCTTTTAAATAGTATCTGTAATATTACCACATTGACTATGATAGTAAGATTTGTATGCAATTTAATGCTCGAGAGCGTATAGCCACATTAAATTTTTCATGTAATATGTAAATTTTTCTGTCTAAGTTTCCTAAATTTCAAGATTCATTCCCATAACATTTCATCCTTTTAGTCCATAATTTTCATTTCATTTATAATATTTGTTTAATTAAAACAAAATATCAAAATAATTTAAAAAAATGTGCTAGAGATGTGTAACTAGAATAAAACGTGTTATTTCTTCACATTTGTTTAATTTACTTTATTATGTTTTATTATTATTAATTTTTATGAAGAAAAAATAATTTAGAGAAAATTGCTCAAGAAGTATATTTGTTAAATTCTGAAGCCCGTATTAACGTCGTCTGCATTGTAAAATCGTTTTAGACTGCACTTTTGTTATACACCTGGAACAGACCTATTAATCAGTTTCAAGCGAAGCAAATAAGAAATGTGAAAAATTAAGGAATATATGAGCAGAAGAAAACGAAACTTGCCGTGTCAGAACAGTAAAGCAAGTTCAAAAGAGAATTCCAATAGACTTGCGCAAGTAAACTTGCCGTGTGAAAATACAGTCTTATTATTCAGTATTGTATTTTTGTTGTTGGCAATTTTCATATAAAAGTATGTTCTGATTATAGGATTTATCTGTTTTTGAAATAGTTGTAGTGGTATCGGATACCAATGTAAGTCCTCGCCCCGCTTGCAATTTTTTTGATTTAATTTTTAAAAATTCTGCTTTGAAATTGCATTACTGTTCACATTATTCAATTCTAGTTTTGCAATTTTTATATTTTTTACGCCTTTTGTCACCTACATCAAACTTTAATTTGAATTATAAACTAAATGAGAACACATGAAACCGTGTACCACTTCTCAATCTTTCCACCATTGTCTCCAAAAATTGCAAGTGTCTCGTTTCTAATTACAGAGTAACCAACCTGATTTAATTCAATGAAATAGAATTCATGCAATTATTAAGTGCATGTCAGATAAAACTTTTGGTTCGCGTTGCGTTACAGTTTCGCTATGACATCTAAGGTAAAATGTACATACACTAAAGCCCCGATTTGCGTCGTTAATGGGGACGGGAGGAATGCGACGCAAATCGAATTATTTTTTTCTATACAAATGTTCTGATTTCGAATTAATTGGGGGAAAAACTAAAAAATTTCGGAAAAAATATATACATATTTAGTTAAAAAAATGTCATAAGAATACGTTTTTATTTGTTTAATTTCATTCAATAAACGTTTTTAAAGTTAGAAATAAAAAAAAATAATAAATTAAATTATTAGTATCACTTCTATTTTTATTTGCCCTTTAGTAAAATTATTTAATTATAATTTTTCTAGTTTTTTGACCTTTTTTTTATATTAATAACAATTTTCCTGAAGAAGCTACACAAAGGAGTAGCGAAATATTGAAATAAATATAAAATATATAAAAAGACCTTAGGCTTAAAATAATTAGTGTTATTATTTAATTATATTTATTTTTGAGCGATGGTCTTTTTTTAAAAATAATTAAATTAATTATTGGAAGTTTTAACTTTTTTTCTTCTAAAGTAACATCATTCATTACAACATCTTCTTCTAATGCACGCTGAACATTAATGGCTAATAAACTTTCATTGTCAAGCTCCTCTTCGTGAGATAATAAGATTTCATTAATCAAAGTGACGCAAAGAGAATCGACGCAAATCGAAATCACAACGACGCAAGTCGGATTATACCAATTTTTAAAAAGCGACGCAAATCGGGGCTTTAATGTACTTATATGAAACGTGCCACATAAAGCACTTTTAACGCACTTTTTCCGTGCTTCAACTGACCGTTTGAATAATTTTCTTTACTCGTGTCTTTCTATTCTTTTCTTTTAAAACTGAATAACATTGTAAATATATCGTTAAATAACATTACTTACTTTTTTTATAATAAAAAGTTAAGTTTTTATTGTCTCATACTCCTTTTGCTTTACACTTCTCTAGCAAAGTTCAAAACGTCACGTAAAGCGACAAAGTTGTACCTGACACGGCATTTACAGTTCCTGTTTAATGCCACCTTAAATGTTAACAAGATTACCACTTGTGATGGCGATGGCTGAAGCAGTCTGCTCGTTGACTACAAAATCAAAACTGACCTGGGTTGAACCCCAGTTTCAGACTAAAAGTCATAAAAAAACATATCGAATTTTTTCTGATGTGCATTAGTGTGTCTTTGTGTGTCAGTTGTTGTCAGAATGTTGCAGTGGCGAAGGCATATTCACTCGTCACTGAACAATACTGGCTTCAGCTGATAGCAATCCACAATCAGATCAGAACTCCCTCCTTCGTCGGTATTGCGTAGCTCCGGCGAAGTAAATTAATAATAAAAATGGCTACTAAACTGAAGCTTCAAACTGCTATAAACAGAGAACGTGCAACAAGCAGAGCTGTAAAATAATTAATTAAGCTTCACCTCCAGCCATTTCTCTAACTATCCCTTTCATATAGTTCCAGCACAATGCTGTTGAACTCTGCCGATTAATAATTATGAACAACTGCGCAGTTATAATTATAATTTAAATAAACTTTTAAATGTCTTTCGGGGATTCGTTAATAATACATTCAAAACATAAATAAATAAATTTCGCAAAAAGTCTCACCAACGCGTAGTTTTCGTGTTATGGACCTATAAAATAATAAATAAATAAAGTTTTCATATAACAATTTCCACTACATTTTTAAACGTATTTGGATAATATTAGTATTATTTGAAAGATATTGCATCAAAGGCTCGATATGTATTTAAATAAATTTATTATTTTTTATATAAGTATATATGTATATGTATGAATGTACGAAAAAAAATTATTTTTATATGGTTTCGCTGGTGTATGTGTACATTTCATTTGGTGCTACATAATAACAAAATCGTCAGTAGACCTTTAACCAAATTCTTGAAAAAACCTATGAAATTCCATAAGTTTATACAAGAACACCCAAAAAATACCTGAGAACACCGAAATATACAAACAAAATAATTTTTTGTGAGTTCTTGTATAAACTTATGGAAATGCTACTCAGAAAATTTTTGAACCAAAAAAAATTGAAAACCTAATCGTAACTCGAACCGATAAAATTTTAAGAACGAAACGGAAAACCGGAACAAATTAAATTGTGGTTCGAAGCTCTGTTATGTATATTCTTATTAAAAGCTCTTGTTCTTAGAGCAGTGCTCAGAGTATATCCCCTACGTATGCAATGTATTCACTGGAACTATTTTGAAAGAGATAGTGTAGGGAAGAGACAGGTGTGGTCCGACAACTATGCAGTGTCGCCTTTTTGTTCATTTACGTTGCTGCGTCTCAGGTGTTATGTTGACGCATTTTGCTAGGAAGAAATTAACTCATCGAAGTGGTTTTTGAATTCTCTATTGTAAAACTGCATATTTTGATTTAGCGCGCCAATTAAAACTAAAATCGGTTCAATAATAAATGTGCACCAACAAATTTATTTTCCTGTTATTTATACTAATTATATTGTTTTTTATTATTCCAGAGCACGTCATAAGTTGAATTTTTATAAATTATGCAATAATGGATTTACACATATTAATAGTAATTGCGTGTGTATTTTTGGCTTCGCTCGGCTCACTTCTATTTATCAACAAGTTTTTACGTCGTAAAACGTTTGAAGAGATCGTTGCTGAAAAAAAAGCTTTGAGCGAAAAAATCTATGGTAAAGATAAGGCTTCATTGAAAAAGCCTAAAAAACAATCCCTAAAGAAGGAATGGAAACGCGAAAAGAAGCAACGGCAACGTGAACAAGTAACAACAACTGAGCAAGAAGACTCGGATGCACATTCAGAAGAAGCAACGAATGATGTTAGCGAGGCACATGGACTATCAAAAACTCATGTAGAATTTGAACCTGATCCAGAAATTGTGTCTTATAATAATGAACCGATTTCAAGGCGTTCAAGCAATGCTGAAAAAGAAAATATTAATAAACAGAATAAGGCGAAAAAAGATAAAAAACTTGTGGTAAAGTCAGGCATTTTAATTAATAAAAATGATCAAAATATCGCAAAAGAAACGCCTGCACCTGAATTTACTGTTTTACCATCCAATAATTTCGATATTAAAGTTCCCAAGGATGCTGTTGAATTGAAAAAGATAGAGAAAAAGGAAGAAAAGGTGCAACACAATAAGAAAGATAAAGGAGTAAAAAAATCTGATAACCGTCAAATTATTGAAAAAAGTTCTAATGTTGAGAACAGCATACAACAGGCAACTGAAGTTGTTCCTTCTGTTGTTATTAAGGAAGTGAAGCTGTTGGATGAAAAGCCACGTCAAAGCTCTCCTAAAAATATCCAGCAGAAAAACAAACAACAAAGTAAAAAACAAAAAGAACTAAAAGATGCTGTAGTTGGGCTTGAAAAGCTTTCAGATTCAGATACAGTAGGTGTTTCACTATTAATGAATTTGTTTCGTCAGGCTGAACTAAATCGCTCTGAAATACAAATCCTAATTGATTACTTGTTGAATCGACAACAAGATATGCCATCTTCACACTCCGAGTGGTCAGACGATATTTGCCAAAAGTTAAAGCGCCAGTTGGAGGAGAAAGAAAAAGCATTATTGGATGAACAAGAAGCATCCATTGGTATTCAAGCCAAGCTGCGTGAGTTGCGCGGTGAAATTAATAATGAAAGAGCTACAATGAGCAACACTATTAAGTCTTATGTTGAAAAAATTCAGACTAAAGACCAGGATATTGCTTTATTGGAGCAAAAAATTAAAACGCTGAATGATAATTTATCTCTTGAACGTCAGCAGTTCCAAGCTAAGCTCATTCATGAAAAACAATCGGGTTCTCAAGACCTCTTAGCTCAGTTGCAAATGATGCAAAACGAAATAGCACATAAAGATAAATGTATTGCTGAACTCACTTGCATTGTAAATGCTTCTCGACAAGCTGTTGAGGAATCTCAGCAGATAAACGAAATCATACAAAATCAAGTTCAGCAGCTACGCACTTTGGAACAACAGCGTGACGAATTGGAACAAGTTTCAAATAACCGGATTTTTGAGTTAGAGAAGGCCAAGCAATTAGAAAGTGAACTTAATGATGCTCAAGTAGAAATACGTAATTTGCAAAATGCTCTTGAATCAGCTAGATCTGACATTAATCACAAAAACCTAGAATTGGACAGTTTGAGAAATGAGTTGGACATAGTATGTGACAAAGCTATTAAAGAAAAACAACAAGAAATTACAGCTTTGCAAAGTAAGAATGGAGATTTAACACAACAACTCTTAAATATTACAAATCAAACACAGGAACAAACTAAGGAACAGTCTGGCTTGCAAACTACCATAGAAAGTCTTAGAAAACAAGTGACTGATAAAGAACAGCAATTGCTCGAGACACAGAATATCAATTCTAAAATTCAACAACAATGTTCTATAGTAGAAACCGCTTCTAAGCAACAAGCTGCTGAACATTCTGCACTACAGAAAATAATTGAAACTCTTAAAAACGACGTTACATCAAAAACTCAACAATTACAAATTTCGGAAAAGCAAGCAGAAAATCAACAAGAGCTCCTGAAAGTAATTGCATCACTTAAAGCTGATGTACAGAAAAAAGAAGAACAATTACAAGAGAGTGAACAACAATTAATAGAAGAAAAAGGATTACAAAAACTCGTTGATTCTCTGAAAACAGATGTTGGCAACAAAAACCGACAGCTCGAAGAACTTGAAAAAGAGACAGAAAAGCTGAACAGCCGCGAAAAAGAACTTTTACAACAACTACACGAACAAAAAGAGAAAAATAATGTGAGTCAAATTTTCAATTAATTCCATTCTACGTCACATATGAGAATTATAATTTATGTATTAGTTAAATTGAAGAAAGGTTTTGATACGACCATTAAAAAAAAACAAAACTGTTCAATTTAATCTTTAATAAGTACTAAACCGAAATCTTCCAGTTTTCATTGCAACATATTCGTTTTTTTTTTTGTTTTTTAAAATTTCAACTAAAAAATAAATTTCACTTGTTTGCCTTAAACTTATATCTTGTATGTTTTAATTTAGGATTTGCGCACTAAAAACTGGAAGTTGGTTGAGGCTTTGCAAAATGCAGAAGTTAATGTTAGTAAAGAACGGCCTAATACAATATTAGTTGTAAGTGCATGTAATCAATCTTTATTCAGTTTATCAAGAAAATTTACTTCATACCGAGTAAAGCATAGTGAGCGATAGAATTAAGATTACAAATTCGTTCACTATTCAGTGTGAAGATAAATTATAACTAGATAATAGTTTACTATTTTTGGCGATTGTAAGTACAATACCCATCAAAAGACACTGGTTCAGGTGTCGCAAAAAACATATAATAATAATTATATAATTGGTAAACTAATATTTTGTTATAAACATCCTGATCTTAATTACCACGCTTGCATATTTGCAGACTCAGTCAAAACTTATGTATATAGAAACCATATATTCTTGCTGACAAAAGTAACGTAAATAAATAAAACTTTTTTAGCAACAAGATAAAATATCTGGTGTATCTTCAAAGCATTCAATAGGTTCCATGGGAGAAAACATTGACCAGAAACTTATGAGGGATTTATTAAAACGTCTGTGTCCAGAGGCAGTTACAGCTTGTGATGGTACAGCTTTATCAGTATCGTTTAATGAGTGGTTAGAGCAGGTTTTAACAACACAATTCAAACAACAACAGCAAGCGAGCAGCAGTCACAAATCTACACAGTCCAATAGCATGCAATGCCCTTCCGCTCTAAAAGAAAACTCTCATAGTAGTATGCACTCCGCAAATGGTAGTCGGAGTAGCGGTTTTAGTGTGAATAATTGTTTAGGTAGCGACAACACTGGCCTTAAAAACAGTGAGAACAATAAATTACTCGAAGAAAATTCAATCCTGCATATTCGTATCGATGAGTTAACCAAACTCGCTAGAAAAACTGTAAGTTTTTGTTAATACATAATTTGTACATATACATATATAAGTGCAACTGTGGTCTAATCCATAAAACACGAATTTAGTTTTAGTATTTCAACTGCATTCTTCTGACATTTTCCTAGAATTGTGATTATTTAATTGGCCGATCGAGAATCTTTAAAATTGCAAATATTACATACCGTTCGACCACTACTGCATTTAATTTTTTATTATTTTGAAATTAATTCAAATGACTAAATTTTTTTTTATTTAAGGAAAAAACATTGTCTGACCTGATGAAACAAGCTGAGGAACAGGATGAGCATTGGCGTAATATTATGCACTCAAAAGAAGAGCAAATTAGGGCGTTGCAACAATTTAATGGACAGGAAGTAAGTAATATGATTTCAGATTTTATACAAGCATTACGGTTTTGCCTTTGATTTCAGAATATTTAATGTCTGTCTCGAACATATATAGCGGAATACATCGTAATACTTTAAGCGCTAAAGTAGTATGCAATAAAAACATTAATAATGCAATTATGATTATATTATGATAAAATTAAACATAACCATAAAATTAAGTGTTTGTTTAATTGGATTTCGCATATCTTCAATTTCAGAAAATAAGTAAATTCCAGTATGCTGTACAAAACTTAAGTACATAGTGCAAAGCTTTATAGCCAGCAAAATTCCTCTTTTTGTAAATGCCAACGAATCCTGTAGAAATTAAAAGCGTGTTTATTTTTGAAAATTTTCGCTGTTGTCAACAAAAAATGTAATAAAAATGTTAGCAATTATTACATATATTAAAAGTTCGTTTAAAAATGTATAATACAATCGGAAAAATAACTTCTTAATATATTTTTATTCTATACTGTAATTAATCTGGTTACTTAGTTGGTAAAGATAGATTTTGTATCGGTATTATCATATTAAAAGGATACTCTAACAATTCGGCACATGATAGACGCAGTTTTGGATTACGATTCAAACAATTTTTCGCCATCTGTAATTAAACAATTCAAAGTTATAAAACTTGAAAAAAAAAATGTTTTTTATTTGATAATGACATCAACCAGCATAAAAGGATAATAAGGCGGTAAAGGTCCATATTCGATATTTTGTATTGGGCTACAAATAGCAGATATTTTATTATAAAGGTTTTTTATATGTCCAAATGGAGTCTTTTGGTATAGCAGCAAATACAATATGCAGCCAAGTGACCAGACGTCAGATTTAGTAGATATCTAGAAAAAAATTCGAATTGTTTTAGTATGATTTTTAAAAACTAATATATATATTACCTTGATTTTTGGTTGATTATTACGCGACGGACTACTGCCAGTGGATGTGTCCGTCAGCGCTTCTGGGCTAATATAATTAAAGGTACCAGCTTGAGAAAATTTTATTATACTTGTGGAATCTATAGCTATATTACTTGCGATTCCAAAATCAATTAATTTCAAACGTCCATTGACCATTAAAAAATTAGCCGGTTTAAGGTCGGAATGTATAACTCCGTTTTGGTGAATATAATTAACTGCTTGTAGCATTTGATATACAAAATTAGTAAGTACATATAAAGGTAAATTTGTAGTATAACTTTGAAGGATTTTATTTAGATCAGAATCTCCCTTTTCCATTACCAAAAAAAGTTTTGATTCTTTTTGTAATAATTGACTGCAACAAAAAATTAAGTAATAAATCGATTAATATATGTATTTAAAAGAAAAACTACATACTATTGAAAAAGAGAGACTACGCATACATTCCCTTGCAATTTAGCCAACAATTTTGTTTCATTTAAGTATCCTTCCACAACAGCTGGGTCACCTTGTAGATCGACAACCTTTTTGGACATAACAAATATATTAATAATTTGCTTAACATCCACTTAATGTAATTATTCAAACTTAAATTTGTTTTTAATTAAAGATTTTATACTGGCACCACTCAATACATTGTGCTACATTTTTTAGCAATTTGGAAAGGGTGAGGTGAATTATTATGGACCTTAATTAAACTACCCAGAAGATAAAATTATCAAATTGCTTACCTTTAATGCATATTCTTTACCATTATCTTGCTTCTTAGCTAAATATACAGAACTGGAGCCACCACAACCCAATTTTCTGACTAATACATAACTCGTGTGGTTTATCTTAAGAATTGTACTATTGTCTTTCGTTGTATTTTTCGTTTCCTCTATCGTTTTATCTTTTTTTGTTATATCTTTACTGACGTTACCAAAAGCACCTTCTAATGTTTTTTTAGATTTTGTTGAAATATTTATCTGCTTTTCAATTTCGATTTGTGAAGTGTTTTCGGCTGTTAATGGTGTTATACATTCATTCATTGTGTCGCATAATGAAAGTGAGATACTGTCATTTTGCATTATCGGAGCCCGTGAAATGGCCATTGGCGTTTGAAACAACACTTTTTGAGTCCGAAACTCGTTGACAATAGCAGACTTGTTTTTTTGTGACTGGGTGGTACACATATCATTATGTCTCCTTTGTACCGAAAATGATCTTATCTGCGGTGTTTCAAACTGAGAATCTACATTAGTAATATTCTTAATATGAGATGATAATATATTTTTATCGTTGCCTTCTGTAATTATGGTATTTACAGTATTCGTTGTATCCCGTTTTATGCAGTCTGCCTTCTCCCTGGGTGAATGCTTAAGATTTAAGTTGTAATTATTAACCAATAGAGGCGTATCATTCAAATTAGATTTAACAGCAGACGCTTCTTTAGAACCTGCATCCTCTCTATCACTTTTTCCGGGACTTACTGAAAGTGAATCGTTGAGAATTGCACAATTAAGATTGTCTATTCTAGCTTCATCCTCCTCTTCAGAGTCTGATTCTAAAGTAGGCAGTTCAGCTCTTCGCTTAGGTCTAAAATTATAATATATATTATATTACACTAAAATGTCTGCTTATTTTAATATCATACAGCATTCGTATTTTACTGAAAGAATTTGTAGATCGTTCATTACTTTGGCAATCTGCAGACCTTTCTTTGTTCGATTCACATAATCTAAAAAATAAATAAATGTTAATATCATTTTGTTTTGCTATTTCAAAAGCTGTACCGTTGGCGCAAATCTTCCTCCTTTATTTTATCTTTGTAAGGAGTGTTACACTCATCTTCAGAATCTAATTCTAACTTAGGTAAATCCCTAACGCGCCGCGGATAATTTGAAGACATTGTTTATTTATATGTAAATACAAATTCTATTCCTTTCTTCTATATTTTTGTTCAAAAACATCAAAATTAATTTGTCAAACTTACAGATATTTATTATGAAGTTAGCTGCAGTTGGATTGTAAGTGAAAAGCTGGCACAACCAGGGCAAATTCATATGAGCTCTACTATATTTGCTTTATTAGGGGCATTCATGATAGAAACACTACAGTTTATTATATATTAAAAAGCAGTTGTATCTAGATATGTTCAGACTAGGCAAATATTTGACGAAATATTGATTTATTACAATATTTTTTTTTCAACATCACAAACTATGTGAAGCTCTTGTACGGAGAAACACAGGGTTTCGGCGGGAATCTAACCCGCACATACAGATCGATATACTAATGCTCAATTGACTTCTCAAGGTAACTTTATAAGAAAACTTTTATCGGAGCGGATAAAAATCTTTTTAAATTTCTTCCTTCAGAAAAACACTTTTATTTGGCGAATACATTTTACATACTTATATGCCTAGTTTTTTAATAAATACTTCATGTAGAGTATAGTATACGTACATATATATTTTTAGTAATAAAATATATAACAATTCAACTAAAATTAAAAAAGCAAGAGCATTGTCCATCAATACAGCAATTAAATTGAAAACTTGGATTGTACATCAATACCTTATACAATCCAAGTTTTATAAAATATTTGATAGGCATGAAAATAAATTTTTTTTTAATCAGACACACACACACTCATTTGTACATAAATATATCTCGCTGATCTAAGCGTTTTTCATATAAAAATGAAATGTATTTAATTTGCTGTTTTTTAATATAACTCTTATTTGATGGAATGTCTGCAGAATTTAATTTTGTCTATTTCTGAAAAATAAGAAGTTCACACCAATAAATATTTTCTAATAATTATAAAATTATTTTTTAACTTACTAAATTTTCTTTGTGACCATTAGCTTAAAGTAAGAGTTAATCCTTCTCACCCATCTTTACTTTTGAAGTCATATAAATACCAACAATCAAGCCGAAAAGTCCAATCGCTGAACCAAAAATTTCCACAATAAGAATTTTTACAAACAGGGCAGAATTAGCAGCATCTGCCAGAGCAGCACCAGAACCTACAACACCTACTGCAATACCGCAAAACAAGTTAACCAAACCAACAGCTAAACCTGCACCGAACATAACATAACCGGCAGTCCAGTTGTTATTCATTACTGTTTGGTTGGAAAGTGCTGATTTCATTTCAAATTGCTCTAACAACCCGGACAATACGATAGCTGTAATTAAGCCATAAATTGCAACGGCTTCACAGAAAATTACAGAAATTAAATTCTTAGTCTTGATACGAGGAGCTTTAACACCACCGCCGACAATACTGGTACCAGTAGTGTGAATACCAAGAGCAGCTCCTACGACGGACAAAGCCACGGCTAAACCTATACCCAGACAAGCCCACATATACGGGGAAGAAGCTGCAAGAAACCATCCAACACTTACACGCTCGCCCTTTCCTGTGAAGACATGATATAAAATCAGCACGGTGCAGACGGCAACAAATAGATAACCGAACGTTTTCCCAACAATCGTACGCAATTGGGTAGCCATTGCTTCAACTCAGTTCGTGTAGTTCTTTTTGGGTAAAAATCTGTAAGATTACAGGTAGATGCAAGAATATTCAGCAATGCATTATTAAACAAAAACATTAAAAAATTCAAAGGAAAATAAATTAAGTGCTTACAAAGTAGAACTTACAAAATAACTTTTAGAATTTTCTGTGACAGGTGACTCTTTCACACAAAAAATTTTTTTTACCCTAATCACATGATCAAGTGCTGCTCTCTAGTGTAAGAAAATAAAGACTTGACTTTTTTCTCTACATGAAGGTATGCAAAGTTGTAAATAATAGTAGTAAGGGAAAGAATTTTTATAAACCATTCCGTTCAAATAAGAGCTGATTCACATATAAATTTGAAAAAATTTTTCATTTCATTTTTTGATTTTTTTGTGATATACGTAGACTTTTAGCTAATATAACATATTATCTTTCAAAATTAATTTTTGACTTGGAATATTTTCTGCAAATGTTTTGCAATTCATTTAGAAATTTTGCTTTTGTGTCTCCATATTATATACCACATACTATATACAGTGAATCAAAGTAATATTGGGACAAAGCTAAAATGATTTATGTGGAGATAATTAAGCACTATGTTAACTGATTTTAATGTAAAATTTTCATGCTTTTGTGTAGCTAATACTGTGCTAATTGCCATCTCAAAAGATTATGATTCTTAAGTTTGTCAAAATTAATTTATAAATAATTATTCACAATAAGTTAAAAATGCAGTACAAAGTAATAATGGGACAGGTGCCATCACTATATAATATTGGCTTTATAACGGAATATTTTGCAATAATTTTTTGTTTAAAAGTTGCTAGAGTGTATTACAGATTAATTTTTGATAAGTTTTTAAAGAAAATTAAAATATGGCGCCTCGGGGTTCACAAACATCGCCGCAAATCAGAAAACTGATATTAGAACATTCGAAATCAGGAAAAACCGTGAGAAATATTGCGGAAATAGTAAATAAACCAAAATCTACAGTGTTTAACATCATAAAGCGATATGGAGGTACAGAAACTTTTCAAAATGTAGCAAAACCAAGCAAAAGAAAAATATTTTCCGACGCGGATGAACGATGGCTTATGCGACAAATCAAACAAAAACCCTACTTAAGCGCTCCCAGACTTGCTGCTGAAGCGGAAATACATCTAGCAAAGAAAGCTAATCCCGAAACGGTAAGAAATGTGTTAAGGAAACACAATTATAATGGCCGGGTAGCTAGGAGAAAACCTTTTATTAATAAGGTTAATAAGCTTAAACGAGTGCGCTTTGCTAAAGACCACAGAAACAAGGATTTATCATTCTGGAATAAGGTAATATTCACTGACGAAAGCAAATTTAACATATCCAGATCGGATGGAAGGTCATTCGTTTGGAGAAGACCAAATGAAGAACTGTCAGAAAAAAATTTGAGACCTACTGTTAAACATGGCTTGGGGTCAGTTATGGTGTGGGGTGCAATATCAGCAGCTGGTCCCGGTAACCTTCACATTATTGAAGGAATTATGGATCATAAATATTATATCAACATCCTGCGTGCTAATCTTGCAGAAACAGCAGAGAAATTGGGATTGGCGAATGATTATTACTTCTACCAAGACAATGACCCCAAGCATAAGGCTCACAATGTAAGGTGTTGGTTGCTTTACAATTGCCCACATGTGCTCGAAACACCTCCGCAATCACCCGATCTCAATCCGATAGAGCACGTATGGGCCTATTTAGAAGAAAAATTAAGAAATTACCAAATAAGTTGCAAATCGGACCTAATTAGTGCTCTGAAAGAGGAATGGGGTAGAATAACCCCATAATTCTGTCAAAAACTTGTGAAATCTATGCCGTATCGATTGAAGGCTGTAATAGAGAAAAAAGGCCTTCCAACTAAATATTAAACATTATATATTTAATACTTAACTTGTTACTTTATTACATTGTCCCATTATTACTTTGACAGGATTTTCTGTGTTGTTTTAGTTTTTTTGTTTTTATATCCCAGTGACGGTAGTCAATGTATTTTTTATTTATGTTCTTAATAAATAATAAAAATAAAAGTATAAATATAATTTTATTTTCTTCTTAAACCAATAAATTCAAAAAAATAATTGGAAAGTTATTGGATAAACAGCTTGTCCCATTATAACATTGAGTCACTGTATGTATATAAGTGGTGGCGATAGGCGAAGTAGTCTGCACGTTGACTTCAAAACGAAAAATTTTGCTGGTTTCAACCCCAGTTTCCGACTCATAAAAAAATCTCTCATTTTTGCTGATGTGCATTTGTGTGTCAGTTGTTGTCGCAAGGTTTCAGTGGCGAAGGCATAGTCACTGGTCACTGAACACTAACGGCTTCACTTGTGTGTAGCACCGACGAAGTAAATTAATTACTAAAAATGCCTACTAAAAAACTAAGCTTCAAAACTTAATACGTGTCCTTGATATCAGAGATGATACAAACACTGCTTTAAAAATAAATAACGTGCAATAATCAGTGTTGTAAGATAGTGAAGCTTCACCTCCTATCATTTCTCCTACTATCTCTTTCCTCTAGTTCCAGTACAATGCAGCGCATGTGTAGAGTCCAAATAAAAAAAATGTTCTTCTAATGGACATATTAACATTTTCATGTAAATTCGATTTACGTCGGCGTTTTCCGGAACCAATCACGACGTAAATCAGGAAGTACTGTACAACTGCGTTTGACTCAAAGGACTTGGACATACAGATTGTATTCATACACAAATGGGCAAGATAATAAGTACACGGATATATTTCGCCATTTTAAGAAATGAATTTATTTCTCGTATATTGTTGATAAGTTTACGACAAGTATCTCATCAAGCTATTTATCAAACAATCGGCCGGATAGTTTAGGAGAGGCATAGTTTGAGCAGGATGCTGAAAAAGAATTTTCTTTTTATTCCCTTAATAAATATTCGAAAAATTTAGTTAACATAGGTCAAGTAGTTTCAGAGTAGTGCGTGACACGACATTTAGGATAAATCTAGTTTACGGACGCTTCACCAAATGGAAAAAAAATTAGACAAATTGATAGAAAATTGCAAAATATGAATGAAAAAAAGTTCAGGCAACGCAGTGTTCGGGTCATGATTCGAAATTTTTATTAAGAAATGCGAATCTCCACCAAATTCCTCAACGTATATGGCCAATATTGGTATCATTTGAAAAGTTTTAAATATATCTTTCTGTATACTAAAAATTTAAGTAGACAGGCATTCGTAGTTACATTCTACTGGATTTCGCCTATAAAATAGCTTAATTTTATTATGCAAATGTAAAATTTATTGAGAACATGCATTGTTCATCAAAAATTCAATTTCGAGTACCGATATATCCGTATATGTATATCATAGAAGAGGTTTATTGGATTGTAAAATAATTAGTATAAATCTGGGAACTATATTTACAAGTTACCATCGACAGAGAAGTGGATCACCAATTAAAGCAAAAATTTTTTTCTAAATCCACCGAACCGGATTTTTATCTCACATCGAATTCAGAAATATGGTTCCTACCCATTCAAAATTAAAAAAAATTATATAAACACCATACGAAGATGAAAGCAAAACTGTAATTATCCTTCTGAATGAAACTTCATAAAATAACGCCTATGCATCTGCCTATTCAGAACCGTAGCGATAATCACACATTTATAGATCTTAAGTGATAAAACGGCAATTTTGAATTTCTTCTACTAGCCAAATCGAATGTATACCAGGAGGCTACTCTGTAATTCGAATCGAAAGGAATTGTCCAACGTAAGTAACATGCAAATTCGAATACTTTTATTTTCGTTTCAAATTACATAGCAAATCCCAGGCAAACTTACTAGTACAAGAACCACAAAAAACAGACTAGCGCCAAAGTGCAAACCCAACAAAAAATAAAAACAATATAATTTACCCTTAAATCACTTTAATACAAAAGTTAAACTTGATCAACAAAGGTAGAAAAAATATTTTAACCATCATCAGCCTTTGTGGCACGTGTATAAATAACTTGGGATGCATGTTGGACGACTTGTTTAATCAATCCTTTTTCACGTAATTCAATTAGAGCACGCTTTGCCAACGAACCACGAATCTTCAACCGCTCAGACACTACAGATGGAGTGATCAATTTGTACTTCGGAACTTCTATGTACAATTTGTCATATGTAGCTTTATCGAATAACACTTGGTTATTTAACTTATCCCTTACTTTTCCTTTAGACCACTTCTTCTTCTTGGCTTTGCCACCACCGCTGCCTTCTTTCTTCTTCTGAGTCTTTTGAGGCTGTTTCGCTGACGATTTAGAATCTTTCTTAGGCGGCTAGAAAAACAAAAAAAAAAATAATTTTAAAGGTTATGTTTTGTACTTATAAAAATGTACTTAATTTTCACAATTAACTCGTACACTTTCACACGATTTCTGTACGGCCTTAATTAATTTCTTAAAATTTCTTTTTTTTATTTTACACCAAAACGATTTAAAGAAAATTCTATCACACCACTTACCATCTTGGAAACTACAAAATAAAAAGACGGAAATTGTCAGTGGTACCAAACTGCAAGTGCAAAATTTTGACATATTTTGGAAGTGTTTTGTAAGGACTGTAATAAATATGGCCACACAAAACTGTTTATTTTACTCTCATAGCTATTTGTTTGTTTTATTCAAATTAATATTGAATTTATAATAAAATCAATGAAAATATTAGTGGAAATGCATTATGCAAATGCAATTTATTTGTATGTCTCCTACACAAAAGCGGAAAGAGTTTTCTAGCTGTCAAAAATTCTCATGCCCATACAATTTGTATGTAGCATACCAAAATACCGTGCCGTCAACGCAACGGCAACGCTATGCAATTGGAAAATGCGATTTTTATAGTGCATTATTAGTGAAGTAAGTTGCAAATAAACAAGGTGAAAGAAATAAACATAAAAAAATATTTGTTATTAGGAAGTGGAGGTAAGTAAATCCTCCAAATCGTCCATATAACTCATTGTTTAAACTTTTTTTTATAAAATGCTTATTTAAAAACCACAAACATCAATAAACTTTATTGTTAAAATAATCAGGGTTGTTATATTTATTTTTTTGTAACTCTGTTTTATCTTTTTGACTTAGCGTTGCTCATTTTATTTAGGTATGGCATTTCAGCGTAAAAGCTAAGCGGAATAAACGTTCCGCTTTACGATATTGTTTTGGTATGGCTGTTAATCATATGCATTTTTGTCAGTAGTTTAATGTACATGTCTTCTTGATCAAGAAGCTTAACAATAAATCTTAGCACAGCTGTTAGTATATTTCATAAAATAATAAAATGATATAATAAGTGATTCTTGTGTTTAATAGAAAAATAATTATTGTAATACATATAATAAGTAGAATGAAAGCAAAACTACATATATATAATTATAATTTTTTAATACGTAAGATTTTAACAACATTAGTAGGTCAAAATAACATACATACTGGAGCTGTAGTTTATAGCATTAATTATTATGAAGACCTTGGGTTATCCAAGAATGCAACACAGGGAGAAATAAAAGCTGCATATTATAAATTATCTATGTTGTATCATCCAGACAAAAATCAAGGAAGCGAATCAGCTGCAATTAAATTTCGTCAAATAACACAAGCATATGAAGTACTGGGAAATTTTAGGTTGCGCAGGTTATACGATAAAGGTTTGTTATTTCCATATATGTATGTATATTTTCTATAAATAGTCTTGCCATTAACACAAAAATATACATTTGTAGGTGTTATGCAGACAGCAGGTTCTCAGTACGCGCATAAAACTGGAGCTGCAAAATGTGAAGATTTTGTAGTAGAGGACGACCCATCTACTAAGTTTTATAAGTCGCGTTTTACAAAATCACAAGTTTCTGATAGTAAAGGCCGCACTCCAATTTATGACTTTGATGAATGGTCAAAAGCACATTATGGCAAATCTTTTGATCGCCGTCAAGCGGCTAAAGAGAAAGTCGAACGTAAAAAAAATCAAGCGAAGGAAGGTGCTTTTATAACTCAAAAGGAAGTTTTGTTCTTTAGTTTTGGTGTTGCTTGCGTTCTTATTTACTTCAACATTATGGCGGAATTGTCGTACGACAATCCTAAAGAAAAATCAATAAAAAATCAAAATGAAAAAGACACATAAACTTGTCTTTATTGTTAAAATGTAAATAACTATAGTATTATCAATTAATTAGATAATCATGTACGTAATGCAAATCGATCGATTTGAAAACGATCTGCGAAGAATTCCAAATGATTTCGAAAGTAGCTTAAGGTCACAATTTTAATTTATTTTGCAGCATAAATCGCATTTTAGAATATCCATATAACGCAACTTAAACCTTGTTTTTGGTTTGAAATCATTTTTGTTTTGTAAATCGATTTACATCCCATACATGATTCATGTATGCATGTGTTTTACTATTCGTAATATCAATTTTAACTTTTACGAAATAATTGTTTACTTTTTAAAAGCGGCCGCTACGTTTACGCCCAGTATATTTGGTATCTGGTCTGGTATCCAACCCTTGGCGTCTTCTGCGTTCCTTTTTAGCTAAAATCCAATCACGGGATTTCTTAACCGATTTACCACGAGCAGCTTTGCACATTTCTCTTTTTTTTATATAGCTAATACGCTTTTCATCTTCCTCGTTGCCTAGAAGGAAAACGAAAAATAAATACCAGTACTGTTTTGAGCATACTTTAGTATCTAGTAGTATATATACAAATGAGTTCTAAAATAGCTTTTGGTAAGGAAAAGAAAATATTGGAACGCACCTAAGGCCTTAGGCATTGGTGCTGCACCACCTGTCATAAGTACCAAGAAGTACTTTTTCGCTTTCGTTGAGTTAGGATAATCTATAACAATGCCGCCATAAAAACCTGCTTTCATTGCTTGCGATGTTACCATTTCAATTTGATCAGCATTTTCGGGATAAAACTGAAATACGGCGCGGGCTGTTCTTGTAAGGCTGGCGAAGAGCGTAGAGAAAAATTTATATAAACGCTTGTGAGGATTGTGTGATGTTTTATCTGCATTACAAAGCCATTGTAAAGCAGAAATCGAAATGGCACCATCGAAAGTACCAGGTTTAAAAGGCATACCTTGCCCCATATCTCCTAACAACAAATCGCCAATAATCTCTCTTTCTACGGCAACATCCAACATCGATTTTGAAATATCTATACCAATCCAAGTATGATCATTATCTTCTAACACACTCCCAGAGAGTCCAGAACCACATCCAATATCCAATAATAGACAGGACTCGTCTTCCGTTAAATTCAATAATTCCAGCGCTCGCTCTGCCATTTCCACTTGGATTTCTATAATTCGTGTGCTAAATTGTACGTATGTATATTCTATTAATTTTTCTATTCTATTAATTTTTTTGTACTTACTTATTAGAATATTTTTTAGCTTCATCATCATTATAAAACTGAAAAAATCTGGTCTTAATTAAAAAAAAAATGTCTTACATATAGTTTTACTTACAATTTCTGGGGGAGCCGAGTGTTCTGGTCTTCTTGCCATTATTTAAATAAATAATTAAATAAAACAAAGAACACATTCACAGTATACCAAAAACCGTACTACTATGTTAGTTTGAACTTAACGTTATTATTTTATTAACAATAAAATAAACTTCTTTTTAGAAACATCCAATATAAACAGTTATAAAAACAATAAAGTCACTGTTCCCACAAAGAAAATTTGTGCTGTTACCTGCACGTGTATACAACAGTGATGCCAGAAAAATTTTTAAATTTTACGTGTGAGTAGAAACAGGTACTTTTTATAAGGTAATCCCAGTTCTGGAATACCAAAAAACGCATTTATTGATATAAACTTACAGAACGATGTCAAATTTATTTGCCTGTGTAGCAAATTCAGTTGTAGGTGTTCGAAAAAAAAACTTTCAGAGTAAACGTAGACCCCTTAACTGAGAAACTAGCGCACTCCTCACTAGTCTTCGGGGCAGCTTGGTTTTATGTGTATGCAAATAAACAAATTTTGACACTTATCAGTAATGTCCACATCAAGGCAAATTCATTACCAGGTAAACCCACTAGCAAATTCGCCAGTCAACTGATATAAGAATTTGTAACGTATTTTTTGAACCGAACATCAAAGTTTGTTTACTTTTGTGAGAAAGTTAAGAAAACTGGTTGTAAATAATTTAATAATTATAATAATAAGAATACAAAATATATTACTTTTCGTAATAATTAATTTAATTTTAACTCATTACACTAATTTAACACGTTCTTTTTAGATTATGTTATATTTAACATACCACATGTAGACAACAAATTTGACGTTCGGCTGCAAAGCGAATTGCCTTCCGACAACCTTGGCACACATTAAGCATCTGGGCATTTGAGATTACTTTATTGAATCTACCTTGAAGCACATATCTGTCAAGTGTTGGTGAAGACAGTTTTTCACAATGAAAAGAATGACATACGTTTTCCCTTTTTGTTTTGATTTTTTCCAACTCATAAATAGTTGCATAAAATGATAAATTTCTTTCGGAACATATAATTTAAAATCATGTCTTTTTTGCGAAATATAACAAGACGTACTTGTCAACGGTGAGTTAGAGAGGATATGTAATTAAATACTTATTAAATATATTTTAAAGTTTTCTGATGTTTCAGCCACAACAAGCAATGAAAACTTTCGGTCCTCTAGCGTCTGATAATATTGGTGCTTCTAATAATAATGCAGGGAAAAAGTTGTTAGTTAGCGATTCTTGCATAAAAAAATTGGAAGAGATATGTGAAAATGGAATTTTTTTGCGCATAACAGTCGAAGGAGGTGGCTGCTCCGGATTTCAGTATAAATTTGATCTAGATAACAAAATGAACGCAGAGGATTTGCAGTTTGGAGAAGATAAAGCAAAAGTTGTAATAGACAACGTTTCCTTAGATTATTGTATCGGAGCCACTGTTGATTACCATTCAGAATTGATTCGTTCAGGATTTCGTATACTTGCAAATCCTTTAGCTGAAAAAGGATGTTCTTGCGGCGCTTCTTTTGCAATTAAATTGGATTGATTGGAAAAACATGTTTATGTATTAATATATAAATCTTAAGTTAAACAGAAAGAAACATTTTTCATTAAATACGCAATATATTTTAAATATATACAAGGGACATTGACCTAGATGCTGGTGTCTAGTATGCAAATAAGAAAGCAATAATATATTTGAGAACCCATTCTGGCTATCTTATTTACTTGCAGCCAGTTGTTCACTTAGACTTATGATCTGTTCTGTCAACACACTAATTTGTTCATCATAATTAACACGAGTTGTAGTCTAGAAAAGAATATTTTTTTATAAAACAATACTTTCTTTGACATAATTCTTACCAAATCTTCTTCTAATAAATGCAAAGCCTGACTAATGCTCTCCAGTTGTTCATCTTTGCTCTTCAGTTCATGAGTGGCATTTTCGAGACAATTTTGTAAATGATCAATTTCTATTACAAAACTAGCAAGACGAGATTCAATAAAAAGTTTTTCTCTTAGTAGATCCTCAAATTTCTTTCCAAAATTATTAAACAAAATCAATTCTTTGGTTATTGGTATTATTTGATCAGCTTTTATATCTCGTGAACTGCGAATTAAAAATACTAATAATAATGGTGTATTTTTTTGGAAACAATTAAAAAAAAATTACCTTTTACCATCTGTAATAGAAGGTATAGAGCTAATACCTGCCCCTGTAGTTGTGCAACTGCAGTTGAATAACTTTACGTTGAGAGATGTATTGGATTCATCTTTTGCTTTTGATTGAAGGCTATCTAGGTAAAGTTTAGTCAGCTCATACTGTGATCGCCAATGTGCTACCTCTTTTTCCAAATTTGTAATGCGATAGTCTGCTGCTATTATTTGTTGTGAATTTTGCTGTATTTGATTATTATTGAAGGGTGTATAATCACTGCCTGATGCACTCAATGCATCTTCACTGCCCAACTGAAAGTGAAGTGTATTAATGAAAATTTGAACTTACCGTCAATGGAACTGAAATTTATAACAAACCATACTGGCAGCCTCAACCAGCTTAGTTTCTAATTCTTGATTACGAATTTGCAATACTTCCATATCTTTTCTCAGTCGTTTTTCTATGTCAGCGTGTTCTAGATTCCGCTTTTCAACAAGTTCTTCCATACTTTGTACACGTTCTGTATGCATTTGCAAACTTCTCTCCTTGTCATCAATCTATTTGTTTTAAATACGAGTGTTAAACAAAAATGCTGCGTATTTTCAACTCATAAAATTACCAGAGAGGTCAATTCGGCATTTTCCATAATTTTTTTTTTTAATTCTTCGAATATTAAAGTGTCTTGCGAGAAGTCATTTTTCGGGCTTCCCATTAAATTTACTTGTTGCGCATCTAATTTATCAATATTTCCTTTCTTTTTGCTATATCTTTCTTTGTTTCTAGTTTCGCTTGAGACCAGATCATCTTGTAAAGCAGCTACACGAAGTTCTAGTTGTTTATTTCGAAATCCTAAAGAGTCAATTTCTTGTTCGGCACGCCTGACGATGGTTTCCTTTTGTTTCAGTTGGTCTCTTAAAGTAGAACCCTTAGCCTGATCTTCTAATAAAGCTTTCCTTAGAACAGAAGCTTGAGCTCTTAACTATTCAAAATTAAAATAAACTTTCAGATAATGGGCGTTTATAACAGTGGTACGTTTTCCATATAAGTACTTACCTTAGCATATTCATTTGCCAACTTTTGATACTTATCTATGGGCACAAAATTCTCCATATTTTTCGACAAAAAATTAAATAAGTGAAAAAAAACAAATCATTATATATCAAGTATCATTCAAATGAAATAGCAGTACCTAAAGTACATTTGTGAAAAGAAAAATATAAAAAGTTTAATCTTTTTCGTTTCTTCTTCGTTTCATATTCATATAAAACCTACTCTGGTTTTCAATGACAATTAATTTACATGAAGATTTAGTTGGCAACACAAATAGTTAGTGCGATGGTAACTACAAGATAAATTTATTTGTCAAATATTAAATAGAAAGCGGTGATTTTTAATAGAGTAAACAAAAACTTTTAAGATCCAATTCTTCTAAGTCTTTTAAATCTATAATGTCAAGTAGTTCAGTAGATTTAAGCTCATACCGCGATCAACATTTTAAGGTATATTTTTGTTTAAACATGTGCTTGAGATGTAAATAAATAAATAAATTTTTAGGGGTCCCGGTCTGAACAAGAACGAGCCTTGCGAGACACCACCACATTATATATTGGAAATTTATCTTTTTACACAACGGAAGAACAAATTCATGAACTATTTTCGAGATGTGGTGAAGTTAGGCGGATAATAATGGGCCTAGATAAATATAAAAAGACTCCGTGTGGATTTTGTTTTGTAGAATATTACCAGAGAAATGAAGCTGAAATGTCTATGAGGTACATAGTATGAGACCAAAATGTTATACAAATTATTTTGTTTACATCTTTTTCTAGGTATGTTAATGGAACTCGTTTGGACGACCGATTAATTCGTGTTGATTGGGACGCCGGCTTTATTGAAGGTAGGCAATACGGTCGTGGCAAAACAGGTGGACAAGTGCGTGATGAATATCGTACAGATTACGATGCCGGGCGGGGCGGTTATGGAAAGTTATTATCTCAAAAACTTGTTCCAAATACTGATAGTCGATGATTGTAAAAATTATACTTTGCTAAACAATAAATGGTTAAATAGAAATGGCATTCATAAAGTAGTACTTAATCTGGTTGTACATACCCAATTGTGAATAATAATTATGGTTTTTAATGAAATTTAGAAGTTTTTATTTAATAATTTTAGTTAGTGTGGTGTATCATGTGCGATCATTTAATTTTAATATTTCAATTTCTGACATAAAAGGTTTGAACTAGTTCAAAGTGTACACATTTGTTGCAATGTGTTCTCAATATGTACTTAGAAACATATAAAATTATATATGTAACCGTTGACTTCAAAATATAGTTTCTAAATTTCATTCATTTAATATTTTAGCACTTACAGAATGCTTTTATTAAATAAATTAAAGCTTCTAATTTTTCTTCCGGCGTGTGAGGTAAAATTCAAAATGCCTTCGCACTTACAGAGACCGTCATCTGCGTCGGGTGGTGTTACCACTAAAAATTTCCCTCCTCTGGGTACATTCCTTCACGGAATCGCTTTCCGCCCCTTACTCACCCTTCTTGACCCTTGACCTTAATATCCATAACTATTTCTTAGTAAATTAAATCTACGTTTTTTTTCTGCAAAACGAAACTTCACTGCAGGTTACTAATCGGAAAATTTAATTTAAGACAAATTCAATTTTATTTGGTAACAAGTGCATACACTAAATGAGAATTATTGTACATACTATAGACATACCTTGTTGCCAGGATCTTTTTCAAAGTTTTTCTCTGATATTGGAATTCATTGGGTAGGAATTGACGATCTTTCCTGATTTCAATGTGTTCATTTAAACGTCAAATTATTGATTTTTTCAATTCCCAATTAGAGAAAAATCAATGAAATCTTATTCAATAAATATACTGCTTAAATTTTTTTTCTCTAACCAGTAGGATTTACTGAAATGTTTACTGCAGTACGTCCCCCATCTATGATATACATATGTACATGTATACTTCCAAAAGTTTAGGACAATTTCCTGATATTCAAACGAGTGAAATTTTCATAAATTTCATGAATTTCAAAAATTTGTTTAATCACAAAATGGTTTCCGTAAACCAAACCATATACTTGTTTTTATTTCTTTTAATTTGTTACCTTAAATTAATTTTAATTTTATTCTAATACTTTATTAATCCTTGAAAGCTTTGATTCTATTGATATTAAATAATTTTTTTAAACCTTATTTATCCAATTAAAAATTTCAAATTTTTTCATTAACGGTTTTTAATTTATTTTATTTCATAAAATAATGTATAATTTGATATAGTATTAATAATCAAATATATTTTAGTATTCTCTTTAGTTCACTTTTTTCCAATGCTGTTAGCCAAAGAACAACTTAGTCCTGTTCCGTCTGGTTCAACATTTAATTCCTTTACTTCACAATTTTCTACTACCATAGAAAAACGTTTGCCACGTATTCCTCCTAAAGGTGGCAAATCAATTGTCAAATCCAAAGCTTTTGCGAATGATGCTGCTGGATCAGCTAACATTCGAACTTTACCAGCTGCATTATGTTCTTTTCCCCAGGCAGACATCACAAAGGGGTCATTCACAGAAACACAAATAATGTCATCCAGTTTTTGATCAGATTTTAAGGTCTCAGCAGACGAAACATACCCAGGTAAATGAGTCTAAATTAGCATTATTAGAGAAATAATTACATGAAGCTTTTGTATCTTGCCTTTGAACATCCAGGTGTAAAAGCTCCAGGAACGCCAAAAATTATTATTTTTTTGTTAGATGCCAAATCAGTTGTATTGATTTTGTTGGCCGGTGAATCTTCAAACAGATCAACGGATGGAATTTTATCTCCAACCTTAAACAATAAAATTTTGCAAATGAAAGCATTTACAGATATAGTGTACATATCGTGATGAATTATTCTTAATTAAAATGATGTACCTACATATGTATGTATAACTGTATAATTTTATATTTACAGTGGCTCACAGCTTATTTTATGCAGTGGACTTTTTTTTCTTTAAAGCTGTATAAAAATAAAACTAACAAAAAATTAAAAAAGAATTTGGTATTATTTAAAACAGAAAACACTATTTTTTAATAAACAAAAATCATTTAATCCAAAAATCTATATTTAAATAACTTAAAACTGAAAAAACAAAAAATTCATCGTTTTTTCATCTCACAGCTTATTTTAGGCAGTTACTTCTTACTGTAACGGTACCCCCATACATTGTTGTTCTTTTTAATTTTTTTTTTCTACCTTACTTCTGACAATATTAGGCTTTGAATTCTTAGTCGAATATTGCAACGTGAAGCGACTGTTAAGCAAAAATTGAAATGAGCCCTCGTACCACAATAGAGCAACGCGAATTAGTCTTAAACCATTTCAAAAATGGTCATTCGCAGCGGAAAATTACAGAAATGGTAAATATAAATGCTTCTACGGTTCAAAAAATCATTGAGCGGTTCATTCATGAAAATCGTGTTCATGACAAAGGCAGAACGGCGGCAAACAAAATTTTCAACGAACACGATGAGCGCTATATTTTAAGAAAAATAAGGGCAAACCCAAAGATCTCAGCTCCAAAACTGGCTTTTGAAGTTACAGCAGACTTAGACAAACAATGTTGCGTCGAAACGGTTCGTCGTGTTTTGCGCCAACATGATTTTCATGGCCGAGTTGCACGCAATAAACCTTTCTTCAACCCCAAAAACAAACAATGCAGGCTCAAATTCGCTAAAGAATATGTTTCGAGGGCTGCCGAGTTTTGGAATTCGGTTATTTTCGCCGACGAATCGAAATTTAACATATTCGGTTCAGATGGTATGTCATATGTATGACGGAAGCCAAATACAGAGCTCAAAAAAGAAAACCTAAAGGCAACAATGAAACATGGTGGCGGCAGCGTTATGGTTTGGGCCTGTATGTCGGCCGCTGGTACTGGAAATTTAACATTTATTGACACAACCATGAATAAATTTAGTTATCTTCAGATTCTAAAGGATAACTTGTTGGAGAGTGCAGAGAGACTGGGTATAAAATCAGATTTTCGATTTTACCAAGATAACGATCCGAAACACAAATCGCGTATTGTGCAAACTTGGTGTATATACAACTGTCCACATTTGATGACGCCACCAGCACAGTCGCCAGACCTTAATGTAATAGAAAATTTATGGTCGATTTTAGAAACAAACATAAGGAAACATAAAATTTCTAACAAAACTGATTTAATGAACGCACTGAAGACTGAGTGGCGGAATATTTCGCCTAGTGTTACACAAAAACTGGTCGCATCTATGCAAAATCGTCTCAAATCTGTCATAGACAATAAAGGATATACCAAATATTAAATTATATAATTAACAGTCGTAATTTCGAACTATACAAAAAAATTAGTGCCTGCATAAAATAAGCTGTGAGATGGAAAAAAGATGAATTTTTTGTTTTCTTAGTTTTAAGTTATTTAAATATAGATTTTTGAATAAATGAAAAAGTCCACTGCATAAAATAAGCTGTGAGCTACTGTATATATTTTAAATGTAAAAATTAATCTTGAAATCCAAAAATATTTACATACATATGTATATATGTACGTGAAACCTAACCAACAATGTTTTTAATACATATTTTAGAAGTCTTGTCAATTACTATTATTTCTCACCCATGCCATAATTGTAACAATTTGAAACACATTTCTCTAAACCTTTCTTTCGTATTACAAAATTACATAAGTTCTTAAATTATAAGAAATATATACTAAATATGATGTTTCTTTACTAATTTTCCGCACATACCTTTATTGGAGCCATAATACTTATTGATGAGGATAGTTGGCGAATTGAATATTTCTTTAACAAATAATTCCCTAAAATGTTGCGGGCTATTTGCATTTTTACACCGTCTACTTGCACCAACTTGCACTCCGCTCTCAGTTGCTCTGCTATCAGCAAAAGATAAAATATATGAAAATAGTGAAAGAAGAAATCGTTGAGTATAAAAAGTGTTACCAACTGTTTACCTTTTTTACGAAATTAATACATATCGGGAATCAATTATTATATTCTATGCTTTTTGTAAGTATTACAGTATATACTGCCAACAGATGCCTTAATGCTGGCGACACATGCATCATTACCAATATTACGAAGGAGTTTGTGGCAGCATGTAAATACCACTGGTTCTATGGTCTTGCATGAATTCCAGTAGGCCAGCTTATAGAGCCACCTTCCCCAGGAAGTGCTCATCCAAGAACCTCCGCAGAATTCGTCCCGAGGCGGGCGCCTCCTCTCGCCTGATTGTCCACAACCTCTGCCCGTACCCACACCAGAGATATCCTTGATCGCGTCGCCAACTCATTCAGTGAAGACAGGCGCGAGCGGACAAGGTTGGATGCGATATACACCACCGTGAGGGACCTTATAGCAGGCTTGCTATCCGTAATGACGATATCCTTGTCCGATATCGGCCTGTACTTCAGCCAGTTCACAGCCGCCACTCCGGGCTGAAGAACGCTGGCAGTAAGGTTAAATTACGCCAAGAAATTACGATAGTAAGATTTTTTTATTTAAAAGGTAATAATGTTACAAAAAGATACAATTGTACGTGCTTCAACTCTGAACTACATTTTCTGACATGCGCTCGATATCATCAAGGCTAAAATTCTTTAGTTTTTCTTCAAAATCGTCCATAAACCTTCGAGTGAAAATTTCTGATTGGGATTCATTATAGTATTTGCGAAAAGACCGATATATAATATCACGGACTCCTTGTTTCATAACAATCAAATTTAGTTTTGTACCATCTTTAATGTTGGGATAGAACGATATATTTTCTCGATCGTTTAAAGTGCGTCCTAAAAGCAAAAGTTTTTGTGTGGAATGCGGAATTTTTAAAATTTGTTCAATTTGTTGCTTAATTTGGAGAACTGTGGTGAGAGGCGTTACCTACAATAGAAGATAAGTATTACCGCCTGTAGAAAAGTAATACAATTAGTTGTTCATATATACTAACATCAAGAGTACAATCCTGCCCTTTAAGCACTTTGATTATTATTTGCATTTTAAATATAGTGTCTTGAATACACTGTCTTCTAAATTGTTTGCGAATATGATGGCAAATGAAAACAGATGTTTTCAAAATTGCTAAAAATTTTGCATCATTGGTTATACAACGCATTAATTGGTAACTCACAAAAGTGTTTACAAATAGCATATACAACAACGGAGGTAGAGTTCATAAAAAGAAAACGTGAGTCCGATCACAGGGGAGATGTGTAAACATCTAGAAATGAAATCTTTTTAAAAAATGTTTTTGTATTCATTTTTTTATTTGCCTACGATAACATAATATTCGACAATTAGTGAAAATTAGTAGCTACTACTACTACTATTGCGCACTAGATGGTGTTAGTGTATTTCTATGCAGCTGTTAAGTTTCTCGGTACTTCTTGTTGTCCGTATGATTGCACTCATACACAGCTCACGCCGCGTTATTACAATCTTACTCAAAATTTGTGATTGTATTGTGAAAAAGATATTTACCCCTTAGGCAAAGTTTATTAATAAAAAGTTATCGCGAGGTCGAATTTATAAATTTTTTCAGCAAATAGAGCAAAACATGTGTCTTGAACAAAAATTTATAGTTATATACTTTCGGGAAACGGGTGCTGTACTTAAATGAATCAAGAAAAAAATACGTAAACCGTCTTTTACGCTGTTAAATGATAAAGTTTGCCTTTAAAATTTGTCACATAGTGTTTGTATAAAATCATTTAAATTGACGTGTGTGACGTTGGCTGCACGCAAGTTTTAAACAACTTTAATATTTTATTTGTTCATAAGAATAGCAGTCACATGTTTTCATGCGTGTAATTTGAAACATACAAGTGGAAATAAAATTTTAAAGCAAATTATAACAAACTTTTAAAACGACGAATGCATAACAGTATCAGCCGTGCCTAAACAAAAGTGGAAGCGGAACGTTTTTCCTGCTTAGCTTTTACGCTGAAATACCATACCATAATCAAAAAAATAAATATAACAACCCTGATTATTTTAACAATAAAGTTTATTGTTGTTTGCAATTTTTAAATAAGAATTTTATAAAAAAAAGTTTAAACAATGAGTTATATGGACGATTTAAAGGATTTACTTACTTCCATTTTCTAAAAAATATTTTTTTATGTTTATTTCTTTAACAAAAACAGGGTTATCAAAAAAATAAATATAACAACCCTGATTATTTTAACAAAAAATTTTAGTGTTGTTTGCAATTTTTAAATAAGCATTTTATAAAAAAAAGTTTAAACAATGATCAACTTTTGTTAAATTTTCTTTTCGCTTGTATAATAATACTACGGTTAAGAAATAAAACAAGAAAGAAACAAAAAAGAAGAGAGAAAGAACAAACTTGACGGTATCGTCAAGTCCGTACACCTTCCCATTCTCTCTTCCCTGCTCTTCCAAATACTCAAGATTTGAATTATGAGTTACGTTATTGAAAGACTGAAGTAAACAAATAACATAGCATTTACACATATGTGTATTTTTTTGAAATTTCTGTTGAGTTGAGTTGAGTAAAAATGTGTCTGTGGTAGCAAAAAAGTGCGAGTAAATTTCGAATTTCAAGAAAGTGGTTTCAAGTGTAAATGCTATACTAAATAACAAGTGTGAGTGAACTAAAATTGAAAGCGCACAACTGTTTACTGTCAGATATTCACTTATACCAAATAAATCAAAAAAAAGATATCAATAATTTCAAAAATGTTTGTGACATCGTGGGCCAGCCAGTAAATGTGCACATTTTTTATCTTCTAAAAGAACGGAAACAATATTGATTCTGTAATTCCTTCCAACTGAATGAAAATAGTTAAAAATAAATAAAGAGAATAATAATAATTAAATAAATTAATTCAACAAAGTACATGTAGTTCATATAATCAATGGGTATATTTTTACATCAAATATTTTTAAAGCTGTTAGATTTTCTTCACGTTTTAGAGTACTCAATGTAAAAATTAGTATTCACGTTCAGGTTTTCGCAAGTTCACTGTAAGTATGCAAATACCGACCGACTGATTTTGACCAAGTAGTCACCTTTTTTAGAGCAAATTGAGAGGAGTCTACCTTGTACAAATATATCTTGTTAAGTGATTTGTGCTCACTTGTAAAAGTTGTGTTCAACACAAAGTATATTTATGCGTAACATGGGGGTTACACGTACAAGTTTTGCCTTTAAAAAATCTAATTTTTTTACTAAACTCATACTTTTAAAAATTTGAAGAGAGTTTGCTTTCAAATTTGCTGTGCAACTTTTGTTTCAAATTATGGGCAAGAATACAGCTGATACCTATTCTTATGAATAACGAAGCCATATTTATAAATGAATTTGCTTGTAAATTGCTCAAAACTTGCGTGCAGCAATTTACTGAAAGCCTTCAAATGCCTTTAAAGTGTTGATGTTCCGATAATATCAGAACATTTTGGACGATTACCTACTATTGCTATTTAGCATTGGAGTATTTTAAATTCCGAGATTCATCAAATATAAGAAAACCAAAATTAAAAGTCCTTTCCATTTTGCAATCAAATCAATGGAAAAAATATTTCTGCAGCTTTAAGAACAACTATTTTAACTCTGGATTCGATGGGCTTGTCCGTTTCAAAATTTTTAGCACAATTCAGCTGATAGCAATCCACAATCACAGCAGAACGCCCTCCTTCGTCGGTATTGTGTAGCACCGGCGAAGTAAAATAATAATAAAAATGGGTACTAAACCGAAGCTTCAGCACTGCTATGAGTATACCCAAAGAACGTGCGAAAGCAGAGCTGTAAAATAATTAATTAAGATTCAGCTCCTGTCGTTTGTCCTACTATCCCTTCCTATAGTTCCAGCACAATGCTTCGCATGTGTAGGAGTCATCTCATAAGTGCTGGTCCCAGATAAAAAAAAAATAAAAAAACTCAAAATTTTATTTACTCACTTTGAAAATTACAAATTTTGAATTTATTATAACCTTTTGACATTTCAAATTATCGAATTCGCCTTTTTTCAAACAAATTTGGTTGCGACTAAATGATAGTGAATATGGCTTGGCAGGTTCAAAAGAAAATTTCACAAAAGCTGATCAGGTAAACTTGATTTTAGTGAATTACCATGGTTGTTTTAAAGTACTTTTTCGTAAACAAATTTCTAATTTTGAGAGTTGGCAACACTAGTAATTCAGTCACTTGGCTCGTTGCAACGTTGCGGTAGTTTCGCTGAAGAAAAACGAAAGAAGAAAAGAGAGATTTTTGCTAATTATTTTAATAAAATTACCTAATTAAACTTTTGGTGAAAAAATGCTTTAATATGTTTATTTAAAAGGCAACACCTGCTTTTAATACGTAATAAAACTAAAGCTTTAAATATTTTGTATCAGTTTTGCTTTGTCTTCCATTACACTTTCTAGGGTGATTGAAAGCGTGAAAGGAAAAAAAAATATTCGCAATAACCCGTATCTATTTAGTAATTGTTAAAAATTGAAGAGAATAAAAGTCAAGTTGAAGTGTGTAAGAAAAGAAATAAGAGAAAATTTCAAAGGTTGACAAACGCGTTTATAAGTGCGTGTGTGTTATTAAAACGCTGCGTGATCCCCCACCCTTGTAACAAATTCTGTTCTACACCTTGTCTTACAACAAGAAGATTTTCCTGTGTTGGTAAATTTGTGGAAGCTTTTTTATTACGAATAAAAATTTGTATTTAATGTTGTCAAATTTTAATCGAGGCAAAGAAAAATTTAATAAAATATTTCATCGTCAAGGGGTGGGTATATACATTATGTATTTTATTTATAATTAGTATTTGTAGAATTGTGTTTTATCTACTAAAATTAAATTTAAAAATTTTTTTTCTGACGCTGTTTATAAACGATTACGTACATAGATGTATCTGTGTAAATTCTATTAAATTAACATTGTATGTAAATATATATCCACCTATGTTAGTCCATATGTAGATAAATATACATACATTGAAAACATCATCATTTATGATGATTTCTTCAAATACATACCAACACAAAGATATTTATACTTGTTGCCTACTTACGTCCGCCATTTGTTTTGATGAAAATAACTCTACTCTCTCCTAATTTTTTACAGTGGCTTGGATGCTAATAAAATATAAAGAAAAAGATCATATACATACTTATTTATGTCCATATATTTAAAGTTTTATAGCTTAGTATATAGTTCAATAATATATATCGTACGCATATTTGCTAAACCAATGGAATATTTCTCAGTTTACATACAATAGATAATTAAGTACGTACATACTTACATGTGTATATAATTTATTTTGCATTTATTGGACAATTCCAAGGCGTCTTTACAAGGTGGTGGCGAATGTTGTACTTGCACGCGTTTTTTGATCGAGATATGTCAAAACCAACTAATGCAAAAAACAATGTGTTTTTGACGTTAGTTGCGCAAACGTAAATACAGCAAAAAATTGTAGCCTGTTTTAACAAGCCCACCTTGTTTGTTACGCCTCGGACAATTCATAGTAGTTGGACCACGTCCAGACTGAAACATTTGCTGCATACATTTTCATACATTCTTCTTTGAAACTGCATTCGTGGCCACAACAATAAGGTATTGATCCGTGTTCTTTTATATTGGAGAATTTTTCTTAAAGCAAGTCTGGTGTCTAATCACCGTATTCGATAGCGAGTAAACTATCGTATCGTGTAATATTTCGATACGTATCGAGTAACCAAATCATCTTATGTATCGAATCGTAATTTTTAGAAATTCTAATAGATTCCCAAACAACTTTTATGCAAAAAAACAGGTTTTGTAATTTTAATTTTAAACAAAATTTTTGTTTGCTTTTAAGTCGTTCTTTGAGTTTTGCAAAATATAAAACACTTTCGGCGCTTAAATGAATTGTTTTTTTCCATACGATATACATAGGAGTATCGAATGATGTAACGTATTTTGTTACTCGTTATCGAATGCCATCATTCATGGGAAAACGGGAAAGAAGAATCGATTGTAGCGAAAAGTTACTTCATTCCCATCTTTGAGGTGTCTTCATGTGATTGGCTGTGTGTTAACATTTCGGCAGTTTTAAAGAAATGAAGAAACTTTCTTCAAGAAAAATTGATGAATGTAAAAGCACACTGGGCAAGGCGTATCAAAAAAGGTTGGGTTGTTAAACAGGTGGAAAATTTTTGATGTACCTACGTTTGTGCAATATACGTCAAAAAAAACATTGTTTTTGTAATATTTGCATTATTTGTTTTTGACATATCGCGAACAAAAAAAATGTGTGTGTAGTTAAAGAAGCCTTGCACACTAGGTCATATGCATTTATTTTTTCTTCTCGTTTTTTCAAGTTTCATTTACTTAGTGGTCACGATTTTAATTGCCCAACTTTTTCAGAATTTTCTTCTGAACTTGCTTTTATGTTCACTTACGACCAAGGGGTATTTATTAGGTGTATGCAGCTCTAAAAAAATGAACACAAAAAACAACAGGAATTTATTTTTGTAAATTAACTTTGGATTGTCAAAAATAGAATACTTATTTATGCATGCCTTAATTGCTTTTGCAACTCTCTCTCAAAATAAATTGTTAATTGCGCGATCTCTCAAATTATACAAATGAGTAAAATGTAAACAAATTTTGACAGTCAAGTATAAAATACTTGTAAAACACATGGCGAGTTGTACATACCTAATAAATAGATCTTGCATACGACAATTTCATCGGCAATTTTTGTTTTGTGTAGCTGTTATTTTCTTACAATTTTACAAATTTAATTAAGTAAACAATAATATGTACCACGCTTTTAATTAATATTTCTACACTAAAATAAATTTTTTGTACTTTTTTATTTTGAAATATTTAGAACGTTTCATTTTTATGTTTAATTCAAATTATATATAAATAATTTACACACCAAAAAGCGAAACACCGAATAAAATAAATATCAACTAAAAAAGAACGAATGAGAGAATTGCCGAGTGTCGCCGATTATTTTTCCCTTTTCATCCCCTCACCGCAGTGTCGACAATACCAACCAATGTTGTCACTTCGTGTCACGGTGACGGGTTAAGGCTTTTATGGCGTTTTTCGTGTCATTGTGCTAAATCTCCTGAGCATAGCCGACTAAATCTTTTGTATTGTTTATGTCATTGTGTCGGTTGATGCCAGACTCTTTGGTGATGAAGGATTAACACTGATCACCGGCAGTCGTTCAAGCGGCGATCATCTCGGTGTAGTCTGCAATACAGAAGAATAGATATTTTATTTGATTTTTTCTCGCGTTGAGCATGACAGGCCGATTCAAAATTGACTTCTGCAACATACGTGGTCTAAGGGCAAACTCTTCTCTGTCTATGGTCACGTTTGTCTCCATTGGTCGGATGTTTTCGCCTTAGGTGAAACCCATGTGTTTGAGAATGCTGACCCACAGGGTATCACCTCCTACCTCTTTTCCGTCTACACAGACGCAATGAGGGTGTGTACCAGTGCCAGCAATCTTAAGGCACGCATGATCCCGAATTTAGCTGTCTTTGGGTTAAATTCAAAATCAGGGCACATCTTTTGCATTTCGGGTTTCCTTATAGATGCCCTTTCAAACACTATAAAGGAGATCCTCGAAAATGACCCGAACAGTGAAATCGTTATTGCTGGTGATTTCAATGTCCATAATTTATCGTGGATCCGCCATTCGAGCCATACAACTCCAGGAGGCTAATATGCTGAGCTATTCGCAGCGCACAATCACCTTTCGCAATTAGTGAATGAACCAACACATATTTCATGTGTTGACGGGCACCAACACAACACCCTCGACCTTTTTCTTACTTCACACCCTGACAAGTATGAAATGAACATTAGCGCACTTCTCGGTAATTCGGATAATTGCACCATTTCTGCCTCCTTTTCGTTTGCGGAACTTCGAGGCGTTTCACGGCCAGCTACGAAACATTTGAAATATATTTACGACTGGGCACGTTGGGCTGTCTCAACGATTTCTTTCGGCATTTCAATTGGAGGCTCTGCTTCCTTGATAATGATGTCAATGCCATGGCTGAAGTAGTCCTAAATATAATATTGCTTGGTATGGAAAACGTTCATTCCATAGAAGCATATTTCGATTAGGCCTAGACCGAAGTCTTGGTTTAATGAGACGTGCAGACTTGCAGTCAGCTCCAGAGGGGAAGCATTTAGTATCTGGTGGAATGATAAAAACGCGGGTACTAAAATGATGTGTAGAAATGCGAGAACTTCGTGTGCCAAAGTGTTAAGACGTGAAAAACCTTTGTGCGAGCAGCGTCTTCCCGCTAAAGTTCTTACTGCCCCACGGCGAAGTAAAAGCTTTTGGTCATTCGTTAAAAGAGTAAAGAAAAATGCTAGTTCTTTTATTTCGGCTCTTTTGAAGGATGACCAATTATTCACTGACCTGGATTAGTTTGCAAGTAACTCCCACTTTCCGGAAATAACCAACCACTCCCCGTTGTCGCGAAAGGATCCGTAACTACGGCAAAGATATACTTTCTAGCTCGTGCATTTAAAAATGTTTTCGCAGACCTCAACATAAACAATTCTCCTGAGCCGGATGAAATTCCTGCACTGGTTTTAAAACAGTGTTCTTCGACGTAAGCACGTCCTTTGTCAATTCTTTTCAGCACTCTGTACCATGCGGGTCAATTCCCAACGTGCTGGAAGGTTGCAAATGTAACGCCGATCCCCAAAAAGGTGAGGCAAGCAACCCTGAAAATTATCGCCCAATCGCAATCGGTTCCGCTATTTTCACAGTGATGGAAAGTATGATGAACTTCCACCTAATAAAATATCTAGAGTCAATATGGCTTTCGTAGAGGACGACCTATTCGTCTTCCTTTCGGAAAAATGGTGCAGTTCTATTCACCATTTCGGCGAAAGCTAAGTCGTGGCCGTTGATATTTCTAAAGCATTGCATAGAGTGAGTACTTCGTGTCCACCCCGAAAAGTTGGAGTTAGTGCTGGTTTGGGAAAGGTATCACAAGGCTCCATTCTTTCTCCTACCATATTTCTTATCTTTCTTCATGACCTTCTATGTCAAACTTCCAACCCTATCCACTCTTTTGCAGATGACAGCAGCATTTGTCACTCATATTTATTTAGTCGTAGGCCAACATCGACCATGAATGCAGAGCCTACAATATTATAGGATATGGCAATATGGTGGCAATGCACTCACAATGAAAAATTGTCCAAGAAATTGTGTACGTTTAGACTGTTGTAAGAATTCTGTACAATTTCATTATCACACAATAAATTTATCTTTAAAAAAAATTGTCTGTTCCCACGGTTGTCAGATTATTCTTCCAATGGTATTATTGTACGTTGCACTAAATTAAGCATATGTGACAATAAGAAATGACTGTAATATGTGTGGCAATTACGTATCAATGGAAATGGAGGGTATTCTCACGATTGTCAGAATTGCGACAATGTTATTGTTATACAATGCACGGACAATACATTTTATGACAATGTCGCCACTCAAAAATCGTGAGCTCACACAGTTGTTCAACATTTTATTACAATTTTTCTGTAAAATATTGTACTATATTACAATCGTGTGTACATATGTAGCTTTAGTCTGAAACTGCGGTTGAACCCAAGAAATTTTTGGTTTTGTAGTCAACGTGCAGACTACTTAAGTCCTCGGTCTGAACTATGAAGTGAAAATGCAATCGACTCTCGAAAAAATTCAAATGTTTCACAGTCTGAACGAGGTGTATGGTATGTTTATTTTTATAAAATTTTTTTATGTTTAATTTTTTGCATTTACTTGGGGCATTTACAATGTCTGTTATTAAGTCATATTGTCATAATGTCTTCATATTTTAAAATAGTTTAAACAAATTGTTGTTGTACTTCAAACAAACAAGTTAAAAATAATAAAACCTTTTTAGTTATGTTTATTGTTTTGTCAAAAAATAACAGTAGAAATGAACGTACTTTGACAGCTATGAACAGCGTTGCCGTTGTAGGTTATTTTCCACCAAAATTGTTTAAATTTTTGTTAGTGTGGGATGTGAATATTTTTTGCATTTTGGTTACTTTTTCCACCCTCAGGAATACTAAATGTGTAAATTTTTTTATATTTTACTTGTAAAGTTTAAAAATCAGGTTTTATACTGCGTTTTTTGGGAAACACTGTTAACAGCTATTTGTTTTAATAAAAATCTTTGCTGTTGTAAAAAATTCAAGACTGCTGCAGCAGAAACAAAAATAAAATAACACAGTATTTAAATCCAAAATAGATAGGAAATTTATTTGCACGGATTTATTTGTTTTAAATTGAAATGGTGTATGTACATAATGTTTTTATCTACATTTTTTTATATAAAATATGTGGCTAGTGGAAAAGAAATTGATTACCGATTGATTATTTTTATAAAATAAAACATTCTGGTATTTTTTAATTTTTTAATTTTTTAAACAAATTATGTTTGCAGAAATTGTGGCAACACTGTCTATGAGTTGATATCCGTCAACAAAGTATCCATTGTGCCAATCTCATCCGTCGGTACATTTATGTAATTTGAAAAAGTCAAGGTATGACGGATTTTATGTGCCCCGGCCGTTAAAAGTTGGCCAACTTTAGTACTTTGCTTTGACGAAAACGTACTGAATGTGACAAAGCTTATAAGAAAACGAGTTAGTTGTCAGTTGAAAAAGGTAAAGTATGAAGGATGACGGATCTATGTGCCCCGGCCTTAAGAAACGCGTCTAAAAGTAGAAAGTTGCCCAACTTGTGCGAGTTAGAAGTGTTGCCAACATTTGTTGTAACTTGGAAAGACATTGAACGAACTTTTCGACAGAAGTTTGGAACTCGTTGACGTGCTCAACACGTATTTGTACGTTCACCTTATATGGAGGTTACACGCTCAATTTTTCGCTTTCAAATTCGCTGGGCAACTTTTGTTTTAAATTATGCGAAAGAAAACAGCTGCTATCTATTCCATTTTGATAAATGGTCACACATATACGTATATATATATATATATGACTATTTTTGGTTAAATAACACACACAAATATAAATATTGACGCGAATATTGATGCGTGTAGCATCCACTTAAGAATTGTTCTTTAAATCATTACGGCTGTATTATTTATACTTCATATCCATATTCATATTATAAAAGTGGGCACAAACTGTACAAATTTATTATTTTAAAAATATTTTCGTTGCTGAACTGTGATGCCATTCTAGCTTTTTGTTTCTTTTTTACCAAACATAGTTACCGCGTTCATCGCATAAGAACACAGCAGTTATATTTTTCTATTTTCATAATTAAATTTTTCAGTAGTGCAGTAATTGTTATTAAATTTTCAATATGGCAACTTTGTTTATCGTTTTATCATTTATTTTTACTGGTATTTCACTACTCGCAACAATTTTAGTTAGCACCGTAGCTGCCAGTTCGAAGAATTTGTATGGATTAGTTAAAAAGCGTGATTGTGTTGAGTTTTTTTTTAACAGTTAGTGGTATATATAAATGCTAAGTTAGCTGCATGAGAACTATCGAGATTCGAGAATATTAAAATGTGTTGATATTTTTATTCAGTAAGGGTAGGCAATAACACTTCCAATTTGAAGAAATTAATTTGGAAAACAAAAAAAATTAAATGTGTTTGCGAAGTTCATAGAGGACTTCAACAATTTTACGGTCAACATAATCGACTTGCTGACCAAGCACTTCGTGTAGATATTGAGCAGATGCTACGGTGAATGACTAGCGCTATCGAGCCACTCTGACTTAATTTTTGTTTCAAAAAATTAATAAGATAAACATCTACAGATTTGGTTCCAACAAGACGTCGCAACTTACCATACAGTACGGTTAACAATCGATTTATATCAAAATCAATTTGGTGACAACTTTATTTCCTGAAGAAGTCCTGTACACTGCCCCTCGTTCGTACGATTTAATGCCTCTGGATTACTCTTTATGAGACTATGTTAAGTTATTGGTTAATGCCGACAAACCAGCAATTCTCGAAGCATTAGAATATTGAAGCCACCATTGACGCCATATGGACAGATTTATTGAAAAAAGTAGTCATAATTAGGCTAAACCAAAAATTGTTTTTGTGTCTTTAATAAAATTTAAATATTCCAACAAATATAATTTCCCTATAAACGAGCAATTAAGAAAATTCTTGTAATACGAGGTTTGTTCAAAATAAAAGGTAAATTTTGTTTTCTTCGATTACATGAGTTCTTGCCAACAGGTCGTACGGTTAAAAAGAATATAACAAGGAAGTTATGCAACGTTTGCGTGATGCCATACGGCTCAAAATATCGGAAATGTATAAATCATGGATTCTGCATCACGATAATGCACCAGCTCACACAACAATGCTTGTTCGTGATTTTTTGTCCAAAAACAACACCCTAATCATGTCTCAACCACCTTATTTACTAGATTTGGCTCCCTGCGAATTTTTCCTATTTCCAAAACTGAAGAGACTAATGATAGGAAAGCGTTTTGCCACAATTGATGAGATAAAGTCAAAATCGAAGAACGAGCTGATAGTCATACCGAAAAGCGCATTTCAGAAGTGCTTTGAGGATTGGAAGACCCGCTGGCATAAGTCCATTACATCTGAGTCGGATTATTTTTAAGGGTACAAAAAAAATTCACCTTTTCTTTTGAACAGACCTCGTATATGTACTTTTAGCACTTTTAATTTTCATTATACAGACATTATACAAATTTCTCTTTGGTTCTGAATAAATTCAAATTAGTATAAATTGATTTTGCGGCGATGGCACGATGGATGGTAGTCTGCACGTTGACTACTAAACCAAAAACAGACATGGGTTCAACCCCAGTTTCAGACTAAAAATTTTTAAAATAAGAATAAACATCTCGCATTTTTCTGATGTGCATTAGTGTGGCTTTGTGTGTCAGTTGTCGGATGGTTTCAGTGGCGAAGGCATAGTCACTGGTCACTGAACAATACCGGCTTCAGCTGATAGCAATCCACAATCGCATCAGAACGCCCTCCTTCGTCGGTATTGTGTAGCACCGGCGAAGTAAAACAATAATAAAGATTGTTCAAATAATAAAAATGGCTACTGAACCGAAGCTTCAGCACTGCTAAAAGAATAAACAAAGAACGTGCGAAAGCAGAGCTGTAAAATAATTAATTAAGCTTCACCTCCTGTCTATCCCTTTCCTATAGTTCCAGCACAATGCTTCGCATGTATAGAAGTCATCTCCTAAGTGCTGGTCCCAGATAAAAAAAAAAAAAAAAATTACATTCCGATTTTTTCAGTCCGTCTTCTGTTAATTATATAACATCTGAAATATAATAGAATTTCAGTGAAAATCTATGGTTTAGAGTATATACATATATATTAAATTTTAAATTTAATAGCAAAATTACTTAAAAATTTTAAATTTTACAGAACTGAAATATCAAATGTCTAGATAACCGGGAATCGGCCTGCTCTGAATTATTTAACTTTAATTTAAAACTCAGTGAACGTAGAGAATTAAGTATTATTCATTAAATGTTAAATAGTGGTGGCGATGGTGGAAGTAGTCTGCACGTTGACTACAAAACGAAAAATTTTCTTGGGTCAACCCCAGTTTCAGACTCATAAAAACATCTCGCATTTTTTGTTTATTTTTGTGGCTTTGTGTCAGTTGTTGTCGGAAGGTTTCAGTGGCGAAGGCATAGTCACTGGTCACTGAACAGTAAAGCCTTCAACTGTATTAAATCCACAGGCACATCAGAATGCCCGCCTTCGTCGGTATTGTACACCGGTGAAGGAAACTAATTACCAACAATAGCTACCAAAACGAAGCTTCAATTTAATACGTCTCAGAGAGCTACAACAAGTGCAAGAATCAGTCTTGTAAGATAGTGAAGCTTCATCTGCTATCATTTCTCCCAATATCCCTTTCCTCTAGTTCCAACACAATGTACACAATTGTAAGGGTCATCTCCTGAGTACTGGACCAAAATAAAAAAAAACATGAAATGCCTTATTTCGAAACTCAGTTTATGCGATAACTTTAAATTTTTAATAGGATGGTGAATGATAACACACAGACAGTAGAAATTACATGTCATAGTTACTAAGAAACAAACTAAATCAAAGCCAAAAAATTAGTATTACTCATTTATATACAGCACGGTGCAAGCACCCACAAGTTTCTTATATAAACATACGAATTTCTAATACATATGTATATTAATATTAACATGAATCCCACATTTTCATTTCTAATTATTTTTTTTAGTTGCTTAATTTGTTTGCTTGTTGTTAAAGTACATAATCGAAATCGATTTGTTGACACTTGTTCTATGTGTTTCATTCGAAAACAGCACATTCATTGCAAACCTAAATATCTTTAATGCGAAAAGGATACGTATAGCAATAAGGTTATAAAAAGTAAAAAATTATAGACAAACAAGTAGTGCACAGCATTACCAATAGAAGAGGCTCCTTAACCCGTTATGGATAATAAGGCAGCATCGATGTTACCATCTGCATCAGCTTCTAAAATGCCAGAGGCAGCGTCTATTGTCAACAATAATAACAACATTAATATTAACACAAAAGTAGCCGCAACTAATGGCATAAAGGAGAATAATAGCAATAATATAACAACGGCCTTAACAACATCAACTTCAATTGTAGTTACAAACACATCAGCTGGCTTTGATAGTAGCGTGGGTTTTTCTAGTTCAACAGCATCTGCTGCACCATTGCAAAATTCAAATAAAAATTCTGAGGTAAGTTCATTTTCCCATTTATTGTTTCACTCATATACATATGTAATTCTATGTTATTTTTTACAATAATTGTTCACCAACTTCAACAAAAATTTTACTAAATTTAGTTACTGTGGTAAACATTGTAATTTCACCAAAAATGTAATGACAATGGCTTTAAAACTTATAGATTATTTTATTTTTTTTTTTTTTTTTACACAATATATATTATTTATTGAATCTTCAAAATCAATTGAACTAACAATAAGTATTCAAATCTTAAGAACTAATTGCTAATTATTATTAAGTACAGCCCAGCTGTACAAAATTATTTATTTCTCGTATAGTTTTATTTCCGCGTCTACTACGTTCGGGCTAGGGAAAGAGTATCCCTTCTTTTCAGTCGAATGAACCCTCTTTCGCTTAAAATATTTCGGGCTAGTATATTTGGATGATCTTAGAGTTTGGTTAGGTATGACGTTGCGTATGTTGTTATCTCTTGTTTGACTGTCGGAATATTTAAATCCTTGTGTATGTTAGAATTTTTTATATACCACGGCGCATCTGTTATCATTCTCAGTATTTTGTTTTGACACCTTTGAATTTTTTCTATATTGGAAGCTGAGGCAGTGCCCCATAGCTGGATACCATAGCTCCATATTGGTTTTAAAATTGCTTTGTAAAGCAAAAGTTTACAGTCCAGTTTTAGCACAGAATTTCGACTAATAAGCCAATTTAGTTGAGTTGCTTTTAATTTCATTTGAGTTAATTTTGCATCGATGTGCTGTTTCCATGTTAGCCGTCTATCAATGTGCATCCCTAGATACTTGACCTCCAAACGTTGAGGTATTAACTGGTTGTTGATCAGAATAGGAGGACATATGTCTCTGCGCAGGGTGAAGGTTATATGTACGCACTTATTCTCATTAACTTTGATTCGCCATTTTTTTAGCCAGCTTTCCAGCTGCGAAGTTTGGTGCTGTAGGCGACGAGATGCTTCGTCAGCACTTTCGTGAATGCTTAAGAAAGCTGTATCATCGGCAAAAGTTGAGGTATGGATGTTCGCGACTGTTGGCAAATCTGCGGTGTATATCAAGTACAGCAATGGACCTAATATGCTGCCTTGGGGAACTCCAGCTTCAATCGGCTGCGGTGATGACAGCCAATCACCTTGTTTTAAAATAAATTTGCGACAAAGCAGGTAACGTTCCAGTAGCTTACAAATATTTTCAGGAAGGTACTGGGTCAGTTTATATATTAATCCCTTATGCCACACTTTATCAAAAGCTTGGGAAACATCGATAAAGAGGGCTGAGCAGTACTTTTTTTCTTCTAGGGTATGCTTTATAACATTCACAAGTCTATGTGTTTGCTCAGTTGTGCTGTGTTTACTTCGAAAGCCAAACTGATGGTCTGGAATGCAGCGCTTTTCGCTAATGATTTTATTTAACTTTATAGCTAATAATTTTTCAAAAAGCTTAGATAAATTTGGCAAAAGGCTAATTGGCCTGTAGGACTCAACTCTGGTGTGGTCTTTACCTGGCTTAGGTATCTTATAGATTATGTCGTCGAATTTTATTAACCAAAATACGAATGAATTCTGGTGCAGATCTGTTATTATTTGGATATTAAATTACTTTATAGCAGTTATATTATATATATTTTTATTATTGAAAACGATATATGAAAATTGTATGTTATGGCTAATTCCTCAATGAAATGTATTGAAAACCCAAAGCATGTGTGAAACAAATCAAGTTATATAAACACAAGTATTACTTACTTTCGAGCTTCAGAAAACCAATTTTGAAATAATTATTTGGATGTATATATGGATGTATAATCCTGTAATAGTACTAAAATTACTTTGAGGTTGTCCCTTTTATACTTCAAAGGAACTTTGCGGGTTATATACGCAATGCAGTTGTGTTCCAGTCCAAGCAATCTTTAGGCACGCATGATTCCGAATTTAGCACTCCGTGTGTTAAATTGCAAATCAGGCGACATATTTTGCACTTCGGGTTTCTTTACAGAAGTTGAAATATGGAAATGGAATTATATACAGCTTCGATACACTTTGCGACACCATATCGAAGAGAGCGTATTTGCACTAAAGTTCTTACTGCCCCACGCGGTAGAATGTAGGAAGGTGCTATTTCTTCTATTCGCTCTCTACCCTCTGTTTTGAAGAATGATCATATATTCCATGACTTGCCGGATATTAACCACACGCTCTTGAAAGTGTATCGGAACTATACCAAAGATATACTTTCGAGCTCGTACATTTAAAAGGGTTTTAGCGGACCTCCACATAAACAAGTCTCCTGACCCGGAAGGATTTTCAGTACTGGTATTGTAACAGCGTTCTTTGACATTATCTCGTTTTTTGGTAATGCTTTACAGCGCTCTGTAGTACCATGCTGAAAATTCTTTCAGGTCCCAAAAGAAGCATTCAATTGCATCGCTTTTTAAGACGGGGTAAGAAATACTTCATTCCACGTAATCGGCTTACTATTTACATTGCTTATGTATATCCGACCGAAGATGGAATCCAACTCTCATGAATGGGCAGGGTAGCCATAGTAGAAGAATTAATTTTTCGAAATCTACTGAACGGAATCGGGTCCTTATCTCACGACGTCTTAGTGAGTATTTCGTTCCGTTTACGCGTTTGTAAATTATGAGATGTTTACATACATACACACACATCATCGCGAAAATGGTCGGCATCCACTTTCAGGACCTAAAAACGTCGAAATATAATGAAAGCTCGATTTTCGAAAATTGGGGTCAAATCAGTAAGTGAGAGCGGGTACTTAAAAAATAAAGAAATCTATAAGACTCAAGAACATGTTAGAAATATTAAAGAAATCAACAATTTGACAAGTCCGAGTTAAATATAAATCTAATCAAGAATACACAGATCTTTACATACATATTTCTATTATAACTCAATCAAAATAGATATTTGCAACATCTATTGGAACAAGAGAAACTTTTAAACAAAGATAAATCTTTTCAACATCTATCAAAACATGACTATAGTGATCTAATTAATTACAGTAGTAATCTTTCAAAATATAATCGAAATTTTATTTTCTCTACATGCCAATATGCAGCTGAGATCAATTTTTTCTCTAGTATTGACTTGTGAATCATATCTATAACTATCTATGAACTATTTTTTAGTTTGTGTTTTATTGGTTTCGACTTTATGCCTATTGAATATGCGCCAATATCATTTAAATTACCGCCTCTATATTCTTTGCAGCAGTCGATTTTTTTGAGGTAGTTTTCGAGCACTTTTTTGAACATTTCGGGCGGTTTCTCGGTGATAACTTGACTAATGTTGGTTTTCAAATGCTCCAACGTTATACACGCTCTTTGGCATAGCCCAAATAAAAAGTCTAACAGCGTCAAATCGCTGGATCTTAGTTGCCAATGGACGTCGCCAAAACCTGAAATTACGCGTTCCGGAAACTTCTCATGCAATAAAGTGAAAATCGGTCATATTTTTTTTTATCTTGGAGCAGTGCTCAAGGGAAAACTCGTACATATGCAATGTATTGCACTGGAACTAGATAGTGAGGAATAGTGTAGAGAATAGACAGGTACAGGTGGTGATACTGGTAGAGCTTAATTGTTGCACAATTCTGCATTTAGGTGTTAATTATAAAGCAAAGTTGCAGCGTTTCTGATTTCAATTATGACGCATTATTTTTAAGCTAAGGGGAGCCATTGCTCGTGGCACCGTCTTGTGGAAACCACATATCGTCCAGTTCATAATCTTTAATTGCAGGTCAAAAAAAGTCACACATAGCGCTCTGAATTGATTGTAGATAATGGTTCCGCCACTCATTCACTAACAGAACCGATATTTTCGGCAGTGCTCCCAATACGATGTTGCACATGCTTCTAGTAAGTTTTAACTATTTTTACGCGTTCTTCGGTTGTTAAACGACTTATGATCGTAAATGGCAAACCGTTTAGTAAAAAAATGACACTTCAGATGACAGATACTTAACAGCTGACAGCTTTGTCGGTTCGGCAGTTTTGAAACCAGGAAATATATATGTATATATATATGTATATATACATATGTATGTATTTTTATAAAAATATGTAATTTACTTAATTAAATAATTTTTATAAATAATAATTGAATTTTGTATGGAAATTTGATATTAAACCTTTTATAAATCAGAAAATTTTTTTATGAATGCGGCAGTTGAAATTTAATTAAGATACTACAAATCTTAAACCTTTATCTGAAATTCTTATATTTTATTCGAATCTATTTTTAATGGTTGTTATCTATATAGCATATGTTCGAAAGGAGCTAAAATGACAAGAATTTTCATGGTGAATTTTTAGAAAAATATTTTAATGCTATGTAAGCGTCATCTAGTCTTACCGCTCCCGAAGCGTACTAACATAGTTTATATTGAGATCGGTATTAGCGACAAGCCAACGATAACGTTATATTATATATGTATACATATAGTTTTTATTATTATAGAATTAACATAATAAATACAATTTAACTTTTTTTTATGTATATCCATAGGCCAACAAGGAAAATAAAAAAACTCCTCCTCCTGTTTCACCAATAACCAAAGGGTTAGACATTACATCCACACCGCTTGTAAAGAAAGAGAAACGTCAAAGCAGTTCGCGTTATAATGTCTCCAAAAATTGTGAACTTATACCATTATCTCCATTAAATGAGAGTAAGTAAAGCAAATATATATATATACATTAGGGTGGGGCGATTTGAAAATCTTAATGGGCGCTTCACGTTTCTGATTCTTGGGATTGTACTAAGCAAAAAAGTCCACTAGATCATACGTCTACGGTGAAAATCGAGCTGGCGCATTTTGACTTGATCAGACTTTTGTCACGTTTTTTTTGGATATTTTGGCCTATAACAGCCAAACTATTGAGATTTTCGGTTCAATACTAAGACAAAAATTGTAGCCAAGACAATAGTTAAGAACTCTCTAGTACATCGCAAAAGCATTGGAACGCTCCTTCAGGCAGTTTTGGCCTTGTGAAAGTGCAAATTTTTCGTGAAAATATTGATAAATTACCATTTTCAGTTGTTCATAGCGCAAAATCATAAAAATGTTCTATTTCTTACTTTTTATTCTATTTTTTTATTTATTCTATTTATTTTATTTCTTATTTTTTATTCTTCTATTGTTTTCAGTTCATTTGATGCGTTTTTGTTAGTTTACTGTAAAAAAACAATCTATTTTTTTTTCTTCCATACTAATCGCCCCACCCTAATATACATATATGTATATTTTTGATTTGTATTTAAGTATGTATTTACTGAAACCTAACAACTCGTAAATAAAATGGATGTGCAAAGTGTTTAATGTTGTTAGCTCTATCAAAAGTAAACATTTTATTTGATAAGTTATCACCCTGACTTTCTGCTATAGAGAGCATACTGTCAGCCCAATTTTTACTACGTGCCACCAAAGAATATAACATATTCATTTTGAACGATCTGAGGCCAATTAAGAGCTGCATTTCTTGAGGTGATGTCAAAGTGTAGTGTTAATTATTTGATGTTTTCGTAACATTACGTAGCTCCATGATATTGGAGCCAGTTATCTCATCGAATTTTGGAAACAAACATTCATTGAGCATATCGTCGCATGAAATATACACAATGGTACCATAACGGAATTGGTCCAAATGGTCAGCGGTCTTTTATCATCACTAAATTCTACCGAAATTCTATAATGCTTGATAAATTTGACTCCACATGTTTACCACTCTATGTTTCGTCCCTAAGACACGCTATACTGCCCGAAGCCACGAAAAATCTCAGCCGTGCGTATATCGATTCAAAATTTTCGAAATCAGTCGAGACTATAGCGTTCCCAGAAATTGTGTATCTCGAACATCACTGTGCCTCTTTTTGGAAAAAAATCTTGACCCAAATCCATACAATCTATGCCTCGATTATGATTCACAACTCAAATAAGTTTAGTTGTCAATGTTAGAATTCAAAAAAATTTTTGTATTATGATACACAACTATTTTCAGTTGTCTTTATTAATTTGTTACTGCCATTATGATTAACAAGACTAAAGCTTAACGAAGACAAGTTGAGTTCTGAATCATAATAGGGGCATAAATTTATCTCGAGAAAAGATCCGGCCGAATTATGAGTCTTAGACGAGATCAGAGACAACATTACACGCGAAATTGTCATCGTTCAAGTCGAAATGTGTGCGACAGTGATGGGAAATTGGTTACGTTGAATCAAACACTGTAAACGGGTTTGTGGGAGTTAGATGACAGAATCGAATTTGATTCTTAAAAAGTGATATTTGCACTACTGGGAGTAAAGTGATATAAGGTGGGCCAGTGAAGGTTATTTAAGATTCGACACAGTCGAATATAGCACTTACTTGTTTTTTTATGAAACAGCTGATTGCATGGTTACTTACCCATAGTAACCCGAAGAAAAAGTACGGACAGGTTCGTGCAAGAAGATGAAGAACGTTACTTTATCTAAAGCTCTCATTTAACCAATTTTCGAGTACGGAAACGCTTTTTTCATAAGATGCCACGGGCGTCCAATTATGAGTAAAGAAACTGACCTACTATATATGTACATATGTATGGATAATCTATATACATATGCATATAAAATTCTAGTGTCACAGTTTGTAACTAAAATCCTCCGAATCGGCTTTACCGATTTTTATGAAATTTTGTGTGTTTATTTGGTGGGTCTAAGAATAGTTATAAAGGTGGCCAATCCCAAAAAAGGGTGTGGCCCTCCCAAAAAATTTTTTTTATAAATTTTTTTTAATTTTTTTTACTATTAAGCATTAAAATAATGTGAGTCCGATCACAGGGGAGATGTGTAAACAGCTAGTAATGAAATCTTTTTAAAAGTTATTAAAATTAAATGTTTTTGTACATATTTATTTTAATTATTTGTTTTTATTTGCCTACGATAACATAATGTACGACAATTAGTGAAAATTAGTAGCTACTACTACTACTACTATTGCGCACTAGATGATGTTAGTGTATGTTTAGTGTAAGTTTCTCTGTACTTCTTGTTGTCCCTATGATTACACTAATACAGTCATACACAGCTCACACCGCGTTATTACAATCTTGCTCAAAATTTGTGATTGTATTGTGAAAAAAATTTTTACTCCCTAGCGTATAGATGTTTACACATCAAAAAATGAATATAACAAAAAATTTTCACCCATCTACGAACACCCACTATTTTTTAATAGCGATATTAGTGCAGTAATAATGTTCAACTCGCAGTGGTCGATAAGTTCAGCAACGAAACTGTACTTTAAATAAATGTATGCAGACTATAGAGATTCTGATACACTTCATTCACTTCAGTTTTTCTCTATCACGAAGAGGATTTTTTTTAAAGACGTGCCTAATTTTACCATCTAAATTAGTAACGCTAATATATTTCGTTATAACTCCAAAACGATTTCTTAGATTTTAATAAGTAATAAACAAAAATTTACCCTGAAGTTCATTACAAACAATATTTTCATTTAGTGTTTCGGAATTTATCACAAGTTTATGGCGAAAAAAATTTTCACATGCACAATTCGTCAATAAAAAATTGAAAACGCAGCTAAGATAATACAATTAATTTGCAACGCTATCAAACTCAACAAGAACACACGGAGTTATAATAGATCTCAAACGGAAATGGAATATGATAAATGGCAAAATATAGAAACAACAGGTTCATAGCTACAGCTGTGGAAACAATTGAACAATTGAATAAGTGTTAGAAGAAATAAGTGAATTAAACTGCTATGTAATAATAGCTAGAGATTGGAGTAAAGAAGGGTTTTATAAAAAGAAAATTAATGGTCTATTGGATTGATAATGGTCTTAAACAGATATTGAAAGACTTTACAAGAATAACACAGAGCTCAAATACTATAATTTATTACGTTACAGCAAAAAGTTGGAATATAACAAAAAACGCATATCTCAAACGAAATATCAGATCATGAAGCAATTGACAATAATAAATAACGCAGATTACATCCTAATAAAAAATAAACTTAAGGAAATTGAAGTATTTAAATATAATATATCTAAATATAATAGAGAAATCCTGAATATACGGCAAATAAACGGAAAGAACAATTTAAAGAGCAACGTTCGATGAATATTTTGAAAAGCCCAGTAAAAAAACTAACGAAAAGAAAGATCGCCAAAGAAAATTATAGGTGCAATTGGTTTAATGATGAGTTAAGACGATTGAAAAGAGATAAAATATGTAAAATATGTATGATAAAATATGTTTCAACTCTTGCCTACTGGAGCTAATATGGAATAGGTTCAGTTTCGCCGAAGTATATGCATAAATTATTAAAGAGATTTAGATGGCGAAAAAGCTAATGGAAGGCGACGCAAGCCTTCATCAGTCGTATCAGGTATGAACATAAATAATGTTGAACACTTCGTCCAAAAGCTGGTAAGCCAACTACGATGCAGTTTATAGCATAGTAAAGTCTGTTGGCAGTGTAAGCAATACACAAATACACTCTTCATCGATTGATTCAGCGAATAAAATTTTGTTTGTGCTTTGGCTTGATAATAGCGTTTGTACCATGACAATAAATCACGACTTTGTTAGTCCTTTGTGCAAAATGAAAAGATGGAGCTCTACAGCAGGAAGAAAAGTGGACAGTTGAGGTGTACCATATGCCATATGCAAGCTCGGTGGCAATGTCAAAAATTAATCAAAATGGTATGCATAGAAAAGTGTTGTTTTGAAAATTTTCACATATAAGCCCATGGCTCCATTTGAGAACGGGCAGTTTTTTCTTACATGAACAATTTTTTGTTTGTTTTTTTTTTCTGTAAAGTATTTATTTAGTTCCTAAAAATTAAAAAAATAAAGATTTTTTTCACAATTTCTTTCTAGTTTATGTTTGTTTCCAAATGGGTTAATTGCAGTCACACTTACATATCATGAAAATTCGCTAGGAAATGTTGACTTCATTCACAATTTAAAGCAAGTAGTGAAAAATTTGTGTAAAGCATTAATGGCAGTCACACTTACATTTCGCCATACAATTGCAAGCCCATTGAGACAAGTAACAGAACTAAAAGGGAGTTTTTTTTTATAGTTCTTGGAATGAGAAAATATGATAATAAGAACATTTGTAAATAATTGGAAAATATGAAAACGTACAATTTTAAATTAGGTACCAGGTGTGCCCCTTTTTTGCATCGGGCAGTTTCATTATATATACAGATATGAAATTTTGTATGGAAAAAGTATGAAAACGGACAATTTTTATCTGACGGACTGGGCATACATACATACATAGGTCTGTATCTAGAAAGACAAAAAAGCCATATATTTTTTTTTAATAAAAGTAATACAACAGCTGTAGTAACGCTTGGCCGAGTTAGCTAGTTATTTAGGAAACGAAAAATATATTTGCCTTTATTTTCACATACATTCTTCGTATAGGCATTTTTATGTGTTTGAAAATAAAACTGAAGAAGCTAAACAACTTAGCACTGGAATACGAATTGTTCTAATATGTAATTCAGAATTAATATGTTCTTACAGTTTTCTTTTAAACATGAATTTAATGCTTTTCAGCATTTCTTTTGAACTACAATGTTATCTATTTTAAATATGAATTTAAATTCCTATTATTCAAAAAGCATCTGCGCAATTCACGTTTTTTTTTTAACTCAGTTAAATTGTCAAACTGATATTGATTTTGCTATCATGACATATCCATACGGCGACGGTTCTTTTGGAGTAAATTTTTTAATGTTCCAAGAAAATTAGTTTTCATAAGGATGAATTATCAATAAAATCACATTGGGAATTTATAATGTTTACGAAATTCATGTAAAGTGAAATTAAAGTTTTAAACGCATGAATTATAAAAGGAAACAATTGTCATAAATCTATATATTTCGTATTTACGGTTGAAAGGTAAGAACCGGCAGTGAAAAAATCAATATTTGTATTGTGCTTGAATAGGCTATACATTTAAAACAAAAAGTTTATTTGTATTTATTATTTTTACCACAATTTTCTTTATTTAATATCCTGAATACAGTTTATACATATTTTAAATGACGTTATTAATTCGTTAATATTTACTATCCCAGCTGACGATTATTTATCACTGTTGAATGCCAAAATTTGTTTGAATTATTTTGACAACGTACAATGATTTTTGGTTGTTGTGGTACTAGTATAACTTCGTCTTAGACTAACTAGTGTCGTATTTCGACTACGACTATGACGTTTTTGTGGTGGATTAAGGAAAAAATGTGTGGCGTTCTTTAACCTAGTAGAAAAACGTCGTAGGCTTAGTTTTCTTGAAGCACAACAATTTGTATTATAAAAAAATTAAGAAATGACAATATAGCTCGATAGTAAACGGTTTGAATATCCCAATTATATTTGGTGTCCCTATATAACGCTAGATTGAATTTGAATAGTGGGGTGGATGATACTTTAGGATTAGGACGAGATATAAGAACATGTTTTCAGTCATGGACGACATTTAGAAAATTAATAAAAATTAATGATACGCGTTCGTGCAATTAAAAAATTTTAATTGTGTAATCAAAAAATCACAGGCAAGAAAAATTACATGTGATAATTACTAAGAAACAAATTAAATCAAAGACAAAAATTTTAAGTCATACTGAAAAACAATAGCATGTGTGTACAGTTAATAATGAAAACAAAATAATTAAGTAATGAAAAGGACTATTTATTGTAAGTTAGAGATGGTAAATTTAGAGCTTCATTGAGAAAGGAAAAAAATAACGGGCAATAATTTCTCGTATTCTATTTATAGAAAATAATTAATATATAAAGCCAATAATTTACATCTACTGATAACCACACACAGTTGGCAAAACACGAAGAACGTTGAAGTTGAAGGTATATCTAGCTGCCGTCTAAAACGGCATGTTGTTCCGTTCTGCTAGTGTTTGTCAGTGTGACTTGCAATAATTGTCTTTGATTTGTTTGTTTCTTAGTAATTATCAGATGTAATTTTTCCTGCCTGTAGTTTTTCGACCATTAGCTCATTTTGATTACATATGTAAATAATGACGTTCGAATTAAGGCATTTTTTAATTAATTAAATAAATAAAATAAATTAATTAAGAAAATTTTAAATTTTGAATTTATTTTAGGACACCAATATTTTTTTTTCGCTGGGGAGTTAGTTCTGTTGTATGATTTGCATTTAATATACATACATACATACATATGCACATCAATAAAACATAAAACAGAGATATTGTTTTTAAGGTCTTATTTCTCTACCAAAATCTTAGTGAAAATTTAATTTGCCTAAAAATTGCTTTTTGTTTTACAGATTTTTGCTTTAATTTTAAATTTATAATAGATAAAAAATAAAAAGTAAATAACAACAAGTACAGTAGATACAAAAATTATAATTAAAGGATATTAACTATATTTAAAAAAATTTTGAACAAATGTGAATTGTGATGAGATTATCATTAATGTTATGTTATTTGAAAATAATACCAATGTTAACAATAATACCGAACAAATTGATGAAAACACAAATACAAAATCGAAAGAAAATAAAATTGAACATAGAAAATTAACTGCTTCCGCCATTGGTTATTCTCCAATAACTTCTATAAAGAAAAAATATATTAGCAATAGTTTTAATAAGAAAATAAATATCGCTAGCACTGAAAGTGATCAGAAGAGAAATTTGTTGTCTAATCAACCATTTGTGGGGATTGGCTACTTTGGTCTAGGAATACCAAAATCCCCATCTTTTCATAGTGGTCTTGATCAATTAGCCGATGATTCTGATGATGTAACTGATGTTTTAATACACACGACAGCGAAAGCCAATACGCAATCTGAAAAATGTATTTGCGTTGAAGATGATAGTAACAGTGGCATCAGTGACTGTAAATTTAAGTTTACGAGCATTGAAGAGATAAAAGGCAAACTGTCGAAATGTTCCTTTTCAACAGTATATACAATTAAAGAAGCATATAGCAATAAAATGTCATCATTACAACCTCAAGATCAAGATATTAATAAGTCCATCAATCAATCACAATCATCAATTCCATCAGCAATATCAGTGACGTCATCTTCTCCATCCATATCACCGCAACAGCAAATAACACCATTGTCTGTAGTTAAATCCAGCAATAGTATATCTTCAAATGCGATATCTGTGACAATGACAACTGCTTCTTCAAGTAAAGGAGAAGTGGGCTTCATTGCAACTACAAATCCAATTTCCGCAACCACATCATACATTGTTTCAACTTTGGCTCAACATTTTAATGCTGCTTCAACAACACAGCTTTTCACTACTGATTCATCTACGATTGGTTCAAATAACAAGGTTTGATTTAATATTTGCACTCATCAGTTATAATTTCGAAAATCATAACGGTAAATAAACAAAATCGGAAAAAGTAAATGTAATTTTAGTTACACTTGATTTTAAAACCAGCACAATGAAAACCTTGCATTCGCAATAGAAGAGTTCTTATCGTTGGTCTCAATATTTGTAATATTACAGGCAAAAGTAAAAACATAATAGAATCTGTTATTATTACAATACATTTATCGAATAGTAAGTGCTTGTAATATAATAAATTTCGAAAAAAATTCGACTTAGGATCTTTCTACTTTTTTTTTTTATCTGGGACCAGTACTCAGGAGCGGACTCCTACACATGCGAAGCATTGTGCTGGAACTATAGGAAAGGGATAGTAGGAGAAACGACAGGATGTGAAGCTTAAATAATTATTTTTGCAGCTCTGCTTTCGTACGTTCTTTGTTTATACTCGTAGCAGTGCAGAAGATTCGGTTCAGTAGCCATATTTATTATTATTTTACTTCGCCGGTGCTACACAATACCGACGAGGGAGGGCGTTCTGATGAGATTGTGGATTGCTATCAGCTGAAGCCGGTATTGTTCAGTGACCAGTTACTTTGCCTTCGCCACTGAAACCTTCCGACAACAACTGACACACAAAGACACACTAATACACATCAGAAAAATGCGAGATGTTTATTTGTATGTTAAAATTTTAGTCTGAAACTGGGGTTGAACCCAGGTCTGTTTTTGGATTCGTAGTCAACGTGCGTACCATCCATCGTACCATCCCCACCCTGCGGCCATTATTTAGCATCAATCATAAAATGTACATACATACATATATATATTTCTATTTCGATTAATTTCGGAGTATTCTTATGCAAGAGATAACGTCGCTTTCTGATCCACTCAAAGTATGTACATATGTATATTGTTTTCTTCATTAAAAAAAAATTGTATGAGCATAATGACTGTGCACTATAAGTAGACCAAATTATGTAAATTAATCCCACTTTAACTTGTTCTAAAAAAAAATTTTTTTTTTTGCAATTTTTCTGTAATTCATAACACGTTTTCTTCGTACTAAGAACGAATTTATTGTTTTAAATCACAATAAAAAAAAATAAGGTTTCCTCTATCATTGTGTCACTCAAAAAAATTAATTTTATAAGTTTTAACCGCATTTTTGGTCGTCGAAAAACATTGATCAGGTGTTAGTTAAAAAGATTCCGCTTTTACGGCATTCTTTTTCTTCGCACACTTGTCTTTGATGGTGGTGGTCTTTGGCGCACTTTGAAACAATAATAGGATCGGCTTTACTTCTACGAATTAAATATGTAAACGTGTAGAGCTGTCACGCACGTAGTGCATACTAGGTGTGTAAGCGTTTTCTTACGCAAAAATTGGGTAAATGAGAGAGGTTTTGAGAGGGTAATATTCTTGTTCTTCACGCACGAGCACGCCCGTACTTATTCTTCGGGCTAGTTTGGGCGTGAAGAACAAGCAATCAGCTAGTTTATAATAAACATTGAAAATAACAAAACAAAAATACAGAAGTAAAATTAAAAGCTTCCCAAAAATGCAATGAACAAATAATAGTTAATTTTATTTCATGATTTAGTTAAAAATTATTTGGTGTTTCTTTAAATAACATGTATAAGCGTTTTTATGGATGTATGCTTGTGTGTAGATTTGTAATTGTACATGGTCATATATATTAGGTCTGTTCCAGGTTCATAACAAAATTGCCCGAACGCGCACAAATTTTTTTTATTTATATATGATTCTAATTTTAAAATTGTTCTTTTTCCCGAAAAAATATGTGAATGTATTATTACATAGTACTTTATGGTTTCCTCTTTAAGTATTTTTTTATATAAAAGCAATCTCAAAAATTGAGGAGGAAAGCATATCCATATAGTACTATTTCGCTAATGGTTACTTAGCTCAGCAGTGGACTTTTCCCAATTTTTGACTACAAATTCAAGATTCTTATGTTCAAAATTCAACTAATCAATCGAGAATTGAAGTTGAATACCGGAAAAAACCAAAAATTTATAAACAAAAACATAAATCCATTAGTTTACTTTTTTTTAAAACACATACATATTTCTATTTTTAGATTTTTCTTCTCATCTATATATATCTATATATATATATCTATATATCTATATCTATATATCTATATCTATATATATATATATCTATATCTATATATACAGCTATGGACATATGAATGGCACATTTTACCTTTAGTTCTTGCTTGTGCTACAATATCGGAAATATTAATAATAAACAACAAATTTTTGTTTTTTTGCAAAGTTATATTACTAATATTTAATATTAAATAAGCTTACACTAAAATTCATTAATATAAAAACTAAAAAAATTCATTAAGTCTAAACACTCCTGAAATGAGTTGGACACATAAATGGCACAATCTTGAAAAAGTATAAAAAATTTGCATTCCTCGATTTTTTTCTGTGTACCAGCATTTTATTGTTAATATTTAGTGCTAAACCCTTTGTTTCTGATAAAAGCTTAGCACCTCCTGCCCATACTTTCAACGAGTTTTTCGCATTTTGCTTTAGGTATCTCATACCAAGCTTTTTGCGCTGCTGACCACAGTTCGTCCATATTTTTATAATTATGTTTCGCTATTTCAACCTTGACTTCGTTCCATAGGTTCTCTATGGGGTTTAAGTCAGGGCTCTGGGCTGGCCAATCGAAAACATCAATCTTCTCCTCACAAAACCACTTTTTTACTACTTTGGAGGTATGCTTGGGATCGTTATCCTGCATGAATTTCCACTTAATTGGCATGGAGTTGAAGGCATATGGCTCCATATAGTTTTTCAAAATGTTTAAATATTGAAACTTGTCCATTTTTTCATTTATTTTAACAAGCGGACCTACTTCATGCCAAGAAAATGCACCACAAACCATAATGTTGCCCCCACCGTGTTTTACTGTCTTCTGGGTGAACCGAGGATTGAACTCTTGGCCTTTAGGACGAAGAACAAATATTTTACCATCAGGTCCCATCCTATTAATTTTTGTTTCGTCGCTCCATAACACGTTTTTCCACAAATTTATGGATTTTTCTTTATGGTCTCTGGTGAAAATTAAACGTTTTGAAATATTTTTTTTTGAGAGAAGTGGCTTTTTTCTGGAAATGCGTCCAAACAAATTTGCCTCGTTTAATCTTCTCCTGACAAGCCTGCTAGATATTTCCAAGTTCAAGGAATCATTTATATATTGCTATCTGCCGTGATGACTTGAATGGGTTAACTTTTGCCATTCTTACTATGACTGCATACGTACGCTCATTCGTTTTTCGAAGTCTTGGTTTCCGACTTTTACTTTTAATCAATATATGGGAATCCCCAGCACATGATTTAATTGCATTGTACACTTTTTTTCGAGAAATTTGCATTACTCCAGCAATTTCCGCCACTTTCTTACCATCTCGGTGCAATTTCCATATGATCCGTCTTTCCTCAATTGTGGTATGTTTGCCTGAGCCCATTTTTTAATAATTTCTCAGCTTATTTCGTTTTTGTAAACTACGCAAAAAATAAAGTGATTTGAATTGAATCTACGCGAGAATTGAATATTTTTCGTTTATTGTGCCATTTATATGTCCACTTAAAAGCAGCATTGTTTACACAAAAAAGGTAACGGTAAATAACTATTAAAAATATAACGGATAATTTGAGAGCAGTTGAGACAAAAATTCTGCCAACAACAATCAGAAGAGAGAAAACTTGCATTTTTAAAGAAGTTTAGTTAGAAAATACTAAAATCATTGCACATTTTAAATGTGTGCCATTTATATGTCCATAGCTGTATATATCTATATATCTATATCTATATATATATATCTATATATATATATCTATATATATATATCTATATATATATATACATATAACCGAACTTTACCAGAAAAGTAAACGAACACACCTAATATGTGTATAAAATTTTTTTTGCTATTGGAATACTCATATAAACTCCCTCGATAGTAACTATTTTCTCACCTAAACCCTGGGTGTTTCTTGTGGTATCACAATGTCCTTAAGCTCTGACCTAAGTGGGGCGTACTCCTTCAGGGAGGGTCCGCCAGCTAACATAACCTTGTGATCTTTGGTGCATGGTACACATTTACAACGACGTAAAATTAATTGGGGGTGCTGATGGCGAGTAGTCAGCGTGTTAGGTCTGCAACCAGAAAGACCCAGGTTCGATTCCCAGCCTGGTCAAATCAGAAAAAAGTTTTTTCTGAGTTTTCTGTGCTACAGCACCCTCCTTCGTTGGTATTTGAGCAATAAAACGTCGACGAAGTAAAATAATAAATAAAATGGCTCCATTAGCTTAAAAATAATGCGTCAAAAAACATCAGAGACGCCGCAACTTTGCTTTATAATTTACACGCAACTGCAGAGTTGTGCAAGAATTAAGCTCTATCTTCCTACCACTTTCACCACCTGTCTATTTCTTCCCTATCCTTCTCTCTAGTTCCAGTGCAATGCATTGCATATGTAGGGGATAGCCCCTGAGCACTGGTACAAGATAAAAAAAAAAAATTCACCCAGAATTGTCATAACGTTTTTGACACAACTTTTTTTTAAATACATAGTATATGCTATCAAAATCTGAACAACAGCGAGAATGTGAAATTGATAAAAGTTTTGCATTATAAATCGTTTGAAATCTCAAATTTCAAAATCTTTTTCAATTAAAAAAAATTTTTATTGAAAAGAGTTGTTTACCTAGGAATTAGTATTGAAGTAGTAATAAAAGAATAGATTACACAAATTTCGATTTTGGTTAACTAATGTAACATATTTTTAAACATTTTAATGGTCTGATACAATAATGTACTGTTTGAGCTGGTAGTTAGAGTACTAGACTAGATATCTAGAGTTCTATACTAAATATCTAGACTGACTGACTGTTTCTGCCTTTATTTAAAAATAATATTGCTCATTAATGTCGCTAGTATTTTAATATGTATTCTTGTTATCATCCTGATAATGATTGGAAATTTATTAACGGCCAAATAAACAGTTAAGAGTAATTATATGTTTATTTTTTCCGATTTTAAATAAAAATAGTAACACATTTGTACATTCTTACATTTATTAGTTTTATAATACTTCAACACCATTTTCATTATTATGTTAAATTTCTTTTATTCCATTTTTGATTTTACGGATTTTACATAATATCATAATGCGAATGGAAATAAATAATTTTGTAGTTGGCCCCAGTTAGTGCTGCCACAGCAATAAAAAATATTCTTAATGCTACAAAAAATGTGGGCTGTAGCTCATCTAACAATATAACTAACTCAGGTTACACAAATAATGCGAGTGATCAAGAACAGCATAACGCAGTCTCACCTATTATAAGTGCATCATATTTAACAACTGTCTCATCATCTGCATCACAAACTACATTGGCTACGCAAGCAATTGTCAGCGGTGTTAGTACATCAGTTGGCATTGGTAATTGTTTTAGCAGTGGTACTGAATTTACTCGGAGCAATGGTTCTAATTTTACGCAATTAAAATTACAAAATATCTCCGTTGGAGGAACTTCTAATAACGTAGAATATCAGTACTGTAATGGAAATGGAAACGGGAATGCTGTTATTGATATCGGTTGCCAAAATATGAATGACGCAGATAATGCTGGATTAAGAAGAATGGGAACTTTTGCGACCCAGACTTTGCAACAAATTTCTGGTAGTCCAGGAAGAGCAAGGGACAGAAATGTTTTCCATACACCAACGTTGTCAGCAACATCAGTACAATTACCACTACTACGAGGTTTTTGAAATTTAATTCATACATACATACTTATTCCCTTGTGTTAACTTTTCGTTTTGATTTTTAATTTGAATAAATTTATGTTAAACATATTCTCTTTTATATTTATTCAACGCGACTCAGAATGAGTCAAGATTATACAAAAATAAAGGGTGGTTAAATTTCAAGGGCCGATGTTGATTTTGAATAAAACACAAACTATTTAGGAAATTATTGTAATTTTATTTTATTATGATATATTGGTATTACTCAATTATGTATGGAACAAAATATCGGCCAAATGGGCGCCGCGACCACGGCGGCACACCTCCATCCGATGGTCCAAATTTTCGATGACGCTGAGGCATAATTGAGTTTCTATGCCATTAATGTGCCGAATTATCTCATCCTTTAGGTCTTGAATTGTTGCTGGCTTATCGACGTACACCTTTTCTTTCAAATAACCCCAAAGAAAAAAGTCCAACGGTGTCAAATCACATGATCTTGGCGGCCAATTGACATCGCCATTACGTGAGATAACACGGCCATTGAATTTGTTGCGCAAAAGAGCCATTGTTTTGTTAGCTGTGTGGCAAGTGGCACCGTCCTGCTGAAACCACATATCGTCCACATCCATATCTTCCAATTCGGGCCATAAAAAGTTCGTTATCATCTCACGATAGCGAACACCATTCACAGTAACTGCCTGACCGGCCTCATTTTGGAAAAAATACGGCCCGATGATGCCGCCAGCCCATAAACCGCTCCAAACAGTCACTCTTTGTGGGTGCATTGGTTTTTCGACAATCACTCTTGGATTCTCATTCGCCCAAATGCGGCAATTCTGTTTATTGACGAATCCACTGAGGTGAAAATGTGCCTCATCACTGAAGATGATTTTCTTCGAAAATTGATCATCCACTGTTGCCATTTCTTGCCACCATTCTGGATTGTGTATCTCTCCATGGTTCAAATTGAGTAAGTCTGAAATAGAGAAATGTCAAATAAAATTCGGAAAAAAGCTTGGCGTTTAGGTGTGGTTCACATTCAACATCGGCCCTTACAATTTAACCAGCCGATACAATACAAAAAAATACTTGTTGTATAAAATAATTTTTGCAAAGACTACTTCGTTTTTTCTATTTGTAGTTTTGTAATTTTCGAACATATTTTGGGAGTTTTTGTGTAAACATGTGAAATTTTTTAGCTCTTTCAAAAATTTGGTTGAATGTCTAGCGATGATTTGGTATAAGCAACAACATACATATGTATTTATATACTACGTTTATACGGACGAATTATTTTCAAATAAGAACGTTAAATATTGCTGTACATCTTTTTTATCGCGACTTATTGGGCCTTATTATGAGTGTCGTTGTCGTAGTCGAATTTACCGCAAGAAAATATGACAAGTGTTGCCACATTTTATTGTTTTCGTCACAACAATGACGCTTATAATAGAGGCGATTAACAAATGAAAAAAAGTCGGGAATAACGCCACTATTTGCAAATAACTTGTGAAACGTTGCCACTTGTTTGAAAACTTTTAGTTTCAGTATTATTTGCAATACAGGAATAACTTTTATTTTTGATTTCCTCATTATAAAATTTTTACAGTTTTCTTGAAAACAAACATTCTCTTTTGTAAACACTTATGGAAGGTTTTTGATGTTGCCATATAATTGTTTGTTAGCCAACTGACTGCAAATTTGTTGCTGTGTAGTATCTACGTATAAGCAGTGAGTTTAGCATTTGCAAATAACTCGTACGTATAAACGTAGTAATAGACTAGCTAAACCATACAACAAGTATATAAAAATAATTATTATTTATGTTTAAATTCTTTGGAAAATTTGTATATGTACATACATACATACATATCGTTGATCTCATGTAGAAAACCTTAACTAACATAATTGTAAGCTTACAGGATAAGGAAAAAGCAGAAATTGTTATTATAACAATGTAATTATCAAAATGTAAAAGTCAATTTCAAAAAAAATCGAGTTAGAGCCTTTCACATGATACCAACGATATATAAAATTATTAGCAATATATCATTTTATGCTAATGCTATTTAAATTATCATGTTTTTTATTGGTTTGGTGTTTTATGTAACGCTTTCATATCAACTTGCGTTATTCTGCCTGAAATGTCACTCTAGGCCCCTTTTGCAGTTTTAGGTATTTTTCCATTTATTTATCTTAAGTGACCGCCACACAACATTATTGAGCGCAGATCTTGATAAGTTATTATTTCTCAACAAAAATATGTACATACTTATGCATGAAACGTTGAAATAAAACAAAAATATGTGTGCCTTTGAATATAAAAAAACGATATTTTGTTATTGGATTTGATTTCGAGCGTGTTAGAAAACTTTTTTGGATGGGTGTTTCGTACCTGTTGGATATTCGTGTTCAGATCGCGTCGTGTTCTAAAAATATGACACGCGCCCTACGATGGGATCTTTGGGGAAATAAGGAAAAGAATATTGTTATAAAGAAAACACATTATTGCAATGTTTGACAACTTTGCATATGGACGTTGTCTAAATAGTGCAGAAGAAATGTATACAAACTTTGTATAAGTAGATACGTCTTCAGAGTCAGCCTATACTCCTATGTACGTGTTCTGCTCAACTGCTGTTGGGGATTAATTGTTCTTTTTCCTTAATTCTAATCGAAAATAATTTTCACATTATTGTAATATATTAACTATGAACTTAAACACAACTAAATGTTCATTCATTCATTTGTAATAATTGTAAGTTCAAATAAATATCACTTTTAGGTTAAAATGAAATTTTGAAAATATAAAATTTTGAATTACTTCTCACTTTCAACTTTAATTTTGAGCTTTGCTCTCTTTATTGTGTTTAAACGGTTACATGGTGCAAGTTTAAAAGTATGGATCTGAACTTAGTGTAAGTCAATTCCTCGAGAAATTTGGGGTGCATTTATTTACAATGTATTGTATGAAATGAATGTATGAAAAGGTGGTTTTGGATGTCATTATTTATGGCTCGATTATTTTATTATTCTTATTGAAAAAGTCGTAAAATTAAAGGTTTTACAAAGAGAACTTTAATTTGACATATATAATTTACATTTTATGGTTGTTCAAAGTATTGAATAATCTTAGAAAAAAGAGGAATTGGTTGAGTGCGCGCGATTTCACCAAATATATTACTCGAACTCACACAACAGTTTTTCATAAAATTTAAAACAGATCTAAGTCTAGAAGAATACAGTTTTTTATTTTATTATTAGCACAGATCAGAGAGTGCCCTCCAACGAAAGAGCTACTAGCAACAAAAGGAAAACATAGGTAATACATTTTTTAAAATGAAATCACTGGGGGGCGTAAGGGGTGGCTATGGCTGAAGTGGTTAGCAAGTTTGCTACAGAATCAAAGGTGGCAGATTCAAGCACAATTTCCGACATAGTCAGAAAATTATTGTGCCTTTGTGTCACTTGTCGGAAGGTTTCAATGATGAAGGAATAGTTAGACACAGGTCAACCGATACTAATCCACATCAGAGCGCCCTTCTTAGTCGATTCTGAGTAGCAAAATAATTGGCAAAGTCAAATAATTTATAAAAATATTATCAACTTTAAAATTTAATGCGTCTCATTGCCATCAGATGCGCTGATATAATCAAAAAAGGAACAACGCAAAGAGTTATAAAAATAATGGAGCTTTTCTCTACCTATTCGTTTGCCACCTGTCATCTCTATCTCTACTATCCCTTTTCTATATAAAATAACACCTAGTAGTAGGCAATCATTACCTAAGTATTACTTCTCTTTAAAAAAAGAAGAAGAACATTACTGTTTCAGACGCTCTCTCATTTACCAAATTTTCGAGTACTTTTTGGTAAGATTAGGATACCGTGGCCGTCCAATTTAGAGTAAAGAACTAGACATAATATATTATAACTAATTAAAAGATAGTATATCGGAAAGAAAACAAGGTTTGTGGCGGTATAAAGACCGATATATTAATAAATAATATATATCCGGTACATATATCCAGTACAGACATATGTACATATGTATGTCCGAATACTGTCAACTTAAATATTACATAGATACATACATAAATGTGTGTTTTGTGTAAATAAAGAAAACAAGGTTTGTGGCGGTATAAAGACCGATATATTAATAAATAATATATATCCGGTACATATATCCAGTACAGACATATGTACATATGTATGTCCGAATACTGTCAACTTAAATATTACATAGATACATACATAAATGTGTGTTTTGTGTAAATAAATCACCAAATCTCTGTCTGGCTTGAACAAACCTTATTATTTATGTTGTAAATTTTATTTTTATGTGAAATTTTAGTCAAATTATAATTTTATATTTTTATTCTCGTAGAAACTCCAGCTAATGAACGCGAGGAACTTTTTGTACAGAAAATAAGACAATGTTGTACACTGTTCGATTTTTCCGAGCCATTAAGCGACTTAAAATGGAAAGAAGTGAAGAGAGCTGCTTTACATGAAATGGTTGAATATTTATCTAATCAAAATAATGTAATTACAGAAACCATTTATCCGGAAGCAATAAATATGGTATATAACATACTACTTATTAATATAGTACATGTACACTTACTAGACAAAGTCTGCATACATAGGAAATATGCTAAAGAGAACTCATGAAAATGACAAAGTGATAGTTCTTATAAATTCTAAATTTATATTTATTGAAGATATTTTAGCAATTTTTTTTAACAATATCAATTTATCAGAAGTACTTCTATGAAACTTGGGCTTGATGTATTCAGCCACTTTTAAAGCAGTTATTTTTAGATCTCGCTGCACAGGATTGACGACAAACCTTTTTATCATGAAGTTAACTTTGAAGGGCGGCCAGTACATGACTTAGAGAAAAAATCTCCGGTCTCTTTGTAGGAGTTAATTACTCTCTGGATATAGGAATGTGCTCTTTCTATTAATTCGCCAATTTCTCGAAGTTTTTTTTTCCCTGCTTCTAAAGAATCTGCAGAATTAATTTATTTTCGAAGAAAAAATAAATATTTTCGCAAATTGAGACAAAGTTTCCTTATGAAAAAAATTTCTCAAGTTAACATTAAAAAAAAATTAAAAACGGCTACTAAATTACAAAATTTTCTGTTGTACGCAAACATTTTCTTACAATTTTTAGCTTATTATTTGGTTTTATTGATACCAATTTTCTGCAAATTTAAAATTGCAAAAATATCTTCTAATAAATATAAATTTTGAATTTATAAGAACTGTCACTGTCTCTGTAATTTTCATGAGTTATCTTCAGCATATTTCCTATGTACGCAGACTTTTTCTAGTAAGTGCATATATTTTTTTTACTCATAATTTTTTTCTATTTCTGATTAAAGTTTGCTGTAAATTTGTTTCGAACTTTGCCTCCTTCTTCAAATCCAAATGGTGCTGAATTTGATCCTGAAGAAGATGAACCTACTTTGGAATCTTCATGGCCGCATTTGCAATTTGTTTATGAATTGTTTTTGCGTTTTTTAGAATCGCCAGATTTTCAAGCAAATGTTGCCAAACGTTATATAGATCATCAGTTTGTTTTGCAATTGTTGGATTTATTTGACTCTGAGGATCCTCGTGAACGTGATTTCTTAAAGACTGTTTTACATCGTATATATGGAAAATTTTTAGGCTTGAGAGCTTTTATACGCAAACAAATAAATAATGTATTTTATAGGTAAGTCTTTCATTTTTCTTTCTTAAATGCAATTTTCTTAAACGAGGCTTCTTTGTATTGCACATTATAAAATTTTGTTAAGATTTTACTCTTAGATATCGCAAATAAAATCAAAATTATCCGTTTCCATTTAAATATAAGGCTTTATTTACTCAACAGTAATTTAGCTGGCTTTCCAAGAGAGATGTTTTTATCTGTTTTGTTATTGATATGTAATATCAAATACCAAGATGTAAAGTGTGTAGTACATAACTAACTGCCAGTATTGGACAGTTTTGGTTTTAATCTTTTCTACTTTTGGCAATTTTCATCTTATCTCACTAGTTCGTTGGAGCTTCATTGGAGTCAGAAAATTAGAAGCAATTTTGCGCACTCTGGCAAATCTGAAGATTTTCTACTCAATTGTGCAAGTATTTCCATTTAAGGCAAGAACACTACAAATCAAAAGCATTTAGTTTTTGAATGATCACAGCCGGAAGGACGTAGGTGCAAAGTCTTCTCCAGTGATCGAAATGGTTTCTCATGTGCATTATTATGCTAATGCACTTCAATGAAGAACTTCGATGAGTAAACTAATGAACAAATAATAATCATATTATTCATTATTGTATTCACATAAAACCAGAAAAGATGACATTCTCCTTTACAAATTACTAAAAAGGAACACCAGCAGAGTTTCCCTAGTTAAGCCACTTTCCAAAAAAAGCCAACGAAAACTTTCTGTATGAGGTACATATGAAAGGAGGTATGCAATTTATATTAGCAAACCATGTGTTATCGGCCATATAGGCAAACCTTGTTCGTTACATTTCAGTTTCTTTTATCTTTGAAGGTAACAAATAATAAGTTGTAATTGAAAGTTCTAAGAATTAATTTCTTTTTTGTCTCGGAAATTAATACTCTTTATATGAGGGTGGCGATGGCACGATGGATGGTAGTCTGCACGTTGACTACACAACCAAAAAACAGACCTGGGTTCAACCCCAGTTTCAGACAAAAATTTTAAAATAAAAATAAACATCTCGCATTTTTCTGATGTGCATTAGTGTGTCTTTGTGTGTCAGTTGTTTTCGGAAGGTTTCAGTGGCGAAGGCATAGTCACTGGTCACTGAACAATACCGGCTTCAGCTGATAGCAATCCACAATCACATCAGGACGCCCTCCTTCGTCGGTATTGTGTAGCACCGGCGAAGTAAAATAATAATAAAAATGGCTACTAAACCGAAGCTTCACTGCTAAGAGTATAAACAAAGAACGTGCAAAAGCAGAGCTGCAAAATAACTAATTAAGCTTCACCTCCTGTCGTTTCTCCTACTATCCCTTTCCTATAGTTCCCAGCACAATGCTTCGCATGTGTAGGAGTCATCTCCTTAGTGCTGGTCCTAGATAAAAAAAAATAAAAAAAATATAGACGTCTATGAGTATTAATTCATTATAATAATTAGTATGTAATCTCTTGTAATGTAGATTTATCTATGAAACTGAACATCATAATGGTATTGCCGAATTATTGGAAATTTTGGGTAGCATAATAAATGGATTTGCATTACCTCTTAAGGAGGAACACAAACAGTTTTTGCTTAAAGTTTTATTACCATTACATAAAGCTAAAAGTCTTTCTGTATATCATCCACAATTGACGTATTGTGTAGTGCAATTTTTAGAAAAGGATCCTAGCTTGGCGGAACCTGTGATAAAGTAAGTTATAAATTCTTTTAATTAATCTTTTAGGATATAAAATTTTTTATATATTTTTGAAGGAGTCTATTGAAATTTTGGCCAAAAACGCATAGTCCGAAAGAAGTAATGTTTTTAAATGAACTTGAAGAACTATTAGATGTTATAGAACCAGCAGAATTTAATAAGGTGATGGTACCGTTGTTTCGCCAAATTGCGAAATGTGTGTCTTCACCACATTTTCAAGTGGCCGAGCGTGCTTTATACTATTGGAATAATGAGTATATAATGTCATTAATATCAGAACAATCTCCGGTCATTTTACCGATTATGTTTCCCGCCTTAAATCGCAATTCGAAAACTCATTGGAATAAAACTATACATGGTCTCATATATAATGCACTAAAACTGTTTATGGAAATGAATCAGCGGCTTTTTGATGAGTGCAGCAAAAATTATCGACAGGAAAAGCAACTGTAAGTTTTATGTTTGTGTATGTATGTATATTTATGCATGTGTGTATATCTTTTTAAAAGAGAACGTGAGAAATTTGCCCATCGTGAAGGTCTTTGGCAACATGTTGAAAATATGGCTAAAACAAATCCGGAATGGTCAAAAATTGTGACGCAAATGGACAGTTTAAGTATTTCGGGTAGTCAGAATGAGTTTGATCAAGATAGTGACAATTTCGATTTAACTTATGATAAATTGGTTTATGATGACAGACAACAGCAGCAGCAACAACTATCGTCACAAATACCTAATTCTGTCCAGGATAACAGAGAGGTATGTAAAACTTCATGTAACATCAATATACATATTTCCTAACTTACATTTTAACTATAAATACTAACATACATACATACATACATACATATATATATGTATGGCTGTTATTCCGTGAATAATATAAACAAGCACTATATTTTTTTTTTATTCATTTATCATTAATGTCATTTAAAAACAATATGTTTAACTTAATTAATTATTTACTTTTTATATATTCTATTATATGTTTTTTAAATACATAGAAGTTATTTTCATTTTTTAATTCTCAAGGAATTTGATTAAACAAACTAAGACCTTTGTGAAATAAGAAATTTTGATTCATATTTGTTCTGCAAAAATTTATTCTAAAATCATCAGCATTACGCAAATTACAAAGATGAACATCAGCAACATATACTAAATGTTTTTTCATATACTTTGGCAGTATTCCGAATTTTATTTTATATATCTATAATATTAAATTGCCGAATTTTATTGAACTCTTCTTCTTGGTTTAAAAGTATTGTTTAACGGTATTAGAACTAAGCTACGAGTATTTTATCTATAGAAATTTAAATCAGAGTTCACGTATAAGTCAGATATACAAATTCAATATTACTAACTAAATTTAAATAAGGAAAAGCTAAAACATTAATACTAATAATAACAAAATGTGTTTTAAATACATTTTTTAAATTCAGTATTCTTAATTTTATTGTTGAATAAAATTTGCTTTGTTAAACATCAAAATAACTTATTGTAAGTAAAAAACAAATTTTACTCATAAACTATGTACAATACATAATAATCTGATTTTGAGAAAATAACGTATGCATTAAAATTTATTAGATTTATAAAAGGTATAATCGAGTATGTTCTGTAAACCGAATCCGCAAAAATTTTTCGTTGTTAAAACGAATACACATACTTATGTCTTCTGCAAACCGAATTCTCATAATTTTATTCGGTTTAAAATCGAGTAGATAAGTCCGGTCGAAATTAAATTGAATGTACTATCTTCCTACTAAATAACTGATGAAACAAACAATTACCAATTTTTACGTGAAGCCCTTCTTTTATTAAATTAAGTCAAACTATATACACTATAATAGATTTTAATACAAAATAATAAATTTAAAAAACACTACAATATTTCTCCATGTTCTTCTTAAAGTATGCAGATAAAGTAGATGGATGAATAAAAGCACATTTTCACTAAATTCATTAGATATATCATTAAAAAATCACTTTTAAATAAGAATAAGCATTATTTTGAACGAATTTTCAGTAGCTTTATTCACGTTTAACAAATCTTATTAGAAAGCAAGTTCGAATGTTGGTAATCGTGTGATTTTTAGAACACCAAATAAGAATTTTTTCGATTTTTAGAAATCAATCGTTTTTAAATCGACTCGGTGTACAGAAAGGGGGAATAATTGAATTTTCTATGGAAATTTGTCTATTAAACCTTTTTTATATTAAAAAAAATTTTATGAATACGGCAGGTAGGTAGTACAGGGTGTCTGGTAGCAGATTTATATTTTCAAACTTAAATAAAAAACGTAATAATTAACACAAAGTTTTATTAAGAGCAATGAACGATAAAATGGAAATGCGGATTTGATTTTTTAGAGAGTATGTCATCCAGATGTCTTCCGTCGAGTTGAACACAGTGTTCAAAACGGAGCCTTGTTTTCTGCGCCACACACTGCAGTAAATTTGGTTCAATTGAGCTGATTTCTCCTTTAAAGCCACAAAGGATTGTCATTATAAACCGTCTCTTTGAGGTAGCCCCATAAAAAAATTCATGGGAGTTAGATCGGGCGACCTCGGTGGCCATGGGATGTCCCCAAAGCGAATGATCAGTTTTTGGTGGAAATTTTCCTGAAGCAAATTCATAGAAGCTCTGGCTGTGTGTGCAGTCGCCCCATCCTGTTGAAACCACGTGTGTGAAGAGTACGATGGAAGAGCTCGCAGGTTTGGCAAAAAGAATTCCGTAATCATGCGTCGATAATTTTCACCGTTGACATTCGTCGCCTGACCTCGAGAATTTTCAAAAAAAAAAATGACCCAATTATTTTATGCGTGGATAAGGCACACCAAACAGTTACCCTGGGGCAATGCTGTGGTTTTTGATGTTTCAATCGAGGGTTGCAGGTTCTTGGAGACCAGTAACAGCAGTTTTGCTTGTTGACGTGGCCGTTTAAGTGAAAATTAGCCTCGTCGCTCCAAAAAATGGGATTTACAGTGCGAAAACGCTCCAACATTGTTTCACAAAAATTTTTGCGTAATTCAAAGTCACTTTCGATCAGTTCTTGGACGATTTGAATTTTAAAAGGATCGAACTTCAATTCCTTTTTTAAAATTTCATGAATAATCGCTCTTGGAAGTCACGGTGAGGCTGCTCTTTTCCGTATTGAAAGTCGCGGATTTTGACCTAAACTGCAACTTTATTTGTTTTTATAGCAGTGTTGTAGCGCCTCTGATGTCAAGCTTCGTTTTAGTAGCCATTTAGTAGCCGTTATTATTCAGTGACCAGTGACTATGCCTTAGCCACCGAAACTTTCCCACAACAACTGACACAAAGACACACAAATGCACATCAGAAAAAAAGAGAGATGTTTTTATGAGTCTTAAACTGGGGTTGAACCCAAGAAATTTTTTGATTTTGTAGTCAACGTGCAGACTACTTCAGCCATCGCCACCCCCATCGCTGAAGAACGCGTCATTGGCGTTAAATTCATATCTACATATGTATGCAGTGTCTTATTTGGAAACTCAGTTTATGCAATTACTTAAAAGTTTTCAAATTTAAATGGGCTAATGACCGATAACAGACAGGCAATCAAAATTACATGTGAATGTGTTCACTATGAATTGGTATTTTCATGACTTCTTAAGCATTTCTTTATCTGAATTCACTTTTAATGCCATCTTAAATGCTAGATTATCCCTTTGGAACTCATGGAAAATACATTCAATTCTGTTGATTAATTCATATAAAATAAATTTTTAAATGTGTTTCGGGAATTCGTTAATAATACATTCAACTTAAATAAATAAATTCCGCAAAAAAGGCTCGCCAAAACACACATAGTTTTCGAGTTATGTGCCTTTAAAGTATTCATATATCAATTTCCACCACATTTCTAAACGTATTTGGCCAATATTAGTATAATTTATTTAAAATTTCTTTACCTATTAAGAACCGTTGATGAGTTTGCGAAAATGAAATAGATTTACCTTAGCACAAAAACAAATTTATTATAATTATAATAATTATAATTATAATATATATATAACATTCAATTTAATTTATTGGTATTATAATTTTTAATTTCCTATCACCCCATATAATTTTTTTTATTTAGAAAAGCGATAGTATAGAATAAATACTGATAAATTAATTCTTATAAGAAGTAGAATAAATGTAAAATATAATTGAATCGGTAACAATGCTTTAAGCTTAAACAATCTGACTATAAGTAGGTCTAAAACCTTACTGCCATATTTGTAATATTTATAAAAGGTTTATTACACAAATTTTTATGAATACGGCAGTTAGTGGTACTTTTTTTTAAATTTAATGTCATTTATTTAAATAATAATAAACAAATACATAAAATTAAACAATCTAATATTTTCGTATAAAAACGGAAAAATCTTACCTCGACACAGATAACTACAGTTGGCATTCAAATATTTCGTTCGACATGAGCATGACATTCTGCAGCATATTTTTTATGCATTCATATTTTTTCAGCAATTTATGCATGCATATTTGTCTGCACATAACTTTTTATGCATGTATATTTTTCTACAGATTTTCACAGTCCTTTGCAATTTTTGGCATGGAAACACATGAAAACTACATTTCATAAATTCTTCACACTATTAATTAAAATTTAAACGAACTCGCTTGACTCGCTCGTTGCCGTCACCTGAATCATCTTTATAAATCAGCTGTTTCAGATGTTATGCTGGAAAATTTTAATTAAGAAACGTTTCATTGTGGTGTATAAACAGTTTATCAGTTTATCTGCATTCTACTTTGAAATATAATTCATTTGCAATCACTTCAGTTTAAATTTTGTTCTGCATTCTTCTTTTTACATATTGAATACAAAAATCAAAGCTTACATCTATTAAAGAAACTGTATTTTAAATCTATTTCAAAGACATTTTGTGTGAAATATGTTAAATAAAATATACATCAAACTCAGTTTAAATTTTATGAATATGGGGTAACATTCTACTTTTCCAGAACATCAAAAGTGCAGTTTTCAAATTTCAATTTCATTACTTTTCTAGAACATGCTAATTGAGAGTTAATCTTATTAAATTCAAAACAATTTTTAACTGAAAGAAGTTTAGGTTATGTGACGGACCCCCTCGCCGATGTGAAAGAATCATTAAATATTTCTGTCGATTGAAGGTAAACTCCACCAAGTCACATTACAAGAGCCCGCAAAAAACATGTCGAAAATCACAAATCATCCAATCTCTGTTTTGAAAATTTGCCTTACCGCGAATATTTTATACACGTCTAATATTATATTTCGATGATATCCTTAATAAAAATACTCATCTAATATTGCCGTTACTTATTAAAATGGTGTTTTTTAACTCGTATGATAGTTCAATATTCTTTTCAATATCTTGAAAACTACATTAGGTAGGTCTTGTTGGAATTTATCTTCCGATTGGGCGAAGAAATTCTGACTCCGACAGTGTAAAAAACATATTTTGCAAAATGACTTGGTGTAAATCACCTTCCCAGTTTTTAATAATTTTGAAGTCTAGTTTGCAAAAATTCTAACTTAAAAAAACGGTAACTGAACGTAAAAGGAGTGCTAACTCCATTTTAATTTATTTAATTTTTTAAATTGTATTCGCTCAGATTTTTTTAACAGCGCCTTCATTCACGCCAAACTTTTCTTTCCCTTCCTCAAAATATATCAAACAATTAAATCCAGAAAAAATTATGGATATCTATGCAGCAGTTCGGCCGTGATCCGGTTAGCAACGAACATCATTTAAGTTTTAATTATATAGATGGTTGTGTAGCTTCGCTGAGTAATATATTTACCCCTACGTTTTCTGGTACTATTTTTTTTCCTGAGTTGTTTTCGACTCAGATGTATCCACGTTTTAAATTTCATAAAAATCGTTTAGATGGGCTTAGAAGAGGCCAACAGTACCCCATACGTCCTCTCGTTGTACTATTTCTTAAAAAATGTATTTCCTACGTGTCCTTTTAGACTCTGATCTACCTACGTTTTAAATTTTATGCAATACTGTTGAACTTGCTGCTGCACTTACTGAAAACATTTTTGTATATTTAGATACGGGATCCAATTTGTATGGAAAATTTCAAAAGAATCCGTTAAAAATAAGAAAATGTTTTTTTTCAACATTTGGCAACCCTGCTGTGCACTTTCCAACAGCTCAAAACCTAATGTGAATTGACTCTCGAACATGAGAATTTCAGCTCGATAGCTCTACAGCTCCGGAAATCATGCGTTACTAACAAACACACAACCAATATAGATGTACATACATATGTACTATGTACTTGAAGAAAATTTTTTTCTTGAATTATAATTTTTTCTTGTTTTTTTTTTAAGAATAATGTTTATTGTAGAGATAGTGAAGTAAACAATTCCTTGAAGATCAGAAATCTGTTGTTATAGTTCGATTAAAAATTTCGATAGATGTATTAAATTTATTTTTGGTGCCTGTAATTTAGAAGCTGTAGCATTACTTCTAGAATATTCGAAAGAAAAGAAAAGAAGATCTTGTTGGGTCAAGCCATTAGTTATTAGTTTTAAAGTTTGTTGGCTCAACCAAACTCCTTCTTTCAAGTTCATGTTAGCACGACGATGGCCAACTGAAGACTAAACACACTCAGTAAAAAAAAAGAAACAGAACCTGTGTCTTCGTATGTGTATATATTTAGTTTTGTGCTTCTAATGCGGGGCTAGTAGCTGGTTGAAAAATTATGCCAACCGAAAACCATTCCCTTCACCGAATTTGCCTACAAGGTGCCATGTTATGCCAGCATAATTATGCTAGTGTGAATTGGCTCAATTATAATACAAAAAATTAGTTGACAATTGAAAATTGACAACTCAACTTAGTTGCGAATCATAATAGGGGGGGCATAAATTATTTTGGCACTTTTTTCAAAATTTGTGTCATTTTTGGTACTTTGTTCTATAAATAAATTTTAATTAATATTCATTTATTGCTGCCATATTTGACGATTTTTAGAAGGTTTATAACTTTTATATTAAAAACTTCGGGTCATAAATTGTGTGTATATATTCATCACCACGTAAACTAATATACAATGCATGGAGATGACTTGTTATATTATTTTCTGATTACTTCTTAATAAATATAAAAAAAATGTATTTAAAATATACATTTTTTACTCTCAGATTTTTTGACGATTTTTTTTTAAATAACTCCTTTTTCTTTTATCGAGATTTTGACGATTATTGGAGAATTTTATCAGGCAGCCCTGTGTTCATTGATATTGTACATGAATATTTTGTTAAGGGCCCCTACCACTCGATAGAAAATTGTTTTCCAAAAGTGTTTGCTTCCTCAAAGCGGACAAAAAAGTACCATAAAGGATAAATTCGGAGAAATTCAGTTTTTTTAACTATTGGGCTGGTATTTACATAAATTAATTTTTATTTTAAACTTAAGCTGGAAACATTTAATTATTATGTAAAAGAAAAAAAATCATCTTGATATAAAAACATTTCAGTGATTACAAATAATCTCATAAACAGTTGCGTTTTTACTAACATAAATTATCTAAATTAAATTTGTAAAGAGTCATCGTGCGAAGTACGTATCTGTGTCAAATATTAATAAAATTTTAATGTTTGTATGTAATTGTATATATTATAAATTTTTTTTTAATTTTCTAAAGAAAAGTATTTGATACTTGGTGTAAATTTCAATTCTCAGAAATCGCTACGTAAGGATAAACCAATGCTAAGACGAAAATCTGATTTACCAGCCGACAGTGGTACGGTGCATGCCCTTATAGAGCACAAAAGGCCTGCTGAATATTTAAAAACACCACCAGATGCGAATTTGTGTTAAAAACACTACTAACATGCATATGTATATGTTAATAAATGTTTATTTTTTTAATGAATCAGAAGGTCTGCATGAGAAAACTAAATTATATGTACATGGATGTATGCATAATTAGAAAAACACCACGTAAATAAACAGCCAGCAGCAAATCGCATTAGATGCCAATAATGTTAAATATTAAACTTAACACAAACATATTTACATATATAAGTTTTATTCTACACATATGCTTATTCATACATATATATATATTTTGAAATATGTAGAACATTTTTTATCAACGCAAGTTTTATTCCCGGATAACTTGTTATTTGATTGAAAATGGCTCATATAAATTTTAATAATTGAATTATATAAAGGTGTGGTAATATTGGAGAAACATTTAACGTAATAAGTACTCCTAAAATTTTAGGACATTTTTAAATATTTTAATCTTACAGGAAATGCAGAACACAAAATGTAGTGAAATTATTATTATATTAGAGGTTCTTTTTTTTTGTCTTGTTGTCTACACTTATTTCATGATACTTTAATCCAGTCTTACCATACTTCAACTTTAAAAATATTTATAAGAAATAAAAACCAAGTAAACAAAATAATTCTGTTGATTTTAATTTATATTTTATTTAATTGTAAGTAACGAAAACTGCATATAAAATAGGTACATAAATTCATACAGATTTATTTCCTTACATTCTCAAACATGGTATTTAAAAGAAAGATGAAATTACTAAAATAAATATTAATTAGAAACAAGTAATGTTTTTTGTATTAGAGAAAAAGTATGAGTCTGGTAATGATAAAGAAAACTATTAATTTTATTAAAATTTTTGTTTAATTTTGACGTTAAACCCAACCCAAAATTTTTTTGAACATTTTCATATTAAAATATTCTCCCTTACTCTTTGTCAACGTCGACACAAAAACTTAGCCTCTCTCAATCGACGGCGACAACAGAACTTACCATCTCTCAAATCGATAGTCCACAACTTTCACATTAATTGGTATTTATTAGAAGTGTTGAATTATTGTAAATGCCAATTTGAATTTGAAATTTAAACTGCAGCGTATGGACGTAATAGAGAAAAGTTTTGGTGTCGATGTTGATGACTGTTTGATGGTGATTTTATTCTTTTTCTTTTCTTCTTATACTATGAAATACTTACTCATGCATAGAAAATATAAACGAATTAATTTGACAACAAGCTGTTCTGTCACCTTGACACTTGAAGGGTCTTTATTTAAACAAATTTTCTGCTGTCTACTTTTCAAGTTAAAACAACTAACGGTCAATTCCGCTAAATGCACACGAACATTTCATTTGAATATTTATAATAAAACTAAAAAACGAATAAGTTTTGCGTTGTGCAAAATTTTTTTTTATTTTTATATTTTGTGAAGATTGTACAAATTTGAAATAAACGTTTTTAATTACGCTGAACAATATATGAACAGGTTTTATGCATGCTTAAATTATGTTATTTATGTATGTACATATATATATATATATATTTATAACTATAACAAAAATTAATTTTAATATTTTTCTGCATGCAATTTATATGTACAAAATACCCTATGTATATATATGTATATAATTTTCCAAAATATTTGATTTATGTATATCCGCATATAGATGCCATTGATAAGTTCAACGTAACATTTTGTTTTAGTTTGTAAATTTAAATTAAAAAGTTTATGCCTACGTGAACAATAACTTTATTTCAATATTTATATTTAGCAAAATTGTTTACAAAGTTTCAATTGCTTCTTTAGATGTTATAGCGTTATAATTAGAAGAGATATGTGGAAATGGAACATATGAATATTGGAATATGAAATCGATCGAAATATGTATGTCACACATACGTAGATTTAAAAACGCGATTTACTTCTCAAATCGGTCGATTTCCATCACATATCAGAAAGTCTGCCGTTCGTATGTGATAATGATCACTATATAAAAACCTATTGATTGCCTAATAAAAAAACCCAAGTTTTTTAATTATAAGAATTTAATGTGATAGCCCAATTCACGGTTCGTAGTAAAGACTTTTTAGATCTTGTAGCTTTAATATAACAACAAAATGCATTGTTTAATACTAAAGCTACAATATGTAACAGTTCTACAATAGTAATTTAGTACGAAGTTTGAAAACCGCTAATGTAAGAAATGTTTTTAAATTTTTTTGTGGGCCTGTATTGGTTCTATGTAGTTGCGACTAATTCATTATATTTTGGAGCTTATATGTAAATCAGATCAATCATTCCTTCTCAATTTAAGCAATGTGTTTCTGTAGTGCAATCATTCAACCAACGTACAGTGTCCCTCCTTCTCAGCCGAATAATACAAAATTTAACGGCTAAGGGAAATGTGTGGTTTCGGAGATTCTTTAAATATTTTCTAGCGTATATAGCGACATTTGTATTGACTACCGGCCCGTTGGGATCCTTCTATATATTAGAGATTTTAACTCATCAAGGCACTACTGCAATTATATCAGCAGACTCTTGTGTTGACTTCGTTGAATTTTATCTATTTGTGAAACAGAAGCAATTCTCGATAATTGAGATCAATCAATAAATATCGCTGAATAAATATAAAAAAAAATAAGTTTAACTTGTATTGAAAATTCATTTTTAATTGCGTTTATATACAATCATTTCAAGCAAGGTGTTGAACTAATTGTGAAATAGTTTAGAAAAATTAGTACATGTGAATCGAATATCAAATATTTGTTGTACAAAATAATTTTTGAAAGGGTATTGTTTTTTTCTGTTTGTACATACTTTTGTAATTCTCAGACATATTTTTTTTAGCTTTTTCAAAAGAAGGTTTACTGATGAGTTGCTAGAAGCACCAACGAAATGAATAAATGTAAATAAGAATGAAAAATAAGTTATAGAAAATTTAAATTCAAATTATAATCTTTTACACGAGTTATTCGATTAATTGAGTTAAAAATCGTTATGTGAATTAAATTGGTATGTTTTTATATTTTATTTGGAATATCTTATTAAAAATTAAATATGCATGTACCCGTTTTGTTAGGTATGTATTAAATGTATCAATAATCGAAATTAAATTGTGAGTGGAAAATAATATTTCTATGGATGCACGTATTTAGATAATACGAAGGTATACAAATAAAATTTTTCACAATTATGTATGTATGTATTTCGAAATATACATATATTAAATAATATATTCTTTTTCTTTCTTTTTTTGCAGTGAAACAAATGTAGGAAATACATACATAGACATAAATTTAATTATATATTACATATAAGGATTTATATCTATGAAAATAGTTTATTTATTTGTTAAACGAGTAATCCATATTTGCTATATATAAAACATACGAAATATATATATATATATATATATATATATATATATATAATAATAATAATATATATACAAAGATAAACGGAGAAATCTACATACAAACATGAAAAATCTATTATACTAAGAAATATTTGTATTTATATCTGGAAAACAACTAATAAGCAAAAGAAATGAATAAATAAAATAATAAAAAATAAAAAATTCTTAAGCTAAAAGCAAATGACACTAATGCTATAAAAAATATATTTTATTAATTGGAATAAATAAAAGCAGTCTTAAGAAAAGTTAATTTGAGTTGAAAAATTAAAACTAATAAATACAAATTATATTATGTCAACATTGTTGTAAATGCTTTTTTTTATATAAAACTACATAGTATATTGATTAAAAAGATAATAAATTTATAATAAAAAATACTTTATACGTATTTAATAATGAACTTTTTTTCGTTGGTGAGCTGTTGATAAATATTATAAATTGATTTACGAAATACATAGATGACTAATTTTGATTTTTCATGCTCTTCTGAGATATTTTTAAATATTTTAATTATACAGTGAACGGCATATTAGAGCTGTGTTGGATGCAGATTTATAACACAAAATAACAATGCAGAATGATAAGTGGCAATGTTTAAAACGCAAAATAGGCGAGTTTTGTTTCATAAAATCAAAACAACCGAAGATCCACGGCGGCAAAATTTCACGACAGGAGCGTCGGCGAGAAGTTAAATTTGCAAATGTGCTACGAAGAGTGATTTCCGCTATTGCAACATTTCACATTTGTTTTAATTAAAATAAACATATGAGAATTCAGTACGTGGCATAGTTATTTAGCCATAAGATTAAAATAAAAAAATGAGTAATAATGCATTAATGGAAAATATATCCTTCTTTGGCATCTTAAACTTTTTCAGCGCTATTTGCAACCGAATTTAGTAAAGACTGGAGAAACTCTGTTGAAATCTTGTTCCATGCATTAGTGACCTCTGGGATCGTTTCATTTTTTGTTCTTGTCAAATACGTGTACCAGGTCTGTTCAAAAGAAAATGTGAATTTTGAATTTTTTTGAAAAGTATTTATTTATTCATTAATATCCATTTTATCCCCTTCAAAATAATCCTCGAAGCACTTCTAAAAATACGCTTTTCGGTATGTCCATCAGCTCGTTCTTCGATTTTGACTTTATCCCATCAATTGTGGCAAAACGATTTTCTTTCATTTGTCTTTTCAGTTTTAGAAATTGGAAAAAGTCGCAGGGAGCCAAATCTGGTGAATAAGGTGGTTGAGGATTGATTAGGAGATGCAGAACCCATGATTTTTTTTCCACAATTCCGATCGTTTGCGCCGTATTGCTTCACGCAAACGTTGCTTAACTTCCTTGTAGTATTCCTTATTAACCGTACGAGCTGTTGGCAAGCACTCATGATGCACCACGCCATTGTAATCGAAGAAAACAAAATTCACCTTTTCTTTTGAACAAACCTCGTATATACATATTTCGCTTTATGTATTACCAGGAATTTTCTATACATTAAAATGTGAACTTAGGTGAGGCCAATCCAGAGTTTAAACACCATTCTCTGTTAGAAAATATCTCAACCAAAAAATATAATGAAGCGCTTTGAATTCGCTAAAAAAAAACATTTCAACAAGCCTCTTTCGTTCTGAAGTAATGTATTTTGCACTAATGATTATAGTTTCATCATCACCGAACAAAGTTTGTCATATTAAACAAAAAATTTTTGCTTTCTGAAAGTGTTATGTTCTGGAAATGTAATTTGGGCGGGCTGGGGACAAAATCCTGCTCACTTTTCGATGGACTTTATAAAAATATCAATATTTGCTCCATATCCTATGTTGATATCTAATATTACAGCTAATATTTCAAAAGTAAAAAAAGTTTTTTAAATTTTTGTTGGAAAGAATAATACATTTAGTTTTTATTAGGTTTTGTTTAAATCTTAATATTTGACACATTTATTGATGATGGTAATAAGGAGCTGGGTTATATCTGTATTTATATAATCTATTATAAAGTTGACACTTATTTTAATTTTAATAAATTATAACATACACATACAAATACTTTATCACATTTCTTAGAAGCTACACATATTTAAATAAAAATCGCAGATAACTTTTTTTTTAAGTATTTAATCATGAATTTATATTATACATTATATGTATCTATGTCAGTATGTTTGTGTACGTTTTGTGTATTACATTTGCGTTTATCTTTACTTCCCAGCTGGCGTTTGAAATATTATTTTTTTTTAATCATCTTAATGAGTCTTCTTGCAGTATTTATGGTAATCAAAAACTGACTAAACACTTACACGTTTAAAAAAGGACTCGCGCTTATGTTTTAAAAATGTTTGAGTTTAAACACGATAAAAAATTGACTCATAAAGAAGAGTAACTTTTATGATCAGAAAATGAGCGTATATTCTGCTTTTTTAATCGTGCAACAGAGTCAAAAGAGACTCGAATCTGATTAATAATTTTAAAAAATTCTGGCTGGGTATGATCTCTTAACAAAGATTTTCATAAGACGCTTTCTCACACATGAGCTTAATAAAATTAGAAGGAGAAGAAATATATAGAATACGATAAAACTGTTCTACTTAATGTAAATTTTATTAATTGTACAAATACTCCACAATATTTCATTATTTTCGCTTACTGGAACTTATCAGTAAGACCGCGAGCTTTTATTGCAAATTCTGTAAGGTGTTGTTGTAACAAACGTTTGTTTACTTTTTCCCTTAAAAAGAGAACAAAAAACAAATTTAAAAATATTATATTCAATATTATAAATATTTACCTCAAGACTTGTGTGGCAAACTTTGATTTTTCGGTATCATCAACTAAGGTAGTAGGAAAATTTGGTCCTTGTGTTATGTTTTTAAGCCACACAGCCATTTCTGCAGGATACTTTTTATTAATGGCTAAGAAAATATCGGCAAATTTTTCAACTTGCTGACGGGGTGTAACACATACAATGCAAACGATGGCAGTGCGTAGAATTTCTTCCCCAGATGACAAAACAGCTTGTGTCATTTCTGCATAATTGCGTGATTGCATAACGAAATGTGATATAAACTGCACGCTTGTGCGTATTGGTCCATTTTCAGGTAATGTCATTGCCTTTAGACCATAAAATATTAAACGATCGTATGCTATAGACTTGTAGTCCAATGACTGAGGTATTTTCTTAATAATTTGTGTAAGACATAAATAGAACATCTCAAGTGTTTCAGCAATATTTGAGAATCCATTTTCCGGAGTTGACTGGAATTTAAACATTTCAAATATTTTATTAGTTTGCAATATGAACGTCATCATGCCTAAATTATTTTATCATTTTGCCACAATATTAAATATTTATAGTTATATGAAATATATCATGTTCTAGGCGGCCTACCATTCATGTAATAGAAAAATGTAACTGAATGTTATTACATATTTACAATAAGTTACATTTGAATGAATGCACATCGATGTCAATAGAGTCTATTAACTAACATTTTTCTGCAGTTGACCAGCGCGTGTGTTTTGAAATATTCACTTTGTTCGGAGAAGAAAAAAAAAATAATTAATAAATGTTTACTTATTGACAGTACTTTACTGAATAAGTTAATATAGTTTGGTGTTCCATACTAATGAACTGGGTTCTTCCCCAAACCTACAACCGGTTTCGTGACCTGAAAAACAAAGAAACGTCCGCGCTCAGAGTAATTTATTCCAATACCACAAAAACAAATATATGAACAGGAACTACGCCGATAATTAGTAGCTTCAGCAATATCGCAGAAGGAAGATCAGGAAGTGTACTTCCTCTCTCCTCATATAATGTCTTGGGGCTCTGCCTCAGCTTCCAATATAGAACAAATTCAAAACAAAATACTGAGAATGATAACAGATGCGCCGTGGTATATAAAAAATTCTAACATACACAAGGATTTAAATATTCCGACAGTCAAACAAGAGATAACAACATACGCAACGTCATACCCAACCAAACTCCAAGATCATCCAAATATACTAGCCCGAAATATTTTAAGCGAAAGAGGGTTCATTCGACTGAAAAGAAGGGATACTCTTTCCCTAGCCCGAACGTAGTAGACGCGGAAATAAAACTATACGAGCAATAAATAATTTTGTACAGCTAGGCTGTACTTAATAATAATTAGCAATTAGTTCTTAAGATTTGAATACTTATTGTTAGTTCAATTGATTTTGAAGATTCAATAAATAATATATATTGTGTAAAAAAAAAAAAAAAAAAAAAAAAAAAAATATATAATGTCTTCAATGTCGAAAAAGTTCTAAATCACATCTCACGCGACCGTTTGGAGGTAAGATGAGAAGTGGAGATCCAATGATTAAGGTACCTGACAGCCGGATAGCGGGACGATTTTTGAAAGCCAATTATATCGAAATAACTTTGCAAAAGACGCTGGACACCGTTAGGGGTTTTATTTTTCCCAAGAAAATCATGGACATTACCTACCCAGAAATTTTGGAATGCCTGAGCGACCAGAAAGTAGTAGAGATGCGCAAGATAACAAGAAGAGAAGCAGATCGAATCTTGGCAACAGGTGCTGCAATTGTAACATTCGATCATGTTCACCAACCAGCAACCTTAAAACTAGGTTGGAAAAGAGTCTCTGTTCATGTGTATATTCCGAAGCCAATGAAATGCAACTCTTCTCATAAGCTTGGACAGACGAAAAGCCGGTGTAAGAATGTCCCCCATATATAATGAATGTGCTTCACCTCCACCGCATGAGATATGTTCAAAATAGTATTGTACAGGTTTGCCCAAAATAAGCGAAGGTGTTTGAATTCCTTATAACTTTTTTATTACAATTTTTTTTTTTTTTGGTGTCAGTATTTTGCAAAGAAGACTTGGCGAATTTAAAATGGAACAGTACACAATTAAACAATGTGACAAAATCATTGAACTTTACTTTACGCCAACTTAAGTGTACCGTTTTTTTTATCTGGGACCAGCACGCAGGAGATGACTTCTACACATGCGAAGCATTGTGCTGGAACTTTAGGAAAGGAATAGTAGGAGAAACGACAGGAGGTGAAGATTAATTAATTATTTTGCAGCTCTGCTTTTGCACGTTCTTTGTTTATACTCGTAGCAGTGCTGAAGCTTCGGTTCAGTAGCCATTTTTATTATTATTTTACTTCGCCGGTGCTACACAATACCGACGAAGGAGGGCGTTCTGATGCGATTGTGGATTGCTATCAGCTGAAGCCGGTATTGTTCAGTGACCAGTGACTATGCCTTCGCCACTGAAACCTTCCGACAACAACTGACACACTAATGCACATCAGAAAAATGCGAGATGTTTTTTTTTATAATTCTAGTCTGAAACTGTGGTTGAACCCAGGTCTGGTGCAGACTACCATCCATCGTGCCGTCGCCACCCTACGGTGATTCGTAGGAAAGGATAATTGGCCCATATTTTTTGGAAAATTTAAATTGTCGCGCCATTTCCATCACTAGTGTTAGATATCGAAGAATGTTGGAAAATTTTTTAAGGACAGCCGCGGAAAACCATCCGCAAGTATGGTTCCAACAGGATGGAGTCACAGCGCACACTGAGAGGGACACAATGGCTCTTTGAACTCAATCCGCTTCGGTTATTTTAGGCCACCCTGTATAAACTGTCGAACGAAACACACAGCATATGACCCAAACTGTCCTACATACTGGAAACACAAATCAGTAAATTATCTACGAATAACTAAAAGATGTACAACTAGACGAGCTTGGGCAATATTCAATGAGAAGACAGGTCAACAAAATCAAATTTTTTTATGTGGTCTGAGGTTTCTCTGTCAATTTGAATACATATGGTATCCGATTTAATGCGTATAAATTAGTTTTTTTGGATTGACTTGTTCTCAAGATTTACCGTTATATAGAAAAAAGTGAAGGGTGCACCACGTAATTTGCAATAACTCGAGAACCAGTTCTTCGATTGAACTAAGAAAAACACGGAAGGATCGAGAATAAAATAACCTTAAAATTATATTTTTATGCATTTTTTTCAAATCCTTATATTTTACGAGATATTCAAAATTTTTTTAAAAAAAAACCGTTCTTTTAAACAAAATGAAAAAAAAAATTACTTTTAAAAAGTTTATTAAAAATGTAATGTAAACAAAATCTAAAATATTATTATTAATTTTGGTACTCGCATATGAAAGTGGTTTTCAGTACTTTTTGAATGCTTTTAAGTGCTTTTGAAAAAGAGATTTTCTTAATTTTGAAGTGTTTTTTTTTTTGGAAAAATCTTTTAATAAAAAAATCATTTTGAGAAGTTAATTATATTGTAATCAGGGTTCGGATGGGCGCACACATGTGCGGCACACTCACTCACATCCGTACCCCGATTATAATTAACAATAATTTCGTAAAGGTGCTTTTTAAATTGTATTGTAGAAATTGATATCAAAACATAAGATAAAATCTGAATGTATTTTTCGGAAATGTTCTTTATTTATTTTTATCTTGGACCAGAATTTAGGACATGGCCCCTACATATGCGGTGCATTGTGCTGGAACTAGAGGAAATGGATAGTAGGAGAAATGACAGAAGGTGCAGCTTTACTATCTGACAACACTGCTTATGGCACGTTATTTGTTTTAATAGCAGTGCTGTAGCGTCTCTGATGTCAAGGAGACGCTAAGTAATGGCCTTTATGATAGTATAGATACGAAACGAGCTTAAGATTCACTTTTGTAATTTAGTGAACTCAACATTTTGCTAATTTTCGAATAATACATCTTACTAAGCAAATATTAAACGAAACGGAAGCAAATAATAAAAATATGGATAATAACATTAAAGGTACGGTCACATATGGCAAATATTTGCCAAAAAAAACGTAACCACTAAATTCTACACCCTTTTTTTTATTATTTGAAACAGATCTTTATCTTAAATAAATCGCCATCGGTTTTCAATAAATTATTACTTAAATCCATTTTGACTTTTATATCCTATGAAATATTAACTAATTGGTTGCCGAAAACAGTGGACCGTACCTTAACTAACAATAATAAGCATATACATATTTGCAAGATTTTAGGTGGAATCTTTAAAATTTACCTCAAATAATTTATAACTGTGCATAACAAATTCGATCAAGAGTTGTTGCATCAATGATTTACAATCAGCATCCTTATAAAAAATAATAATGGCCTGTACAAAATTGTTACATTATTAACTGTACTTTTGATTAAAATAATAAACAAAAAGCTTACGGTTTTAGAAATCTCCAAAGTGGGTGCACAACATCGAGTTTGAAAAATGGCAACTATGAAATAACATAAATCCTGCAGCATCGGTTTAAAACTGGATTTAAGATTTACTATAGCATGTTTTAGAGCTGTACAAGCAGTCTGAAATATAACGAAAAATAAATACTTTGAATGCGATGTTAAATACAATTACAAACAATTTTTATACTACTCGTATGTATTTTCTTTAATTTTGTTAATGCGTTACAATTTTACATGTTTTTAAATTTTTCTGATCTCTTACCTCTAACACATCCAATTCTTCTACCCACAGTTCAGCTATTTGCCGAAATATGGGCATAGTCTTTTGCATTACTATCAAAACTGGCTGAACATTCTGAAGATCTTCTATGGTGTCATCATCATCGAGATCTGTGTTAAGCGAGGAAAACAAAGTTGATACCATGTTTAATCTAAATATTGTGCGTATACGTGCTTGGGGATTTTTCTATAAAATAACAATATTGAAAAGTAAAAAAGAACAAAAGGTTTTTGCGTTGTATTATCTTACGACTTCAGTTTGACATATATTGGACAATTCTTCGAAACATGGACTAACGATTATATCCAGATAATTAGGAATTTTATCCGGTGACAAGAGACTCATTAACTTGCCAATACTAAACATTAAACGAACGCAGTCAGAATTTTTCATTTGGCCCGAAGTCAAACTGACTTGACAGGCGTTTAACAAGGGTTCCGCGAACGGCTTCATTTGCAATTGACAGTCACGACATAATTCTTTTAGGCCTAGTGTTGCTTGGGCTGACATATTTGAATTAAGACCTCGCACTAAAAGTTCTATGGCTGATGGTATATACGCTGGATTGTCTCTGAGCCATTGACAGTAAGAACCAACAGTTTCCAGGGCAGTACCTAGTAGCTTTTCGTTCATTTTCTCATATGGTATTTCGTTTAGAACACGCATTAATTTTGGTATTTGTTTTGTCTCCTCGCCCTCAAAATGTTCGGCGACTGACTGAAATGAATAAATACAAGCCTCTAATTTTGTCCACTGTGTTGGATTTGTTTGTAGGTGAGCAATAGTTTCATCCAAGACAGCTGATAATGTGTTCAATATGTGATCATGTAAAACCTCGTAACAGTACATCTGGAAAACCGCAAATATTATTTTAGAATAAATTCAAATGAACTCAGATTAATATGTTATGAACTATTTCTTAAAGTATAAGGCAATATTGTTTGTATGATAATATTTCTAATTTAATTTCATCACATACTTACAAAAGTATCTGATATATCCTGACGATAGCAACGAAAACATTCAAGATCGTCTGAACTCCATTTATCTATAGAATTTTCATCTGGTTGTTCAGATTTACGTACTAAAATACGCGTCAAATGAGCATACAAGGGTTTTATATATTCCCAGCATTTAAGGCGCTCTTCTTCATTATTCATAGCAAATACTTCATCTTGAAGGAGATACCAAAAACCTAAAGCCATACTGCTGCAGGATTCTTCAACTGGATAGATGCCTGGTTTATCGGTACATTGAAGTATTTCGTGAACTAGTCGACTGTATAGCGCAGAAAGTTCTGGATCAGTTGTCGTTATACCACTCAACAAAAGCTGAGAATGACGTTCAACCGCTGATACGAACAGTGTGTATATATAAGATACTATGTCTTCATTATTGTTATCTGGCTTCCATTCCATTTTTGTGATATTACTCAATGAATCTAAAAACATTTTAATAAGAACAAAGGCCGTTTTCGGATACAATTGGCAATCGGGTTGGATTATTATGTTTACTAAAGTCTTAAGACATGTTTCGGCTAAATCATTTTCATCAGCTGACATACAACCATCTCCATCTGGATCTTGAGTGCATGGCCAATAACACTTATTGACGATTTTTAGTAGGATACCTGTTATGTTAATGCAGCTTTCAATAGAAAATCCAATATTTCTAAACAAATATGACAAGTTTTATAGTTTTTCTTTAATGATTATTAATAATAATAATAATAAATATATGTCTCTAACAATAACAAATTACAATTATAATTAATATTATTAGCGATATTTGACATTTAATTACGATATGGGTGTTGATTAAGAAGCTACTAAAACGAAAAAAGTTCGCAAAGTTTGCATAAAACAAAAGTCAAGGTAGAGTTGTGTCTCGGAAGAATTTTGAGAAAAATTATTGGAAAATGTAGAGCAAATTCTGCATCTGCTATTTCAAGGAGCAGTCTGAATTGAAATATAGTATCTTATTTGAAAAATTATCTTTGATGAAAATATAATTAATTAGCAAATAGTTAAAATTTACCATACAGTCAAAAATTACAAGTGATAGTTAGATACTAAGACACAAATTAAATCAAAGACAAAATTGTAAATCACTCTGACAAACACTAGCAGAACGGAACATGCTTTTTTCGAAAGTTGCGACACTTTCACCTTCAGCGTTCTTCGTGTTTTGGTCACTATGTGTGGTTATCAGTAGGTGTTAATTATTAGCTTTTGTATATTTATTATTTTCTATTAATAGAATACGAGAAATTATTCCCCTTTATTTTTTTCCTCTCCTAATGAAGCTCTAAATTTACCATCTATAACTTACAATTGTCCTTCACAGTTCTTGGTTTTTGTTTTCATTATTAACTGTGGACAAATGTTTTGTTTTTGTTTTTTGTTCACATGTAATTTTGATGCCTGTATGATATAGATTATCAGTCTATTTAAAATTTAAAAATTTTAACTAATTGCATAAACTGAGGTTCGAAATAAGACACTTCATACATGTATGTATGTATTTAACAATTAAAATATAATTAATTTAATTAACCCGCTGCGTTTCGTTGACCCCAAAACAACTTTTTTTGAAGTACATTTCCAAAAAGTGTTCTTTCTATAAGGACATTTTTCAAAGAGTAGCTTCCCCACAAAGTACACGCTGGTATATAAAAGCACTTTTTTCAAAAGGCTGTTTTTTAAAGTGCCCATTCCACTTGTAGTGTTCTTCTCGAAAATCCTTTTCATTTGATTCCCATATCATGGCAGAGATTTCATTATATTTTATGCTTGCTTCTGAAAAATTGCTTTAGTTTTACAACCATATCATGGAGTCAGACAAAAATATTAAAAAGTTTACGTATATAAGCAATACTTAAAGCGCATAAAAGTACCAAGATACAATTTTAGCCATATGTTCGAATTTGGACAAAGAGTTCGAGATTTTACGCAAAAAAGCTTTGTTCTATGTCCAAGTCTTAAAAAGATATATGGGTCGCAAAAAAAAAACCAAACTTCAGTTTTTGCCCTTCAGAAGAGGTACGCGCATATTGAATTTCAAGTCTCTAGCTCTTGGCGATTGGTCTGTGCGATGATGACTCATCATATGAATGAGCCAGAATTTGTATTCTCAGATAGAAGAATAACTAATATTCAATATGAGCTCTAAAATCGTGTTCTTTATATACTTTACTAATAAGGACATACTTAACCCAAGTTCCGACACATTTCACAGCTCTGGCCATGTTGTTAAAGGCTTCAGCATCCCACTGCCTATCCAATTGCATTTGTAGATATGTTTCAGTAGTTTTAATAACAATTGGTGCCCTCTTTGCTACTTCAGCCCTAAGTATTGTTCTTTTCACGGAAGAATAAATTGCCTGCATCTAAAATATTATAAATTTATAAAGTAAAATGTTTTTTAATTAACTTCGTTGTTAGTTACTTCTTCTGGAATTGCTTGAAGAATTTCGAGCATTATCCACAATTGAGTTTCACTAGTTACATTAGGTATTTGTCGATTTTGAAATGTATTTATCACATCCTCAATAGCAGTGGGCCATTCTCCTAGCATATGAACAATATAAGCACTTAGCTAATGAAAAAATTGAAAAGCAATGCTTTTAATAAATATACAGTATAATTCGTCACAATTTCGAACCCACCGCGATACATAGACGGTTTAAGACCAATTTTGGGCCGGCTGCAAACTGTATGATTTTTTCTAAAATTTTTTGTTTTAGCTCGTCACGATTTTCTGGTGGGACTTCATGCCAAAATTTCATAAGTTTCGAATGCAATGTAATAGCTCCAAAAAACTGCACTTCTTGGCTCTGTAAATATGTTTACAAATTGGAAAGAAAAATTACTTATGTATATGTAATGTATGTATATGCATGAATGTATTGTATGTGTGCAGGCATAAATCAATTTAGCTCTTAAAGTCTGATATACCTTTCCTAACTGCATGAGCTGCCAAGAAAATTGCCACGCCTGTGTGCTAGCTTGAGCTTTTGTAAGCCATTCATGTAATTGAGCCTGTTCTTGAGAAGTTGACTGATAAAATACAACAACTGCCTCTTCCAAACGGGCAATGTCAATAGTCTCCATTATAATTAATATTAAAGTCTACCTTTTAACAACACTTAATAATAGTAACTTTAGCTTAAAGCTCAATATTCCACCACTATTTTTAAGTGTTATTTAAGAAAATTTTTCAAACAAAGTTTTTAATAAAATTTTTCATTTAGAACCACCATCGCAGTTTGGAAAATGGTACTAAATAAAACTTATTTATTTGATACTAGACACCACAACGTGAGTGAATAAATCAAACCGGAAATAAAACACCAAAACAAAACGGATATTTTGGTTTGTTGCTTAGCACATGGAAATTGTAAACAAAGAGTAAAAAAAATTATTGATATTCGATCATTGATTTTTCAGGCATTAGTACATCAATTTAAAAATAAAAAACGAATATATGTAGGAATAAGGCCCTAGAATCAAATTTTATAATGTTCATAAATTATATTGATGATATATGCCAATTATTCAATGACCTGTTCAACGCATTTATATGTAGTTGTTATCCGCTTATAATTTGAAAACCGTTTTTTTTTAGCAATACAAATTTCAGAATTTGATAATCTTAAGAATGTAATTATCGTCATATGAAATGAGAAACTCCTAATTGGAAAAAATCCCTATAATACTCTGTATTAAAAAATGTCAAAATTAACATACTACGTGTAAGTGAGGTAGTTTGAATGCAATTACGAATAATCTTATATTTAAAAATGACATGTTTGTATGTATGTACGTGTATTTGTGCTTTATGGACATTTAATCGGCTGAACCGATTTTCTTGAAATTTTCACAGTATCTCTCTGAATATCTGGAAGGAACTATAACCTATATAAATTTGAGAAATTGCAATTCCAATTACAAACTAAATATTGATTTCATTATATCTTAAGAACGGTTCAAGTTAATGTTTCTGTATTTGGGATGTGTAAGTTAATGGTCAGTACAAATAATTAGTCAAAATTGGGAGGAATTGGACACGTGCGCGTGGTTTACGTCATAATAACAGGAGTTCTAGATTTATTTCAGAAAAAATGTAAAAAAGCTTCAATATAAGCTAATATAATAAATAATATTATATGCTTTATATTGAACATTTTTAATTTAAATAGGCGTAGCGAAGCATGCCGGAAGTTAACTAGTACGGTAATAAATTTTCATTGTTTTTAGAAATTTAATTTTTCATTTAATTTATTTTGTTTAAAACTTAAGCGAACTTAAAAAAGATTGAGATTTTAAAAAAGTCATTTCATTTTATTTGAAGTATGATTGTATGAAACCAAAATGTAATATTGTTAGATTTTTTGAGAGTAGTAACAAATCTCAGTAGATTTCTTTCTCACAAAGTATTATAAATATCGTCAAACTTGTGTTATTGTCTATAGCCCTTAAGTAAGATTCAACAAATTTACAAGGAGAAGCAAAAATTTTTAATTTTCTGTAACTAAAGCCTTTTAAATTGCATTTGACGATATGTATACATTAGAATATATGTTTAATACTATATATATATATATATAGTATTTATATATATAGTATAAATACTATAAATATATTCAATTTAAATATGCCCTTTTTAGTTTCATGTCTATTTAAGATCCCTTTTACTGGCGTTAATAGCGGCGTCTTACAATTATTATCAGCCGCTTGACTAAGGTGACTCAACATTTCAGCGCCGGATTCTACTACTACTTTCAACACATCAGTATACATACTTTAAAAATTGTTATTACTTTACGATTTTTTTGTGTGACGACCAACAGCAATGTTTTTAAAATATTGTAAAATATTACAATATTATGACAATATGACTAAATAAGAGATTTTATGAATACAATGTAGGTTAAATTGTAGTTACAGACGATGAAACATGTGTCTGCAACACGTATGTAATACATGCTGAATATTTTGACACAAACACTGCAACCAACAAGCAAACCATAATGAAGGTGGCGATGGCACGATGGATGTCTGCACGTTGACTACACAACCAAAAAACAGACCTGGGTCCAACCCCAGTTTCAGACAAAAAAATTTTTAAATAAAAAGAAACATCTCGCATTTTTCTGATGTGCATTAGTGTGTCTTTGTGTGTGAGTTGTTGTCGGAAGGTTTCAGTGGCGAAGGCATAGTCACTGGTCACTGAACAATACCGGCTTCAGCTGATAGCAATCCACAATCACATCAGAACGCCCTCCTTCGTCGGTATTGTGTAGCACCGGCGAAGTAAAATAATAATAAAAATAGCTACTAAACCGAAGCTTCAGCACTGCTACGAGTATAAAAACAAAAGAACGTGCGAAAGCAGAGCTGCAAAATAATTAATTAAGCTTCACCTCCCGTCGTTTCTCCTACTATCCCTTTCCTATAGTTCCCAGCACAATGCTTCGCATGTGTAGGAGTCATCTCCTGAGTGCTGGTCCTAGATTAAAAAAAAAAAAATCGCAACATCAACTCTGAATTGAATATATCTGGAGAAAAGCGGTTTAAAAAATACAACTTGCTTGCTTGCTTTTAATGAAATGAATCAGTGTGTTTACTTTTTGTGTAAAAATATGCAACATCAATCCTAAACTTGTTTCATAAAATTATTGCATGGTCTGTAAAAAGGAGTTTCAAACAAGGTGAGGTTGTGAAAACAGATGACAATTTCTGCTGTACCTACGCAAGGCTCATTAGCTAATTTGCACGTAAGCTGATATAAGAATTTGTAACGTATTTTTTTGAGCCGAACGTCAAAGTTGTCCAGAACAAACTCTCTTCAAATTTTAAAAGTATGAGTGTTTTAGTAAAAAAATGAGTGCATTTTAAAATCTGAAGGGCAAAAGTTGAACGTGTAACCTCCTTATTACATACACAGGCAACAGGAATTTGATAGCTGTATGTATGTTTATACCAACAAATTCGTGCGTTTTTTGGTGCCGTAGTTTTGTTGTAGAACTGAGATTACCCTGTTGGTGCTGCCTTTTATAAGTATAAATAAGGCATGTTTTTCTGTCTCTACATTTGAGCCGGCGTCAGTCCATAGCACAAAATACCATAAACTACAATATTCTCTGGTTGCTATAGTGAAATTTCATTCCTTTAAAGTATTAAATGAATAAAATTACATATAAAGTTAAGTAGAAAAAGATAAATTTTATTAAAAACAAAAAGTATTTAGCGACATTAATGAAGTGTATTTTGAATGTTCTAAAATATAAAAAAATTGGCTACACCAGTCATTTAGACCGATTTTAACATCCCTGATATAATTTGCTTAATTACTAAAAATTTGTGGAAAGTGCTTAAAATCGAAAAAGTTTACTATTTACGATTAACAAGTAAAATTTTGATAAAAACAACGTAAAATATGTAAGTTTGTTGTAATCTTATTAAATTTAAGGAATATTCATTAAATTAATGATTTTCCTAGGGCCCGTGATATTTCACCTGTCGGGGACGCAGCCGATAAAAAGGAAATTAAAGATACTAAAGAAGTTATCAAAGGAAGCAATAATAAAGTGAGCTCTTCATCTAATTCTAATCGTGGAAGAGAAAGAGATCGTAGACGGCGCGGAAGTGCTTCGTCAAGTAGTGAATCAAGTGACAGGTAAAACAAATATGATTTATCGGTATCATTTTAAAACTGTACACCTACCATGTAGTGCATTTAGTACAGGCTTCCACACGTCTTTCCAAAATCTTTTTCACAAAAAGCAAAGATTCTTACTACACTTGCAATATCTTGAATTCTTATACTGGTGTTTGCAAATACCTTTGATAAGATAACTTTCTGTCCCTCTGAACGGCTATGTAAAAATTTGTTATAAAATTAGATATTCATTTACAATATTTTAGAAGGAAATTGTCCGAAATTTTGAGGTTAAGAAAATCATTTTTTAATGCCCTCACTAAGAACCAAAAAAAAAAAAGAATGCGTTCGCTATCAATTGGTATTTTTATGATTTCGTTAGTCCCCGTCCATACTGTTGAGTTTTTGCTGCAAAAGTTTTTTGAATTTATTTTTCAAACTGCAGCCGTGTCCATACATGAATCTTTTGCTTCATGTTTAGTATTTTTTATTCCTCCCTTCTATCTTCTTTTTTCAATTTTTTTTGAAATTTCTCAATACCGAATGTAAATATAAAATAACTACCCTGTGATAGGAGTGAATATTTTTTTTTGGATAGACATTTGAAGCACAAGGTATAATTTAAACTTAAACGACGTTTTTTTTTGTTTAAAAGACAGTTTTATTTTTTTTAAATTTTTGATTATATTTCACAAAAAATTAACATACGTAACACATGTAAACTAAAACAGGGCAGCTATTATTATGATAGATGTTAAGGGTGCTTTAGACCATAAGATTTGTCGTACGTAAAATGAGCGAGAAAATAAAATGAAATTGCATCCGTATTTCAAAAGAGAGAGTAAAAATTGAATGGTTGTTTTCTGGCTTTTACACCATTGGTAAGGATAAAATCAAGTAAGATGAAAACATTCTCATTTAATTTAACTACATCTGTTTGCTTGTTTTCCCAGGGATGGAGTTCTTGTGCAAATGAATTTTTTTTTTAATAACCTTGAATAATATTTTCATGACTTTGGAATATGTTATTTTCGTGGTAAAAATTTTTAGTGTACTTTTAGAAAATATACGTATATTTTTATAAAATTGTGCTGTCGTGGTCTAAAATGTACATTTCGATTTTATAATTGGTATAAATTTATGAAACCAGTTTTCCCTCCCTGGGTTTCTCACATTTGTTTACATAAAAATGCATCCCTGATCTAATGGTGTGTGTTGGTTTTTGAAAAATTTTAAAAAATGAAGAGAGCCATACGACTGTCAAATTTTCATCCGTATTTTCTCTCAAAATCTTATAGTTTCATTACATATTACATTTAGACGATCCGACTTGTGCTCTTCTACACAAAAATTTGACATGTCGTACGACAGATCTTTTGGTCTAAAGCACCCTTTAACAGTATACCAAACGAAAAGAAATAAAGTGAAACGTCAAATACACCTCATGTCAAAAGATGCAAATAAGAAATTCAACAAATACTGCATGTACATGAAACAGAGTACCTACTTCCACTTCTCTTCCCCTTCTCATCAACAAACTCAAAAGTTTTGCAGCAAATGTTTCACAGTATGGACGGGGACTAAGCATTTCTTAATCTGAATTAATGTTTAATGACATCTTAAATAGTAACATTATTATCAAATCTCATGGGAAACGTATTCCACTCACAAAATTATTACAGAAACTGACTGTAGTTTATTAAAGAAGTATTCCGTTCACTTGTTTTTAGATAAGTAAACCTTTAAAATTCAAAGCAGTTTTATTTTTAACTGATTAATATGGATTTCGCTTGCTTTGAAAATTGTCCTTAAAGTACTTGGTACAGTAAAATAAATAATATAAAAAAAGGAAAAAATTGTAAAACAAGCGAAACTTGACCGCAAAATGTTTTCGCGTATGAACGTAAATGCAGGTTCAAAAGAAAATTTAACAAAAACTGATAAGGTAAACTTGATGTCTGTGAATCACGAGTATGGGAAAAAGAACAATTAATCTCCAATACCAGTTGAGTAGAATACGTACACATTTTGTATGCCACTACACCCGTCATCAGTACTCTTTGTGTCAACAGGGAGGTAGTTGTAAAGTCATTAATATCATCTATTTAACCCGTCAGAGCTTAGGAAAATGCATACGAGAAAAATCGTTACTGCCCACATACTATTAACAAAGGTTGCCATCTTTGTTGTTTTCATGTTTTTAGTAAAGGTTATACTTCATATAATCCCATAGGTCAAAGCTTCTGTTTTCAGTACAGGTGCGAACGAAATTAGCTTTTTACAACTTTTTAACTGTCTTTCCTTTTCTTGTCAATGAAAAATCACTTGATAGCTATTTTCTCCTTTCATGGCTAACTTACATTTTTCGCCGCACACATGCGTTTTTGAATATTCAGAATATTTAGAATTTAATCGAACTACAGTTATTAGAATACTGATGATGTAGTGGCATAGAAAATATGTATATACATATGTGTTCTACTCAATTGGTGTTGGAGATTAATTGTTCTTTTTCCCTTATTCTAATCAAAAATGTAATTTCTTCACAATATTGTGATAAATTAACTATGAACTTGATGAACTCGACAAAAAATTTTCATTGATTTTTTTTTATCGTTACTATAATGGGATGTGTTCTAATGCAATCAGGCAACTTGGTACCGAAACCCGGTCATTTGTGCGCACAACGCGATCATCAAGAGCGCATCCATTTGTAGTCGATTTGGCAACAACACGCACTACGCATTACAGAGAAAATTGGTTTTTTGGCCGAACAGTGCACTAGTCCCTCTACCTTTTCTACCAAAACCTTATTTCTTAATTCCGACACAATGCACCGCATGTGTAGTGATCATCCCTGAGTGCCTGTCCAAGAAAAAAAATTAAAAAACAAAAATCCAATTTCATAAAAATTTCGAAGATTGAGTGTTGCCAGTACGAAACGTTTCTTAATTAAAATATCGCACATAACTTATGGATGATCGAAACAGTTGATTTATAAAGGTTATGTATTAACTATTTCTTTTCTATATTATATATGTATATAAAATTATTTTATTCTTAATACTTAATCTTGTGGTAGTGTGAAAAGTATATAATTTGTCTTGTGTTCTAATTGGTCTTTATTATACAACTAGCTCTTCAGACAGCAGTTCATCGCGTAGCAGTTCAGGGTCTGGATCACGATCTAGCTCTTCGAGTTCAAGCAGCTCGTCGTCAACGTCATCTTCATCGTCAACTCGTAAAAGTGGTTCCCATTCTCGCAGCCTACCACCCAAACGCCGTGAACGATCGCGCAGTCCTTTACCAAAACGACGTGAGCGTTCTCGTAGTCCTGCTATAAAGCCAAGAGAGCGTAGTCGCTCACGGTCCCGAAGTCCACCACCTAAAGCACGAGATCGTACACGTTCTCGTTCACCACCTAAACGTCGCGAACGAACCCGTAGCCCAGCTATAAAAGTCCGAGAACGAACTCGATCCCGCAGTCCAGTTGGAAAGGTAAGAGAACGTTCACCAACACCCAAGCCAACACGTATACACATTGGTCGTTTAACACGTAATGTCAGCAAGGATCATGTTATTGAAATATTTAGCTGTTTCGGTGAAGTAAAAAATGTTGAATTTCCCACAGACCGTTATCATCAAAACTTTGGACGAGGCATTGCATACGTAGAGTATGCCACACATGAAGAATGCGAAAATGCTATAAAACAAATGGATGGTGGTCAAATAGATGGGCAAGAAATTAATGTTTCACCCGTTTTGAACCCTAAAATACGACTCCCCCAACGGCGCCCATCTCCCATTAATCGTAGGGCAAATGAACGTTGGCGTTCTCCGCCTAGGTTTAACCGTTTTAACCGTAATAATCGTAATCGGTCACCTCCAAGAGGCGGACGGCGTTCTCCACGTAGACGTTCTCGGTCACCAATACGTAGGCGCAGACGCAGCAACAGTTCAGATAGTTCTCGTTAAATTTTTTTACAGCTAAATCTCTGAGAATAATAAATATTTGAAATGTAACATTATATATGTACTTTTATTTTTAATAAATTCAGTAATATACATTTCAATGGTTTAAAAAAAATTTCTTTTTTAATGTAAAAATGTACATTCCTCATCCTTTAGAGGGCAACCTTGAGGATGATGTAATTTGAAGAAACACGATCTTTTCTTAATTGTTTGGGGTTTACTTGTTTTGTTAAATTGAAGCTGTGGTGTACGAATTGAAACAAATTCCGCTTGTTCGAATTGGAAGATTTCGTGTTTATTGCGTAATAGCGTTTTTAATCCACCGCATTCCGATTTAATTTTTTTCAATTTTGTTCTATCCAAACTTTTAGCTATTTGTGCCATTGTTAGTCGTCCTCCTGTTTGCCACTTACATTCATGGGGTTCTCTGTCAGGACAATTTATACCTTCCGCCAGCAATAAGAAAAAAATTTCCTTAACTAATGTTTCGATAACAGATTTTTCAATTTGCGTGCAATTTCTTACAGCTTCAGCTTTGTTTCTTAATTTTATTTTTTCTGATGACGAATTCGGGTGCTGCAGCTGTTCCATTCTAACAAAATGGTTGATGTGTTCGATTTTAGCTGAAAAGTCAACGTCACTATTCATGGGAGTAATACCTATTAAAGCATTACGTTTGGTACTAGGTATCTTTAAACGATCTTTTCTGGTTTTAAAACCACAAATATTTGAAATTTGTACGACATAATCACAAAAATCCATATACCCAGAAATTGATGAATTTCTTCGTTGAAACTTATTGCCTGAAAACTCAAATGCACAGCATGGCAAAAGAAAAAAGTTGACGTTTTCATGACATATGGCCGCTAGGACTGGTAACCAAGGAGACAATTCATCAGAATGATTTCCAATAAGCCAATTAACTTCAGCAGGAAAGGTAAATTTATATGGCTCTACAGTTTGTTCATATAATTGTGATGTAACTTGAACAGGATAAAGTGACCAAATTTTTCGACTGCGAACATCGTAGCCATAACCTTTATACCCTTCTTGAATAAGAATGTATACCAATAGACCGTTTCCACAACCTAAATCAGCAAAGGCTGTAGGTGGTTCATTCACAAGATCACTTTGCCATAGAGTTATTAAGTATGCTGATATTGCCAAATCCTCGTATATATACTTCAGAGGGTCTGTAGATTCCTTAGCATCGTTCCAGAACTGAAAAATGCATGTCATTAACTATTGTATGTATATATGTACTTATATGGTACATATATTTTTTATACAATCATGTAATTGTATAACTTAACTAGTACTCAAAAAAAGCAGTACTTTGCAGACTTATCGATTACTTTCAAAAATTAATTAGGTTTATATTCATACATATCGACCTCTGTGCGCGAAATTATCGTATGTTACACTTTTTTCGAAATCGACTTTTTTATGCAAAATGGTTCTAAATCCATTAATTCATCTGCAGATAAAGTATTATAGCGATAATTGTTATAGTTATGGAGATAACACTATGTACATTTTATCGTATGTAACAGTTACTGCTGTCAGGGAAATAAGAAAAAGACGAATAAAAACGCTCTCCTGTGAAATTTAGTTTTTGTAACATACGACAATTTCGCGCACAGGGGTCGATATGTTGTTTTTAATAGACTTTGATTTATGGTAAGGAAACCAATACTTAAAAATAGTTCGCTTTATAAAAATTTGCCAAATCTATAAAATTAACTAAAACCATTGAATAACTTTCTTCATACAAAAGTTCACGTTTATTTGTTGTTTTTGTATGTATGGAATTTAAGCTTGATGCACGTTATTATCATTTTCGAGTTTAGATACTTAAAGACCACCGATATCTTACCTTCAAAGCAGTTTCACTATATTTTTGTTTAAAATAGTTATAAAGTCGATTGTACTTTTCGATATCTACCAAACGCATCGACGTATTTTTATTAGTGTCGTCAAATTTTGATTCCGAATTATAATGATCGCTAAGACACCATTTGTAAAATTTTGGTTTCAGAACATAGTCACGCCATCTTAAATTAAAATCGATATCGAATTCCGGATTTTTACTAAATACATCAGCTATCAATTCGCCATCAAGATTTTTTATCTCGAAATCCACCATTGCATCATTTGCAAATATCATTCTAAATGAATAGTTAAATAAATCTTTAAAAGAGAATTAGTTTTTCTTTATGAATGCATTGGTAAATAAATTCACTTTTTATATTTTTAATGGTTATTTAAGAATTTGTGAGGCATTTGTGATGGACTAAAAGTAGTATTAAATTATAGAAACTTTCACATGCAAAAGATAAAGAAATCATTTACTATAGAGGAAGTAAATACATTTGTACAAATACGTTAAAAGTTTTGAAATTTGACTTACATTTAAGCTGGCGCCAAATTCGGCATTCGATATCGATCGAAATTTCTAACAAAATTTTGAATAATATCCAGACAAATTTTTTGAGACAAGGGTTATAAAAAATAGTATGAGATCAGTCCCGCCATATACAAAATTGTTAGTGTATAGTTTTTTTTTCATAGGATATTACTTTTTACTCTTAAATATCTTTTTTTCCGTTGTTCGTAAAACTTAAAAAAATTTTTGTCTAAATCCTAAATAAAACAACTGAACTTATAAAAACTAAACTAAAATGTATTTAAATTTCAATCGATATGGAATGGGAACAAATAAAATTGATGGCCGCCTCGAAGAAAAGGAAGAAAGTATGTCACCCTATAGAAAATTTAAAAATAAGGAAAAACAACAAAAAAAAAATTAGTGGACTTCTGAGCTGCTGAGAAGATCTTTGAGCAACTGGCAACTGAACAACAGTTCGGTTGCAATCCATAATCGACCCATTAGAAAATTTTTTAATAAATTCGTTAATTATATATATCCAAAAATAAATTTCGTTTGTATATGTATGTATGTTTGTGTGCATGCATTAAAACATAAGTGTGCAAACTAAAAAAAACTAGAAAGCGATTTAGAATGTGACTAAAAATTTAAATAAATTATTTTTCCTTCACTTTATGTTGAACAAGTTTTGTTTGTGTTACTAAAGATGTTTTCCGTAGACGGTCTTCAGCCGGCCTTAAAAATTTTTTTCACCACGGTATTTACCGAAACAGCGCAGCCCCTTAAAGATATTTTGTAAAGCTGGCCTTTGACCGGCCTTACGGATTTAATTTGCCATTATATCTAATAAATTTTAATAAATTTTTAAATAACTTCGCAACAAATTTTCCATTTTTAATTTTTTTATCTTGAACCAGTGCTCAAGTTTAATCCCCTACATATGCAATGCATTACACTGGAACTAGATAGAGAGACGAATAGTGTAGAGAATAGATGGGTGTTGAAAGTGGTAGCAAAATAGTGTTAATTATAAACTAAAGTTAATGTTAGTGATGTTAATTTTGACGCATTATTGCTTTTAACTTAAATAGAACCATTTTATTTATTGTTTTACTTCGGCGAGTACAGAAAACTCAGAAAAAGCTTTTTGACTTGACGGGGCTGGGATTCGAACCCCGCTGCTTCTGGTTGCAGAGTCAACACGCTGACTACCTTCATTCACAAATTTGTTATGGAATTTCAAAGGCCCATAACTCGCAAACAAAAAGTTTTCGCTAATTTTTTTATATTTTCTGCTTATTTTTAAATTTTCTATCGGGTGGCATACTTTTTTTCAGCGAGGTGACCCTAAACTTCATTTAAGAGCCCCAATTAAAAGCATATAAAATACCGTACAACTCCTTGAAAATATTAAACTCGCAACAGCTTATTTGCAAACATGCAAATGTAGCTCGCCATACATATTTACCAATTAATCCTGTTGCGATAATGGTATCACCATGTTTTTTAGGGACGCATTTAAAATGCACCACAAACCCTTCAATATTTTTTATAGTGTTTCCGTCTTTTGACATTTGTGATAACAGGGCTTTAAATACTGCTATGTTCAGGTCTTCTTTACCAGGTTCGTGTTGTTCAGTGCAGTTCAATTTTACATGTTTTAAATTCTCAATAACTTTCTCTACTTTGGTAATAAAACAAGCAGATAACTTGCGATTAATAGCATGATAATTGTTTAATAATATTATAATACCCGTCCAAAATTGTTGTTTACTTAAATTCATCTTTTACCTTAAAAAAAAAATAGAAAACAAACGTGGTAGGTACAGTATGTATGGTCATATGAAATGGAAAAAATTTAAAGAGCCAAATTGAAAATACAATTTTTGACTGAAGCACATTTTGCTCGCAAAGTTATACAGTCGTACAATTAAAACAACGTCATTATTAAAAAAATTTTAAAGTCTCAAGTACAACCGAAGAATTTTTAAAGATTTTTGCTAAGGGTTCTTTGAATTTTAGTTGACGATATATTCTTACACACAGTTGATTAACTTCTCAGATGCTAATTATTTAGTACACCAAATAATAGCAGCATAGTTTTACTCCTTCTTTGCTCATATCTGTTATATAAAAAAATGTGTAAAGTAACCACTTGCACTGTTTAAAAATATAAATAAAGCCTGAAAATTTTGAGGTGAAAATTAAACCTGCCTAGACACTATCAAAACGTTTGAAGCCAAATTCGTGCACATGTGTTTGATAGTTTGATGTGTAAATGATTAAGCTTCACAGATTATGGCTTGAACAAATAATTTTCACTAATCCTATCATAGTGATTGATAAGCATTTTGATAGTGTCTAGGCCGCTTAAGCACACGTACACAAATTTGATGTCAAGCAGTAGATGTTAATTAAAAATCGCTGCTGTTGTCATCACTAGTTAAAACTTATATAATTTTTTTTGTACTAATAGCATGTCACGATCAGTTTTCTAAATAACAAATTAATAAAAAAATTAAACTTGAAAAACTTTTAAGGTAAAACTTAACACAAACATGTCGTTTCTACGTCAAAGTTCAAATTTGTTAAAGTCTTTTGCGCGTTCGTCAACTATTCAAGGTCATGTTAAGGTGTAAACAACGTAGCAATTAATGTCTTTAGGGTCCTTTTAAAACTAATTTTATTTTTTATAGAATAGTGACATATTGCAACTTCGATATAACGCTAGTGAAGGATGCGAGCATGGTTCCTTGTTTCCGGGTGCTAAAGCTCCATTTGTTGAATATCCAACGTTTACTTTACCGACGGATTATGCTCTCATTCCGATTTATCGTGTAATGGATCCCGACGGTAAGATTGCAAATGAAACACAAGATCCTAAACTGGACAAAGTTATTGTTGGAAAAATGTTTCGAGACATGGTTTTGCTTAACACAATGGACAAAATTTTATACGAATCACAACGTCAGGGGCGGATATCCTTCTATATGACTAACTTTGGGGAAGAAGCAAGTCATATTGGCAGTGCTGCGGCTCTTAATATGACCGATTTAGTATATGGCCAATATCGTGAGGCTGGTGTGTTGGTATGGAGAGGTTTTACAATAGAGCAATTCATAAATCAGTGTTATGGTAATGATTTGGATATGGGGAGAGGCAAGCAAATGCCTGTACATTATGGATCTAAAGATTTGAATTTTGTCACCATTTCAAGTCCTTTATGTAAGTATTCATAAATTGATTTTTTTTTGATAAATAAAACCAGTTAAGTTTCCACTGATACGAAACCGACTTAATATGATACTGATAGAAACACCACTTAATATCCTACCGTTTGTAAATGTAAAGTAGGAAATTAGACTTATTTAAAGAGTATTATGCATATTTTAGTAATAATCCATTGACATCTTTTCATATGGTTATAATACAAAATTAATTGCAAGTTAACAATGGAAAACTTTTATAAACATGGGAATTATAAAAGTAAAAAATAGGTTCAAATTAATTAACTGTCCGTATTCATAGTTTTTTTTTTATTTATAAAAAGTTTATTAGACAAATTTCCATACAAAATTCAATCAATATACCTTTTATAAATCAAATATGGCAGTAAAACTTTATATAAGATGTCAATTATGTATTGTTTAAGGAATTATTATTGTATGAGTGCCCTGGTAGTCTAGTGAATATTGTGCTTTTAATAGTTGGGGTTTCTAGGTTCGATTCCTAGCAGAGACTCTGGTGTGTATCACTACTACAACAGTTGAAAAGTTTTTCACAACGCCTATCACAATGTGACCATAATAAATTGAACCCAAGTGGGCTGGGACCTTTCTTTACGTTTACATCCAGCAACCTGCCGACCTAACCTAACCTAAACATAACATATTCTTTACCTATCCTGATTTTTTTTTTGTGTAGAGTAGTATTTGTTTTCAATGTACTCCTACGTTGGACAAATAATATTTCATTTATTTAATGTAGCAACTATTGTAGTGTAAGAATCAAAGTATATTGAGAACTTGCTGCAGGTAGATTATTTAATTAAGGTTGAAAATAATCAACTCATAACATTTAAGTGAACTAAACTTGTGAGTTATTACATATAATGTTAATTAGTATGAAAACGAAAAGCGAAAAAGATCAAGTCATTGATTTCTAAAAACGAATAATAATGGATTAATACCTTTGATAGAAATGTAGAGGATATTTGGAATTAGTTATCGTTTTAAGACGTATGCCGATTTTTCGATTTGTCTGACAAATGAAGTTTATAACGTTTCCTTTTTATATAATTCAAAGCCACACAAATGCCCCAAGCTGTTGGTGCTGCATATGCAATGAAACGTCGTCCAAATAATAATAGCTGTGTTGTTTGTTACTTTGGTGAAGGAGCAGCATCGGAAGGAGATGCTCATGCAGCCTTCAATTTTGCTGCTACTTTAGATTGCCCTGTTATTATGTTCTGGTGAGAATTAGTTTAAATCATTGATTCTCAGAATGAATGGTTTCTGTGAAAGATTCTGACGTTAGTTTTTCATATGTGGATGTTTTGATTAATTGATTTTATATTGCTGGAATTTTAAAATAGATTTTCAAGATACAATAATTTAAGGTTGCTTTACCAATTATTTCCAATATTCGTCAAAATTTATCACATTTTTGCGCAACGATTGGTTTTAAAATCCCCATTTGCGTAACATACGTGTATATTTATTCAAAACAAACCATTATGTGAGACTATTTTATTATTATTATTTTTTATATGTATTTTACAAACCTTTATTTGTATTATTTGTCGAACTAAGAAGTTTACAACAAAATTTAATATACATATGTACATATGTATGTATATATTGAAATTTGCTAAAAAATTTTTTTAAGTCGTAACAATGGTTTTGCCATTTCAACGCCTTCTCATGAACAATACAATGGAGACGGTATAGCTGCAAGAGGTCCAGCTTATGGCATTGCTACAATAAGAGTAGATGGCACTGACGTATTTGCTGTTTATAATGCCATGAAATTGGCTAGAGAATATACTTTACGAGAAAATAAACCAGTTATTTTTGAAGCAATGTCTTATCGGTGAGCCAATCTTCTTATACTCGTGTTATTTAAATTATTTATTTTTTACTTTTCTAATTTAAGAATTGGTCATCACTCCACTTCAGATGATTCCACTGCTTATCGACCAGCAGAAGAAATTGAGATTTGGAATTCATCGGAGCATCCATTATCTAAACTAAAAAATTATATGATTAGACAAGGATGGTTTAATGAGGAGGAAGAAAACACTTATGTAAAGAATGTTCGAAAACAGGTTTTGAAACAGATTTCTGTGTCTGAAAAGCATTTAAAACCCAATTGGAAAGAAATGTTTGAAGGCGTTTATGATGAAGTGCCGGATCACTTAAAAGAACAACTAAAGGAACTCGAAGACCATATAACCTCTCATAAGGACTTTTATCCCATTAAAGATTTTAAGAACTAGTTAATTTAGGGACGAATATTTTAAACACATTTCACATTAACGGACCAAACAATGAGACTTGTTTAAAGTGCATTTATTAGTTAGTTTAAATAGTATAAATTATAGAGAATATTATATGTACATATACATGTATATATCAAGCAAGCAATTTTTTGTTTAAATATATTATTTGAAATCAAATTATGCCAGCTAAATTCACGGTTCGTAGTAAACTACTGTTATAGAACTTTTAAATCGGATAGCTCTATTTATTTATTTTTATTACAGTTCCTTTCGAACCTAATTTGAAAACTATGTAATATACATATCTTTACAATGTTTTTATAATAGTAAATCAATGTATTTTGTTGTTATACAAAAGCTGCAATACCTGAATGGTGTTTGTTATACTATATTAACAAGATATTAAAGGTCTATACTACGAACCGTGAATTCCGTTTTGTATTTTTTTATTACGATTATTAATTCATGTCTGCCGTTTGATGAAGATCTTCTATATGTTGCGTTTTGTTTGTGCTAATACGCCCCGATCAGTGAACCTTCTAACAAAAGTTTGTAAAAATGACACAAGTTGCAGGCCTACTTATAAGTTGTCATTAGCACCAAGAAAATCCAGCATAAATACCAGCTTAACTAAACAACAAACATAAATTTATAATCGTAATTCAATTTAACTTGCGTTAAATAAAACAAATAAAAATGAAAACGTACATATGTACATACACGTATGTATATTTTTTTGCTTTAATCATTTAAAAAAACACAGGAACAACAAAACATAATTAAAGTAAAATATTTTTAATTTGAGTTGTATTACGATATACATATTTAAACATTTTTGACTTACTTCTGAATTACGGAATGAATTTTGTTACCGATTTGCTTTTCGAAAACTTAAATGCTTTTAATAAAAATCTTAGCTCTTAATAACGTAAATTGTGTTTCGCTAACCAAAAAAGCTATATGTGTTGCAATTGGAGAAAAAATGTGGTACTTCCCACTATTAATTGGTGCGAAGCTGGTAGTCTCCGTTTTGAGTGATATATCGCACCCAAGGTAGAGCTTGATATCCACTCTTTTCAATTATTTTTAAGTAGCGTACTTGTATCCCAGAAGTGGTGAAGTAGGGAATTTCAAAGCGAACCTGTATAGGAGGTTTACCTTCTAAACTATCCTCACTTTTAACACTAGGCAATCCAAAGTGAGCACGCATTAAATATTCTTTTCCACCGGGAAACGATTTAATAGTCCAAATGACAGCATTTTGTTCCGGTGCATATTTGCAGCTACCAATGGTGGTTTTGAATTTCGGAGAGTCCGCATCAGCTGGTACCGGAATAATAATTTCTACATTGTTTGCAGTGGAACGGCGTTTAAACTGTGATTTTGCCTTGATCATATATTCAACACGAGAGTGCTCATATCGCTCAATCGCCGACTCAATCCATATCAGCGGTTTTACCTAAAGGATTATAGAATTAAATATATTTGCAATTGTTGAAATAAATTGTAATTTATCATTTTTATTTATTTACTGTAATTTTATTTATTCAAAATACATGCAATATAATCCTTAAATACCAAATAATGCTACTACATAAGATATTAAAATGCCTGAGATCGTATAAATTTGATATCCACATAATTTTCTTCGATTTTTCGAAAAAAAAATTTTTTATTTTTGACTTGTATCTCAAATTTTTTTGTATTTATTTATTTTCAACATTTGGTTGACTGTTGCCTATTTTTATATTTTTCTTTTTTCGCTATTTTAATTAATTCCTCAAAATGATGCTAGGAACACAATTGGGATGAACGAAGAACTTCGTCGTGCTCAACGAATTCGTCGGTAAAAGTTCGTTGCGTAAATTCGACGAAAAATTGCAGCTGTCATAATCAGCAAAGTTGTTTACTGTATGTGTTACCGTATAAAAAAAAATTACTTGAAAAAATTATACATTGACAGAAAAAAATTAGAAAGCAATTTTATGGTAAATAATTGTGTATATTTAACTTAAATTATTTATTTTAAAAATAAAACAACTATTAAAATAAATATTAACTTAATTTACTAATATATGAAAACTAATATGAAAATCGGCAACTCTGTACTAATTTGTTCGTCGGCGTATGAAATAGAAATTAGTCTATCTCAGAATTCGAAACGCACAACGAATTACGTCGACGGCGGTATTGTGTTAATTTTCATATGCACTAATGTGTTTTATTTCTGAGGAAGAAAGTTCGCAACGAATAATTCGTCGTTCGCTCCTCTTTCGGTGCATACATAAAATATAAAAAAAAACAACTCAATATGGGGATTTCTTGAACTGACACGTGTTCGAGGTAAAATTTGAAGGCCTGTTTTTATTCCTAAAAAGTACTATGAACTTGTTAGTCCAGGCCATAAGTTATCTGCTTACCAAATTTCACAGAAATCCACCATTTTACCCATTTTTCCCTAAAATGTACTCCATATGTTAATCCAGGTAATAAGGTAGATATCTGTATACCCAATTTCATCGAAATCGGTACAGGCAATCTTAAATTATAAGATGTGTAACTAACCCGACTTTATTTTATATACAGTCTAAGAAAAAAGTCTAAATACACGTCCTAATTTTTGAGTTTTAGGAAGTTTGTAAAGAAAATGTAAAAAACATGTATGACAATATTTAGGGCACCAATAAGTAAGTTTATTTATAAAATAAAAATGCAATTCATAAATACTGTAAACACAGTAATAACAAAAACGTTAAAAAATCGTAGGAAAAAAGTCTACATACACTGTGATAACTCCACGTAGTAAATGGAAAATTAAGAACAAAAGCAGGAAAACAACCGTTATTTTTTGTTTTAATTGCTTTTACAAGCACTATATTCATTTTAATTGAGAAAGTGATATCTTAAGAAGACAATATTTAAACTTTAATCGTAGAAAATGGAAAAAAGAAAAAGATAGAGATTTCAGTTAGAAATGTAGTAGTTAATCTGCGGAAAGAAGGTAAATCTCTTGAGAAATTTCAAAAATAAATAAAATTATTATCCGAAATTATAAAATGACAAATAGTACTGAAAATAGACCACGAACTGGTAGACCAAGAAAGCTTTCGAGACGCGATGTGAGCAGCATTCTAAAAGAAGTCAATCGGGATCCAAAGTTAAGTGCCCCAAAATTGGCGGAACACATTGAAAAATGTTCTAACATTATTGTTACACCAAGAACAGTTATAAACGCTTTACACGAGAACGGCTTTAAAAGCAGAGTAGCACGAAAAAAGCCATTACTTTCAGCAAAAAACCGTAAACTTCGACTTGAGTTTGCTAAGGCGCATCTAAACAAGGATATGGATTTTTGGAAACGCGTTATATTTACTGATAAAAGTAAATACAACATTTTTGAAAATGATGGTCGATCCAAGGTTTGGAGAAAACCTAACACTGCGCTTGATCAAAAAAATATTATACCTACAGTGAAACATGGTGGTGGCAGTGTTATGGTTTGGGGGCCTATGGCATCATCTGGAGTGGGTCGGATGCTGTTTGTCGAAGGCAATATGGATCGCTATCAATATAAAAGTATATTGGAACAAAATCTAAAGTCATCCGCTGATAGTTTAGGCCTGGGCTATCAGTTGGTTTTCCAACAAGACAACGATCCGAAGCATACCGCTCACGTTGTTCGAGACTGGCTTTTGTATTATGCTCCAAGGCAACTGAATTCTACTCCACAATCACCAGATTTGAACCCGATCGAGCACGTATGGGAAGGTCTCGAAAAAATGGTGCGAAAATATGACATAAGCAGTCGCCAAAGTCTGAAAACTGCTCTTGTACGCGGATGGGCGAAATCACACCAGATATAACAGCAAATTTGGTTAATTCGATGCCCCGTCGTCTTCAAGCAGTAATTGATGCCCAGGGTGGACTTGGGCCTGTGTTTTTATATTAAAAACGTTAACTTAATGTTTAATTTTGTTGCTGTATGTAGACTTTTTTCCTGTGAGTTTTATATGTTTTTGTTGTTTTTGTTTTTATAATACATTTGAATTACATTTTTAATTTAAAAACAAAACTATTTATTGGTGCCTTAAATGTTACAATAAAATTTTCCATAAAATTCTTTACAATTTTCTTAAAAATCTAAAATAAGGGGGTGTATTTAGACTTTTTTCTTAGACTGTATGTAGTATATAGATACAGTCTACGACTTAATCTTCATACATATTCAAAATTTCAGAAAATCACCAACCCAAAAATGTCAGGAAAAAGTTTTTATGCCAGAAGTACTCTATTACATTTTCATTGCTTTAAAAAACTAAAAATTCCAAATCTCTTGAAAAATAACGGAAAATACAATAAAAACAAAAAATGAAAAGGGAGAAAGATATTCTGCGGTGTGCAGATGTCTTTTTTTGATATAAGTAATTAGTGACTTTCAATCTTTTTTTAAATAAAATTTATATTTTGTGGGTCCACGGTTAGCATCAGTCACAGCTTGTAGACGTCTTGGCATAGATGGCACCGAATTTTCGGTTATATCGGGAGTAATTTGAGACCGGCATCTTTGTAAAGCTTGCTTCAAAGAATCCTTATTGGTTACAATAACACGTGCAATTTTTCTCTTCAAAATATCCTAAACGTGCGCAATGATAATCAGATCTGGCGATTGGGGAAAGTAGTTCAATTGCCTCTGTGCAGAATAAAACAATCAGTCTCTGACAATGTGTGCTGTATGTTTGGGATCATTGACCTGTTGGAAAATCCTATGCAGTCCAAACGCAACATATCAACTTATGGCAGCAAATTACATTCCAGAAGTTGTTTATAATAATATTGATTAATGATACCATCTATAAACACTAATCCGACAACGCCAGATGCCTCTATGTCACTCCAAGCCATCACGTTGACCATGCTTCACTGTAGGAACAGTAACTTCTTGTTCAAGTGCAGTATTCTTTTTGCGCCAAACTTTACCACGTCCATCATTTCCGAAGAGGTTAAACTTAGTTTCGTTGGTAAACAAAACTCGTTTCAAAAATATGTCCATTTTTATTGTTATACTTTGGTTTCTGAAATTTTGGGTATGTATGAAGACTTAGACTGTAATTACTAACGAACTGTATAACTGTTAAATTTAACTGAATGAACATGAACTATCTTAATGGACATAAAGAATACCAATATTTTACTATATACATAAGTAGCTACATACTTACATGAGTATTTAATCTGTAAGACATCAGTTCGAATTCGCCATCCGGTGGTATAAAAGAAATTGTACGATCATTTTCAAATCTAGAGAGACGAACGCATTGATGAAATTTAACATCTTCCAATTCAACAGATTTAGATTTGCCACGACCTGTACTTTCAAATAAAACTTTATCATTTAAACCCAATCTTAATTCCGGCATACCAGAGAGGTACACACGCATTTTAATGGCCCCAACAATTTCACTACGCAAAACATTGCCATTAGCATTAGCAAGAAGGTTTACAGATTCAATAACATCAAGAAATACTTCGTTCTTCCGATACTTAATGCCTTCTGAACGCCATGAAACTGCATTTGTAACGGCCATTGGAATACGTGGTTGAATTTCCAATTTGTGGCCTTCCTGTGTTATGTATTCCTGAAGTATCTTCGAATCAGTTGTTTGAGGATAACCAAAATCTAACAGTTCATCGAGCAATTCATATATTATAACAAAATTGTCTCTTATTGACTCCTCCTCCAACTCTTTAAAATACTCGATAAATACTTGAGCTATTTTATGTAGAAATACAAATACCAGTGCAATATTTACATTTTTATTGCGTGGTGTAGTGGAAACAATATATAAATTATTTGTTTTTATGTAGGCAAAAGTGCAATCGGCCGTTTGCAAAATGGGTGTGATCATACCCTCCTCTTCTTTTTCCATCAATAATGGCATGAATTTATCTATTACTGCCAAGTCCATATTATCACCGCGGTAGTTACGAGATATTAGTACTTTACCTTTCACATCCAAAACATATATTGCCGAAGAAGACATGTTTTCGGCTCCAAATCAGCACAATTTCAATAATGGCAGAAAAAACAAGGCAATACAAAAAAGTGAGTCAGTAATTAAAACCGTATCAGATTGGCCCAATAACAATTTGATTCTTTAATATATTATGTCTGCAATAAGACATATAATCAATTGTTTACTTAAATCGATCAAACGTTTTCATTAGCTAAAACTTTTAATTTTTCTAAAATTATTACAAAACTTTTTTAAGTTCCAAGAATCTTACGTCGCCAACAGTACAATGTCAGCTGTGTAGCTGTGATGCCATATTTCAGAGTATCAACAGCTTTAATAAATGGGTAAAAACGCCACTTCTACTATAGACAAAGGAATTTTACTTTGCAAAGTATTGATATATATTTAAAACTTTAGACCACATCTAGCTAGACACGCAAATTCATCTTTCCGAAATGTTGTGTTCTTTTATTGCACAATTCTGTACTTTTATACAACTTCACAAATAATACTCAAGTCCAAGAACAAGTTGAAACAGCTCCGAAAAGAAAAAAATTGCCTATATTTTTTTTATCTTGCTAGAAAATTGAAAAAGAAGAACAAATAAAAAAGTTGGCGGCAACCCATATTTTCCGAGTTATGGACCTCTGAAATTTTCATATATGAAAGCGCTTTTTTACTACATTTCTGATTGTATAGGCCAATATTGGTATCATTTCGAAGGTATTTAAAATATCTTTCTATATAATTGAAATTTATTTAAAAAAACTCAAGCTTTAAGTGGTAATACTAGTTTTTTCTTTCATAATTTTACATCGAAATGTTTCCAAAGAGCACTACGTAAGTATGTATTTTCAGGAATTTTTTACTCTTTGTATAACACACCGGTTCCGGTAACTAAACCTTATCTGCATGACGCAGGGATTTTCTCTATGGTATAACAAACAGCGGATTCGCAAACTCAAGGTTTCCTGCATGACCGCCCTTGGCAAGGCCCAAGAATTTGCTCCTCTATTGTATAACAAATACTGGCTTGGCTAACTAAAGTTTTTTTGCATGATCGGCCTTTGGCCGGGAGCGAGGATTTTCTGCTCTATGGTATAACAAACACCGGCTTCGCTAACTAAAGCTTTTCTGCATGACCGGCCTATGGCTGGGCACAGGGCCGCCCTTAATCCAAAACGGATTTTGTCCGCCATTATGTCCTCTAAATTTTAACTTTACGATGTAAGATCTTATCAACAGCTTTAAAATGATACCCATATTGACCATTAATTAACATGTATAAGCCAAATTATATTATATATAAACAAACACCTTAAGCTTGCGAAAATTCTGTCTTAAGGCATTCACAGCAGAAAATTAATTTATTTAATACTTCATGCAGTGCTATTTTCATTACGTTTCAACTTTTCTCTGCAAAATATTCAACAAGATGAATGTTTTAAAATATTACATAAGTACATTTATTGTATTCGTATTTATGTATGCAAGTACAAATGTACTTAATTATAATAGCAGCAATAAGAATTATATCAATCAAATGCGAGCAAAATATTTTAATAAATTACTCGTGAACAAATCAGTTGAGACGTTACTATCGTGCAGTTAAGAGGTTGTTTTTAGGCAGATTTAAATAAAAAGTAAAAGGTGTTAAAAAAAATGTCCTCATTTTTTTCTGCTATTATTTCTTTAGTAATATTGCGTGTATAGATAGTAGAATGATGATATTTTTATTATATTAATTTAATTAATTCTTACAAGTAGTAAATGCATAATAAAACAACTTCCTATTTGTGGATACGTACTTACATACATACATACATACACACATAAGTAAGAGAAGAATAAATAATTAGTCAAGTGTATGTTCCTCGATAAGAAAGATAGTATATTATATTAACTGATGAAAAATTCGTGTTTTAAAGTTCCCAAATGAAAATAAATTAAATTAAAATATTTTAATAACAATAAAATCGGGGTAAAATAATGGCATTCGCTCTAATTTGGGTCCTAGCTTTAGTTAAAGAAAATAATTTTAGATCACCATTTGGATGACAAAATGCGTACACCTCACTTGTTCCGTACGCGATATATGTAACATATTTTTTGAGAATTTATAAAGCAGATTTGCTGCGTCTTAGATGTTAGTTGATCTCTCTTTCCACTAAAAAAAATATAGTATATCCATTTTTGAGAAATCATACAGAAGTATATATGTACGTGCACGTGTGGGTGTATTTACAGTACAGTAAAACGTATGATTCGGTGTGAAATAAACTTCTAATTCTAGTGACCATCTGTGAAAATATTCTATTAATTGTGCAAAAGAGGTCAAGATAAATGTTTAAAAAATATAAAAGGTACTTCTTTATACATACATATGTATGTACTAGCCTGATCAACTATTCGACATTTTTAATAATTCGGTCTTCGAATAGTTCGAATATTTGAATATTTAAAAAAACCGGTGCGTGAGGTTGTTGATGCCATACGCATTTCATATGGCAGTGTGGTTTCGATTTTATATGATCAGCTGGGTTTAAGAAAGTTGTCTGCAAGATGGGTGCCGCGTTTGCTCTCAATTGACCATAAACGTAAACGTGTGACAACTTCAAAGGATTGTTTGGAGTTGTTTAACCGCAGTCCGAATGAGTTTTTGCGGCGTTTTGTAAATGTGGATCCATTACTGTACTCCGGAGACCAAGCAGCACTCTAAACAATGGGTTTCTTCGTTTGAACCTGCTCTGAAGAAGGCCAAGGCCACGGGTGGTAATACACGATGGATGGTAGTCTGCACGTTGACTACGAATCCAAAAACAGACCTGGGTTCAACCCCAGTTTCAGACTAAAATTTTAAAATAAAAATAAACATCTCACATTTTTCTGATGTGCATTAGTTTGTCTTTGTGTGTCAGTTGTCGTCGGAAGGTTTCAGTGGCGAAGGCACAGTCACTGGTCACTGAACAATACCGGCTTCAGCTGATAGCAATCCACAATCGCATCAGAACGCCCTCCTTCGTCGGTATTGTGTAGCAATGGCGAAGTAAAACAATAATAAAAATGGCTACTGAACCGAAGCTTCAGCACTGCTAAAAGTATAAACAAAGAACGTGCGAAAGCAGAGCTGCAAAAATAATTAATTAAGCTTCACCTCCTGTCGTTTCTCCTACTATCGCTTTCCTATAGTTCCAGCACAATGCTTCGCATGTGTAGAAGTCATCTCCTGAGTGCTATATAAAAAAAAGGCAAGTTTGTTGGTCAATAAGGTGATGGCAACAGTTTTTTGGGGTGCACGCTGGATAACCCACATCGATTGCCTTCAAAAGGAAAAAACAATAAACGGCGAATATTATGTCAACTTATTAGACCGATTTAATGAGGATTTAAAAAGAAAACAATCCCATATGGCCAAGAAAAAAGTTCTTTTTCATCAAGATAATGCAGGGGTGCATACGTGAGCAGTCTCAATGGCAAAACTCTATGAATTGGGCTACGAATTGGTACCTCATCCTCCATATTCTCTGTATTTAGCCCCTAGTGACTACTTCCTATTTCCAAACCTAAAGAAATGGCTCGGTGGAAAAAGACTTAGCTCCAACGATGAAAGCAAATGCCTATTTTAAGGACCTCGAAAAATCCTATATTTTGGAAGGGATACAAAAACTGGAGACGTAGGACTAAGTTAAAAGGAGATTATGTTGGAAAATAAATTTTTGTTTTGCAAAAAAAAACTGTGTCAAAAAAACTGTTACGGACTTATTGATCCGCCCTCGCATATCTTTTCAAATCGGTGCAGTATTACGGCTGTAAAAGGATTACCAAATCGTTTTATCAGAGTGATTATATTTAGCCAAAGGATCCCATTTCAACAACATGTCTTACCCGTTAGAGCTGTGTATTTACATATTTTTTTATTTTAGGACTTATGTGAGTTCCTCATTTAGAAGCGTAAGTTAAAATAATTGAATAATTTCATTATTTTTTACGGAAGTTGTTTGCTATGTGCCAATGCTACTACGCAAAGAATGATCATTGGGACTTTTCGGTAATTGCAACTGGTCTGATTTTTTCGGGTTGCAAAAATCGAGCTAGTAGTCTGTATAACATTTCTGATAAAGCAACCACATCGCCCATATATTATTATACAAAAACTTATAGAATGGTGACACAAGATTATGAAATAATTATAATTAACTATGTCCAATCCATTAAGAACTAGTTGGTAAACATTTTTTTATTTTCTAATTTCAACTAACATAAGTATATGTAACATTAATTTAACTATTTATTTCACAGGTAATAAAACAATTTAAACTATGGAAGAGTTACAACTTTCAATGTTTTCTGCGTCGGCAGGGCTATCGTGGCTTAACAAGGAGTACGTCAACAAAATCATAGAACATTATTGTAACAGCCCAAAAGTTTTTATTGAGAATTTCACGACAAATCCACTTACAAGCAAAGGAGAAAATTATTTCGCTGAGTTATATTTGTTAAGTGTCAATTATAGAATGGAAGTAGCCGAATCATCTATAGAAAACGTTTCGTTTGTTTTAAAAACTCGCTTGGAAAATGAGTTCATGGCAAGTTTGGAAGAAGATTTCGATATTTTTCAACGTGAGGCTCATTATTACAAAATTATTAGCAAAGAAAATGATAAGTTATTAAATAAAATTAATGATATTACTATCTTTGAACCCCTGTAAGTAGTTTACTTTTTTTTTGTATGAGGGCAATAGTCACGCATCTAGAAAACATTAAAATACAAATTAATACACATTTCGCATATCAACGATCTTAGAAAAGTGAAAAAATTAATAGCTATTGCACTCAAAGCCGCATATAATATTTAAATCAAATATTTATATCATTAATGTGTTACCCTTATAGAGTTATTTATATGGACGATCGTATAATTGTTCTTGAAAACTTGAAATTAAAGGGATTTTATATGTGTGATGTAAAACTGGGTCTTACCCTTAATCAGTGTCAATTAACTTTACAAAAATTGGGAAAATTTCATGCTCTCAGCATGGTTTTATATCAAAAGGTAAATATTGTATGTATTTCTTAGCAAACAATTTCAAATTCGTCAGCAAATTTTTTTACATTTTATTTTGTATTTTTATATAACAGGGTAGACTATCCATTAGATAGATATCAGAATAAAATTTACATTCAATTCATTAGTTTCTTGTTGCTTTATTTGAAATTAAAATTTGAATGCTCATGTGAAGTTTATTCTACATATTGAAGTATAATAATATATTATGTGTAATTTATTTCCAGGATCCCGATATATATCGTTATCATTTGCCTGGTAATATCTCAGAGCATCCATCAGTTATACACGAAGTGTATAAAAGGGCGATAAAGTCGACTATAGAGTTTTGCAATACAGAAAAAGAACTACAGAAATATGTAGAAAAATTAGAACAATTCAGCACTACCATTATAGCAAAACTAATCAATGTTTATAGTCGGAATTTATCTGACCAATTTCATGTCCTCAACCACGGTGACATGTGGGTTAACAATTTGATGTTTCAAAAAGCAAATAAAGAAGAAGTATTATTTGTAAGTTCATATCGATGGTCTCAAATAGAAAGCCTCTAAAATGTATTTTTTACGATATTGACTTAATTAACAACATTTGAAATTTTGTTTTTGTTTTATTAGTAATTAAGCAGTCAAATGATATCGAGTGACATCGTGGGCCAGGCAGTGAGTTTTCCAGTGATTCCAATATATTTCACACAAATACATCTCGCCACAAAAATGTTTTACAAGAATTTGTTAATTTCACTGTAATATCGATAGGTGGCGATGATCGAAGTCGTCTGCACGTTGACTACAAAACGAAAAATTTTCCTGGGTTCAACATTTCTATCATTTCTCCTACTATCCCTTTCCTCTAGTTTCAGCACTATGCACCGTATGTGTACCGCCCATCTCCTGAGTGCTGGTTTAAGATAAAATAAATAATAACAGTTACTATTATGTTTTAATATTCTCCTGTAAAGTTACAATTATTTGAGTTGAGGCCTTTCTACTTGAGACCACGGTATGTATGTATGTACATACATACATATGTACTATATTTAACATCCAAAGTAGTATCATAAAATTCCTCAAAAACTTTTTTAGATCCTATTTATTTATTTCCCGTAATATGAGACCAATTTATTGACTTTATCTTTTATATTCTTAATTGAAATTTTTTTTTTTTAATTCCATTATAAAGATTGATTTCCAAGAAGGTTTTTATGGATCGCCTGGTATAGATTGGAACTACTTCATATTTACATCCTGGCAGCCAAATATTTTTCTTACCCATTTGAATGATTTGATCGTTGTGTATCATCAATCGTTTGTAGATATATTAAAAAAATTTAAATATAAACAACGTATTCCCACAGTAGACGATGTTAAAAAGGAAATAATCAACAAGGCTTTCCATGGTCAGTAATAATATTACTACCAATAAGAAATATAAAAAAAAACATTTTAATTTTTTTTTAGGTTTGGCGACGGCCACATGCCTGTTGCCGATTTTAATTAACGAACATCCCGAATTGGCTGATTCGGAAAATTTTGTTTTAGATACAGAAGAGGCTTTACATAATAGACGCAGAATTTTTTATAATTCGAACTTCGGTGAAAGATTAAAAATATTTCTGAAGTATTTTGAAGGTATAGATATTTTATGAAGAAAGAAAAGAACATTTTTTTTTAATTTTTAAATATGATAAATATGTAAGAATATTAAAAATTTTTGAATCTATATATATAAAACAAAGTCGTGTTTGTTCGAACACTTTGAACTTAGAAAACTTCGAACACTTGAACTACTGGACCGATTTTCACAGATATGTAACTTTGTCCAACTTCACATATACGGTATATTGCTTTTAAAAATTCCCATTGGGAGATGCCACGCCCATATAAAATAAATATTTATTGACTGATATAATGCAAAAACGGTAACAGCAAGATTCTCTAAATTTGGTCCAGCTTAAAAGCCAATGTAAATCAGTGGCCAAAAAGAAGCCGGAATCGGATAAGTGGGTATAGTACCTCCCATACAAAGTAAATATTGATTTTTGTATATCTTGAGAAGGGTTAAAGCTAAAGTTTTTAAGTTTGGTCTGAATGACTTGGTTCGATACCAATTATCAGTTGAAAAATGGGAGGTATTAGACAATTGGACATTGTGTCTCCAATATAAAGTAAATGTAGACTTTTTATATCTTGATAACAGTTAAAGCTAAAATTTTTAAATTTAGTTTGAATGACTTGATAGTCAATACATATCATCGATCAAAAAGTAAGCGGAATACGATAAGTGAGCATGGTACCTCCCTACAAAGTTAATATTGTTTTTTGCATATCTTGAGAACGGTTAAAACTAATGTTTCTCATTTTTTTCTCAATGACTGAATATGCTTCGGGCACTTTCATTATAGTTACAGATTTCAAATTTGGTATACGGGAGAGTAATTAATGGAAAAAATTTAAAAACTGGTAATTTTTAGCAGGGGGACTAGGCTGACCCTTTTTTGCATGTGGCACTCCCGTTTGATATACGAGTGCACATTCTTCATAGAGCGAGAGCGCTAAAATTCGATATACTCTAATGAAGATAATTAAACCAATTGCATTCGCGATTGATATACTTAATTTTTTTAGCCTTTTATTTCTTTTTATTACTTTCATAAAATCATAATTTAAGTTCAGCTAATCTGTAACATGACATTCATTGACTGTTAGGCGGTACGAAAGTCGCCGGATCAGCCCTTGCTTACGAAAATAAAATTTAAAAAATTGCCCCGAAAAGTGAAAGACTACTATTCAGTTTTTAGTTTGTTTTTAAGAAGTGTGGTCCTTGGGTCGCTTACTTCAATATTGTAAGCGTTTTACATACTAATCTGTTAAGCCAATTTCGAGTAGGGCAAATCGAAGATTGCCGGGTTCTCTAGTTACATATATATAAATTGTATGTCCCATCGAAGAATAATCAAAGATATTTTATTAGGGTCACTCTTAATTATTCATTAATTTTTTTCAAGCAAATGTTAGTAACACAGATTAATACAATCTTTATTTATTTATGTCTAAGGTTTGTTAAAATGGGTCAATAAGCTCCTCCTTTATATATTTCATTATTGTTTTGTTATTTTAAAACAGAGTTTTTTAAATAAGGAGTAAGTGGAACTCTAATTAAGATTATATTAACATCTGCCGAATAACTTCCGAAACTGTAAAGAAATTGCTTTATTATGAGCATTGCGTAACGCGCAACGACATATTAATACATAAATATAATTGCCAAGACCTACCTTTGGTGCATCATACAAAAACAATGTGAAATGTGACAAGATCGCATTGCTTCCCTGACATATAAACTCTAAATTGCAGAAATAAAAATAGCGTTGTGTGATCTCCGTGCAACTGCAGCCCTATTTACTTCGGCACCTGCTACTTAGTCACACTAACAAATTATCGTGCTAATATACGGTATAAAATCAATAAATTAAAAAGTATAAAAATACTACACGTTCATTGACCAAGTTCATTCAATTCTTTTTTTTTTTTTTATCTGAGACCAGCACTCCGGAGATGACTCCTACACATGCGAAGCATTGTGCTGGAACTATAGGAATGGGATAGTAGGAGAAACGACACGAGGTGAAGCTTAATTAATTATTTTACAGCTCTGCTTTTGCACGTTCTTTGTTTATACTCGGATCAGTGCTGAAGCTTCGGGTTTAGTACCCATTTTTATTATTATTTTAATTTTCCGGTGCTACACAATACCGACGAAGGAGGGCGATCTGATGTGATTGTGGATTGCTATCAGCTCAAGCCGGTATTGTTCAGTGACTAGTGACTATGCCTTCGCCACTGAAACCTTCCGACAACTACTGACACACTAATGCACATCAGAAAAAGGCGAGATGTTTTTTTTAGAATTTTAGTCTGAAACTGGGGTTGAACCCACGTCTGTTTTTGGTTTTGTAGTCAACGTTCAGACTACCATCCATCGTGCCATCGCCACCCTTGTGATATTTCAAAGAAAAGGATTTAAATAGAAGGTCGATAAAATGCCTAAACCATTAAATTAAAATATAACAATAATATATGTATGTATGTATGTATATACAACAGCCGCTCGGTTATATGAATATCCAGTTATGTAAATTTCCAGAATAGTGAACAACAAAATTTAAACACAGGAGGTTCTATAGAGTGAACACAGCCTATCGCTATTATGTGAACAGCTTTCAACCGTTGATTTTTTTTAAATGTTTGTCTTATTAGAAGTATGTTTTTCCCGGAATACGTGAAGAACCTGCAACCGGTGATTTTTTTAATGTTTTGAGTGTTGAGTTTTGAGTGATTGTCTTTTGTCTTTTGAGATCATTAGTGTATGTTACATAGTGCATCGAAGATGAAACGCAAGGTGTTGACGTTATCTGAAAAAGTGACATCTTAGCAAGGTTGGACAAAGGCGCAAGCGTTACTTCTCTTGCACATACATAGATTTGAAGTGGCCAAGTCAACAATTTGTGCTATTAAGAAAAACGGAGGCAATCGAAGCATTCAATAAAATTATTGCTTGGAGTGAAAATAATATATCTGATATTAATGATATTTTGGCATGGCGAAAATGCAGGGACAAGGCACTGCAGAAATATAAGCGACTACTTTCATGTACATTAATTATTAAAAATAAAAATTTAATGTAATAAAAATCATTTGAATTGCTTATTTTATGTTCTCTCGATTATGTGAACTTCTCCATTTAGTGAACAGGCTGTTTGAATTAGTTCGTATAACCGAGCGGCTACTGTATATGTACTTACATATATCTGTGGATTTTTGATAAACCATCATAAGTGGGAGTTTTAAAATTGTTCAGAAGAGCGCAGAAACTATTTAATTAGTCATTTTTGTCTTTTTGCGTTATTGTTCACTTTTTAAAAAATTTATAAATTTAGTATAACTACGCTAACTTTTCTATGATATTTGAAAAACTAAAATTCTTAAAAAGCAGTGAATAGTGTAAACAAACAACGGGTATATATTTGTTTCCGTTTTATGTACCTATACAACGTAGTGGGCAATTTTTCGTTAAAAAATAATTCACAATTGGCATGTAATTTCATGTGGCGTGTTGCCAGAACGTTAATCCGAGTCGGAAAACATGTAATTTAAAAATATGGTAATCCAAGGCAAATTCAAAACCAGATAAACTCACTAGCTAATTCGCCCGTCAGCTGATTCAACGATTTGTAACGTATTTTAAAGCCGAACGTAAAGCGAATGCTACACGATAAATGTTCAGCTTCAATAATTGTCATTGTGTGAAAAATAGTCACACATATACTTATAAGCAAAATGACGAATTTACCTTGGTCCGGCAAACTCGTCAATTCGGTTTGCTGTTCGAACGTCAAATTTTCTGTAAATATGTTTCTTAATATATATATAAAATATGCCATGCGGCATACCAGTAAACACCAGACGATTTAATTATGCACAATTTGGCAGAATAACAACAAAAGATTGCGTGTGCATTTTGTATTATATTATTTTAATTCGTAAAAAGATAATTTTTCTGATGCTTATAGAGATACGTGTTATTAAGAATCAGAACAGAAAATTAATAACCAAGGCGAATTCATATCAGGTGTCCGCATTAACTAAAATTCTTATCAGCTGATTTGTGTTTAACGCAAAAACACAATGCATGTTCATACGTGCACTGTTTTGTCAACTGGAATAAAATTCTGCATGGCGAGTTGTTTTTGTAAACAAGAAATACTGTTGTTGGAGGCACGAGATTAGCTTGTATGAATTCGCCTTATTTATACTACACAATTTCATATTCCCATGCCTGAAGTATCTGAAGTTAGTTCGTATCTGTCAGACGTGTGTAAGACGCAGGTGTGTTAAGAAGGTAACCACGACGTAATTTTCTGTTCTATAATCTATCCACAAATCATTTTATACAATATACCTATCAAGAGAGAAAAAAGAAGTTTATCAGAGATATAATTTCATAAATATGTACATATAATTATAAATTAGTAATGTGCAAGAAAAATAAACAAAATAAAGTGAAAAAATTAGATTCTATTATTTTATAACTCGTTTGTGTAAATTAATAAAATAAATAAAGCTATTACGATATGAAATCATCAAAATTAACATCACAAAGGCTTTTTTCTATCTTCGTTCATGATATGAAAAAACAACAAGGAAAAAGTTTTTAAGTGTACTTAAATTATGTAAAGAATATCTCGATTCGTACACGATGTATTTTATACACATACTACCTACATCCATAAGTATATAGTGGTGCTAGATATTTGCATGTGAATATATTCATTATTTTTATGCATAAGATGTTCATACGTATTTAAAATAATAGAAGCAAAAATAATTAAAAAATATAAAGCCAATAAATGTGAATATTATAATCGCATTAAAATATAAAAAAGCCACATCGTTTTACATACATATGCAAGTATGTACGTATCTCTTTTTTTATTTACGTATTATGGGTGAAAAATGTCAAAGGAAGTGAAGTGTGTTGTGTGTATATTGGACGAATACTCCACTACTCTATGGATTTAAAATATATGTGTATATGCATATAGTATGTGTGGCTATTATATATTGCTCTATCTAAATACATATATACATATTGTGTAGAGATACCACATATACATATATAAATAAATACATTTCTTATAATATAGATATGTATATTGCATATACTTTGTATAGGTATATCGCTTATATTAATGTACATATGTATGTATATTCGGCATGTAATCAAACTTTCAAAGAATACGTTCATCCTTTATTTGTTTTTCTCAAAACTCAATTAATCCAGTTATAAGTGTACTTTCTAAATCTAAGTGCTATCCCACTGCCATTATGTTTCCTATATTTATATATGTATTTCCTGAGTATAGATGACTCAATGCACTGTAAATGTAAAAAAAAAATTTAAATATATGTAGGTATATATACATACATATGTATGTATCTACTATATACATATATTCCATATCCATAAAAATAAACAGAGTAGTTTCCTTTGCATTTAAATACAAATATGCTATAGTAATTTATTACCCTTATGATGAAATTTACCTGTAATATTTAATCATTTCGGTGAAGCTAAATTAGCCAATTTACACCGGCATAACAGGGCACCTTGTAGCAAATTCAGTGACGAGAATGGTTTTTGGTTGGTGGAATAAGTTTTCAACCAGCTACAACCCCGCATTAGCAGCACAAAACTAATACATACATATACCCATAAGAAAGCACATATTCTGTGTTTCTTTTTTTTACAGAGCGTATTTAGTCTTTAGTTGGCCATCATCGTGCTAACCAAGAATTTTTTTGAGGGATCCACTAGTTTCAAAAGAAATCCATATAGTTAAACGATCGAGAGAAAATCTGTACAAAGTTTGTATACAGTTCCGTTGCACTATTTAGGAACGTAGATATGCAAAGTACGAAAAATTGCAATAAATTGTTTTCTTTATAACAGTATTATTTTCCTTATTATATTTTCTCATAATGACAATAAATAAGCTTGCGTTTGCTAATGCCAGGAATAAAATGTAGGGACATCAACTTTGAAACTGATGCGCTAAATGCTTTTTGCTACGTTTCTAATACTTGTCTGTGACGTTTTGAATATGTATGTATTGTAAATTTGTTGTACTACGGCATTATGAAATCTTATACTTTGTTCGAATACACGTTTTGGAACTCAGCCCAAAAAATACCATTGTGCAGTTAGTTGAGGTAAACCTTCAAAACCGTCATCAGCTAGGCAATAATTGCAAAATTACGTAGGTTGTAGCTCCAGTTAGTTGATTCACTATGCATATTTGGTTTGAAATAAAATTGAGAAAGAATTCATTACTTTTAACACTGCAATAAAGTATATACACATGCTTGGTGTTTATTTTTTTCTCCTTACTTTTATTTCTTCGTTTTCTTTGATAAACTTTGTTGAAGCTTTATTAACAAACGGGTGCGGCGGTTGTAAATTAGTGTTAAATATACTACAATTTTAATTTTTTTTAATGATTTAAATATACATATGTTTTACATACATATATATAAAAATATAGACTGCAGTAAAGGCATTAAATTAAATTAAAAAACTTGCATTTTTAAAGAAGTTTAGTTAGAAAATACTAAAATCATTGCACATTTTAAATGTGTGCCATTTATATGTCCATAGCTGTACATATATATAGTATATCATATAAAACGTAAAACCATGTAAATAAGTGACAGAAATTTTAAAATCGGTTTTTCTATTCAATATTGTGTACCATGTAAAAATGCACGTGTGTACAAATGTTTTATTTTTGGGCTGATTCACACATCAGTTTATGTCAACTTTTCTTTTGAACCAGCATATGCGTTCATACACGAAAACATTTTTGCGTCAAGTTTCGCTTGTTTTACAATACTACGGTTAATAAAAGAAGTGAAGAAGAACCAACCAATGGAAAAGGGGTACAGTACAGACTTGATGATACCGTCAACATCAAGTCTGTACTCCTTTCCATTCTCTCTTCCCTCTTCCAAATACTCAAGACTTGATTTTCTTAGGTTAATTTTATGCCGAATTTATATAATCGAACATTCGGAAGGAAAACATCTGCAGTTGTCTTGTTTTTTCATTCGCGTACATACAGACGTAAATGTTGCAGGCGATATTCCCTTATTGTTAATATTGTTCCATTGTTATTGTTATTTTTGTAAGCAAAGAAAATGTGAGAAAGGCTTACCGCCGAGTACCTAACACAAAATCGATACTCTCTTCCCCACCCGTAATATACCTACAAACTAAATGTTTCCCTTATAAATATTCCCCCGTCTAAAATCAGACGAAACACATTTGAAGAACTTCGTTTTGTCAAATTCTTTCTTGTTGATAAAATTTAACAATCGTGCTAGTTTGAACAAGAAGTCAGCTGTTTTAAATAAATTTTAAAAATATGTGGCTATATTTCCTGTAGTAAAAAGTTTATTTTTTTTAATATTAACTTTCTACTTTAAAAAGCATGCAAATTTGCAAAATATAACTGACATTTCGCTCATTTATTCAAACAACGTCATAACACAAAAACACTAGTTTTGTAAAAAACATGCTTAAAGTTTTCAATGTAAATACTCTAAGGCAAATTTACTCGACAGTTACTTTGTCAAAGTTCGTTTATATTTACTTGTGGTCTAATGCTTGATTAAGGTTGCTTTAGACGATAAGATTTTACGTCGGAAAGTTTTCAATGTAAATACTCTAAAGTTTGCTTTAGACGATAAGATTTGTCGTACGTAAAATGAGAGAGAAAATAAAATGAAATTCCATCCGTATTTCAAAAAAAAGAGTAAAAATCGAATGGTTGTTTTCTGGCTTTTACACCATTGGTATGGATAAAATCAAGTAAGATGAAAACATTCACATTTAATTTAAGTACAGCTGTTTGCTTGTTTTCCCAGGGATGGAGTTCTTGTGCAAATGAATTTTTTTTTAATAACCTTGAAAAATATTTTTATAACTTTCGAATATGTTATTTTCGTGGTCAAAATTTTTAGTGTACTTTTAGAAAATATACGTATATTTTTATAAAATTGTGCTGTCGTGGTCTAAAATGTACATTTTGATTTTATAATTGGTATAAATTTATGAAACCAGTTTTCCCTCCCTGGCTTTCTCACATTTGTTTACATAAAAATGCATCCCTGATCTAATGGTGTGTTGGTTTTTGAAAAATTTTAAAAAAATCAAGAGAGCCATACGACTGTCAAATTTTCATCCGTATTTTCTCTCAAAATCTTATAGTTTCATTACATATTACGTTTAGACGATCCGACTTGTGCTCTTCTACACAAAAATTTGGCATGTCGTTCGAATTGTGGGACAATGTAAAGTACCCTTTACAGAGAAATGTAAATTACGTCGGAAAACATTGTACTGATAAAATTTCTCATGCCCATACAAAATGGAGGGCTGACTTCCTAAACGTATATTTACAATGTATCAAAAACCAAGTTGTATTGTACTATTACTTTGTGTCTATTTTTTAATGTAATAAAAATATAGTAAATAAGTGAATGTAGAAATATGTTAAATTACGAGAAGACCCGTTTACTTTTTTCTGCTTCTCTATTGTGCTGCATGTTGTATTTATTTTGCATCTAAATTTATTTGGATGCTTTACTTGCCTTTTCTTGCGTATTAATTACTACAGTGTAGGAACAAAATACATTGTCAAAATTTACGAACACACTGCACTGTATTACTACAAAGCAACATGCGTTTAGGAAGTCAGCCTATTAAACCAACCTAAATAACGTGCCGTTAACGCTTTTCAATTTGAAAATCCTAAAGAAGTGAAGTTAGCTGCGAAAAAATTTGTTGGAAAGTAATGACACATTAGTTTTTTTAAGGTTAATTAAGTGATATATTTCTTATTTCTATTTAGAGTTTTTTTTTATTAATCAAAGTGAGTAAACATTACTGTTTCTGGCGTAACGTTAACCTTCTAATTTAGGTTAAAAGCTAAGCGCAAAATTACGTAGCGTAGATGTAGTTCATACTAGATATTTTCTTTTCTTAATTGTGTTGTTGAGTAGTTAAAATCAGTTTCAATAATTATTTAGTTGTACATAACAAGTTAAGGAATAATTTGTAAACAGACTACCTACATACACAGTTATAGGCTAAAGTTTAAATATGTATACTTTGGAAAAAATAAATATCTCGTAAAACTACTCATGTGGGAAATGATTCAATACCAGGCAAAAAAATATTACGAAATATTTATTTTTCACCAGTGCAAATTTTTAACGTATGTTTAATCTTTAGAATCTGACTGTAGTTTCTGTAACTACATATGTATTTACATACATACTTACTTGAACGAAATCGTTGCATATAGTCGTTAATAGAATGTCACAAAAAGTTATGCAAAATTTTCTCTCAGTCTGTATACTCTTATCAGCTGCTGTCTTTTTAAGAAACTATTCGTATTTATGCATATTTGGTTTGAAATAAAATTGAGAAAGAATTCATTACTTTTAACACTGCAATAAAGTATATACACATGCTTGGTGTTTATTTTTTTCTCCTTACTTTTATTTCTTCGTTTTCTTTGATAAACTTTGTTGAAGCTTTATTAACAAACGGGTGCGGCGGTTGTAAATTAGTGTTAAATATACTACAATTTTAATTTTTTTTAATGATTTAAATATACATATGTTTTACATACATATATATAAAAATATAGACTGCAGTAAAGGCATTAAATTAAATTATTTTTTTATCATATATAGTACATAAATACATACTTTGCATCGATATGTATGTAAGTACAAACATACATAAGTAAGTACTTTATTTTGGCAATACAACTTTATAGGTACATACATATATTGCTTATCATGTTATTTTTTTCTTTGCATTCTATATCATAAACTCACCACCCTACAGTGGGAAAATAAATTAAACTACATATTTTAGAGGAATGTAAATATCAAGGCGAATTGATACCAGGTGAACTCAGAAGTAAAACAACCGAAAGTCATTGTGTACTGCCGAAATAATTCATACTATTTTCGTTTTGTAGTCAACGTGTAGACTACTTCGACCATCGGCATGACATTAAACAGTGATAAATAGTCGAGCAGCTGAGCTATTGAGTTCACCTGTCATGAATTCGCCTTGGTAAATATGTAGTGAAAGAAAATGTATAATAAACAGCAAGTCAAATTCATAACCAGCTAAACTCACTAACTAATTCGCCTGTCAGCTGTTTCAACGATTTGTAACGTATTTTAAAGCCGAACGTCAAAGTTTGTTTACTTTAGTAAAAAAATTAAGAAATGTGGTTGTACATAATTTAAAAATAGTAATAATTTATTATTATAATAATAAAAATGCAAAATATATTAGTTTTTGTAATAATTAATTTCATTTGCACTCATATTACACTAATTTAACACGTTCTTTTTAGGTTATGTTAAATTTAACAAAACAACACATGTATACAAAAAATTTGACTTTCGGCTGCAAAGCGAATTGACGAATTGCTTTGCGACAACCAAGGTTTATTAATACAAGGTTGTCGCAAGGCGAATTCGTCAATTCCCTTTTTGTTCAAACGTCAAATTTATTGTATTCATGTGTTTTGTTAAATATAACATAACCTAAAAGGAACGTGTTAAATTAGTGTAATATGAGTGCAAATGAAATTAATTATTACAAAAAGTAATATATTTTGCATTTTTATTATATATTATTATAATTATTAAATTATTTACAACCAGTTTTATTAACTTTCTCACAAAAGTAAACAAACTTTGACGTTCGGCTCAAAAAATAAGTTACAAATTCTTGTATCAGCTGACGGACGAATTTTCTAATGAATTTGCCTTGGTTTAAACTACCGTTATATTCACAATAACAATTCCATTTTGTGTGGTACTCCCAAGGCGAATTATTGGTATTTTATAAAATACGGAATTTTGACAATTCACCATATTGTGATTTAGTTTTTCTTCGTGAGTGCTTCGTCTTTATCCAAACAACATGGTCCTCGCTTTACCATAGTTATTTCTTCACAACTTGTGTTAATCTCTTTTGTTTTTTTTTAACTACATACATTTACACAAAAAAAATATATATTATATATTTTATAAACACAAAACCTAAAATAAACAAAAGATTATAACTTATTTGTACACACCCATACACAACGAATAAACATATAAGTATATACATATGGATATAGACATATATACATGTTTGAAACTTTAGTACAAAAGGCTAAAAAATTAACAAAGAGTGATAATATATATAGAGAGAAAGACAGACTAATAAAACTGACGGTAACAAATGAAAACAAAGAGCAAAATTAAACGGAAGTATTATATAGTGCAAAAATACTATTCCATACAGTTTTAAAAAACAAAAAAAAAGTGTTATTTTAAATAAAAGTAAAATATTCGTTCACAACCAAAAAATATGTAAAATAGATTTATAAAGTGAAGTTACAATTTTCGTGTTTTAAAGAAAATAATTATTTGGATTACTTATTCATCACACCTGTATCAAAGCATATGTATGTACCTATTTTCATTATTGAGAAACCATAAAACATTTTTGCATAAAAAATAAAAATTATGAATAACATGTCATGCATGAAAAAGAATGCTTGAATTTAGAAAAATACTGTTCTAACCTGTATGTATTTGCAAATAAATTTATAAAATATATACATATACAGCTATGGACATATAAATGGCACATTTTACCTTTAGTTCTTGCTTGTGCTACAATATCGGAAATATTAATAATAAACAACAAATTTTTGGTTTTTTGCAAAGTTGTATTACTAATATTTAATATTAAATAAGCTTACACTAAAATTCATTAATATAAAAACTAAAAAAATTCATTAAGTCTAAACACTCCTGAAATGAGTTGGACACATAAATGGCACAATCTTGAAAAAGTATAAAAAATTTGCTTTCCTCGATTTTTTTCTGTGTACCAGCATTTTATTGTTAATATTTAGTGCTAAACCCTTTGTTTCTGATGACAGCTTTGCACCTCCTGCCCATACTTTCAACGAGTCTTTCGCATTTTGCTTTAGGTATCTCATACCAAGCGTTTTGAGCTGCTCACCACAGTTCGTCCATATTTTTATAATTATGTTTCGCTATTTCAACCTTGACTTCGTTCCATAGGTTCTCTATGGGGTTTAAGTCAGGGCTCTGGGCTGGCCAATCGAAAACATCAATTTTCTCCTCACAAAACCACTTTTTTACTACTTTGGAGGTATGCTTGGGATCGTTATCCTGCATGAATTTCCACTTAATTGGCATGGAGTTGAAGGCATGTGGCTCCATATAGTTTTTCAAAATGTTTAAATATTGAAACTTGTCCATTTTTTCATTTATTTTAACAAGCGGACCTACTTCATGCCAAGAAAATACACCCCAAACCATAATGTTGCCCCCACCGTGTTTTACTGTCTTCTGGGTGAACCGAGAATTGAACTCTTGGCCTTTAGGACGATGAACAAATATTTTACCATCGGGTCCCATTCTATTAATTTTTGTTTCGTCGCTCCATAACACGTTTTTCCAAAAATTTATGGATTTTTCTCTATGGTCTCTGGCGAAAATTAAACGTTTTGAAATATTTTTTTTTGAGAGAAGTGGCTTTTTTCTGGAAATACGTCCAAACAAATTTGCCTCGTTTAATCTTCTTCTGACAACCCTGCTAGATATTTCCAAGTTCATGGAATCATTTATATCTATTGCTATCTTCCGTGATGACTTGAATGGGTTAACTTTTGCCATTCTTACTATGACTGCATCAGTACGCTCATCTGTTTTTCGAGGTCTTGGTTTCCGACTTTTACCTTTAATCAATATATGGGAATCCCCAGCACATGATTTAATTGCATTGTTCACTTTTTTTCGAGAAATTGCATTACTCCAGCAATTTCCGCCACTTATCATCTCGGTGCAATTTGCATATGATCCGTCTTTCCTCAATTGTGGTATGTTTGCCTGAGCTCATTTTTTAATAATTTATCGGCTTATTTCGTTTTTGTAAACTACGCAAAAAAATAAAGTGATTTGAATTGAATCTACGCGAGAATTGAATATTTTTCGTTTATTGTGCCATTTATATGTCCACTTAAAAGCAGCATTGTTTACACAAAAAAGGTAACGATAAATAACTATTAAAAATATAACGGATAATTTGAGAGCAGTTGAAAAAAAAAAATTCTGCCAACAACAATCAGAAGAGAAAAAACTTGCATTTTTAAAGAAGTTTAGTTAGAAAATACTAAAATCATTGCACATTTTAAATGTGTGCCATTTATATGTCCATAGCTGTACATATATATAGTATATCATATAAAACGTAAAACCATGTAAATAAGTGACAGAAATTTTAAAATCGGTTTTTCTATTCAATATTGTGTACCATGTAAAAATGCACGTGTGTACAAATGTTTTATTTTTGGGCTGATTCACACATCAGTTTATGTCAACTTTTCTTTTGAACCAGCATATGCGTTCATACACGAAAACATTTTTGCGTCAAGTTTTGCTTGTTTTACAATACTACGGTTAATAAAAGAAGTGAAGAAGAACCAACCAATGGAAAAGGGGTACAGTACAGACTTGATGATACCGTCAACATCAAGTCTGTACTCCTTTCCATTCTCTCTTCCCTCTTCCAAATACTCAAGACTTGATTTTCTTAGGTTAATTTTATGCCGAATTTATATAATCGAACATTCGGAAGGAAAACATCTGCAGTTGTCTTGTTTTTTCATTCGCGTACATACAGACGTAAATGTTGCAGGCGATATTCCCTTATTGTTAATATTGTTCCATTGTTATTGTTATTTTTGTAAGCAAAGAAAATGTGAGAAAGGCTTACCGCCGAGTACCTAACACAAAATCGATACTCTCTTCCCCACCCGTAATATACCTACAAACTAAATGTTTCCCTTATAAATATTCCCCCGTCTAAAATCAGACGAAACACATTTGAAGAACTTCGTTTTGTCAAATTCTTTCTTGTTGATAAAATTTAACAATCGTGCTAGTTTGAACAAGAAGTCAGCTGTTTTAAATAAATTTTAAAAATATGTGGCTATATTTCCTGTAGTAAAAAGTTTATTTTTTTTAATATTAACTTTCTACTTTAAAAAGCATGCAAATTTGCAAAATATAACTGACATTTCGCTCATTTATTCAAACAACGTCATAACACAAAAACACTAGTTTTGTAAAAAACATGCTTAAAGTTTTCAATGTAAATACTCTAAGGCAAATTTACTCGACAGTTACTTTGTCAAAGTTCGTTTATATTTACTTGTGGTCTAATGCTTGATTAAGGTTGCTTTAGACGATAAGATTTTACGTCGGAAAGTTTTCAATGTAAATACTCTAAAGTTTGCTTTAGACGATAAGATTTGTCGTACGTAAAATGAGAGAGAAAATAAAATGAAATTCCATCCGTATTTCAAAAAAAAGAGTAAAAATCGAATGGTTGTTTTCTGGCTTTTACACCATTGGTATGGATAAAATCAAGTAAGATGAAAACATTCACATTTAATTTAAGTACAGCTGTTTGCTTGTTTTCCCAGGGATGGAGTTCTTGTGCAAATGAATTTTTTTTTAATAACCTTGAAAAATATTTTTATAACTTTCGAATATGTTATTTTCGTGGTCAAAATTTTTAGTGTACTTTTAGAAAATATACGTATATTTTTATAAAATTGTGCTGTCGTGGTCTAAAATGTACATTTTGATTTTATAATTGGTATAAATTTATGAAACCAGTTTTCCCTCCCTGGCTTTCTCACATTTGTTTACATAAAAATGCATCCCTGATCTAATGGTGTGTTGGTTTTTGAAAAATTTTAAAAAAATCAAGAGAGCCATACGACTGTCAAATTTTCATCCGTATTTTCTCTCAAAATCTTATAGTTTCATTACATATTACGTTTAGACGATCCGACTTGTGCTCTTCTACACAAAAATTTGGCATGTCGTTCGAATTGTGGGACAATGTAAAGTACCCTTTACAGAGAAATGTAAATTACGTCGGAAAACATTGTACTGATAAAATTTCTCATGCCCATACAAAATGGAGGGCTGACTTCCTAAACGTATATTTACAATGTATCAAAAACCAAGTTGTATTGTACTATTACTTTGTGTCTATTTTTTAATGTAATAAAAATATAGTAAATAAGTGAATGTAGAAATATGTTAAATTACGAGAAGACCCGTTTACTTTTTTCTGCTTCTCTATTGTGCTGCATGTTGTATTTATTTTGCATCTAAATTTATTTGGATGCTTTACTTGCCTTTTCTTGCGTATTAATTACTACAGTGTAGGAACAAAATACATTGTCAAAATTTACGAACACACTGCACTGTATTACTACAAAGCAACATGCGTTTAGGAAGTCAGCCTATTAAACCAACCTAAATAACGTGCCGTTAACGCTTTTCAATTTGAAAATCCTAAAGAAGTGAAGTTAGCTGCGAAAAAATTTGTTGGAAAGTAATGACACATTAGTTTTTTTAAGGTTAATTAAGTGATATATTTCTTATTTCTATTTAGAGTTTTTTTTTATTAATCAAAGTGAGTAAACATTACTGTTTCTGGCGTAACGTTAACCTTCTAATTTAGGTTAAAAGCTAAGCGCAAAATTACGTAGCGTAGATGTAGTTCATACTAGATATTTTCTTTTCTTAATTGTGTTGTTGAGTAGTTAAAATCAGTTTCAATAATTATTTAGTTGTACATAACAAGTTAAGGAATAATTTGTAAACAGACTACCTACATACACAGTTATAGGCTAAAGTTTAAATATGTATACTTTGGAAAAAATAAATATCTCGTAAAACTACTCATGTGGGAAATGATTCAATACCAGGCAAAAAAATATTACGAAATATTTATTTTTCACCAGTGCAAATTTTTAACGTATGTTTAATCTTTAGAATCTGACTGTAGTTTCTGTAACTACATATGTATTTACATACATACTTACTTGAACGAAATCGTTGCATATAGTCGTTAATAGAATGTCACAAAAAGTTATGCAAAATTTTCTCTCAGTCTGTATACTCTTATCAGCTGCTGTCTTTTTAAGAAACTATTCGTATTTTATCAGTCTTGTTTTACAGTATAATTTCAAAGTAAAAAATGTAGGAGATTCATAAGGGTAATTTATTGTTACACTTGGTAATCGTTCGTTGTCCTTTCAATCAATGTTTACTATATTACAGTACACGCATATGCAAGATTTTGAGCGTCTGGCTAGCAGCTGATACATACTTTATTCTTTGTATATTCATTTTGCATATGGACTCACAAATATGTACACTTACACTTTCAAACCTAAAATTTTTTGTTTTTATTTTCTTTCATTGCAATATGCTTCCTTTGTATTTTCAATATCATGCTGTGGGAGGTTGTTTTTTTTTACCACTGGTTGTCTTTTTTTATTCGTTTTCTAGTTTTTCCCCTGCTGCACATTCAACACTTGTATAGTCAATGTATACTCAAATCCATACATACAAACATACATATTTGTTCATATTTTAACATTGGTTGTGCTATAAAACAGTGCTAATTAATTCTTTTATAAATTATGCACACAAAATTAGTGATCATTAAGGTGAAGATATCGCTAAGTGAAATATCAAAATATGTAGATGCACTGAAAATATAATTTATATATTTCGTGCGATACATATGGTCGATGGTAGCTATTCTAAGGTGCTTTTTTGGGCGAAAATATTCATAATTCAAGCACAGTATAATCGGTAATGAAATAATTTTAACACACAATAAAATTTATTTAATTTCTCCATTTTTACATGTAAAAATGCAACCAATCCCAGCAAGAAAAACCATGCGAAAGAATCAGTTAATGGACGGGTTCTATTGCAGATACACTGCTTCCACTTTTTTTTATCTGCGACCGGCACTCAGGGGATAACACCTACACATGCGATGCATTGTGGTAGAACTAGAGGAAAGGAAAGTGAGAGTGATGACAGGTAGTGAAGTTTCACTATCCTGCAACTCTGCTTAGTCCCCGTCCATATTGTGAAACATTTGCTGCAAAACTTTTGAGTTTGTTGACGAGAAGGGGAAGAGGAGTGGAAGTATGTACGCTGTTTCATGTACATGCAGCTTTTGTTGAATTTCTTATTTGCATCTTTTGAGATGAGGTGTATTTGACGTTTCATTTTATTTCTTTTCGTTTGGTATACTGTTAAGATCATCATAATAATAGCTACCCTTTTTTATTGTTAATTTTTTGTGAAATATAATCAAAAATTTAAAAAAAAAATATAAAATTATATAAAAATTATTATATAATTTTTCTTCTTAGCGTCCATTTTGCTTCAAATTATACCTTGTGCTTCAAATGTGTATCCAAAAATAAATATTCACACCTTCTATCACAGGGTAGTTCTTTTATATTTACATTCGGTATTGAGAAATGTCAAAAAAAATTAAAGAAAGAAGATAGAGAGGAGGAATAAAAAATACTAAACATGAAGCAAAAGTTTCATGTATGGACACTGCTGAAGCTTCAAAAGAGAATTCAAAAAAGTTTTGCAGCAAATGTTTCACAATATGGACGGGGACTTATGTACGTTTTTCTTTGTTATAGCAGTGTTGCAGCACTTCTGAGCAGAAGCTAGTACTGTTCAGAGAGCAGAGCCTTTTCCTATGCCGCTGAAACATTTGAACAGCAACTGACACAAAGACACGCTAATGCAAAGAAAAATGCGAAATGTTTTTACAAATTAGTCTGAAACGGGGGCCTAACGGGACTTTTTTTTTTGTTTGTAGCAGAATACTTCAGCCATCGTCACATTTTGGTGAAGAACGCGTGATTTTAACATAGGGGTGTCATTGACGAGCATGTGTTCACATTTAACAAAACAGCTCGTCATTTAAGTGAATGCTTAGGGCCCATGAATGCTCTATGCCTTTGTTACAATTAGCATGTGTTCGCGGAGATTATGTTATCTTGAATGTATTATTAATGAATTCCCGAAACACATTTAAAAATGTATTTAAATTATAATTACAACTGCACAGTTGTTCATATGAATAATTCGGCAGAGTTGAATTTGTTTTCCATGAGTTGAAAGATGATAATCTTGTTAACATTTAAGATGGCATTAAAGATGAATTCGGATAAAAAGTGTTTAAGAAGTCAAGAAAATACCAATTCATAGTGAACGCATTCACTTTATATGTTTATAATATACTGACATTACTTATGTACTAAAGAGCTGTACAAAATGTATTGAAAGTTCTGCATTCTTAAGCACACTACTTCCAAGCCGTGTATTCCAGTGTAAACATTCTCAACAAAACAAGCATTACAAAACATGACTCTCATTGAAACAAAACAAGCACCATTCGAAAAGTTTCTCTCTATAGTTTTGTTTGTGCTTGTGTGTTCAAATGAAGCAAAACATCAAAACAAAAACAGACAATGAAATAAAAAAACGGTAAATTACACCAAAAGCATCGAGTACACAAGAACAAACACAAAAAAGCGTAAAAAGAACGTATATAATTTTTTTCATAATTTCAACTTTCTGATTTTCGTGATTTTTCTAAATTTTAGTAATCTTAAATATGTATTGAAATGGATGCATTAAATGTAGGTGAAATTAAAAATTTTTAAAATTTTTTGCGAAATTTTAAATATTTTTCTTTAAAGAACCTTACAAACGAAGCTCAAACCTAATATGAATTGTGATATTTTTATTTTATTTGTATACATTCGATTTTTTATGTTCATAAAAAATGGAAAAGTTTCTTTGCAAGTTTGTCTACGAGTTATTCAAACATGTTTTGAATGTTCCAAAATAGTTTTGATGTTCTACTTCATTTCTCTTCTACTTCAGCCATGTTTTATTTTAACATTGTTTTGTTGTACTTGTGTTCTCTTCTTCAATGTTTTGATCGTGGAACAAAAGAAATATTTTTGGAAGTATGCGTTTTGCAATGAGCAAGTAATACATACACACTAATTGCAATTTCATGAAATGCTTGTAAGACATTTTTGTTGTGTTTGTGCCACACTTTAGTATGTACTTACAATAAGCTGTGCATCTCTTGATACTTTGCAAAAAAATGTTTTTGTTAATTTTTTTAATTAAAGCTTAAGCAACTAACAAAACAATTAAGTGTTACGAAAGCATTTACGAATATGCTAACTTGCTAAAATTAAAATATTTTCGCAGTTTAATTCAACGTGCATCAGCTTTATTAATTACAGTGACTCAATGTTATAATGGGACAAGCTGTTTATCCAATAACTTTCGAATTATTTTTTTGAACTTATTGGTTTAAGAAGAAAATAAAATTATATTTATACTTTTATTTTTGTTATTTATTAAGAACATAAATAAAAAATACATTGACTACCGTCACTGGGATATAAAAACAAAAAAACTAAAACAACACAGAAAATCCTGTCAAAGTAATAATGGGACAATGTAATAAAGTAACAAGTTAAGTATTAAATATATAATGTTTAATATTTAGTTGGAAGGCCTTTTTTCTCTATTACAGCCTTCAATCGATACGGCATAGATTTCACAAGTTTTTGACAGAATTATGGGGTTATTCTACCCCATTCCTCTTTCAGAGCACTATTTAGGTCCGATTTGCAACTTATTTGGTAATTTCTTAATTTTTCTTCTAAATAGGCCCATACGTGCTCTATCGGATTGAGATCGGGTGATTGCGGAGGCGTTTCGAGCACATGTGGGCAATTGTAAAGCAACCAACACCTTACATTGTGAGCCTTATGCTTGGGGTCATTGTCTTGGTAGAAGTAATAATCATTCGCCAGTCCCAATTTCTCTGCTGTTTCTGCAAGATTAGCACGCAGGATGTTGATATAATATTTATGATCCATAATTCCTTCAATAATGTGAAGGTTACCGGGACCAGCTGCTGATATTGCACCCCACACCATAACTGACCCCAAGCCATGTTTAACAGTGGGTCTCAAATTTTTTTCTGACAGTTCTTCATTTGGTCTTCTCCACACGAATGACCTTCCATCCGATCTGAATATGTTATATTTGCTTTCGTCAGTGAATATTACCTTATTCCAGAATGATAAATCCTTGTTTCTGTGGTCTTTAGCAAAGCGCACTCGTTTAAGCTTATTAACCTTATTAATAAAAGGTTTTCTCCTAGCTACCCGGCCATTATAATTGTGTTTCCTTAACACATTTCTTACCGTTTCGGGATTAGCTTTCTTTGCTAGATGTATTTCCGCTTCAGCAGCAAGTCTGGGAACGCTTAAGTAGGGTTTTTGTTTGATTTGTCGCATAAGCCATCGTTCATCCGCGTCGGAAAATATTTTTCTTTTGCTTGGTTTTGCTAAATTTTGAAAAGTTTCTGTACCTCCATATCGTTTTATGATGTTAAACACTGTAGATTTTGGTTTATTTACTATTTCCGCAATATTTCTCACGGTTTTTCCTGATTTCGAATGTTCTAATATCAGTTTTCTGATTTGAGGCGATGTTTGTGAGCCCCGTGGCGCCATATTTTAATTTTCTTTAAAAACTTATCAAAAATTAATCTGTAATACACTCTAGCAACTTTTAAACAAAAAATTTTTGCAAAATGTTCCGTTATAAAGCCAAGATTATATAGTGATGCCACTTGTCCCATTATTACTTTGTACTTCATTTTTAACTTATTGTGAATAATTATTTATAAATTAATTTTGACAAACTTAAGAATCATAATCTTTTGAGATGGCAATTAGCACAGTGTTAGCTACACAAAAGCATGAAAATTTTGCATTAAAATCAGTTAACATAGTGCTTAATTATCTCCACATAAATCATTTTAGCTTTGTCCCAATATTACTTTGACTCACTGTATATTATATTCTAATTCTGATGACAATGATGTCTATTTATATTCTATTAAATTAACAAATTTTGAAATAACGAGTTTGTGTCACTTTTTTGCAGTTATTATGTACTTATGTATATTTATTATAATCGTTATTTAAATGTTAACAAGGTTTTAAAACTGTTTCAAAAATTCAAACAAAAATCTAAAAGAATTCGATATTGTTGATGTAACAATGAAATAAATAGCAAAACTTAAACCATTTTAAAAATATATGTTTGTATGTACATATAAAATAAAGTTAGTAAGACTGGAAAAATATATGACTGTTCAAAAACAGTGTTGATTTTAGGTGTTAATTTTACTTGGGTTTTTTTAAACGTTTTTTGCTTTTCGTAATCAAAAAGTGTATGTTGTTGCAGTCAACAACATTTTCACTTTAATTTTTTGTGTTAATATAATTTCGTTTTCAACCAAGTGCATACAAATTTTTAAACAACTGTAATGCTTTTAGCCAAACATCAACTAAATATTAAAACCCAAACGAAGTATCAAAATCTAGTAAATTTCACAAAATATGTATATATGTACATACATACATACGTAATATGTACATGAGAGAAAATAAAATGAGAAAAAGTACAATTCAAGTTATTCTGGAAACGTTTTGTAACCGTAAAAAAAAATCCTAAAACTTTCGCCGCTAATAACGGTACATATGTAGGTTCATAAATTTGGACTATAACTGCATCTTTGTAGATCTTTATCTTACGCTAATTCTTGCATTGCAACTTTCACATTGTTGTGTCATTGTTGTATATATACATACATACATATGTATATACAGTCGAACTTCTCTATAGCGAACTTCTCTATAACAAATAAAATTCGTGAACACAACATTTTTGTGAGTATTTTCATACATTTTGATCTCCCTATAACGAACTTCCCTATAGCGTAGTTCTCTCTGTAACGTACAATTTTTTAAGACCTAAATAGATCTTTTCGCACTAAATAATCTCTCTATTGCGAAGTTTTTAGCAATCGATTTTTTGCATCAATTTAGTCACATACATATGTATGTATTAATAAAAAAAAAATTATTGTGTTCATGTAAAAACAATTTTTTTTTATCTTAATAAATATATTTTCTACATAAAAAAAAATGTAGTCAAAATTTTCTGCAGTTTCTCTATAACGTAGAAATTTGACGGTCCCCAACTGCTACGTTATTGAGAAGTTTGACTGTAAAATTACTGTGTTTTGTAAAGAATGTAGTATGTCCAACAACAACACTGTTCGAAGTACATCATAAGTTATTTGCATATACATACATAAGTTGATAATACTTTATAGGGTAAAATTAAATAATTTTATAGTATATTTATATCCTTTGAAAATAATTTGTTTCTTAGCAACTATCACATGCAATTTTAACTGCCTGCATGATACCGAACATTAGCCTATTTGAAATTGAAAAAAATTTTTTTTAACTAATTGCATAAGATGAATTTTGAACTAGGCACCGCATATTTAACAATTTATATTATTATGAAACACTATACTTTGTGTGAATACTAAGTCCCCGTCCATACTGTTGAGTTTTTGCTGCAAAAGTTTTTTGAACTCTCTTTTGAAACTGCAGCAGTGTCCATACGTCCCCGTCCATACTGCTTCATGTTTAGTATTTTTTATTCCACCCTTCTATCTTCTTTTTTTAATTTTTTTTGACATTTCTCAATACCGAATGTAAATATAAAATAACTACCCTGTGATAGAAGATGTGAATATTTTTTTTTGGATATACATTTGAAACTCAAGGTATAATTTGAAGCAAAATGGACGCTAAGAAGAAAAATTATATAATAATTTTTATATAATTTTATATTTTTTTTTTAAATTTTTGAATATATGTATTTCACAAAAAATTAACAATAAAACAGGGTAGCTATTATTATGATAGATGTTAACAGTATACCAAACGAAAAGAAATAAAATGAAACGTCAAATACACCTCATGTCAAAAGATGCAAATAAGAAATTCAATAAAAACTGCATGTACATGAAACAGAGTACATACTTCCACATCTCTTCCCCTTCTCATCAACAAACTCAAAAGTTTTGCAGCATATGCTTCACAGTATGGACGGGGACAAAGCAATTGACGTTTCGGAAGTTCTTTTTCTCCGGTAATTAGAAGTTGCCATAAAATCATTTGTTGTGTCAAAATATAAAATTATATTTAAAAATTTTTCCTGTCTTCAATATTTTTTTACATACTTATTAAATAAATAAATCTTTGAAAAAATGTTGGCTATTATTTAATATTTTTATGCTGAAATAATAACATTATCATATTCAAAACAAGTTTTTATGTCATCATCATTATTATAAAACAAACATGAAGCATGAAGTTTATCAGCATGAATATATTTTTAATAAAAATAATTTTAAAATAATAAATTAGTAATTGCAAATGACCATGAAATGTGTTTAATATTTTTTATCGCAACAAACATACATACATACATACATATGTTTGTATGCAGTGTACAGCATATATTGAGACTATTGGTTCCTTCAACCCCGTTGAAGTTCAGTAAATACTAAAAATTTCCTGTAGATGTTAACCGATGGTTGACGACATATCGGAAAAAGAGAAAAAATAAAAAATATAAACAAACCCTTAAGATTGAAAGGGAATATACAAAAAATATACAAATTGGAAAAAATATAAAAAAATTTTACAAATGAATGAGTTTTTTTTTGAAATTTTTGGACAAAATTGCGGCTTAAGACCAGTTTAGTAAAGCAGATTAAAAAAAAAGCTTGTGATAGAAAATTGAAAAATAAAATACTAAAAAATAATAAAAAATTAATATTTTCCGAGTTACGCGCCTATGGAGTTCCAGTAGAAGTTTGTGTATAAAGGGTATATTTTTCATAGAATGTGGCGAGTATCATTTTAAAGCTTTTGAGGACATCTTACATTTACTAAAATTTAGAAGATATATTAAGCACCGCCGAAGTTTTAGGTTGGTGGAGGTAAACGTAAAGAAAGCTTGCAGCCCACTTAGGTCCACATGGATGAGTTGCATGGGGTAGTTTTTGGGTTAGTCCGATGTAATGCAAAGCTGTGCTATATGGTCCAATCCTTGGACTTCGTAATGTTCTCCCCATACATTAGGGTTAGTCGTGCACAAGTTTCTATGGATTACACTTTAGATGCATGTATGGAATATCCACGTTATCTGCTGGTACCACACTCGTTCAGTTGTTAATTGGCACTAAGGCTACATACGTACATACATATAACGTGATCCATGCAATTTAAGTTATTTAAATCCCTGGAAAATTTCAGACAATTAAAGACAATTTATGGTATAAATTCAAATATTTAAATCAACCGATATACATACATATGTACATATATACATATGTATGTAAAAAGTTATTGAAACTGAAAACTTAAATAATGTTATAAGATTCAAAAAATATTATTAAATATTATGCAAACGAGTTAAACTTCGAAAAGAAGTTATATATATAATTGAAAATTATGTACTTGTTTATTTTTCGTGTACAAAATAAAGGAGCTTTTTAGTAATTTTTGAAATATTGCCGATCTATGTTTTAATTAGCTTCATAAATCGTTGTTCATTTGTCTTTCTGTCTTATTTTCTTATTTACTATCATCTAATTTTAGATTTTTTCTGTTATATATTTTAGTTGGTGGTTTTGGTAAATGTTTTCTTTTGCAACGTGCAGCATAATCTCTTAATATTTAAGTATTTTTTTTCTTTTCATTTAAAATATATAAACATATGCAATTTAAAAAAAAACACACATAATTAGCAAACATTTTGAAATGAAGCCAATCTTATGTTGTACTTTATAAATGTCTTCTACTACCAAAATAATAATAAGTACGCTGAATAAAATAAGTATCCGTACAGATATGTTTTTTATGTTTGGGTAATGAATGATAGCTAGAAGGTACATACATACATTTTATCGATTTACGCGTGGGGTTTTTTGCAGAAAACGACGACGTAAATCGAATTTGAAATTGTTCATATGTGCTTTAGTAGGTACATTTTACTCGTACCTAGAAATTAGAAATTAACTTCAGTATATACATGTATATATTGTATATGGGCAATTTCACGATCTAGATCGGGACACTCGCTTGTCTTTGAAGTGAGGTAAAATAAAGAAATCTAAATTTTCTTTTCCTTTTCTACGTTTTTTTATAGCACATTAGTGGCACTATAAATAGTGCAAAATGTAGCTTTTATCAATTTTTGGTTTCTGTTGTATAACCAATAAACATGGTATCACGAACGGGACAAAATTTAGAAGTCGCTTTCAACTGCATTTAGAAAAATTAAAAAATTTGCGAATTAAGAAGACCATTTTTGATAAGAATTTTTTTTTTTAAATTAAAATAGAATAATATGATGGTTGTCATCTTTACATATTTGTGTTCCTCTTTTTTTGAACAATCTTTACTATTACTTAGCACGGGACATTTAGAACCGGATATGTTTTCCTACAATGTTTGTAATAAAAATGTTCTTAAGTTTAAATTGTATGAACTGTGAAAATTTTTATACTTATTATTTGATAGATATTTTTGCATATACATTTTAGGTTTTGGTATGTTATAAATAAAACGTTGATTTTAATAGTGAGACAAATCTATTCCTAGAATATTTCTCAATCATTTAAATTGCTAAATATTTAACATGTCTTTTCTTTTTTAAGTAAATTATAAATATTATGTTATAAAATCGACCCGTGTATTTGATACATTCTACATATTTTAAATAAATTTTCAGTTTTCGGACCAATTTTCTAAAAATAACACACACCACAAACTGAAAATACATAATTTTCTTAAAAATTTTAACAATTCCTATAGAATGTTAGAAAAAAATTATTTGTTTATTGACATATTAATTTTCGATCCTGGTAGACCTTTCTCTGGAAATGCCCATATACTATATGAATAATATGAAGGTACAAAAGCAAACTTTATAAACGAATTACAAAATATTTACAGAAATAAAATGGAACCATGTACAGATAGAAATAGCTACACAGGCATAAAAATCAAACAAAAAACATTTCAATTAAAAAGACTGAGCAACTGAGGCGACGTAAATCGAATGGCAACGTAGATCAAATTTATAATGCACAAAACCTTTGACGCTGCTAACCGAAACAAGGTAAATTCGAGTCGACGTAAATCAAGGAATTACTGTATATTTTTTTTATTTTTTAATATGAACTTAATATAGCGGCATTGATTCTCAAAAAGTGCATTGCACTTTTCACATTATTTATTACAATTATTTGCCCTTTATAGCTCTCTTTTAAATTGCTGTAAAATTGCTTCTTAGCGGTGCAATAAAGTGCACATGTTGTAAAACAACAGCGCACGAAATGCAATGTAATTTTCCTGAAAAGGAAACACTATTATAAATATAAACATTTTCAACTTGAATTAATTAACTTTTCACATACTACAATGAATCATTACGTTACAGAAATTTTCAAGTTAATATGCAGTGAGAAATAAAGAGTGCAAATCTTTAACAGATTTTCAAGGGAGATTCCTTAAAGATTATTGGATACAGAATACGCGATCAAATTTACTCATTCCATAGACATACATACTATTACTCGTATCTTAGAATGTTGTTAAACTAAATATTTAATTTCGCCGTAATAACTGAATCACAGGTTGAAAATAATTCATATCCATATAATAGGGGAGGAATGAAGTATGTCTTGGCATGTAATGCGTACATATGTTGATTTTTAAAGGCGTGAAATATAGTAGAGTACATAAAGTCTAGTTTTGCATGGCTTAGACTAACTAGTGAAACTAAATGGTGAATATATTTGGCACTGCTATTGAATATTATATGAAGATTTTCATCAAATATATCTTTTAATTTTTTCATCGCGAGTGAGAATGCATTTCGATTATTTATAACAATTGTTGCATGGTTAAGCTTGTTGGTGCTTATACCAACTAATCAGTAGTCCGTTAACCAAATTTTGTAAAAGGTAAAAAAATTTCACATGTTTATATAAAAACTCTCAAGAAATCCTTGAGAATTGAAAATGAAATTATACTGCAAATATTTTTTTTATTTAAATCTGTTTAATTATTCTAACCATTTTATAATTACCTATATACATACACGATTTTTAAGATTATTTACTACTCTCCAGAAAAATGTTGTAATCTCTGCATTTCCTATTTGTATTTTTAATTATGCCTTGAAAATCGTGTTACTATATAAAAAACCTTCTAACATGATCATTATTATGATCCATTATGACCAAATAAAAGTGTCACATTGTATTTCAATATTATGCCTCGATTAAGTTCAGTAGTTGAAATAATTATTTTAATTACTTTGGTGAATATGCTTACTAAACATTAAAGAAAATAACTGTACGGAGACTTATTTGACTCAATGTATTTGGTGCCATTAAAAATTTACACTTAGTGAAACTTATATCAGTAATGTTTTCTCGAACTGCTATTAAGAGGGGTGTGCTAAAGGCATATAAAGGAGTATATTACTTTTCTTTTAAGATTGTATATATGTAAATACTTATATACATATATTTATTTGTATATGGCTTGGACAAATCATAATTAATGAAATAACTGGAAGTTTCAAAATTCATTTTAACTATGCAAATATTCGAAAAATATGCATTTCCTATACAATACATACTTAAGTTCAAGTCGGTGATTCTTTTTCAAACTCTTTATTTTATAACTTGGAAATATATTCATAAATACATACAGTTTGAAACAATATTAAAGATTTGTCTTTGAATTAAGTAAGAATTATATGTAAACAAAACATATGTATTATTAAAACCCCGACCATAAATTTGTGTGAATTTTTGGAAAATTTTAATATATTTTGGTTCTCTTAAAAAATAAATCGTTTTTTATTTGTTTGAGTTACCGATCGCACAAAATATGTACATATATCTCTATTTCCTAACGGTCCAGATTACCATTTTATGCCATATTCCGATGTTTGCTGGCTTGCTTCAAATTAACAGTGGCTTTTTCCTACAAGATTTCAAAAGACTTCTATAATCTATTCCGTGTTATTTCCAGATATACATACATATGTACGTTTGCCTATATTATTTATTTATTAATTTTTTCTCGGTTCAATACTTATTGGTGGAGTATAGAGGAAGTAGTGTTTCGTGAACAAGTTGAAGTATTGGTAAAAAACTTTGCGACGATGCTACAGCAAGTGAATAGAGTTGTCTACTGTCTCCAATAAACCTCTTCCGCTCTCATGTACGTTTTCTCGAGTAACTTCCAGATACGCTTAAAGTGCCTGCGGCTCATGGCAGAACCTCATGCATATGAACCCCTTTTTCCAGCTCTGACTGAAAGATAGTAAGAAAAGTTTAGTGGAAAATTTAGTATAAGGAGATATAATAGAATTGAAAACGTTGCTATTATTTTTACTAGTACTGTACAAACGTATAAATACTACATAAAATTTTTGAGAAAACATGCTGCTTATATACAGTTTTGCTAACTGTTTATTTGGTTTTAAGAAATTATACACCTCCAATAACATGGTGAAACAAATGCATATTGTTTTAATACTCTTCCAATAATAGTTCAACACATAATTAAATAAATTGTATGCGTATAGATGTAATCACCCATATTAATGCATTTCTTTGTAAAATATATTAAAAATTTAAATTTAAAAAAGTTATATTGTAAAATATTTTATATATATTTCAAATTAAAAAACGTGCTGTTAATATCACTCCTTCAGCTATGAATACTATTTGTACCTCTACTTCTACTACATACAACACCACTACTGCCTACACAACCATCTGTAGTAACAAGTACATACTGCAATTTAATAATAATATTTAACTTAAAGTTTATTAATATAATAATCTATTGAAAAACAGCTGTTTACCTTGTTTGTAAAGCATACATTTTCTAATTTAATTTTATTAACCATTTATTGCAATAAAAAAAACAGAAGACTTATATATAGGAGTAGTTATTAAGCATTTTAAATGTCCAGAATACAATTCCAAACTACATTCAATCACATTTACATACATATGTACATTCATATACAATTGTAATTCTCGGTTATTTCACTTTTCAAATAAACGCACAAACCTTAAAAACATTTAATAGCTATTGAGATCTCACACAATGTCTTAATTTAGGGCTCTAGTAATATAATATAAAATTTTATTTTGCCTTAAAAACAACATTTACTACATTTATCATCAATGGAATAATTATCAACAATTATTTACTTGTAAGTTCACGTTGTGATACCAACAAAAATGTAAAACGAATATACAATTGACATTTTAAAATTTTTCGGATGCTTAATAATAAAATTTTTTCTACTTCATACACAAGACTTTTGTAATAATTTCGCCACCGTTATATAAGATATGTGATTTCGATTCTCAAAATTTTCATTGCCCTTTTCACTTAATTTTTTTATTTCTAATATTTGAACTTTATTGTTCTATTGTTCTAATGTGCTGTAAATCACTTTTTGCAAAACAATAAAATGCAAATGTTTTAAATAAATAGGGGAAATTGGATAATAAATGTAATGCACTTTTAGTTGAAAAGAAAACACATTAAAAAAATTAAAGGAACCTACGAGAATGAGATCACCAATAACACAACATCAAAAAAAAGTTAGGTTAGGTTAGAGGGCAGTCGACCAGAAGACTTCCATTCATTCATCCCAAAAATCAGCACCATACTCTATTTGAACTTATAAAGGTATGAATGGCCAGACCACATACTGTACCAGTGCCTTCGGCAGGCATATCCTTTAACAGAACTAAAATGGATTTTTCCAAAATATTCTTTTAATTTCTAAAAAACCAACCTGTAAGATTTCCAACGATTGGGCATTCATTTACATACTTTCAGAAACCCTCCTGATAATTTTTTTTTATTATATTTTTGCTTTTTAGTAGGTTGATTTTTAAATATTAAAGTAAAGATCGTTTTTAATTGTTAACCATTCCCATATTAACGCGTTAACAGACCTCTGTTAAACTCGCTGGTTTGTGTCTTGAGTTATACATTTTGAAATTTTTCTTCACACCCAAGTACACCAATTAATTGTAATTTTTCTACATGTGTATGTATGAATAAATAGCTGCAAATATTAAATTTGCAAAATTTGTTTATTAAAATCCTTGTTCAGATATACCTATACATATGTACATATTGGCTTAATTTTTAATTCCATAATATACTATTTTATTTCCATATTATCAAAAAATTTGAATATTTTGTGCATCCCATTGCTTCTGATTTATTTTTCTGAAATGGAATTATGTATTTCTCCTTGAAAGAATTGTTCATCGCATATATTGACGTTATTTTATTTTATTTAGTTTTTTTTTTCAAGGAGATGGTGGAAACCAATTGTACACCCTGTGATATACTTAGGTAGGCAGCAGATTTACTAAATTATGTATCGAATTAATAGAACTTTCGTTGTTATTTATTTCTTTTGCATGAAAATTATACTATGTATACGGTCTCCAAAGCTTTTAGTTATGATTGAACATACTTAAAAAAAGTATTAATAATATATTACTATATTTGATCAGTTTGTCATTAATTTTTTTTTATTTTTTAGTGTAAGCACTTTTACCAGCACTGTCTGTTTGTGTATAAATTATAAGATGTATTAATTTATTTATATTCCTAAGCAAAATTAACATTATTAAAACCAAGTAAAAACTAATTTTAAATATTCTTTGTACATCCCATCTGTGGTTTGCATACAGAATTAATGAAAATTCCACACACCAATATAAATGTTTATTTCTTATTCAATGTTCATCATAATTTTACAAACTAAACCCAAAATATATGTATAAGAAAATCTATTTATACATACATACATACATACATAAAAAAACTAATTATTTTATAATACATATGTATTTTTATACATACATACCAACTTTTTATCATAACTGCTGTTTTGTAGTGCATTCTTAATAAAAATTATTTCAAAATGAATTGTAGTTATACCAAAAGACTAATTTACTTTAGTAATAAATCAACATGGGCTCTGTTGTTATAAACATATTAATTTTAATTTAGCTTTTATTAAATAACCATTTTATTAATACTCTGTGATCTACAAGAAATTTTAAAAATACGCTTTACATTATAAAAACATACATATAACTACATAGTAATCGAAAAATTTAAGTTTTAAACATTCATTTTTATAATAGTTTCACAAAACACAGAACATAGATACTATTAATTATAACTATGTATGTATGTGTTAAAAAAAATTAGCACAAAAATTATATTTTTTTTAATTTTTAAATTCAGACTGAACAAACAGTATGAGAAAAAAAATTAAAAGATCTAAATTTTCTCGTAATTTTTTTTAATACATACAGATGTACATACATACATATATAACAAATTGTACCTTTTGTATTTGTTTGTATTTTTACCATATATAACATACATACATGCATACATACATACTTATTATAAAGCTAAATGTTAAAAACTAAGAAATTTTAATGGTTGATATAAATATTAATTTATATTTTTAATAAATTAAAAAATAAAAACTACATTCTTTGGTTGTTTTATTTTTCTTTTACGAATGTGTTGCTACTTTCTTTCTATATACATCTTTGTGTGTGTGTGTGTGAAATTGCTTCTCTCTTCCTTTACTACTGCATATATACCTATTTACTTAAAGGCCATTTGTTAAATCCTCAAAATGAACTACATTAAGTTTCTTCTTTTTTTATAGTACATATTGTTTGATTTCGTTAAAAACAACAACTTAATTTCATCCTTTTGACCATTTCTTCTACTGTATTATTTTCTTGTCCTGGTGGTTTAATTAAAACATGTATTTTTATTTTACTTTTTCTATTAGACTGCACGTAGCCATTTCAAATTTCGTTAGCAATTTAATTTTTTTTTGAAAATGGCTTTATGATTTAATAAAAGCAACTTTAAAAATAAATGTAAGTATGAAACGTAATTGCCATGATTATTTGTTTATAAATTGCATGTTGATTTGAAATAATGGAAACATAAAACTCATCATATCTCTCAATTAGATTTACTATTACTGTTGGATTGGCTTCAAATTGATAAAATGATAATTAGGTTAGGTTCGGTGACATTAAATTTTTTTTCATTATTTTTGAATTCTTACTTAATTTTAGTACTGTGCGTATAACAAAGGTAAAAATTTTATTGATATATTCAGTGCGTTCGTTTACCCCCAAATTTGCAAACGAGGGCAAGTTTACAGTTCTTTACTGAAACCTACAATTAAAAAATAAACAAACAAAAAGTATAAAATTTTTAATAAAAAATTAAAAAGAAAATCTGAATTTTGAACCTGAAATAATTTAAAGTAAATAATAATATTTTAATTCATCAGATTTTTAATATTTATGTTTTTGAAAAGTAAATATAAATTTTTTTTTGATAGATGTAAAACTAATATATTGAGTATTTATTACAACATATTATTTAGGGCAGCGAGTAGCAAAAATCTAGTATTGATGTACAGATTATGATGAGTAATTATTTTTAGTGATCAGTTGCTGTGAATAGCTTGCATGTTGTTGCAATTTCTCCATTCGGATACCGGATACTTTTTGTTAAATAAAATATTTTTGAGAGTATTTTTTTTTTTAACAAAATATACTCAACTACTGGAGATTACTGGGAAAGTAAACAAACGGATCTATTAAATATGAACTCATGTTATCAGTTATCAAATAGTAATCAAATAAGAAACGTCTTGAAAGTCTGAATTTTTAAAGTTTTTACACAAATATTTATTATTTTTCTTTCTTATTAAACAAGTATAAAACAGCTTTATAAAAGATTTGCTACCCAATGAATGCATTGCAATGTCACTAACAACTTTTCTATAAAAGTCAAAAGATATCACAATTCTCTCAAAAGTGAATATTTTGACATTGGCTCATAGTTCTAAGCCACCGATATATACTATATGAATGTACATATCGATACTTTAAAGTAGAAAGGCCCTAAGTAATAATTTACTTAACAGGAAAAAGAAATATTTCATAAAAATGAAAGCTATTACTTTCTTATTAAATTCTATAACCAATTCTCTGTTCGAACTTATCAACTTTTTTTAATCCGTTTTGTTTGAAAACGTTATCTAAAACCGATATAAAAAAATTAGTTATGACCTTTCTATATTAAAGAAAGAATAGGTTTCTTCTTTGATAGTTATAACAGGATTTTGTTATTTGTATAAAACAAGTAGCTTTTACCCGTGACTTATCAAATAAAATCCCAATATTTTCCAAAACGACTTCTGCTAGGTATTGTTACTACGTTCATACGTACATATTAATTGCTAATAAAAATATAAGGTCAGTTTGCAAATTATCGTTTATACAGCTAATTATAAATGAAATGTAATCTACTTTTTTGTGTTGTCTGATGGTTATCTGGTGGCACTATGAGGAAAACATGTGCAAATGCAAAAATCTTTGAAACAATTGGCCACTTTTTGCGTTTTATTTGCAAATAGTTAAATTAATCGTGAATAGCTTTCGTGAGTTAATAATACCCAAATTCACTGTCATTAGTTAACTAATAGCAATAGTTTAACCAATGATATTTGATTCACAGCTTTTTTGTTTACTATTAGTTAAAACACCAAATGTCATTGGTTAACTAATAGTTAGACAACAGGTGATTAGTAAATTATAATTAGTATTTTTGTTTGGATATCATCTATATAATAATGTAATATATATATATATATATATATATATATATATAATACTGTCAGTTTTTTATTTTTGAGAATATTTTGGTTTTCCCGAACCAATTTCAGCAGCAATTCACTGTCTTGCGCGGTGAAGTTCGATGAGCGCGCGCTTGTTTTATTAATTTTTAAGAAATAATACAACAAATGTGAATAAAAACCATATACTATAACAGTGCTACCAATATAAAAAATTAAAAGATTGTTAGGTTTACCATTCTTTGGTTATACTGAGAATGTTAGTTAAACAATACACTGTGAATATGAAGTATTAGTTAAACAATAGTTATCATTTTAGTTTACTAACAGTTAACTAATTAAAGTGAATTTGGGCCTAAGTCACTTAAAAAAAATATGCGGCAATATTTTACGTTCTTATTTGCAAATAAGGCGTGCGTAAAAACGTAGTATGTGTCTCACTAAATGACAGACCAAATAGTTAGTTCTTCACCCTCTAAGGACCAAATTCACACGAAATACAATATATGTATGTACAAAGATAGAATTTCGAATAGTTGTTTTTTACGAATCGATTTAAGAAATGAGAAATTAATATGATATTCAAACCGGAAATTTTGAAATAACAGTAGTAAAGACATGATTGAATAAATATTATTTTAGTTTTTATGGCGTCGGTAGCTTTTTATTAACAAATGCATACTATGTAAATATATGTATAAAGTCGGAAAGATCATCAATCAAAACGATATTGCGGTTTGTAAAATAAACATTTAGGGTAGTGAAATGATTAATGTAAGTTCATGGTATTTTTGCTATAACACATTATTTATATCTATAAAATAAAAGCTACTACTCAGAATATTTTTCATTAAATTTCAATATTTTATTAACTTTACAGTTTTGTACAGTCTCAAGAATTTACCTCAACTCAGAATAAAAAAAAAGAAACTATAACAAAATTGAAAGATTTTGCTAACTAACGGAATAATAATTTTTTAAATAAAAAAAGAAATAGAAACAACAGTGATTTCCAAATTAAATTTTACTTGGTAGTAAATACAGCATCAATAGTCATGATAAATTCAAATCATACGGGTACTACCCGTAGACCATTTTCGCGCAATGGACCTTCGTCTTCAAGAAATCATCGAGGTCGTATGCTCTTTTCACCACATCAGCCCCACTCATATCAGCAGCAGCAACAGCAACAACAGAATAACAATATACGCTCAAATCATGGGAACAATTTGAATATTGTAAATGGTAGTAATTCCAGTATTTCTTGGTACAACAATAAGGATAATACAAACAATAACAATGTGGACCCTTGGAATTCACTTGGGTAAGATATTTTTATTTCAACTACACAAATTATCATGATGGTTTACTATATTAAAATATTACTATGACTAATATATTGTTACGTATAAACATTCCTATTAAAAACTTAAGTAAAGCCATGAAAAACCTTGTGTAAGTTCCTTTTTCCTCCTTATACTCCTCATTTCCTAGTTCAGAAAAAAAAAACGATCGAATTAATCCACGCTTAAGGTTAAAGGGTGAATTTTGTAATAAGAAACAAGTTGATTAAAACAAACATCATTAACAAATTTTTTCTAAATGTTGTCGTAAAGCTGCTGCCATTAAAACTACACCATATCGCTGCTATAAAATTAACGTATGTATGTAAATACTATACGCATGTACATATGCATGTATGGATAAATATAAAATTTCTGTGAATACACTTTCTTGTTAACTCGCGGACAATATTGAATTTAGAAGGCATTGATTAATTTTCCGTATTATCCCTGTAAACACTTTCATTTGACTCTCATATAATAGAGCCAATTCAGAAGAGAACACTTTCTAAGCCGCACAATATTTCTTCTTTCCAAAACTCACGAGAATAATTCATCTGGAATAAAACGTATACATAGCTTTATGTGAGTTAGTATTTTATTTATTAATTTCGTATTTCGTACGTGTATATGTATTAGTTTTGTGCTGCTACTGCGGATGTAATGATAACTATATATATGTACTATATCAGAAAACTTAACTAATGATGGGAAAGTTTAGATTCATTACCTAGTTACAGACCGCATTCCCTACTGTACATGTAAAACATTCGTTAAGTTGGTGAGTTTGGACACGAACCTTGACTGTTACCGATGGATGTAATGTACATCAGTGATGGTAAATTGGTCTTTCGTTTCGATATTAAAAATTTTATCTCGCCAAAAAAAGATATTTGTAATTGTAAATTTTATGTTCAACATTCAAAAAAATTTCTCTCTTTCTCATCTCTGCATTTAATAAAATTTAATCTTGAAAATAAAATCAATTCAATGTAAGGATAAAATAACTATCATCTGGTTTTTCATTGTAATCCGCTGGAGGGCTAATAAACCAAAAAAATAAAATTTAATAAGACAGTAAAAAAGTTGTAAAATGCTAATTTCGTTCTCACCTGTACTGAAAACAGAAGCTTTGACCTTTGGGAATATATGACGTATGACCTTTACTAAAAACAATAAAATAACAAAGCTGGCAACCTTTGTTAATAGTATGTGAACAGTAACGATTATTCTCGTATGCATTTTCCTAAGCTCTGACGGTTTAAATAGATCATATTAATGCCTTTACAACTACATCCCTGTTGATACAAAGAGTACTGATGAGGTGTGTAGTGGCATAGAAAACACGTTTTCTACTCAACTGTTGTTGGAGATTATTTGTTCTTTTTCCCTTATTCTAATCACAAATGTAATTTCTTCACAATATTGTAATTAAATAAATTGTGAACTTGAACACGAAAGAAAATTTTCATTCATTTGTAATAACTGTAGTTCGATTAAATTTTAAATATTCTGAATTTTTATTTTATTTTTACTTTCATTATTATAATCATTTTTATATAACATATGAACTGTGAAAACTTTGCATAAATAAAATTAATTAAATACATTTATTTTGATAAAAAAAATTGGTCACCGTTTTTTTTTTTTAATTTGCAAAACCGTAAACAGTTTTTTTAAATATTCGAACTATTCGAAAACTAGTTTCTTAAAAATGCTGAATAATGCTGTATCCTCCGTCATGCTATCGCTGCTATCAATGTCCCTCCTATGCCCTATGCACAGTGGTCTCGATGCTGTTCAGCCCATTTATCTCTGCAAACTTCCTTAACTACAAACAACCAACATGGTGTGATATGGTATTGCGACACTTTTATATTATCATCCATTTTATCTTATGAGAAGTGCGTAGTAGTCCCTAATGATTTTAAAGCATAAAAGTTGCTATAAATCTTTAACGCCTAGAGCAATTGTAATGATTGTTTCGGGAAGTTGGCTGTACGATGCGCCCACCACATGGACTCGTAAATCAATTGGAACAATATTCTTAATTAATTGTTAGGACAAAACGGTTGCTGACGTAAACTAAATTTTTAACTTACTCAGATTGAAGGTGTATGGCCCAAGGCTGGTCATCTTGTGCCCGATTTTCAGATCTATACAATGGTGAAAAAAACCACTTAAAGTGCTTCAGTTGTTTTACAAAATCTATAAATAGTGTATGCTGACTATTGGCCATGATAATTGACCGTATAAACATAATTCCATAATAAAGAAAACACACATCCATACATCTATTAATTTAAGGAGTTTTTAGTTGTGTCCAGTGTAGACCAGAAAATTTTCTGTTATGAATTGTTTTAGCTCTTCTATGTCAGTTAATGCCCTACATTGTGTGTAATCGTTTTAAAAATTTTCCTTTATATTTGGAAACATTTTAATCAAAAGTAGTATAAAGTATAATAAGTTGCCATTAGAATAAACAATTAATAAAAATTAAAAAAAAAGCGCAAAAAATTCAAGAATTAGAAAAATATTGAGAAAAGTAATTCTATAGAACTTAATGTTCACCAAAAGTATACTTTAACTAATTAATATATTTTTTTTTTATCTTGGACCAGCACTCAGGAGATGAAGCCTACACATGCGAGGCATTGTGTTGAAACTAGAGCAAAGGATAGTTAGAGAAATGACAGGAACTGAAGCTTTACTATCTTAACTCTTCTCTTGTACGTTCTGTGTTTTATAGTAGTGTTGTAGCGACTCTGATCTCAAGGAGACGTATTAAGTTTTAAAGCTTCGTTTTAGTAGCCAGTTTTAGTAATTATTTTAATTCGCCGGTGCTACATAATACCGACGAAGAAGGGCGTTCTCATGTGCCTGTAGATTGGTTACAGCTGAAGCCGTTACTGTTCAGTGACCAATGAATAATCCTTCGTCACTGAAACCTTCCGACAACAACGGACACAAGCCACACAAATGCACATCAGAAAAAAATGCGAGATGTTTTTATGAGCCAGAAACTGGAGTTGAACACAGTACTTGTGTCTATTTCATTATAATGTTGAATTGCAAAAACATATCTACATACGTACATACATACCTACATATGTATGTACATACTTATATATTTACATACATACTTAAAGTGCAATAAATCCTATTACTGCAGTAAAATAAGTCAAAATTATATTTTTATTCATTCTTGTAATTAAAAAAAATCAATTCTTGCCTAAAATTACAATTGCAAATGGTGTAGTTTTACTGATGTAGTAGTAGTCAAATATGGAAATGAGAATTTAACACATAAAATCATTTATTAATTATTTTGATGTATGTACAATATATTTGCTTCATTTCCACAAAGTATTTCACACAATATATCATTGCAAATATTCCGTATTTATATATATATATATATATATGTATATATATATATATATATATATATATATTTTTTTTTTTTATTAACAAATAATTTCATTTAATTTCTTTATAAATAAATTTTTAAATTTAATATTTATGTTTTGTTGATGTTTTGCTATTACTGACTTATTGTATTAAACGTTTGAAACTAAATAAAAACAAATAAACTAAACGTTAATTACTAAAAGCCATATTTCTTAGTGGTTATAGACTTTGAAAATAAAATTATTTCATATTGAAATTAGTAAAATAAAAAATTAACAAATATACATATAAAGTAAATTCAATTCTTAATTTTATAGTATTTCTAAACAATACATACATATATTAATAGTTTAAAACATTTTATTTAAAATTGACAAATAGATTGTAAATTAATAATAATTTGCATGAAAAGCACAAGTATGTATTTTTTTCCTAATTCTCGTTTCTTGTAGTAATCATTAAGTTTCTTTTAAATATATGTATGTGTATATACAGTGCCCGAAAAAGTAATATCGTCATAAGTAGTTGTGAGATTTCCTTTTATTCATATTATACTTCCTTCGTTTTATTGCTGTGCCAACTTAAAAGTGAAAAAAAAATTGTTTTTGTACGAGGTCTGGTCAAAAGAAAAGGTGAATTTTAAATTTTTTGGAAAAGTATTTATTTATTCATCAATATCCTGCACTTCTTTCAAACGGCATGGACATCAGCTCGTTCTTCGATTTTGACTTTATCTCATCAATTGTGGCAAAACGCTTTCCTTTCATTAGTCTCTTCAGTTTTGAGAATAGGAATGTTTAGGGTGTTGTTTTTGGCAAAATGTGTGAGCTGATGCATTATCGTGTTGGAGAATCCATGAACTTTTTTTCCACAATTCCGATCGTTTGAGCCGTATTGCTTCACGCAAACTTTGCATAACTTCCTTGTTGTATTCCTTATTAACGTTCCACGACCAGTTGGCAAGAACTCATGATGCACCACGCCATTGTAATCGAAGAAAACGAAATTCACATTTTCTTTTGAAGAAACCTCGTATACAAAGAGATTTTAGTTTAAATGATATAAGATTTTTACAGTGAATACATATGATCACTGTATATTTTTTTATTGCAAAATATTGAGTTGACTCCATTTAGAGGAACACGTGCGATGTGATGATATATTAGCGTGTTGACTCTGCAAGAAAATATTTTTGTGGTGTCTTTTTAAGCTCACAGCGCCCTCCTTCATCTGCATTTGAGCAAGAAATCGCATGGAAGTAAAATAATAAATAAATTGCTTTCTAGTTTAAAAATTGATGCATCAATATAACTCCAGAGACGCAGCAACCTGCTTTACAATTTCTAGAAAAACGCACAACTGCAGAGCACTACAAGAATTAAGCAATCACTTCTACAACTGTCTCTTCTCTACACCTACTTATGCCTTTCAAACCAGTTCCGTTGGAATTCATTGCAAACGTAGGTGACATCCCCTGAGCACTGCTGCAAGAAAAAAAGGCATGCATTTCACACAAGATCACCGTTAGCAAATGGCAAATGCCAAAGATATAAAGAAAAGTTTAAAAAGGCGACCTCTACCTTCGTGCAAAAAATTTTTTTTTTTTTTATTAAATTAGTAACCAAAAATAAATGGGTGTACCGAGCACTTTTTTTGTTTTGCCTGTAAGGTGGTACGGTCTAGTGGACATATTAGAAAATATAAAACATCATGATGTCTAAAGTTTGACTCCATGCCGCATCACTGAATTACCATTATTACTATGCCATGCAATTTCATTTACTCGTCTAATTTGTGGAAGAAATATTTTAATACTAAGTAGTAGTAAAATGAAAACATGAACCCAATCACTAACCTTCAGGGCTACTTTTTAATGCATCTGTATTTACATAAATATTACAATATCGCAATAACGCAATATCATAAATACAAAAATACGTATTTAATTATTAAATAATTTATTTTTTGGAATTTATTACATTTTAAATTTAGATTTTATTATAACAATTGTTAAACTGTGCAATATTAATTTATTATGTAACACACTTGCGTCAATTTTCTTTAGATTTCAAAGCTTTCGATATATACGAGCATAAATAAATAAAGCATGTTAATAAGGTTTTGGTGTTTTGATTGTTTTGATTTTACATTTAATTCGTAAAAATGATAGTGCGTTATTTCAGCTACATTTTTGTTTTGTTCTCTAAATAAAGCTACTCGTAATTTTTACATTTGTATTTCCTTAAATATTCTAAACGTTGCGCTCAAGTGGAAGAGCAATGACATAAGTACGTATTTTGTTTATGAGAAGAGAAGGTAATACTCAAGATATTAACACCCCTTCTTGATGAAGAAAGTTTTCTTTGCAAAGTCTTGAAAAATTTCTTCGAAAGTTTGCTTCACTTCTACACACGCAAAGAAACGTTGCGCCTGGTTATTGCATAATTCTGCAGTTTTATACAGCTTCATTTAGTCTGAGTTTAGACAAGAAAACAATTGGAAGGGAAACATTTAGTTTGATATCATATTACGGTTGGGGAAGGGTGCATCGTTTTTGTGTTCGGTACACGGCGATACGCTTTGTTCTCATTTTGTTTGCTTACAAAAATAACTATAACAATGGAACAATATTAACAATAATAATGGAATGTCGACGGCAACATTTTCGTCTGACAGCGAATAAAAAACAAAAGAGTATTCCAGATGTTTTTCTTCCAAATGTTTTCATGTACATATGTATAAACTCAGACTTATACAGGGTGGCCCAAAAGGATCGATGGTGTTTGAATTCCTTATAACTTTTTTATTATAATTTTCTTTCTTCTTTTTGTTTTCAGTATTTTGTAAAGAATACTTGGGGAATTTAAAATGGAACAGTACACAATTGAATAACGTGCCAAAATCGTTGAACTTTATTTCAGAGGAAAATCATGATTTTATTCATAAGTTAATTCTGAGAGACGCAGGCCATTTCCAATTAAATGGGTTCACTAATAGGCAAAAAGGGCTACGGAAAATATCAGAGTAGTTCAACAGGGAGAATTACACCCTTTCGTTGCAAAGTATATTTTTTTGAAAAAAAAACACGTTGTCGCCATTTCCATCGCTGGTGTTAGATATCGGGACACAACGACTCTTTGAACTCAAACTCCTTCGGTAATTTTGGGCCACTCTGTGCAACTATAAATTGTTTTGCATTTTTATACAGCTGTACAGATACAAATATAAACGACGAACGCAGAATGCAGAATGCAGAAACTTTGCGGGTACAGGAAAGTCTGTATGTACTCTTTTTCCATTCTCTTGTTCCCTCTTTTCAAAGAAACTCAACACTGTAATGTAGTGCATACGAGGTCTGTTAAAAAAAAAAGTGAATTACAATGGCGTGCTGCATCATGAGTTCTTGCCAACAGGTCGTACTGTTAATAAGGAATACAACAAGGAAGTTATGCAACGTTTGCGTGAAGCAATAAAAAAATCATGGATTCTGTATCACGATAATGCACCAGCTCACACATCAATGGTTGTTCGTGAAATTCTGGTCAAAAACAACACCCTAATCATGCCTCAACCACCTTATTCGCCAGATTTGGTTCCCTGCGACTTTTTCCTATTCCCAAAACTGAAGAGACTAGTGAAAGGAAAACGTTTTCTAACAATTGATGAGATAAAGTCAAAATCGAAAACCTAAAAGGCCATTTCAGAAAAGTGCTTCGAGGATTGGAAGAAGCGCTGGCATAAGTGCTTTATATCTGAGGGGGGCAACATGGATATTGATGAACAAATAAATACTTTTGAAAAAAATTAAAAATTCACCTTTTCTTTTGACCAGACCTCGTACATCGTTATTTTTACTATTTTGATATAGTTTTTCGTCAATTGCATCAATAATGTTAGATATTATAAATTTATCGTAAATAATGTTTCGTGAATGCGGCAATAACGTTCTGGGCCCAAATTACGGCATTCGATTCGAAATTTCATAAAAAATTAAATTTAAATGAATATCATGCATATATTGTTAGATACTGCTTTAATTCGAACGTCATTTTTACATATCGCTCATTTACTTCAACAACGTCATAATTCAAAAAAACTAGTATTGTAAAAAACGTACTTAAAGTTTAAAATTTACATGCTTCTTAATGGGGAAATAAAAAATATTCTTCTGTCATGAGTTGAGTTCTGAATGGTGGCGATAGTCGAAGTAGTGTGCACGTTGGCCAAAAAACGAAAAATTTTTTTGATATTCGGAAGCAAATACATATACGATAGTTCACTTAAGTGCGGGATTCACTGCATTTCTGTTAAGAAAAGAAATGCAACGAAAATCGAAACATCGTAAATAGAGGCGAAATAAATTGAGGGATTGTTGTAACTCGTCGAAGTGATTAGATGTGGTTTGCAACAAATCAATCATAAATTTTTCTTTTTTTCCGATTTCAATAAAATTTTATGTACTTTTTACTCTGGGTAGAAGAAAGAAGCTTGTTAAGCGAAAAATTCAGCCTGTACATAACGATTCCTGGAACCCTAAAGTTTCATGCTTTTATGCCTATTTCAAACTCAACCACGATTAACGAATAATAATAACTTTTTCCCATTGATGGTATTGATCTTTAAGAGTTCCAAGTTTAAAAAAAACTCCATGATACATTCCCTTTTAATTTTTCCACTCTTTGTCAAGATCCTTCTGTACACTACAATAGTCTTATAGTGTACATTAAGACCTTTAAAACCAATCAAAAGTGTATTGACTTGGAAATTTTATGAAAAGCGGAGCGAGAGACAAGGAAAAAAATGCGATAACCTTTTTCATATGTATGTATGTAGTTGGAATAACAGCATTGTTATCGATATTGTTTATAATGTTTTTAAAAATGTAGTTGTAGATATGTATGGCTAAAATTTTAAGAAAGCAAATAAATAAAAACATAAACTTTTCGCTTAAACGATGGAACAGAATTCGGCTGCAATTGATATCGATAAACAATTGCGAGAAAGAGATCGCGTAATTAAAATTATGACTGTTTAGAAAGAGAAAGCTTTTGAAGGCATTGACATAAATATGTAAATTTATATATACATACATACATATGTATGTATGACGTAACTTACATAACTTCTGAATTCTGTTCCGTCATTAAATCGTAGAAAAAAGGTTATGAGGTAAACTGTGCTTTTCCTGCATTTTTCTCCTTAATTTCAAAATTATATATTTTCGTTCTTGGGAACGTTCTAAAGAAAATAAAAGAAATATTTTTATTTGTATTGTTTTGAAAACTATTCTTGTCAACTTGAAACATTTTTAACTCGAAAAAATATATATACATATATATATACATACATGTATGATTAAATAGAAGCTTTATTATAACATTCCGTCGTATTCGTTAATTTTGTTCTTACGTATCTATACACAATAATCCTATAAAATTAACAAAATACATTCTCAAACACTGACCGCCTTATTCATAACAGCTATTATTGATTTATTAAAGATTTATAAAACAGTATACGAAATTTAATTTTTAGAACTTTAATAAATTCCAAAAAATTTTATGAATAATGTGAATGTGTATTTAATTATTTTTTTTCAATTAAGTTGTAAAATTCTTTTTCAAGCATTTTTGTGTTGTACTTTTCATTTCTTATAGTTTTTGTACTTAAATAAAGGAGCCTAATTTGTATGTGCGTAATTAAGTAATTAGATGGTTTTCAAGTAAATTCTTCTTATACTAATAGAACTATCAATGACAGTAATAATTTCTTTTTGTCTTATACCAGATAATGTCCGCTTTCTTATTTTTCATTACAAATTGTCACTAATATAAAACTTTGCCAAATACAATATGAATAGTAGTATTTATAATACATACTTTAGTTAATATTTATCTAATATACATACATACATATGTAGATGTTTTTAACAATATACATATGTATATAACGATCTGGGATACTCAGATTGTATTGCAAAATTATACAGACTTAATGGTTTTTCAAAGAAAATACTAGTAAATAAAAATCTTCATTACTTGTCGTGTTTCAAACACAATTTGCCATTTTCCTTTTAAGAATTAGTATCACAAAAATTAAAAAATTATTTTCAACAAACATTTTACTATTTGATTTTAAATCTATTTCATTTTTCTACACCTTTTTTTCCTTAAAATTAAATAGATTTTCTAAACCTTTTTGTTTCTAAAAATTAAATAGATTTAAAATCAAATAATAAAATGTTTGTTGTATAAGGAAAATTTTTGTTTGTTTGTATATTCCGTAATTCTCAAATATTTTTTGGGAGTTCTTGCATAAACATGTGAGATTTCTTAGCTTTTTTCAAGAATTGGGTTAAAGATCTATTGAAGATTTTGATATTAACACCAAATGAAATGCTGCATATAGACCAGCTAAACCATATAACAAACATATAGTAGATAAATAATCGTAATGAATTTTGACTAACGTTGAATAATTGAAAGATTCAAAAAATAATTTTTATATAAAGTCATATGTTTTAAAATAATAACATAAAAATATTTTGTGACTGCTCATAATTCAATGAGCTATTTAAAATTTAAGTCATGATTAAATGTGAACAAAACATGTGAACAAATTATGTATGATAAAATCAAGAAAAAAAAGAGATTTTTGTCATTTTCTTATATCAATGTGTATGCCCCAAATTGTATATTAAAATTTTATAAAATATTTTCCATCGATTCTAGACAACTGCTGGGTGCACCGGTAATCTAGTGAGTAGTGTGCTAGTTTATCAATTTGGGGTTCTAAGTTCGATTTCTAGCAGAGACTCTGGTCTGTATCACTACAACAAAGTTTTTTCCCAACAGGTATCACAATGGTACCATAATATATTGGAACCAAGTGGTCTGGTACTTTTCTTTATCTTTACATCCAGCAACCTGCCAACCTAGACAACTGCTGGTTGTCATTCACACTGAGCAATTTTTTTTTTAAATAATTTAAATAAATTTTCAAATAAATGAAATAGTTAAATGAACTATGAGTATCCCTTCATTTTATAGTTACGAGTATTATAACGCATGTACATATGTATGTATTTAAAAAATCTTTCATCAATAAATATTAAATACTTAGGGTCTCTTTCACCAAACATATTTAAACACAATTTAATAATTTAATTAATGATCTTTATTTAAAGAATGTTTAAAAAAATTTTATTTTCACCAACTGAAATAATGAAACACAAGAAAGTATGGTAACGCTCTGATATTTAATATGATAGCGTCAACTTACAGCTTGCTAAAAAGCTGTTTAAAAGCTGTTTTAAAGCTATTTCATGCTGTTGCAAAAACAATATTTAAATGCAGAGTGCTGGCTACTTAAACAGTATTTAAATATTCAATGAGTATATCTAGATGAAAATCGACATTTAAATATGAATTGATATTTAAATAGAATTGGTGAAATAGGCTCTAAGTTCTTCATTTCTTTCAACACAATGTTTCCTGCCAGTGTGTCTCTTTTGCACATTAAAATTCTGCCTGAGCTGTTTTATTTAAAATTGTAGCTTATACTCGTATAATTTAATCATTTTAAGTGCTAATATCAATTAATCATGGTTACATACCTAGTGTAGATAGACTCGTGAAGATACAATCAAACAAGTAATTGGTATAATCTAATTTCGAATAAAAGATACATGTCAACGAAAACAATTTCTATTTATTTTAATTAAATATTTATTAATGGTGAATTCGATTCTCAGAAAGTGTAATGCACTTTCACAATATTTGCACTTTATTGTCTTCTTTGAAAGATGGCTTCAAGCGTTGTCTGCTTAAATTTTTTTTTCTATCATCTATCATATGAATTCGCCGCTTCTGTCTCTATTCCATTTGCCCATCATTTCATCAAGAATTTTGGTTAGTAAAAGATTTAATTAAATTATAAAATAAGAAACCGAAATTGTCTAAAAATGTGTCGTGTATGGAAAAAAGTAGTACTGCAGAGGCTGATAGAAAAGCCAAGAAAAAGTAAAAGTCGCATCATTTTTTCTGTCAACTGTAGAAGTTTCACTTTATTAAAAATTACGCTGTTGCAATAACTGGACCGTAGCGACTTCCGACCGTATATTCATTCAATGCTATATCTTTTACAATATACATATTGTGCCACCTTCGAATATGACATACACATTGGCGACATTATTACACAATACGAAAAATTGCACAATTACATTGCAAATTTGTGGGTCGCTTTAGTCTCATTATCATTTATTCTTTTACGAGTTTAGTGACAATATAGTATTAAGCATATTTAGTAACTTAGTAAATTTTCTACAATTTCAGAGTAAATTTCAGTTTTCACTACGCCAAAATAAAGGCGTTTTCTTTTCAATCAAAATTGCATTGCATTTCTTGCCCGTTTTTCACCTATTAATTTAAAACATTTACTGCCTTATTCATAAAAATTGCTTGAATTTTGTATAGAAGTTTGTCTAATAAACATCTTATAAATAAAAACAAATTTTATGAATACGGCATTTACTCTTTATTGCGCCGCCATTAATCCATTTTACAGCAATTTAACAATAACATGTAAATATTTTTAATGAATAAAGTGAAAAGTGTAACGCACTTCTTGAGGATCGAAATCACTGCAAGAATAATTAGTGAAAAATAAAATTATTTTAAATTTAGTGAGTGGTAGTGAAATGGTAGTACATATACAGGGTGTCTGGTAGCAGATTTATATGTTCTAACTTAAATAAAAAGCGTAATAATTGACACAAAGTTTTATTAAGAGCATTGAACGATAGAATGGAAATGCGGATTTTACTTTTTAAAGAGTATGTCGTCCGGATCCTTTTTTAAAATTTCATGAATAATCGCTCTTCGAAGTCCCAGTAAGGCTGCTCTTTTCCGTATTGAAAGTCGCGGATTTTCACGTAAACTGCTTTCAAGCAGTTCAATGTTTTCGGGAGTACTTGAAGATCTACTGGGCCTTGGCCGTGATTCGTTCATAGCCGAAGCAGTTGCGCGGAATCTTTGCACCCACGAACGAATTACAATTAATTACTCTTAAAAAAATGTCTCCATAGCGACGCCCGATGCTCACTCGATAATTCCAACGGCGCCACCCTTCTTCCGCACCGTTTATTACTTTTTGAAATAATAATAAAATATAAATTTGCCATCAGACACCCTGTACTTACCATCTTATTCATAAAAATATTTCTGGCTTATAAAAGCTTTATAAACAGCTCTTATATGGATATTATTTTTATTAGTCTTTAATAAATCAAAATTTATTTTTATGAATAAGACCATTATAATTTAGTGTATTACTGTCAATATACTTAATTAATAATGGTGATTATATATCTGTGGCTTGAAAATAAAAGGCCCAATGTCAAAATATTCCGTATTGAGAAAATTCCGATTGACATTAATTTTTATAGAAGAGTTGTTAGTGACATTACAATGCATTTGGTAGCAAAACCCTTATGGAGATGGAGCTGTTCTCGATTAAATTGGGCATTGGCCGTTTGAGCAAAATAAAAGAGCGTAAGAAAAGAAACCGAATGCAACGATTAAAACAGAAAAAATATTGCCATTGGCCCTTTTAGCTCCAAGCCGTAGATATAAAAGTATACAAACAAACAAACATAAATGTTATTATATATACATATGTATATGAAGATATAAATGACAAATAATTCTACATCTTCCTTTTGTTTAGTGAACGAATAGTGTGAAATATACATACATATATTGAAGCAAATGTTTCTTAAATTAGACGTTACACGATCAAGTTTTGCCTATCAATTTTAATTACACTTAAGCAAGAAAAGTTAGTGAACTTTTATGAAATTCAATAAAAATATAAAAATATTTATGCCCAAAATTTGCACTCTTCACCATTATATTTTAGCTCTTTTTAGCACTTTTTTATATTTTCTTTTGCTCAACATGGCTACATTTTCATTTTTCCGAACTTTTTCTGTCATTATTGTAGCAAATACGACTTAATGAAATAATGAAACAATCCTGAAAGAACTGACAAGTTTTGCACCGTTGTTCATAATTACTGTACAAATGTGATCTTGGTTATAATCCATTCCTTGAACTGTCCAGTTTTACTATAAGCATTGTGAAATATTCATACTCAAATGCAGAGAAGAGCTTAGTGTCATGAATTTTTAAACAATAAAATTAGGAAGAAAATGTCCTTAAATATATACATGCACCAGATTTTATATTTCCTACGCTTTTTTCACCAACAATACCAATTCACCTACCTCAAAATTGAAGTTGAATAGTGAGAATTGGAAAACAACAGATAATTGCCTATCTTTTTTAAATCTATCCCTTTTTTTTATTTTTTTTTAATTTTTACGCTTTTTGAATCTCAAAAGGTGGCATCGCTACTTCGTAGTACAAAAAGGGGAATATAAGAAAATTTCTGCAGCAAATGGTTCATTATCTGTATCTGATAATTGGGCAAATATTTTACAAATTAAGCGTAACCACTAAATATTTTTTGTAAATTTTTATTTATAGAAGAAAAATATCTATGAATTGAAATAGGCCGCTATTTCTAAAACACATTATTTGATTGCCCCACTTCCCTTTTATATGTATGCATATAATATTCATATGTATTTTCCCAAGCATCTTATTGAACTTGTAAGATGGCTTTATTTTTAAAGTCTGTAATTAAAAAAAAATATAAGTGAAGAACAGAAAAATAGAAAAGCGAATAATTTACATTTATAAACCAGATACAATATCGATATACATATATGTACATATGTATACATGGCTAAAACGATACTTGTATTTCCATATTTAATAAGGTTCATACATTTTAGAGCTCTCTTTAAAATTTCAATTGTATGTAAATTTATTTTGATTTTTTCACTTTTATTTCTTCAGTATATTTGTTGAATTCAGTGCGTCTTTTTAACTGCAATAGATCAAATTTAAAATATGCGTAAATATACTTTGTATTGTGGTTAACGAAAATGAAAACATATTTACAAAATTTTCTCTTTATCCAGATTTATGTAGATTTTATATTTGAAAAACCATATTTTATATTAGTATTATATATTTTTAGTTGTAATTTAAAACAAATATTAAGTACAAATACAAACATACAATTAAAAAGTACAGCAATAAGTTTAAAAGTGAAATATCCAATATACATAACTGTGTGTATTTAGTTTAATGTTAATATGTACATTTGCTCGCTTTGCAACTTTTTCGATTGTTCTTTCAAATACACTATTGTTAATTGAAGTTTATCAACATTTATGTTATTTTCCTTACCACCATGATGTATGTACACTTTTAAATGTTCTTTACCGATTAGAATTCTCCGCTTAATTATCTTGAAAATGTAATAAAAATTTCAATTGTTTATATTTTATATACGCATTACATTTTTAATCATATTTCCTATTATAGTTAAATTTTATTTTAGTTTAATGTAACAGAAACGTGATCATTTCCATTTAGCTTTCTTTACTTTAAAATTTAATTTATATTACACTGTTAGGCCTAATTAAATTAAATTATCTCGAAATGAAAAAAAGGAGGAAATGCTTAAAATATTGATAATACTTTCTGTATTTTGTACACTCAACGTATTCTGGAACTGAAATTTAAAATAAATGAAAATTCAATTTAAACCCGGTCCTCTTATTTTTCATTTAAATTTACCGAAAAGTTCATTTTAAAACGTTTGCTTTTTTCCTTTATTTTGTTTCTTTCAACTTACAATTAAACAAGCAACGACTTCAGTAAAAATTGAAGATCTTTCCTTGTTTCTGCTATTTTTACTATGAAATATTCAATCGCAAGTTCCGTAAAAACATTTGATTTTAGTTTTGTTTCATTATACCTTAACTGTGGAATAAATAATTAAATCCAATAGACTCATTAGAATTTTTTTTTTTTTCAATTATTAATTTATGTCTGTTGTTTGGGGTATACATACTCGTATATCATTCGTAGACATCCAACAACATCATTCCAAACCGCTATGAAATATTGCGATAAACTATTTGAGAATTTTATTTAATATTTATTTATTTATTTAATTTGAGTATTTTACAGTACGAAAAACAAACCTCAAATTTCGTGAAAACAACTGATTAACTGATTTAAACCTTAAAAATTTTGTTTCTCTTTTTTTGTTTGATTTTAATGTACCAAAAACTAAAATAAATAAATGATAATTTGACAAAATTCCTATTAACTTAGTTCCTATTACTTAGTTTTTTAAACGAGTGTCAGAATGAGTAAAAAAATAAAATTGCTTATAATTTTAAATGTTTATTTATTTAAAAATTACTGAACGGTGTAGCATTATATTAAAGCTTGTTTCTAATCCTTTTGACATAGCTATAGATAAAAAAAAAAATATAAACATTTGAAATTTTCTGCATAATTGTAATTAATTGTATTGCAAAATATCTTTCGAAGTTTGCGGTAATATAATTGTATTACGTAAATACCTTATTTTCTATATATTCTGGCAATGTCTATTGTTCCCAATCAGTTGGCACCTCAGGTTTATGAGCGTCAGATGCCAAGGTACGGTTAGGTTAGGTTAGGTGGCAGACCCTGTCCGAAGGAAAACGTCCCCCTTAGGCCAGAGCTTAGGCTCATTGTGTTACCACAATAAACACACAGGTTCTAGGTGCGAATCGAACCCGCACCTCCCGATTGAGAAGACTAATTATCGTTAAATATCGTTCATATACAAAACATTTGTGTGCAAAACAGAGTTGCACCGAAGGCCTACTTTGCATGGCATACGCCGTTTTTTAAATAATGGTTTGCAACACTACGTGTAGCAGTTCCGCCATGAGCTGATTCGATTAGGATTTCAATTGAAATTTTAATGCTCTTGAATTGATTCATACCTAGTGATCATTAAACATAAATAAAATTTATTGTAATTTGGAAAATATTAAATAAAGTTAATGATATAGGAAAAATCACAACAACTGAATTGTAATCATAATTGTATCCATTTAATTGTATGTGTGTATATAAATAATAAAATACAAGCTAAACTTATAAATTAATTAAATATTTTAAATCTATTTTAATATTGCATTTTGGCATTTATATTATATATTATTTTCTTTTTTTCGTTTTTTCTTTCTTCTTCATATATTTATTGAACAAAAAAAAATTAAACAAATATTTATTCTATATGTATGTGTGGCAAAAACAAAATAAATATATACATACATATATTCTTACATGCGTATATGTTTATACAACATATGTATATGTATAACTGTTAATGTTAATGCATAAAAATAATAACTATTATTGGGTTGTGTTTGTTATATACTTTTAAAAAACTTTTACTACCACCCACTCTACCACTCCGCATTTAATTTATAAAATAAAAATTTAAATCAAATCATAAAATAAAAACTGAACTTGGAATTAAACAGAATAACATAAATAAGAAAATCCCAATGTATTCAATTCAAACTAGCAGCGATGTACAGAAAAGTTATAAAGGAAGTTGTTCTACTAGTAGCAAATAATATCACCACAAGTACCCTAACAACAATAATTATTTCCATTTAAATCATTTTAAAAATCACAATCATCATCACTTTCACCATAAACAAAATTACAGACATTATTACTGCCACCATCACAATAGTCCGAGGCATGATAATAATATTGCCAATGTCAACAAGATTTACAAGAGAAAAATCAACATTATTTCTCATCAGCTTCTATGGCGTCATGGACGTCAACACTTACATATGTATCTCAGTTTCAGCACATCATTTTCATATGCTGTTTTTCATACTTTACTATTCACTCTTTCACGTCTCACTGACTTGCTCAATAAAGCGAATTCACACCCCGCTTCTTAAATCAGTTGTCAATGCCAATAAATCTAATATTATGAAATTACTTTTTTCTTCTTCCGGTATTTGCTTAATTTTAAGTATATTTTCGCCGATAAATGGCAAAAATGCAAACACTAATTATTTCATATGTCCCCACGACAAATAAACACAAAAAGCACTTCCTCGCTCACAACAACCAATTCGCCAAAGCAGTAGTTGTAATGCTTGCACTTGTGACGGTAGTGTTAGACCTTGTACATAAAAGTATACATGTACTTCCTCTTCCTTTTCCAAAAAAACAAAAATAATTTTCATTAGCATTTTGAAATCAGAAAGCCATTCTTTATACCAACTCACCATCATTCCCACCAACATATTTTACTAATTCGATATCACAACCAAATGTCACAAAACCTTTCACCACCAACTATTCACCAATTCCCCTCCGCTAACAATTTAACAACTTCAAACTTACATACAACAACATATAGTAACTGTACTGATGATGTGAATGTAAATTCTTGTAATGACATGATTCCCCAACATTTGCAACAATGATCTCAACATCGTCACCATCAACAATTACAATTATGCAATACAACGACGATGACAACCCCACCATGCCACCAATGATGTCTTTTACAACAACTTATGTTGACTTCAACAACGTCACTTCTTCTAATTACAATCAAAATAAAATTTTAAAATCTGTTAAACAATTTCCAACCAATTCACAACGAAAACGCTTATTTAATCGCTTACTACCCTCTACACAACGATTTCAATTAACTAATAATGCAAATGTAAATACATACAGCAATGGTAACCACCATCAGCAACAAACAACTGGTAGCTCTAGTTCGCAAATAATGCAACAGCAGCAGCAACAACAGCAGTATTTTCATGGCTCAAATTATTACAGTGGTCGTAGGGTAATAAATTTACATGCCGGTAGTGAATTCAATAATTTTCGACGTACTAATCCAAGTAACAACAATAATAACAATTTGGTAGGACATCGCACTGGTGACTTTCATCAATTTAGTGATCGCTATAATAACAATAGAAATTACAATAGCAGCAGTAGCAACAGTAACGCCTCAAACTCAGGACTATGTGATCGAAATGGTAACAGCAACAGTGTTAACAATTTGGTAAGTTGCCAACAAAAAAAAGTGGAAAGCCCCGTTTAAGGGCTTTTAACTAGATTTTTCTTATCGCTATTAATTCGTTTAGTGAAACTGTTTTCATAAATTAGAAATTTTTAATTTTTTATATTAATTTTTCATTATAACATTAGGAGTTTTAAAGACATATTAAATTTTTTTTTTATCTTGGACCAGCACTCAGGAGATGACCCCTACATATGCGGTGCATTGTGCTGGAACTAGTGGAAAGAGATAGTAGGAGAAATAATAGGAAGTGAAGATTCACTATCTACAACACAGCTTTTTTGCACGTTATTGTTTTTTCTTTTTTTTTTCTGTCTTGGACCAGCACTCGGGATGACCCCTACACATGCGATGCATTGTGCTGGAACTAGGAAATCAGGTTATGGGAAGGAGGATAGAGGGAGTAGTGTGAATGGACATTTGATTTGAATTTTCCCACGTCACAAGTGACAGGAAAGACCTCGGCAGGGAGTTTGTTCCACATACGCGATGTTCGGCCAAAAAATGAGTTCTCCCTGTAATGCGTAGTGCTCTTAATGATGAACGCGTCGTGCGCGTGAATGATCGGGTTTCGGGAACAAGTTCCCTGATTTCATCAGAACACATCCCATTATAGTAACGATAAAACAACGAAACGCACCCCACGTTGCGACGATGCTCAAGAGAGTTAATAGAGTTGGCTACCCTACTGTGTCCTATGAGTTTCTTCGCTCTCTCCTGGACCCGGTCGAGTAACTTCAAAATAGTCTTTGAAGCACCGGCCCAAACATGAGAGTTGTATTCCATTTTCGGTCGGATGTAGGCGGTATAAATAGTGAGGAGATCAGATGGGGTGAAGTATGTCTTGCACCGTCTTAAAAAACCGAGGCACTTGAATGCTTCTTTTGAGACCTGAAAAATGTGCTCAGTCCATCGAACATCGCACTGAATGTTCATGCCAAGAACATCAAGAACTTCTGATTCCTCGATGTTTATACCGCCCATAATTACAGATGACGCAGCGTCATCGGGCATGCGTCGATGTGTAAGCATGCTGCATTGGGTCTTTTGAGCATTGAAATCGACCCTGTTTGCCTGACCCCATTGCGATATTTTCATGAGGTCACAATTCAATGAGTCACTCATATTCTGCCTCAGCGAAGTGATCATAGTCGATGTTGGCCTACGACTAAATGAATATGAGTGAGAAAGGCTGCTGTCATCTGCGAAAGAGTGGATAGGGTTGGAAGTTTGACATAGGAGGTCATTAAGAAAGACTAGAAATAGGGTAGAAGAAAGAGTGGAGCCTTGCGGTACCCCTGAATTTATCTTATACTCGTTAGATGAGATCCCGTCTATAACAACTCTTATAGCGCGAACCCTGAGAAAACTCGATATAAATCGAGAGAAGATATCACCGACACCAAAAGAAATAAGTTTGGACAGAAGTGCCCCATGCCACACTCTATCAAATGCTTTAGAAATATCCAGAGCCACGACTTTACTTTCGCCGAACTGGTGAATAGAATTACACCATTTTTCCGAGAGGAAGGCTAGTAAGTCGCCCGTAGAGCGCCCCCGACGGAAGCCGTATTGACGGTCGTTCAGTAAATTGTTGGACTCTAAATATTTCATTAGGTGAAAGTTCACCATACTTTCCATCACTTTGGAAATCGCGGAACAGATTGCGATTGGGCGGTAATTTTCAGGTTTGCTTGCCTCACCCTTTTTTGGGATCGGCGTTACATTTGCAATCTTCCAGCACGATGGGAATTGACCTGTATAGTACAGAGTGCTGAAAAGGATTGCCAAAGGACGTGATAACGTCGAAGAACACTGCTTCAGGACCAGTGCAGGAATTCCATCCGGCCCAGGAGACTTGTTTATGTTGAGGTTCGTTAGAACCCTTTTAACTGCACGAGCTCGAAAGTATATCTTTGGCATAGTTACGGATACACGGTCGGGTGCGGGCAGTGGTTGATTGCTTTCCGGCAAGTGAGAACTACCTGCAAACGTTTCAGTTAGGAGGTTAGCTTTTTCAAAAGGGTCAGTGAATATTTGATCATCCTTCAAAAGAGCCGGAATAGAAGAACTAGCATTTTCCTTCGCTCTTTTTACGAAAGACCAAAAGCTTTTACTGCCCCGTTGGGCAGTAAGAACTTTGGTGCGAATACGCTGCTCGTACAAAGCTTTTTCACGTCTTAGCACTTTGGCAGACGAAGATCTCGCCCTTTTGCGCATCGCATCAGTATCCGCGTTTTTCTCATTCCGCCAGATACTAAATGCTTCCTCTCTGGATCTGACTGCAAGTCTGCACGTCTGATTAAACCATGACTTCGGTCTGGGTTTAATCGAAATTTGCTTCGATGGTATGAAAATTTTCATACCGAGCAATATTATATTTTCAACCATTTCTGCCATGGCATTGACGTCATTGTCAAGGAAGCAGAGCTTCCAATTGAAATGCCGAAAGAAATCGTTGAGCGCAGCCCAACGTGCCTTTTCAAAAATATATTTTAAACGTTTCGTAGCTGGCCGTGAAACGTTAAGAAGTTACGCAAACGAAAAGAAGGCAGAAATGGTGCAATGATCCGAGTTTCCAAGATGTGCGCTAATGTTCATTTCATACTTGTCAGGGTGTGAAGTGAGAAAAAGGTCGAGGGTGTTGTGTTGGTGCCCGTCAACACACGGAATATGTGTTGGTTCATTCACTAATTGCGCAGGGTGGTTGTGCGCTGCGAATAGCTCAACATATTGGCCTTCTGGAGTCGCATGGCTCGAATGGCGGAGCCACGATAAGTTATGGACATTGAAATCACCAGCAATAACGATTTCACTGTTCGGGTAATTTTCGAGGATCTCCGATATAGTGTCGGAAAGGGCATAGAAGTTGTATATAGTTTTATCCCTTTCCATATTTGGGCTTCTGTAAAGAAACCCGAAGTGCAAAAGATGTGCTCTGATTTTAAATTTAACCCATAGACAGCTAAATTGAGGATCATTCGTGCCTAAGGATTGCTGGCACTGGTACACAACTTCATTGCGTATATATATTGCAAGGCCCCTATGAAGAATAAAGAGGGATAGGAGTTGATACCCAGGTATATGAAAATCCTGTGGATCAGCATCCTCAGACACCTGGGTTTCACTTAAGGCCCTTAAACCACGTATGTTGCAGAAGTCAATTCTGAAACGGCCTGTCATAGTTTACGTAAAAAAATCAAATCAATTGTCTATTTTTTATATTGTTGACACCAATGAACTAGTTGCCGCCTGAGAGATTGCTCGGTGATCAGTGCTACGCCTTCATCACCAAACAGTACAACAGCAACTATCCCACTGGTATCCACAATATAAAAAATTTATATTTTACTTTTGATAGGAGTTTTTAGCACAATGACGCGAAAAAGAGCCATAAAAGCCCTGATCCGGTCACTTTCACCCGAAGTGCCAATACTGGTTGGTGGTGCCAGCACTGGTAAATATTTTCGTCCGTCACTGGTATAGCGGATTTTATTTTCTGTTCTATTGTTTTGGTTGGAATTTTATTTTTGTTGTTGTTTGTTAAATTTAAGATTTATTTATTCCCGTTTCCATTTAATCTAAAGTACCGTTTATTTTATTTAATGCATTTAAAGTTTGTAAGTATATTTAGTTTGTTTTGTTTCACTGTTGTTGTCACTATTTTCTTCTGTTTTTGTTTTTTTTTTTTATTTTTCACTCCGCTATTTTTGTTTTTAGTCACAGAAGACGCGTGTATACCGGACGGACGACACGACACTACTCGTTTTTCTAGCAGTGTTGTAGCGTCTGTGATGGCAATGAGACGTATTACATATTGAGGCTTCGTTGTCAGTAGCAATTTTTGGTTAAGTAAGAGTCTGAAACTGGAGCTGAACCCAAGAAAAATTTTTCGTTTTGTAGTCAACGTGCAGACTACTTCGACCATCGCCACCACAAAAAGATTATAATATTAATATTGATTGTACTTTTAGTACTGTAGAATATTCAACTTTTTATTATTTTATTTTATTTTGATTTCAATAAATAAAATAAAATAAATATTTTACAGCACATGGATAATTATATGACGGTTAACAATGGTCCCCGTATTTCGGATACTAATGAGGGGAATTCCAATTTTTCTATGGGAAGTAACAATCGTCATGGTGGTGCTAGCAGTAATAATTCGTACAATCGTTCTCAATATTATAACAACCATGGAAATCAATTTAATAACGGACCATCAACGTCTGCCTCTGCTTTAGCCAATGCATCACCGCTTTTAGATGGACCTTCTGGGTCTGGTGGAATAATGTCAGGCTCGACTAGCTCTTTAAATGGTGCAAATGCATTGAAATCTGATAGCCCCTCTAGAAAACGTAGACGTATATCAGGACGTATGCCTAGTCAATCGCCACCTGCTATATGGGAGCAGAGACGTTCCCCACGAATACTGGTAAGTAGTAGTTAATAAATTAAATACATGATGAAATCAAATAAATTTTGTGTCCTAGTTGCAGCAGGGCAGCCCACCTATACGACGACCACGCCTCAGGGATTCTAATTCGGGGCCGCAAAATTCAAATTATTTTAATAACGGTTACCATCACCCTCATCACCAGCCTAATCATCAACAATTGCAGCAGCAACAACAACAACAACAGCAGGCAAATCATATTAATCAACATTTTATACAACAACAACAACAGCAGACAGCACAACATCGCCCCAGCTGGGAATTAACTACAGTAGCACCCAACTCTAATGGTGGACCATCAGTAGCACTTATCCATACCCCACCTCCCGCCCATCATCAACAAGCACAAAGCCCGACAACTTTGCCACCACCACCGCCACCACTTATGGTTGATATAAATCAAGTTCCCGTTAGTTTGTCTCTACGTCACGCTGAACCCATATGGGCTTCAATATGTACGTACCCTGCCCAGCCGCCACAACCTCGTTTAGCTCCTTGCCACCTACATAGTATATACACTCAACCTTTTACTGCTCAAGCTGCCTGTAATTCTCATCCTCATGCCCAGTTCGCCACAAACGCCTCTGCCTTTACAGCAGCTGCCAGCGCTCCCTTACAGGTTGCTCAATCTCCCCAACATCTTGCTGCGGCAACAGCAGCAGTGCAACAGCAACATCAATCGCAGCAAGCAGCCGCCTTAGTAGCTGCAGCTAATTACCAAAACACCACACATTTAACACAACATCAGCGTTCGGATGCAGCCGCAGCGGCCGTTGCAAGTTTGTCTCTAGATCCAGCTGCCGGTCAACATCACCACCATGCCCAAAGTGTTACTACCTTGCCGCAATTACAAGCTACACCTTTACATTTAACATCTATGTCTGCTGCTGCAGCAACTCATCATACACATTCCATAGGACAGGTCGCTATTGCCGCTGCTGCTGCCCAAATCTCACAGCTTGCAAATGCACCACAACAAATAATTATCTCTACTGAAGTAAGTTAAATGGAAGAAAGAAAACCAAACATGTGCGATTTTATTTTTCTTTCTTTAAATATTTGAAAATTATACTAATGACGGTCTTACTGCCTGTTCATAGAAGACGATTGAAAATACTCGTTCGGCCAATTTATATTGAAAACAACCATAAAAAAAAATTTAAATTGTTTTTGTTTTCAATATAAATGGATGAACACAAGATTATTAAAAAAATATATATGTACACTTAATTCTCTTTTTACGGTACATACTATGTATATACTCGTATCAGTATAAAATAACAGAATTTGTTCCACGTACTTATCAAATATCAGTAAAATAAGATAAAATATGTAATTCAAATCCACGTGTCTTCAGGCACATATTTTATTTTAACAAAAACCAGTTCAGTTCAAAATTCAGTTCAAAAACCAGTTCACTTAGAAAAAAAAATTACAAAAATCATAAAATTTCATACACATACATACATAGGATTATGAAAAATTGTATATACATATCGCACCCTAAATACAAAAGTGACACAACTCAAAATTTTCCAAAATGTACTTTTTTCCGTAAAATAATTCACAGTACACATCTCTAACTACTTAAAAAATTTCTTTCTCATCACTGTTTTCTTTAACTGGAAAAATACCGTTATGTCTGTTTTTATGTTAATTGCATTGCTTACGCACGATCGACTAAAAAGACCTATTTTTAGTTGCGTCAATGTTCTCAAGAAGTGCTGATTACTTTTGTTACACATATTTCCACAAATATAATATAAAATTAAAAAAATTTTAGCAAAACCTTCTTCGAAATAGACTTCTTTCATAATAGAACCAATTTTATTTTAAATATTACAATCATTTTTGCATAAACAGTTTTTTGCCTCTCCTGAAAATTTGAGAATTTTGAGTTGTGCCGCTTTTGTATTTAGGGTGCGATATATGCAGGTCATACCTGACACTTCTCGATAAGTTTAACTCATTCAAAGCAAATTTTCGGCATTCAACAAGTTTTTTAGGTCCAGAAAAATTAATGCGAAAACTGATTTATCAAGAAATTACGGAGTAATTAAGAACAAAAAAATTTTACAAATTTTCGACATCAATAGCTTTCCAACGACTTTATTTTTTGGAGTTTTTAGAAGAAAAAAAATTGTTTTTTTTTCGAAATTTATAGTACACGATATCTCTCGAACGAATCACCCGATTTTAGGTTAAAAGCAGGGAGTTTCACCATTTTAGGTAAAAATTATCAAAAATTAATTATAGTCCATAAAAAATAATATGTAAAATTTTATCGGTAACCATACAGACTATTATATTCATACAGGGTATTATATTCCCGCATTAGTTTTTAACCTAAGGAAGGGTCGTTTTCTTTGTTATTTTACTTCGCAGTTGTTTTATTACTCAAACACTGATGAACAGCGACACAATTTATAAATTTTTGGTTTTGGTCTTGTGTTTTTTGTCTACAATTTCTTAAACTTAATTAAGTGTTTTACAACACTGAAAAAAACAAAACGATTCGTGACAGAATTATACATAACCCCACTATCGACATTTCTTTCGATTCGAAAACAATTTCGATCATGAGTGCCACAATTAGCCGCCAGATTAGATTTTGAACTTGATCGACATCGAAAATAATCAGAATCAACTACCAGGACGACAAAACGTCGAAATATAATGAAAACTCGATTTTCGAAAGTTGGGGTAAAATCATTTCTTGATTCTATATTAACTGAATTTATTTTGGGAATATTTATTTATATATATGATTCTAATTGTGCTTTTTCCCTTATAAACTATATGTTAAATTTATTATTACATACCCTATGATATTCTCATACATATTATATAAAAAACTAAAAATAGAAATATGTGTATGTTATAAAAGTAAACTCATGGATTGTTATGTTTTTGTTTATAGATTTTTTGGTTTGTATGTTTGATATTCAAAAAATTCTCGTTTGATTAATTGAATTTTAAACATATAGATCTTGGGTTTGTATTCAGAAATTATAGAAAAATCCACTGATGAGCTAAGTAAGCGTTAGCGAAATAGTACTATATGGATATGCTTTCCTCCTCAATTATTGAGTTGCTTTTGTAATAAAATGCTTTATGATATTTTTCATACTGTATGAGAATATCATAGGGTATGTAATAATAAATTTAACATATAGTTTATAAGGGAAAAAGCACAATTAGAATCATATACATATATCATTTCTTGATTTTTAATTAGAACATTAAAAATTAAATACATTAAATATCGAAATAATAAAACAAAAATATAACAAAAATTATTTTATACAACAACTATTTAAGAAACAACAACAAGATTTGCGAAAAATCACCAAGTCAACTTAAAGATGGGTGTACTTGAAAATTGTTTGTGAAAAGTCCATTGCGACATTGTGCTATATTTTTCGAAGAAAATAGCAACGAAATATTTAATAGCTTCTGGAAAATGTCTTGGCATCAGCAAAAAATATATGTTGTTAGTCTCATTGAGCGTGTTCGCGTAGAAATAAAAGATTAATTACGAAGAAGTATTATCTGAAACATTTATTACAAACGTGTGCAGGTGTGTTTTCCTATGTTTTTGTCTATGTTAAGATTAAATGAGAAAAAGTTAAGAACTTGGGGAAATTTTAATGATTTACATGGCACCAACATTTTGCCAAAGGAACGAAACCAAATAATATAGAAACGTAAAGAAGTTACGAACCAAGGTATGCTATACTCAAAGCGTAAACTTAAAAAAGAAATTGGCAAAACCGTATTCCTAAGTGTAAATACTGGGAGTCTAATAAAGATAACTTTGTAACTCCTGTATCTTTTCCATACTTTATGGCCGTATTAAAAAAAGAAATTTGTAAAATTAGCTGTAATGAATTTTCTATATCTTACATTCAAAACACAAAGAGTGTAAAGAAAAAGGTGTAGGTTGACTAAATACCTACACGGTGGGCCAAAAGTAATCACACGGGGCATAAGTAATCACCCGATGTCCTTTTGCTGTAATTTGATTTAATAAAAACCTTTGGATCTGCATGTATGGTCATCAACTCTGGCGGCGGTCACTTAGCCCATATCATAAGCAGTGCAAAATTTGTCATAAAAAATTTTACAGCAAGAGAACATCGGGTGATTACTTTTCGCACACCGTGTATTTAATAAGGCTGATAAGCGGCAATTTTCACCCTAATTACAATTTTTTTCATCATCATATCATTACTAAAAAACTGCTATCATTTTACTACATTTTATTAAAAAAAATCCGTATTTATTTTTTAAGGCTAATTCTGAAATTTGGCTATTAAGAATTAAATAGTCTTAAATTTATAACGTTTTTTGCTTCTCCTATAAAAATATAAAAATGCACAATTTTTACACCGCGTTAAAGCAAAGCAAATCTCGTAAAAATCAGATATTTTTTGAAATCGCGTTAAATCAAATTCGCGTAAAAAATGTCGCATAAAAAGAAAATTAGGTGCATACATACATATATTTAGTTACATACGCATATAAATTCAATTTAACGTCGTCAATTTTATTCATTACAGAGACGTACATTCCCTCCACATCGCCGCATTACTCGTTTTTGGCCAGCTAATCATCCGCATGGTCCTCACCGCCATGTCTTGCCACCGCAAGCTTTGGGCCCGCATCAAGCTACTCCAGTTCAGATACAAACAACTGGTATCATAAATCCAGGATTTTTACTTAATTTCTTGTAAGTTTTATTTTATCGCAAAGCTTGGGATTGATTTTCACTTTGATATTGAAAAAAATTTTAAATTTTAGGGCCATGTTTCCTTTGTCGCCATACAATCAGCATGAGCTCAACTCATCTGACTCCAATGAAACTGAGAACTACGAAGCCTTATTAAGCTTGGCTGAACGTTTAGGTGAAGCTAAACCACGAGGATTGGCTCGCAATGAAATTGAACAATTACCAAGTTATAAATTTAATCCGGATACTCATAATGGTAAGAAATCATATCTTTTCCTTATTTCACAAAAATGGAGAAGTAGTGTATAAAAATATTTCGAATAGCGTACGTCTTAAGAAACAAGTGTTTGTGTGAAAATGATTTTTATTATTAAGTTTTATCTTGTTCATACCATGTCCCGCACAACAACGTGGCCTTAAAATGTGGCATGTGAATACAAACATAGGCAAATATATCTTGATTTACTTTATAAACAATTTAATAGAATATTCGCCATGACAGTGAATATCAGCAGAAAGCCAACAGCAGGAGAAAAATTATATCCTTCACTGCAATTATATATATTTTGTGAACGGGTTATGCAGGATGGAAAAGTTCGTATGTTAGAAGGCATTCGTATCGGAAGCTTATTTTTGGTTTAGCACATATACCACAAACTCTGAACGAAGAAAAACGGGAAAGAAGGTTTAAATAAAGTTTGCTCAAAATACCACTTTTACCACTGCTTCTGGCACATATTTTGAGCAAAAATTTAAATTTTACTGAAATTTCCATTTAACAAGAAGTTAAGTGCTTTTAAAAATTAAAAATATTATTTTTGCTCCATATCCATCGAAACAGATGTGTAATTTTTAAGTTTTGAACTGATTTGAAAAAGTTCTTAAGAGTATTTCTCTCAACTAGGGTTCCATTATTTTATTTTTGCGAAATGGGCAATGTCACGCCCCTAAAAGTCAGTTCTCCGTTTTCAACAGTTTTTTTTTTAATTTGTATACATTTACAAATACACTAAATCTATTGACTACCTTTAGCAGAAAAAAGTTTAAAAGTGGACATAAGTGTTGGCAGATATGAAAAATCATATTTTTAATTTTTAATCTATGCTTTTAAAATTTTGTTCTCACATTGATTCCTTTGACTGTATATATCAATTAAAAGACATTTGACAGCACTGCTGTACTTTTCATACACATTTTTTGCTGGATGCACTAAGGGAGTCAATGTGTGTCAATCGACTGGCTAAAAAGGAAAAATATTTTCTCCATGATGATGTTCATTTTAAATTTTTTTTTTTGCTATAAGCAGTCAAGGGAATCAATATGGGTGCAACATTTCCATAAAAACGAAAAATATATTTTTTTTCATATGTACATACACATATGCTAATACCACTGTCCACTTTTCAAATTTTTTCTGCTAAAGGTAGTCAGTCACAGGGACCCAATGCAAATGTAAAAAAAATATATAAAAAACGGCGGAAAATAAATAAATAAATGCAAACGGATTATTCATTTTTAGAAGCACTGCACTGCTCATTTTCTAAAAATAATACAATGGAACCCAATCGAATGGAAAAAATTTCCAAATCGGTGCAAATCGGTGAGTTCTGAGGAAACTTATTCACAGAAATTCAAAAAGGTACCACTAGTACAATTTTCGGCCCATTTAAACCCCGAAAAAGTACCCTATATGTTTATCCAGGTTATGAGTTATCTATCTACATACCGAATTTCATCGAAATCAGCAAGTCGTTTTTAAGTTACAGAGTAACAAACATCCAAAGACATAAAGCATAGATATACATACATACATATGTCTGGATATGTATATATCCAAACTTTGGTCATTTGAAGATATTAGATTAAGTAACTTTTCAATACAAGTCAAGAATACAATCAACGATTTACGAACAGCCGAAAACATGGCAGCATTGCTACGTGGTCATGATGCTGTATAATTCAGAAGAAGAATTTCCTTTCTACAAGACAATGGTCCAAAGCATACAAGTTCAAATGTTCGTTAGTACCCAAAAAAAAAAGACATGCAAAAGAACTATTTAATACAAGGGTTCTATTGGAAATGAACTAGTTCAACTTAGCTAAACAACGCATGATCGTCATTGAAATGACTGCTTAGAACCAATGAATGTTCCATGCTTTGGTTACGTATTAGCATTGGTTAATGAGTCCCTATAACACGTTTAAAAATTTATTTAAATTATCAGGGGTGTCATACAATCCAAGTCGGTTTTACAGATTGTCGGATTTGTAAACCGATATTGGTTTCATTTGGTGTCATGAAAACGTGTCGGTTTTGTTATCTTCGAATGCAAATAAAACCGATATTCGAATCAGCTGTTTTATGGCTTTGTTCATTTATTTACTACTTTTAATGCAATTTTTGTTCGAATTTGTTTGTGAAAATTCATATGCCAAACGAATTTATTGAAAATAAAAAATTTATGTTTAAAATTAAATTTATAACAAAAAAATTTTTTATTTTTATGTTTTCCTCTATTAAGGATAAAAACATGGAGATAAATACATTTTTTTTTTACAAATTTATCAACTAAAATTTACTTACATTTTCGCAAAAAAATTATCTTGAAAAACAAAAACAAAATGAAAAATGTAGTTTTTAATTACTTTAATTGAATAAATATATATGATGGAATTAATAAAACTAAATGAAAACGGACAGCAGGCGGCTGCTTGGTTTATTTTCAATAAAAATCCGATAACATTGGTTTCTGTGACACCTAAAACCGACATTATTTCTAGTTCGAACATAAAACCGATAACATTGGATTTCGTGACACCAAAGTATTTTTTTTATCGGTTTCAAATCCCATTCCGATGAGATTGGATTATATGAGACCCCTGTATAATTACAACTGCCCAGTTGTTATAAGACTTAGTGGGCAGATTTGAATGTGTTTTGTAACCATTTAAGATGGCATTAAAACTGAATTCTGATAAAGTGAACGCATTCTCTTTTTTTTTTTGCTGGGTAGTTAGTAGAATATAATATCTATCTGGATTAATTCCACGATAATAACTACAATAATAAGTTACTTTTAATGATTTTAATTGATACATATTCGTATAATTTAGGTGATCAAACATCTTGTGTAGTTTGTATGTCTGAATTTGAATTACGCCAAATACTACGTGTTCTGCCATGCTCTCATGAGTTCCATGCGAAATGCGTTGATAAATGGTTAAGGGTATGTGCACAAATATTGTATATTTTAATTTAGCAATTTATTTTAATTTACATTTTATCAACAGTCAAATAGAACATGTCCAATATGCCGTGGCAATGCATCCGACTATTTCGATAATCCAGAACGTCAGCAGCAATCAAATCAAGCTGCAGTAGCCACTAATAACAATATAACACCAAATAATAACAACAATTTAACTGTTAATAGTAACAATAATAATAATGCTACACCAGCTGCAACCTCTACGCCAGCACAACACAATAGCCAAACAACACAAGCCCATTGAATCCAGTTATTACTTTATTCAATAAAACAGACAGAGGACGGTCCATTTAATCAAGACAACGAAATTTGGTGTTTCCTTATATTTTATTTTATATTTTGCTTTTTTCCAGCTATCGCAAATACCATGTTCTCCTACATTCTGTAGAATATTACAAAAGGACAGGTATAAAGAAATTATGCCACCAAGTTTTCTAATTATATTAGGAAAACCAAGTTAATTACTGTGCCCTTTCTTCACTATACAATTAGAATTAAAAAATAAATTTTAAATTATTAATTTTATATACATACACTTGTATGTATAGTACATGTAATTATTAAAGCTCTCTTTAACTATTTTATTTTATATTTCTTCTTGCATAGTATAATAATATAAAGGAATTTATTAATATATGAAATTGTTCCATCTTCAATGTATTTTTTAAAATGTCCACTTTTGTATTTATGTAGTCCACTTACAATACCACCAATAATGTAACGATTTAACATAGTCTTACTTTAATTTGCTTTCATATTTTATGACACAAACTATATGCTTACATTCATAAATGTTTTTTACAATTATAATTATAAAAAATATTTTAATCAATTAGTTCTTATAACATTATTTTTAACATAAAATTCTGTCAAAAAGCACTACTAAAGAGTTATTGCAACTGGAGCCTTCCCTCTAAATTAAACGAAATTCTTTACGCATCCATACATAGATTTTTCTATTGAAATCAAATACAAATTTTATTACATATCTATGCTTGTTATATGGTTTAGCTGGTCTATATGACCTTTATATTTATAGACCTTTAACCATATTTTGAATAAATTTTTCAGGAATTTATTCAGTATATTTTGGTTGTATATTTCGCAATTCTCAAAGATTTTTTGGGAGTTTTTGTATGAACATATGGAATTTCTTAGCTTTTTTCAAAAAATTGATTAAAGGTCTACTGATGATTTTGGTATTAGAGCCAAATGAGATGTACATCTATATGGTCTATACCAGCTAAAACATAGAACAAACATAGATATGTAATCGCAATTAATTTTGACTAACATCAAATAAATTAAATAATAGTTATATATATGGCCATTGAAATAGGTACCACCCATATTATCATTAAAAAAGCATATTTTTAAATTTTTTGTGCACTAAAATTCAATTTCAATTAATTTAAGCATAAAAGTAAATAGAAATAACATTATGATATAACAAATAAAGTTAAACATAAAAATTAACAACTAAAACTCGAAATTCAGCTGGTCATTAAAATAGGTACAGTTAAAGAAATGCAGAAAAAACGAGATAAAAAAAATTATTTCAAACAAAAAAAGCAATTTAAATATTTTAATTATATTAATAGCCAATAATACTTAATACTTTCTTGAATCTGTTTGGCATAGAGGCGATAACCTTAGGACAAGTCCCGACAGGGGTATCATATCATATTTCCTGAACTTTTTGCCACAACTGAGTCTTGTTTGGGACATTTTGCTTTCCAAACCTATTTTTAGGTCTCCCCAAAGATTTTCGATGGGGTTAAGATCAAGTGATTGGCTTGGCCACTCCATGAGATTTATTTTATTTTCGCGATACCAAGCACTGACTAACATAGACGAGTGTTTTGGGTCGTTGTCTTGCTAAAAACTCCACCGTAGTGGCATTTCCTCACAAGCAAATGGTAGCAAGACTTCTTCAAGTATACTCTTGTAAACTTCCTTGGTCATTGTGCCGTTTATAAGGTGAATAGGGCCTACTCCATTCCAGGAAAAACAACCCCAAACCATTATGTTTCCGCCCCCGTGTTTGATTGTTTTTTTGGTGTAAAGAGGGATAAATTCTTCACCTTTGGGTTTTCTCACATTACGCCCGGCATCATTTCCAAATAAATTTATTTTGGTTTCATCGCTGCAGAGAACATTGTGCCATTTCTTCATACCCTCTAGACCACACCACGACTTGTGACGATTTGCAAAAGCTTTCCTCTTCTGTAAATTAGCTTTTTTTAGCAAGGGAACTTTACGAGCTATTCTTCATGTCACATAGTCGGCACCGCACAGTTCTTGCTGAAATTTGATTGTCTATTTCAACTGCAATCATCTTAGAAGATTTAAAAGGGTCTCTCTTCGCCGACATTGCGATATAGCCGTCCGCGATAGAACTGGTTTTCCTCACGGCACCACGTCTTTCTGTCACTTTTTGGGGCTTGAGGGCATTAAAAACAAAATTTTTGGATCGTCCAAGTGCATCAGCTATAAATTTGTAGGACTTATTCTGTTGTCGAAACTTTTGAACAATTCGCCGCTCCTCCATCGTACAATGCTGCGCTCTACCCATCTATACTTTTTTATTGCAGTAGTTAATTACTCTAATTTAATAATTAATCTAGCTGCATTAAATAACAAACCTTAAAATGCCAATTTTATTGTTAATTGCAAAAAACGCGAAGTAGTATCTATTATAATGGCCACAAAATGTTTCTATTATTTTAAAAAAATGTGTGTGGACAATAGTAAAAGCAGTAAAAATAACGGAATTTTTCAGGACAAAAAAAAGACAGCATTGACAATTGAAACAAAGTAACTAATCCCCGAAATTTAAAAATTTTTTAGAAAAGAGCGATGGAAATTGCAACTTTTAAAGTGGGTACCTATTTTAATGGCCATATGTGTATATATATATATATACTTTATATATGTACTTTATATTATTATATATATATATTTTTTTATATACTAAATATTGAAAGGAAATTTTCGTTCACATTTAGCGGGATAGGCATCAAATTAAAACATCTTATAGACATCTTACTGACAGACAATTCTGGTGTATTGTAATTATAATCTATTGTCTTATAACGACTTTTATGTCGCATATATTATTCAGTAATTTCACAAAATCTGTAATTAAATGTGTTTTCCATACTATGAAGAAATGTGTAAAAAATCAATATTACATCTGTATTTACAAACCCTGATTTTTGCTGGTAGTCAAGTAAGTCACCACTTATTATTTTTTAGTAAACTTCTGGTGACATTCGTAATTGTTGGAATGAATACTGGTTATTCCAAACAACAAATGTAATTCATTTTGACTCGCCTTGAATTAAATTGGAATATTGGTTACAAATGGATCAAATTGAAAATTGTTGAAGTAAATATTGCAAATGATTTCAAAATGTCTTCAAAATCATTGAAATGAAAAGGGCGAAACTGAAAAAATATACGTTGTTTTCGAAATCGAAAATACGCGGCAAATCTGTCTAAAAACTTTACATTTTTCTCACAAAATTGAGAAGTCTAAAAATATTCCACAAATAATAAAGGATTACGAAACAAAACCTTACAAAGGAAAATAACGACAATACTTTTATGTTCAACATATTTATACTCGACCTTTTCTTGAATTTTTATACCGTTCATTTATTTGGTGAAAATTTTAAACTTTTTGCTGATTATTGAATTTATTTTTAAATTTAAATACTTTCTGCTATGAGTGCATTAGGTTTTTTTTATTACATTTGTATTAGTTTAGTTTATTTTGAACGATTTTGTGATTTATGCAATTTTCTGCTGAAATTTATTTCCTTCTATAATTTATAAAATTAAGAAAGCTTTGTTTGAGCTTATAGCTTTTTGTGTACTTTAAAAACTTATTTCCACACTGAGATGCATGGAGTGAATAATTTGTTTGACATTTTTTAAAAAATAAACGAATGTAACAAACTTTTCTTTCTAAGTGATAAATTTTAACAAGTTGCAGAAAGCAATTACTACTCGTATGTATAGCCAATCAGAACGAAAATAAAATAACGATTTCAACTTGTATGTTATTTACGTTCTTATTCGAAACCAAAAATCTTTCCATGAGATTAACAGAGTAACACGCCAGTCTTTGATTACTAAATATCACTAAAAAAATTAGTTTCAACGTTATTCAAAACATATAATAGGTGTGTTTTTTTACTTTTCTGGTAAAGTTCGGTAAATTGAGAGTAAACTATAATTTATCTCAATAAGAGACAAAAATGAACAGAAGTAAGAAAACGCAAAAAACCATAAAAGTTACCACAAAATAGGTCGGTGCCACGTGCATAACAAAAGAGCCCAAATGAATTTTATTTTAGTGATTTTAGACGCTTCAAATGCATAATATTTGAAAAGCAAAACATTTGCATCGTTGGCAACGGCTGTAAAATGTGGACAAAAATAAACTGAAAAAAAGTAAAAGAAATTTTTTTATTAAATACAGTGCTAAATATGCACAAATATATGTATCTTCTTACAACTTAAATTTTATTTAAAAAATCTTTTTTAATAAATTTTAATTAAATAAAAATTTTTGTTGTTTCTTTGCAAATTATCTGATTAATTTCTTAGTTTCATATGTAAATAAAAACAGCCGATAATTTTATTCTAGACCGAACTTACCCAAAGAAAAAGTTCGTGCAACTTTGTACTGAAAATGAAAAATTTTACTTTCTAATTGTTATCTGGAATGCTTTTGGGTAAATTTCGAGCATTCGGTCTTACTCGTAGTTCACTTAAAGCATTTCTCGCAATTGAACTGATCTAGATTCTGAATATATATAGTCAAATGAATGCGCATTATAACTTCCAATTTATATGTTAGCGCTCTAATAATATTATAACTGTTATATTTTCATAAACATTATTTCTAGCTTATTTGTTTCCTACACATTTAATTATTCTTATGTTACACTTGTAGTCCTCCAACTACATATGGCCCTATGGGGTCGCGGGCGCCCAATTTAGAGTCAACGAACACACCTATTGCAAAACGAAATTTATTGGTTAAGAGAATGAGACGTTACTGTACTGACTAACTGATTACGTAACCACCCAAATACATACATATATCTTGATAATATGGAAAGACAAATAAATAATTCCAATAAATTGGAATTTTATAATTTATAATTTGTTCATTATAAATTGTTTTTTTTTATTAAGCATTAGTTTAAAATTCGAAAAATTTAAGATTTTTGATGTGACCTTTGTATAACAAAAAAAAAAAAAATATAATAAAAGAAACAAAATTATAAAACATACATATGTTTTATTTTTATTTTTTATAAAATAATCTGTAACAATAACAATTTGTAAACGTAAAAGCAATCTTTAAAAAAAAAAAAAATTGAGTAACTTCTAGATTTATAAATAAATTACATATAAAATTACCGTATCAGTTGGGAGAGCATTAAAAATGTGAATAAAGGTAAAGAAAGATTTAGGACAACTTCTATTCATTTACCAACAACAAATTTATATTTCGTTCTATTAGTACAACTTTTATATGTACATACATACTTACGTACATTAATGAAAACTATATGTATACATACATACATATGTCCATAATTCACTTTTCTTTAAGAGGCAATTAGGATGTCTACTGGCAATGGTGACAATGTGTAGCCTAACACATTTACAACATTGTTTTTTGCAAAGTTATACTCTAGAGAGAATATTGTAAGCAAAAAATGTTCCATGAAAGTAATAAAACAATTGCAAATTATATATTATGTACTACTATTTATATGTACGTAGCGCATATATCTAGTTTAGATGGAGTCGTCAAGAGAAGAAAAAAGAGAATGAAGGAGAATTCCGGTTTGAGCGTATCACTCAATTTTATGGTTTCCTTTTCTTTTATGATCCATAACAATAGGAACTGAAATGCAAGTTTAACAGAAAATATAACTTAAACTGATGAGGTGAACTTGATGTGGATGTGTGAAGCAGCTGATGTTTATGTATGTATTACTGCCTAATCCTCTTAATTGCAAAAGGAAATTTCCATCATATACTTATAGGCATTTATATTGACCACTAATAAAAAACAGAAATAGTTTATACTTTCAATATTTATATTAAGTTTGAGTTTAGACGGGGAAACATTTAGTTTGGTAGCATATTACGGGTGGGGTCTTACGATAAGCTTTGTTTACATTTTCTTTGCTTACAAAAAAACCAATATTTCATCTGTGTGAACGCAAATGAAAAAACAAAAGAGAATTCTAGATGATTTTCTTCCAAATGTTTTCCTGTATAAACTCGGGCATGAATGTTTATAATTCCCATTTTCTAGCCATTTTTTATTTTTACTAATATCTTCTATTATAAGCCAGTTTGTTCTTGAGCAGCATTTATTCATTTACAAAACAAAATATTTAATTATAAATAAGGAATTCAATTTAAATATGTATTTATGTAGCTCGAAATAAAAAATGCCGAAAATTAATGTCAAACACTGTATTAGCGCATCTCGCAAGTTCCCAGTGAAAAATATTACAAGTCATTCCTTAGCAACTGCCTTTTTCCTACTTCCGAAATATCAATAACAGTATATTTTCGAATTCTCAGCAAGCTATTAAGAACAACATCCAGTTAATTATGAAAGTGATTTTATTCTACAAAATTCGTTTATGTTTGCTTATTTTTATAATTGTATATACTATATGAACGCATAAAACATTTGACTTTATTATTTGTAATTTATTTAATCGTCAAACAAATGAAGTAATAAAAATACAATTGAAATCCATTTCGATACAATGAATTAAATAAAATTTTTGTAGAAATCTTATGAATAGAATTAAAACAAAGCGATAAACAACTTTTCAAAACTCCGCAACAGTAATAAGTAATTACTTCTATTGCAATGATTAAAAAAGGTTACAAAAGCAGATTTCCTTAATGAGGTTTGTTTATTTTATGAATTTTATATTTACTTGTGATTTTGGGGCTATTTGTTTTTTTAAATATTTAGTATGTACGAGTATGTACTTGCATATGATGTACATCCCGTTGCGAAGTTTTACCTGTGTTTAAACTATCTTAAAATTTATTATTGTATATACTTTTACAGAGTTCCATAGTGTATTAAGTAGTGTATATGAGACATCGATTGAATAAATTAGTCAAGGAAGTGCATTGTGTACTTCTTCATAGAGACAAAAAAATGTCACATTTCAATTAAGTACTATGTAATTATTGAAAGTAGTGAAAAAGCGTTGATTTTACCTTGATACAGTTGTTGTTTAATTAGCTGACATTTACATCTACTGATAATCACAGACAGTGAACAGAACACGAGGAATGCTGAAGATGAAGGTGTAGCAGCCTTCGGAAACAGCATGTTGTTCCGTTCTGCTAGTGTGTGTCAGTGTGACTTACAAACTTTGTTTCTTAGCAATTATCACATGTAGTTTTGACTACCTGTATGTTTTCGATCCTTTTAATTAATTACATAATAAACTCTTTTACTGTTTCGAACAATTTGCACTGTAGTGATGCATTGTAATTTCAAGTGATAAAAAAATAAGTTAAGCTTACATTCTAATACATACTATGTAGTGCTTTAAAATAAATTACTTTCTGGAAGATAAAAATTAATATATTGTATGCACATATTCGTACATACATATATGTATGTATGTACATATTTTTCCAGTAGCATTTCCATAAATTATTTACGTACACATCTACATACATACATATATGGATTACAATTTATCTAAAAAGTATTTAACGCGTGTGTAGTAGTTGAATAAAATTTATATTTGAATTAAAAAAAAAAGAAAGGAAAGATGATTAATGGATATACATGAATAAGTAAATTAAGCTTTAAGAAAAATACATAATTATATAATCTTATTGCTAAAAAAAAAATCAACAAATAATTATGAAAATGATTCCTGCCCTCCATTTGCAACTAGTATTTATTTATGTAAAAGTCTTATTATATATTAAATACATACATATTTAAACGTACACAATATAAAGATGAAATCATATTGTAAATGAGAAATGTATACAGAACTATAATTAAATATAAATAACATTTGATTTAATTTGCTTCTCTGTGCTAAAAAAAAGAAAACAGTAAAAAGGTTTTTAATAACTTATAAGTTAAACATTATTGTAACCTATAGACTAAAGTAAACATAACGGAATCAACGATTTAATCCTAATTATAGTTTTGAAATCACTGCATTGTTTTTGTAATTAGTTAGTAATTCTCATCTTTCTCTTCAATCTATAATCCACATCAAACATTTTGTTAAGCTTGACATCGTAATCAATCTCTTGTATGGTTTGTCAAGTAAATATGTACATGTTCATGTATTTGTAAAATCAGCCTGTCATTGACTTAAAAATGTTCATGTAAAATATGTACATTTATTTATTTCTCAAGAATGAGGATTTTAATTTTTGCATACATACATACATATGTAACCAGTGACCATGCCTTCGGCTGACACAGACGCACACTAATCCACATCAGAAAAAACGCGAGATGTTTTTATGATTTAGTATGAAACTGGGGTTGAACCCAGGACTTTTTTGGTTTTGTAGTCGACTAGGGGACTACTTCAGCCACCATCAATTAGACGTAAGTTTACCATAACCAGAGAGAGCAACTGAGCGAACCAATATTAAAGTGCAATTAGACGTGCTTAATACTTTTATAATAGCCATTGCCAGAATCAAGGTCTATCAAACAAAGTGGGGTTGTTAAAACAGGTGGCAATTTTTTGCTGTACCTACGTCAAAAACACATTACATATTTGCATTAGCTGTTTTCTTATCTCTCTCACTAGTTTATGGTTATGGCAGAAAACCAAACTTCAATTGGTTTCTATGGTTATGGTTATGGTTACGGAGAAATTATAAGTCACCTATAAACGATTAGATTAAGGTCAAATTAGACGTAGGTTATACTTTTGCCATACCCATAGCCATTGCTATAACCATAATATAATTTTTTCTCGTCAATTAGTGCTTCCATAGCCATAAACAACTGTTATCATTCTTTTATTCATTCAAGTGAGAACATAGATGAGCAGCATTTCAATTTACCTCTCAGTTCCTTTAGTGATTTATTGTTACGGCAGAATTCAAAATTCAATTCGTTTGTATGGTTATGGCTGTGGCAAAATTGTAAGTCACCTATAGGCGAATATAACACATTGACAGTTTCACATGGCAAAATGTGAGCATGCTTAAAATTTCATATATGCGATATGTTCAATATGCATAATGACAAAAATCATTAACTTTCATATATGAATGCTCATAAAAGAAAAAAAAAATTTTTTGCATTTTATCACTTGTGAATAGCAATGAATAAAGTAAGTCTTCGAATACATAAACGACAAAAGCAAAATATTTTCTAGTCTCTCACATATGTACATAAGTAAATATGTACTCGTATGTGACAAATCAGTGAAATCTAAAACGTTGTTACTTGTGCTCATATACGAACGGTTAGAGAGCATTTCGATTTGTGGATCTTGGACAAAACAACTGATGTCCAATTAAGAAAATTTCCAGATTGTTTACCATACATATGTAACGGTAAATTGTGTATTGTTTTTTTGATGTCCTCGTATTGTTCCAGAAATACTACAGTACTATAATATTTATATGAAAAATCATGACGGCAATATTTGAAAGATAATTTAATAATTTAAGAGAGACATTAGTCAATTATCAGCGATAAGGATTTCTAAATTTCTTGTACCACAATTAGAAAGTATTACATATGTATATGTATTGGCATTTTTGACAAAATGGTTCATTATAAATTTTGGTTAACAAAACAATACTGATGATATTTATGATTGAAAGGAGATATGAAAATACATATGTTTGTACAAACGTGCATACTACATTATCATATATGTATGTAATCTAATCTGCATACAAAATTTTTTCAACCTAATTTCTAATTTCTCAATTGCCCGCTTAATAAAAATAATAATAATTAATAATTAAAATATATTTAATTAGATTGAATGGTGTTTTTAAAAGACCATTTGTAAACGTGTTGTGCTTTTTCTAGACTTAAATAATTACAAAACATACATTTAAACTATAAAATTATAAAATAATCAAAATATCCAACTTTAACATAAATGGCATGTTTTATGAAAAATATAAATAAAAAATGAAGTAAATAGCTACTATAAAAACAAGAAGAGTAATTTTTATACGTGCACTAATAATTATTTATACATGTATTTAGTTTTATATACATACATACATATGTATAAAAAATAATAATGTAAAGATTCTAATGGAAAAACACCTACTAATTTAAATAAAACTAAAACAATAGAAGTCGTTTGTGTTTTTACTAAACCTTTTTTAAGTAATAGTTTTGAAAATATCTTTTAGCATTTTTTATGTTAATGTATTTGTTGTTTATTTTGTGTATATTTTAATAAAACTGTATGCCCTCCCAGTTTCACTTAACGTTCTTTTTAGGAAGTAAATTTAAGAATTAACAATAATAAATAATAATAAAAACAATATATAAATTTTTGCTGTGATGTATGTTAAATTGACAAAACTAAAATATAACAAATGACATTTATATTGAAAAAAAACCACAATTATTTTTTTTTCCAAAATATTTTGTATTTTTAATAGTACACACTTAAAATTCTTCCTTCCTTTTAAATAAATGCATGTTTAAGAAACAATTAAATAAAAAACAACTAATTAAAAATGTTGTTTATTTTTTATTTAAAAATATAAAGCAAATTTATTTCAATCCTATTTCAATCGTAAATAACTCATGGTGTTATTTAAGACGGTGCGAAAAACTGGTCTTCTACTGACTGAATTAATTGAGACTGTAAGGAATAATTTGAATAGCGATAGGGCTAGTGTATTGGTTTCTATTGACCTAGCAAAGGCTTTTGATCAGGTTAAACACTCTCTTCTGGTCACTAAATTGTACAATAGATTTGGATTTTCATCGTCGGCATGTATGTTGATATGGTCATACTTGTCTGGTCGGAGACAATTTGTGTCTCTTAATGGTCTAGTGTCTGGTCTACAATGTGTGAGGTCTGGTGTTCCACAGGGTTCGGTTTTAGGTCCCACCTTGTTTACATTATTTCTCAACGATCAATTATTATGGTCTGGTGATTGGAGAATACAAGCTGAATGGTCGGCTGCTATAAACTGTGATTTAAATAAGTTAAGTGATTGGATGGATGCTAACTTCCTGCATGTGAATCCTGGTAAGTCTAAGGCAATGGTTTTTGGATTTAATATACATGATATGACTGTCGACTTGAATTTTCGTATTTGTGTTTCTGTAGTTGATACTGCAAGTAGGATGAAATGTCTGGGTGTGGTAATAGATGAGAAACTGTCCTTTGGATCTCACATTGATAGCATATGCTCTAAGGTTTGCCTTGTACTGAGGAGACCATACCATTTGAACCTATTTCACCCTTTACATGTTAGGGGCACTGTTGCACATGCACTTTTAATGTCACATGTTAGTTATTCTATTGAGGTTTATTCGGGGTGTAACATTGGTGACAGGAATAGAATTAAGGGTGTGGTGCACAGGATTGTAAGATTCGTATATAGACTGACACCGAGAGCGCATATTTCACACCACTTGGGAAGTTTCTTGTGTTTTTAGTTTGAGGATTATCTTAAATTTCGTCTTTTGATTTATATAATTAGAATTATTAAATATCAAAATCCTATAAGTATTGTACAAATGATTTCTATTACAAGAACTTTAAGAAATCCTCAAATGGTTATTCCAAGAATCGATAATTCCACGTATGAACGATCCATGATAGTTCGTACTGTCAGATTATGGAATGTTTTGCCTAGAGAGTAACGCGTCCTCTCGTTTGCAATCTCGGCCTTTAAGAGGAGGATTGTAGGTTTTTTGAACATGGATACCATTTAATTCTAACATTCTGGGTTCATATTGTACTTCTTATTTTTATTATATTCTTTTTTAATTGGTGATGTAGGAGTCGCTAGGATATCTGAAGTTTTATTGTTATAATTGTTAAATACTCACACATATGTACATAACATAATAACATGTAATACGAATTAAATTGGCCTAGGGCTATATGTATGTATTATGAATGAATGAATAAATAAATTTATGTAATTTGTTATTACAAATTTTGAATCCAAGTTTATCAGGGCAATTGGGTACTTGCATAACATAATCAGGCCTGATATGCAAATCACTTTTTATCAAAGTGATTTGAAATCACGGAAATGGTGTTCTGCATACAAAAATTTTAATAATCTCGTGATTTGAAATCGTCCGCTAAATGACTGTCGATTTGAAATCACTTGCTTATTTTTTCTATGTATTTCGTTTAGAATTTAATAAAAATGCTATAATATATTTCATGTGATTTGTTTTCCATTTATTTTTCTAAAAAAAATTGGGTTTGCTACATATAAAAACTTAAATATGAGCAAATTTGTAAGAACACTGCTGTTTTTGTAAATAATTGCTTTGCTTTGTTTAGCAATGTCGTGGTTTACATTTACTTTTTAGCAGTCAGCTGGTTAATTTTTTCGAACATGTTTTTGAGGTTGCCAAAGTAACACATTCTTTAAAAGTCATGTAAATATATAGATATTTTACTATCATGTTCTTTATTTAAGACAAATTTTATATATTGTTGTACAAAAATCAATATGGTCAATAATTAAATAAATTTTGTGCAAATTTACAAATAAATAAATGCAAAATTTAAATAAATTTCGTTAATGAAAACACTGGTAACTTTGCAATTATACATACCTACTAAAGAGCTGCATCATAGGCTTATACTTGTACAGTCTCCCCAAAACAGTGCATATATCAATCGACGCGTATATTTAATAGCTATCGATGGTAGGTAGCGCAATGTGCGCACGAAGAATCGTTTGGGCGCAATAAGTGAAATACTGAAATGTACACTTGAGCGTTTTTCGCCATTTCTAAAAAGTTTGTTGGGCTATAGCTCTTCTCGTACAGTCTCCCAAAAACAGTACGTATATCAATCGACGCGTATATTTAATAGCTATCGATGGTAGGTAGCGCGATATGTGCATGAAGAATCGTTTGGGCGCAATAAGTGAAATACTAAAATGTACATTTTATCATTTTTAAAAGTTTGTTGGGCTATAGCTCTTCTTGTACAGTCTCCCCAAAACAGTGCATATATCAATCGACGCGTATATTTAATAGCTATCGATGGTAGGTAGCGCAATGTGCGCACGAAGAATCGTTTGGGTGCAATAAGTGATATACTGAAAATGTACAGTTACGTTTTTTTTTCCAAAAGTTTGGCGTGCTATAGCTTTTTTTGTACAGTCTCCACAAGAATGATATGCATACCAATCGACGCGTATTTGTAATAGCTTTCGAACGCAGGTAGTGCCATATGTGCACGAAGAACGGTTTTCAAATTATAAGCGGATAACTACATATAAAGGCGTTGAACAGGTCATTGAATAATTGGCATATATCAGCAATATAATTTATGAACATTATAAAATTTGATTCTAGGGCCTTATTCCTACATATATTCGTTTTTTATTTTTAAATTGATGTACTAATGCCTGAGAAATCAATGATCGAATATCAATAATGTTTTTCACTCTTTGTTTACAATTTCCATGTTCTAGTTAACAAACCAAAACATCCGGTTTGCTAAATTTTTTTATTTCCGGTTTGATTTATTCACGGCAATGTTTGTAACATGTTCTAAAAATTGTGATCATGATCATAAACACAATTGTTCGTTTATGTTCATGTTCAGCTCATGTTGCTCGCAAGTGTTTATAGTTCATACATGTATACTCATCGTTGCTTCAATACAATAAACACAGTCGAGTATGATACAAAAAACAAGCCGATCATGTTGAAACATACTTTTTCTTTTGTTCATGCCATTCAGCATTTTAATTAATTATTGATCCTATTCGAGTCTTTTTTATTCTTCTTCGCGATTAAATTAATCATTTATGGGCACGTTTCTGAATCGAAAACGACTGTTTTGTCGGGAGAAAATGGTACCCTAGATACGACTCTTCAAAACGAGTCTTTTATGACTTTTTTTAATTCACAATGCAAAAATATAAACAAATATAAAACATCAGCTGTTTTCTCGTATGTTCGAAAAATTAAAACCACGCCGAAAAATGTAAAATCGCGTGATTTACAGAACAGCTTCAAATCGTCGGCGTGGTTTCAAAACGGTTCGTGATTTCCAATCACGGTTTGCAGAAGAGGTTGAATGTCTCTTTTTACAAAAGTACTAATGTGTCGTCACAGCGAATCAATAATTTCCTTCCAGTGGCTCCCCAACTATTTTAATTCTCAATGCATTCCAAACTACGCACGACAGGAACAGCAAGCGATAGTTATGTGTTTATTTCTGTTCTTCTCATGTATTCTACTACCCGTTTCTTTTGATAAAAACAAGCTGCCTCGTCATTTTCTTTTTAAGTTTATTCGAAAGAGTCATGAGATAAGGTTCGGAGACGGCGTTCCGTACGCGATACACAAAATATTAGAAAAGATTAAAAAAAAAAAAAAAAAGTATTTAAGTGAAATTTGAATACAAAAAAATTATAATCTGTTATAATTATTCTTAATTAAATATAATTTGTTACAAGTGATAACAAATCAAATTTAATAATAAAACAAAAAAATTCAATAAGAAAAATCTATATATATATAGTACTAGTAGATATATATATTATATACATACATACGGCGCAAGCATATGTATGTTTGCATATGGTGGAAGCTAAAGTCAAATTAGAGTACAACGAGTGAAGCTATCAAAAGAAAGTAAATTCAAACAAAATATGTACAATAATTTTTTTTAATATATCATATACGTTGAATTCATTTTCAATAAAACAACGTTTGTTTTGTGAGATTTACTCGTTAAAACGCGGAAACGTCGGTGAGGTGGAAAAATAATAACTAGAAGAAATTATAAAAAATCTAATCCGTCTTCATCAAGTAAATTGTATAATTATTTCAATCTGCAATAAAAACTAAAGTACACTCGTACATCAATAAAAAAAATCCTATAATATTTTATAAAGACCAAATAGTGCGATTCTCGTTTCTTCAGTACCTTTGTTTAAAAAGTTGAGGTTGAAAGCGACACAAAGTGATAAAATTTTCCTGTGAAAAAGCTTCAAAGTAATTGAAATTAAGCTTTTCAAAAAGTGTTCAAGCTAATTCGTATTGCTGAAACAACACTTTGAATAATACAGAAATCATTTTGTAAAGTAGAAGAAAAAAAATTCCCTCAAGTTTCGTAAAAAAGTTTTTTGTGATATTCGAAAAATTTCCCACTACGTAACGAAGGTGATTTCTTCTTTCATATTAATTTTATTGTGTATTTTAATGCAACAACAAATCCAGCCATTTGATATTTTCAACAACACTCCTCTGGCAATTTTATTACAAATTTACAAGATACGTGTGCGAGAAGGAGACAGCTATCAAAACGATTTTAATAAAAGTTAAAAAATTTTAATAAATAAACACCAACAGCAGCAACAACAACGACGAAAGAAACTAAATGGTTTACAAAGTTAAAAGTAAGTACATAAATATACCATCTAATTATTTACATAAATATATATATGTATATTTAAATATGCACAATCAATACGCTCTCATTTTTTCCTTCTAGTTTAAATAAAAGTTGAATGATTTTTGAATGTTGAAAAAAAAATTAAATTGGGTATTTAGTATAGACAAACTAAAGGAAAATGCTTAAAAATTGCGTATTGATAATGCTGATAATAACAATAATAATAAAGGAAATACTTCCGTGCAGAGTATTTATAGCTACACACATTAACTCATTTACTTCAATAACTTCATAATCTAAAAAATACACTTTGAGTTAATAATGCAGATTAATTCTTCATATTTTGTGTAAAAAATGCGTGCAAAAACTGCAGAACTTTTTTAGTAGTTAACGCGCAGACTACTTCGACCATCGCCACCCTTCAGAACTCAACTCCTGACGGTACGTTTTTTACAAAACTTGATTTTTTGAGTAAATGACTGATATGTAAATATTTCAAAACTAAACCTAGAGTACATTATACAAAAATTAAATACGCATAGATGAGTAGCTGCCTTATGTATATATATGGGGTATTCACAAGGTAGTCATAAAGTCATATATTTTGAAATCATAACACGAAAAAATATGAGAGCTATGAACAACCCGTCTATTGTGTGCTATTCAAAAAATTCATTCATCTGATAAAAACACTTAATCATGTTAAACACAAACAAGTGAAGAAACTAAATAATTATATTTTTTAATATAGTAAATAAGAACTTACATGTAAATGTAATAATTCGATTTTTAAGTAAAATTAAAAAATTCTTTTTTGGCCCATACAATTGTTGACATAAATATAATTGAGAACAGCTGTTGCCAGTGATATGAGATGAATAATTTTTTTAAATACAAGCAAGTGAAGAAACTAAATAATTATACTTTTTAATATAGTAAATAAGAACTTATATGTAAATGTAATAATTCGATTTTTAAGTAAAATTAAAAATTCTTATGTTGCCAGTGATGAATAATTTTTTTTGTCGGCGGCTAGTGGATTAATGTTAAATACAAGCAAGTGAAGAAATTAAATAATTCTATTTTTTAATATAGTAAATAAGAACTTACATGTAAATGTAATAATTCAATTTTTAAGTAAAACTAAAAAATTCTTTTTTGGCACACAAAATATAATTGAGAACAGCTGTTGCCAGTGATATGAGATGAATAATTTTTTTGTCGGCGATTAGGGGATAAAGGTTAAGTGTCTCCTAGCCAGATAAATTACATAACTTCCTTTTTTTTTTTTTAGCAAAATTTGTACTTTTTCTTAGAAATTCAGGTAGAAAATTTCTGTACGGATCTAAAATTTATCTCAATGAAAAAATGAATACCCTATTGCGCTTTACAACTCAGTTGAGTTAGTGTAATTAATATAAAAAAAAGAGGTCAAAAAACTAGAAGAATTATTTCAACTAGAAAATACATCCACCAGTTGTAGCTTTCTATCTTTTTTTTTTTTGGATAAAATGCACAAATTGAGTCTGTTATTGGTTCTAGTAATCCCTCGCCATTTGTGAGGTTTTTGATGACGATTTGAACCTATTTACTTGCTACATTTATTTTGTTGCATCGAAATTGCTGTTTGACTCTTCAATTTTGGGAATGCTCAATAAACTCAGGAAGTTTTTGAAACTGTTAATTGTTGTAAATTTATTGTATATAAGTATATAATACTTGATTAATAAATTAGTTCAAGATACCTGTGTGAAGATAAATTTCGAAATTTAAACCCTAGACACAAATCAACTGCCTTAACAGAGCTCTGTTAACGTGTTAACAGACCTCTGTTAAACATGAAAAATTGAGATGTACCTATTCCAAACGGAACTGAGCCTACATTTTTGGACCAAATGGATACAAATTAAGGGAGCAACTAGTTTATCCAATCCCCTTCACAAAAATATAAACTTGTATCCCCAATATGTCAAGGAATCTTGTTACTTTTACAAATAAAAAAATGCTTATTTCTTTAGAAGATGCATCATATTCCAGGAAACTGGAGAAAGATCGGCAGTTGGAAATTAATGGAATTTATAGCTGTTGTGGGCCTTTATGATATCCAATGGCCAAAACCTCTAACATTTTGTGTTAACCCGTTAACAGAGCTTTGTTAAGGCAGTTGGTTTGTGTCTAGGGTTTAAATTTCAAGATAATAAAGAAATTTTTTTAAACCTCACCCCATTTTTACATTAATTATTTCGAAAACAACTAGTAGGGAAGAATTGCAATTTTTTCTTCATTTGTCAACCTTACTTTTACTTCACCACAAAAAAGTTGTAATAGGATGGATGTTCACGTAAACAAATTTTTATAGGTTCTTAGTATTGTGACAGTTTCTCGGTCGCTCGCATTTTTTTTGTAAATTTTTTCTATGAAAAAAAAAACCCGTAACTCATTTAATATCAAATATTTAATTATGTATTATAATACAATGTATGTTACATTTAGCAGTTTTACTTTCAAGATATACAAGAAGCTATTCGTTTTATTTAATTGAATAGTTTTTCAAACCGTAACGCAGTCTATTTGTTTCTTTGAATCAAAAAATACCTATGTACTATTAATTGAAGGTACCATAATAATGTAAAAATTACATAAATATCGGTTCCGCCGTTTAGCTGTCATAAAGGCACAATCAAACAAACACTAGTCCACTAGGTTTTCTCCAAGGCAAATTCATTACCAGGTAAACTCATTAGCAAATTTGCAATGAATTTGCCTTGGAGAAAACCTTGTATTAATAAACAGTGAAAACGCGTAATTTACACTAGTGATAAATTTTCCAAGAACTTATTGCTTATTTTTTCTCATTAATTGCATTCACTTTCATTATTATACATTTCCAAAATTTTTTTAATTATTTCAAACCTTGGTTGTCTCAAGCCGAATTTGTTAATTCGCTTTTCGTTTCTAGTTAATTGTTAATACATGTTTCTATATATGTACATATGTGATATATCATTAAAGATTCTTGTTTTTTTTATTATAATTCTACGTATTTTTTAACAACTTTTTTTTCGTTTTTTTGTCACTTTTTCTTTCCATGTTTAAATTTATCTCCACAAAGGACCTAATTTTAATGCGCAATAAAATACAACAAGTAAAAAACAAACAGCAAAGGAGGAGGCGAAAAATTGGATAAGAAAATAAAATTAACACAATTGAAGAGATAAGAAAAGAGAATTAACATACGACGATTAAGCATTAGCTAAGGATAAATCAACAACAAAGTTTAAACAAATCAACAGACTGATTAAATTAATAATAGTAAAAGATAATATAATAAATTATATATATATATATATATATACGTATATATGTATTGACAAATATATATACGTAGTATTGTAAATAAGGGCTAAGAGGTGAAAAGAAGAAGTCGTAGGACACCGAGAAGGAATCAGGGAAGTGTGCGAGACTTTTAAGTTATAGCGATACGTAAGAATAGATTTGGCTCGCTGGAAGAACAAAACACATTTATTTAAATAAGCGTTGATTTTTTTGTGTGTGATATTTAATATAAGCATTAATTAAAAAAAAACCCCAAAAGAAATACTTGAATACAAAAAAGAACAATATAAACCAGACAAAGATAAATAAAATATAAAATTACTGAAGAACCAAATCTGAAAAGAATTTTACTATGACATACTCGCACAATAGCGTTAGTAAAAATCTCAAAATGACAACAGCAGCAAGTGCAGCTGCGTCGGCATCTGTACGCTTGAAAAATGGAGCTGGAGGAGATGCTAAATTCAGCGAAGCCGATGGTGCTAATTCACCACCATCAACACCACCCCTTTGTGCACATTCCAACAGTATTGCTAGCAACAGTACAAATTATCATTATCATCATCACCAGCCAATGCTGAGTAGTTCTCCTCCGGGTAGTACCATGTCTTCTGCCATGTCAACTAGTTCAAATAGTAGCAGCAGCAGCTCCTCCAGTGTATCATCTGTATCATCTTTAGCATCAAATAGCAATGGAAGCAGCACCGGTGGATATTTCGCATCGAGTCGTAAACAACGACATAATCAGCATCAAAGGCGGTCACCGCAGCAGCAGCACAATGATAGTGGCAGCTATTTTACAAATAATCTGAGTAACGTACAGACGGTTAGTGGAGGAAAGCGATATGGAATTAATGGCGTAGCATTTCAGAAGAATCGTGATGGTGGCCAGCGATCGCCCCAAAATCACCACCAGCCTGCGCGCCAATCGCCAGCCTCAATTTTGGGTGGAGGTTTTTGTATATCACCCATTATTACTAGCAGTGGCGGAAATAATTCGGCACGCAAAATACGCTCAAAACATTCAAGCCCTTTGCTGTGCACTGGTGGTGGTAAGGTCTCACCAACTGAACCTGTCATTCCCACCGCTCTTACTCACTTTGCTGGTAGTAAATGTTTCGATGCTCCAGCACCTACTGCGTTACCCAAGCCACCAGAACATTGGACAGGTACTAAAAGTGTAGAAAAGATTGCCAGCAGTGCTGGTCCTGGTCTCCAAAGCGTTTTAAATGCCGTCGCTGCAAGGCCCTATTATATCCATCATCAGCATCATTACCATGGTCATGCATATGATTCTCACAGCCATGGTGGCCATGTTATCAAATCCTCAAAGCGTAATTTGCTCGATGACTTTGATACGCACAATTTGAAATTGTTGCTTAATGTGCAATCCTAACCGCATAATTAATTAACTGCAAAATAGAAAAAACGCCAATACAAAATTACAAAAAATACAACAGCACCCTAATGTTTTAAAATGTTTAACAGTAACAACAGCTAAATCCGTCAATAATTTCAACATTCATACACATACACACATCTATGTATACATACATATTTAAAAATTTGTAATCAATAATCCAAAAGAAAAAAAAATCACTATATGCTCAGAAGCAGTGTTGCCCAAAATTAACTGTTTGCTTTATAAATCCTTAATATAACCTCATAAATTGTCGTCACCCATTAAGGATGCTGGCAATTCCTTCTGTTTGACAAGTGCTTGTGATCTCAAGTCAACTAAAAACAAAAATATATATTAAATCCTACATTAAAATTGTAAAATAAAATATAAAATACATCAAGCCATCATGTAAGTTAAAAAGTAATAATTCAAGAACAAACAAAATGCCAAAAATGCAAAATCATAATCATCAACTGTTCAAAACAACTGAACTAATACAAATATCTATCTATTAATAATTTCGTATAATTTAATTTTAAAACAAGAAAGAAAAAGCAAAGAAAGTCTTTATAATCCAAAAACAACAACAAATTTTTAAATTTTAAATCGTGAGGGATTAAAAAAGTGAACAACTCTCAAATAAAAAACATACATTATAAAAACATTCACTATACATCCATCTCTCAACTAAATTTGACTTAAAAAGTGATATTTAACATAGTCTTGTTTGTTTTCAAAAAACAAATTATAGTTTCAACAAACATTCAATAATTTAAAATAAAAATTAACAAAGACAGAAATAATACAGTTAAAATTAAAAAAGCCCACCAATACATTTGCAAAACTAATTTAAAGAAGCTTAAGAAATCAACAATAAATATGCAATATAATGAAAAAGGAAAAAAGTTTTTCTAAAACTCTAAAAAAGACTTTAAAACAACAGAAAAGAAAATTGTAATAAAGAGGCTTTTCAACAAAACAAGTACAAGAAAAAAAACCGCCCTCCTGCTGCCTGTCTACAAACGATATTTATTAATAATCGCAACAACAGCAACACCAAAAGCAGAGAGCAAATGTAATAATTCAACCAAGTTCAAGAAAAAAACTGCCCTCCTGCTGCATGTCTACAAGCGATATTTATTATTAATCGCAACAACAGCAACACCAAAAGTAGAGGGCAAATGTAATAACTCAACCAACAGAAAGCCTTGAAATCTTAAAATCTACAACAACAGCGTAAAAAACAAAAACAAATAAAACAACAAAAAATTTGAAGCACTCCCATCAACTAAAAGAGCAGCAACAATATAACATTAGCAGGATCAGCAGCAGTATAATTCAACTTTAAAAATATAATATTTAGTAAAACATACAATTCTGTTTTTGTTTAAGATAAGTAAGTCTTATTATTTATACAAATGGGTACCCACCCACCTCTTTTTATCCCACTTATACATACTATATAGAAAATAAACAAAAAACAACAGAAATTCCCTGCAAAAGCCAATTGATAACGTTTGTTTGAATAAGAACAGAAATAAGAAAATGGAATGCAAAATCGCCCAAAATATTTCTTTTAGATTTGTAAATATGTATTGTATTTTTTATTAATTGCTTTTGTTACATTTTCCTTTATTTATTTTTGCAATAATTTTGCTGTCTACACGATCATTTCAGTAAAGAAAAATATATTTTACCTACTCTATTTACTTATATATTGACATATGCATATGTACATACACTTACATATGTATATACATATACGTATTTTCCTCACCCACCCCCTATATACATACATACTAAATACTTTCCTGGTCAACTTTGTTCCCAAAGGCTCTTGTAGACGAAAGAAAAATAGTAAAATATAAATAAAAAGCAAGTGATACATAAATACAAATGCAATAAATCGAGCGCCATGAAGTGCATGAAACAAATGTAAGTGGTCGGTTGTGAATAGCAATCAATCCTCAATTGGTATGCCAATTGCTGCAATGCTTTCCTTTCCAATGTTACTGAGGTTACGTACTGTTTTATATTCGTCGTCGCGCTATTAATGCTACTAAAGGCGATCACTGGTGGGGGCCACTTAATGAAAAATTATGACAATCTCAATAAATAAAATTGTATAAATAAATAAATGAAATGATTGCATGACTGCACAACAAATATAACTTAAGGTAAACAAAACAGAGGAAAACAAAGAATATAAAAAAATATGATTTATATTATTTACCTCGAAAAACATATACATATGTATATGAAATTTTATGGTTTGTTTATATATGACAGTCTGTCTTAATTTGGTTGCTATTCCCATACTGGATCTAAAATTGTATAAAAAATAAATAAATAAATAAGCTATTAGAAAAGACCGTTTTAGCGCAGGCTATAGTATTTGATAAAGTAAGTGTAACTACTATTTTCTTAGCTCTTAAATGGATATTTGTATGGCAGTGCCAACAGGACTCAAATCCAAAAGCACTGTCTTTGATTCGAAATTATATTTTGTGTAAATAAAAATATTACGGCATGCGATATCGATCGAAATCTCCATTTAAATTCTAATGAAATTTCGATAGATATCGAATCTCATATTTCGAGCATTGATTACAGTTTTCCTTCTAAATTCATTTCTATTCTGGAAATCATTTATAAGTTTCTTTTGTACCAATAGTTTGAAAATAAAAGATAGAAGCCTGACTACACTTATTTCGTTACTTAATTTATGTTTTCAATTCTGGCATTAACTTTAAACACTTCGCCTCATTGCCTGTGATATTTTGCTTAAACCACTCCTATCTGCCATAAAATGGAGGAAATAGAATTAATAGCATTTAAGATGCGCTGTAACCTTTTCCGAAAGAGCGTTCAAGGTAGATACATTCACTTTGTGTTGGCTACAAAGATTTAAATTTTAGCTATTTGAACAGGAAATGCTTCTCTCGTCTATTTGAGCCTTTAGATATTTTATCTCTTAAACTTTCTGTATTTTAACACATTATGCTACATTTAAAATTTTATATTTTTGTAAATGTAAATTAATAACAAGAAACATATTGAAAACTTGCGCTTTCTTAATTTGTAAAATAAAAAATCATATTCCCAAAAAAGCCTAAGTTAAGTGATTTTAATAATAAAATTAAGCTATTCAAATGTTTTTAAAACAAATGTGATGATTAAATTTTGTGAAAAAAATATATAACAAATTATTTTATTATTTTTATTTTATTTTTAATTTTTGCAAAAAGTACAATTATGTAATATTTAAAATTAAAATACTGCTCTTAAACCAGTTTAAACAAGAAAAATTAATAATAATTTTTTTAAGTAAAATTTTATATAAAATGCTTGGAATTTACTTAAATTATTAATGCAATATATGAAAGAGATATATAGTGATTGTAATGAATATGTGAAAAAATAGACTTACTATGAGGCGAGCTATAGATAAATTACAAAAAAAAGAGGACGATTCTTGTTGATTCCAGGAGTCGTCAAATTGAATGCTGTAGTCGCTTTTTATTTAAGTTTTTTTTTTAAGTGATATGTAAAGCGTTTAATTTCTTCCCCCCATTTCTTTAAAAATCTTGAGCTATTCTTTCTGTTTAAGGGATATTATATGAAAATGTGCTTTTTTTTTTTAACACCGCCAAGTCTATTTTATATATTAATACATGATGTGTAAAGAAATGATAGTATGTATATTAAACATGTATTACTTCTTATTTGATTCTCGTAGTGTATTTGTAACCAAATCTAAAGAAAACATTTACAAACTTAAACCCAGTACCTTGTTTTTTTGTTAGCATTTAATATTATAAATTATTTAATAAACAAAACAGAAACTGTAATAATGTAATCTAGTTATTTTATAATAAAAAAAAATTAATTAAAATAAAAGTTGAAAGACAACTAACTGCAATTGCAACTGAAAATTCAAATGAATAGTATTTAAATTATCAATAAAACAAAAGAGTTGAAGACAACAACGATTTTATTACAAATAAATTAAAGCAAAAATAAAAAACTGCTAATGTGCTATTAACAAAAATAAATAAAAGATTTTAAGGTTAATTTCATGTTTTTAAACCTATCACTGCAATAAAATTAAATAAATAAACGTCGCTTTACAAATTATGATTTAAAATCTTAAAACCACTTCAAATTTTAAATACATAAAGACAAAATAAGCCAAAAATATCAAAATGCACTTCATTTTGTACTAAATTGTCGATTATCATAAAAATTAAATTAATATTTTTAAGAATTGTGGTGTTATTTTGTAAAATCCAAAGCAACGCGTAATTTAAAATTTTATTTTTTTTCTATACAAAAGGAATGCATAGCAGAATGCAAGTAAAAATAAATTTTTTAATTTGTGATATGCGTTGTGTTTTAGAAAGTAATTAACGCAATTACCTTAAATCATACAATGTGTTATTATTTTATCGTAACTTTTAAAGTTTTTCTTTCCTTTTTTTTATTAACAATTTTCAAATAAATTAAATGAAATTATTAGAACGTGATATTTGTATGCAATTCAAAGTTTCAAGATGAACATTGTTCTTGATTTATAAAAAAATATACATACATATGTAAATAATTTTGCATTTTAAAAAAATTTATTTTTTTCACTTTCAAAGAGTTTTAGACCAGAATCTTTTAAAAGGGCCTCATATTTTAGTTAAACAAATTAAATCTTTTTTTTAATATTGAAATTAAATTAAATATTTTTTTACTCTTAAACACCAAAAAGTACAAAATTACACGAAACAGAAATGTTTTCTTTTATTTTTTTTTATTTTTTAATTAAGAGAATTGAATTACTAAAATCAACATAAAATCAGTTTAAAAGAACACTGGCTAAAATATTAGAAATAAATTCAAACTATCAATTTTCTTAGAAATGCAATAAATCATTTTTATTTTATTACTACAAACATACTACACAATCTTTAAGAACTTTTAATTTAATTTTATTTTTTATATAACAAATAAAAATAACGAAAAAAAAGAAACAAAAAATTGTGAACCAAGCTTTAACAAAGACTTAAATACACACATTTATAATAGTTTTATTTAATTAGGATTATTTTATCAAACTCCAAATTAACTCTTTAAAATTATACTGCTTAAAAAATTTAATTATAAAACATATTTTTCGACTGTCACACGCTATTATTTCAATCAAACTGTAAGTCATTTATAAAGTGTAATAAAAAGCCAAACTTTGTGATGAAATTACTTTTTGGTTTTACTGATTTTTGAAAGTCCAGCTGCCGAAATCCTAAGGATGTAAAACAAAATCGATTGAAATTGTTGTTACGAAGTGACAGGCGTGTATGTTTTTCAAAGAAGATGAGAACTTCTTAAAATATTTGTCATGAAAAAAAAACATAAAACCAACTCTAAGAGTTCTATTGTACAACTTATTTAAAATTCTTTTAAAAATAAAAATAAATATTTCAAAAGTTTTTCTTGAAAAACAAAAAAATTAAATAAGAGTATTGAAAATTAAACTGCAACTACTATAAAATATACTCGAATATTATTCTAAAATGAACAAAAATAAAAATCAGGAATGTTCTGTAAATTGTGCGACTTGAAATTACCTGGTTTCAAAAAAAAAATTACATATAAGTTGGTGTTTTCATAATTCCATTACTTAAAACATTCGAAGTTAAGTTCGAACAATGCATTTTTAATATTAGAAATATACATTATAGCGAAAAAGTCAGCTATCGCTAGAATTAGAAATCGCTTGATTTGAAATCACTCGATTTACAGAAGAGAACTGAAATATTGTACTTCCAATCCAAATAAAATCTAAAACAATAAACTTAAATAATTCAAAAGACCAAAATTAAAAAGAACATTTTATGTGAAAACAACAAAACCAGTTAGACAGCATTTTTTAAAGCATAAATTTAAATTATGTCTGAAATGTGTTTTTTTCTAATCTTGCCCTTAAATAAATAAATAATACATACTTTAAGCAGCATTTTATGTTTCCCCTTATTTGCATTTAATTTTTTGTTTTCTTTTTACATTCATAGAGATTTTCTTTTTAATTTTTGGAACATTGGCTTATTTCTCTTTTTTACTATTGAAAATTTTTACATGTGTGATAGATAAATGAGTTTTAAAATAAACCAGTTAATTAATAAATTGTTCTTTATAGAGAAATTATAAAACTTTTCCTTTTAATTGTTAAAGCAAAAATCCTAATTAAAATTAAGTACACGATTCAATAGAATTTTATAAAAGGAAGCAAAGGAACGTTATATCAAAATAAAATAAAATAAAAGAAAAATATCAATATGATTCTACGAAGAATGAAATTTTTTATTTTTTGTAATAAAAACTTTTGGAAAAACGATTATTTACAAAACGGAATAAAAAAAAAATCAAAAATAAAAAACTTTTTCATTGTGAATCCAAATTTTGAGTTTCCAAAGAAATAAACAAAAAAATTGTAAAACAAAACTTTGTTCTTAGAGGAAATCAATCAAAGACATTTTTCAATAGTTAAAATCTGCAATAGACTAAATTAAACAAAAAAAAACATATAAAATAATTGTGTTTAAAAAACAGCAAACATATTGATATCTTTAATTCGAATACACCAATAGACACCGAAATTAAATACCCTGGACAAAAAAAAAATAAATTCAAATAAATTCTTGTAGTGCAGATCTTTTGTAAAGGTTTGCACTCGATTTAAACAAAAACAAACAAACCCCTTGTCTTTTTATTACATTTTTAGAATAACGCAAGATTGATTTTATGTTAACTTTATTTAATTTCACATGCTGGTTTCTATAACACGGCTTTGCTAATAACATTTTTAATTTTTTAAACAACATTTTGAAGATACATTTAATGCGAACTTAATGCATAATAATATGTTATTTTAAATGATATTTAGTGAGAAGAGGTGATTTAAAAGAAAATCAAAATATATTGATAAAAAAACAACGATGGGTATGTGTGAAATATTCTTTAGATGTCGAAAGAACTAATAAGCACATCTTTTTTCTAAAATGGGCTAAAACGAAAATAAACAAAAGCTACTTTCAAAAAGATGAAAAACGAACGACAATGCTAACAATAAAGTATAGATACATACATAATAATATTTTCTTAACAATACAAAGCACAATTAGGCAGGATTTTATATTTAAAATGTGTGAAATGGTAATTATGTAGAGAGAAAATTTATTTAAATTTTTTTTTATTAAATTACTTATTAATCGAGCCCATAGGTCCATATATAATTAAAAATATGGGTTAGAGTAGTAACCAGTAAAGGAAGCTTTATCAAAATTTTTTAATTTTTTATAACAAGCCTTTCCCCCTGGGCTTTTAAAGTCATCTCTTATGAATTCTGCCTAATAAAAAACTTCTGAACTAAAAATCAAGGGAAATATAATGAACAGTTACAGTATATACATACATATCGTTACCTTAATATAAAAAGGCCCTAACTAATAATTTACTTTACAGGAATAGGAAACATTTAAACATACAAATTTATTATTATTTTTTAAGTCACTTTCTTATTAAATTCTCTAAGCAATTCTCTATTGGAACACACCAACTTTTTTTTTCATTAATTTTGTTTTCTATATGAAAATATTGACAAAACCCCATACAAAAAGCAAAATTAGTGAGCATAGACTATCAATTTGTAAGTTGCGTGTTCAATTCTCGCCTGATAAGATTCTGGGTGTGTTTTAAAAGTAGAAAAATTAAAAAAATAATGAAAATAACATGATATGCACAAGAAGAGCTTACTATAAAAAAAAGAAAAGCAAAAAACAAAATATAACAGTTCTTTTTCGTTTCACTAGCAATAGTCGTTCTTGAATGTTTTATCCGAGAAACGTTTGCAAATTGCTTGATGGCGATATTACTTTCATCTGCTGTGGTCAAGGGAGAAGGTTACGATATGGATATGTTATGTGTATGTGAAACACAACCAATATAGAAGGATTTAAAAATTCTTTTGGAAATAAAATTAAAATAATTTCCGATTACATGGTTAAAATTTTAATTTCAGGCAAAATCAAAAAGACCACCTACTTATGTACATATTTACCGAAGTAATTGTTTAAATATGTGTACATATACCAATGTACGAGGTGTGTTTAGAAAATAACGGAAATGTTAAAATTTCACAGACTGTCCAACAATTATAATTTTGTTATTATGGTCTTTGGATTCCTTAAGACCTTGGGTGGTTAATGAAATGGGCAATTGATCTTTGATCGCGGTGCTTTCTGGCTCGTATAATAATAATAATAATACATAGTCCTGAAGTATGGTAAAATTTTTACCTATATTCATTGTTTAATTTGTCTGTGATGCTTAGATTGTTCGCCGTGTTTTGTTGCCAAAAAGAAATGAAGCCAGATTATTTCCACTGGGACGATTGAGGAGGCTACTTGTTCGCCTGTCATAACACGTTTTACTAATTTCGTATTGTTGAATTCATTTATTCACCCTTATTGTGTTTGGCGTAGACGTATTTCGACTACTGGCGTATTTATAGTCTCATGTGTTGTATATATTAGCGTTTTCGTCAACTGCGATTGCAATTTGTAAAATACGCCGCGTTTTCGAGACGAATACGCCAAACACAATAAGGGCGATTGTCTCCTGAGCAACTTCTATTCACCGCTGTTTTTGTTAAAATTTCACGAATTTCATAACCACATTATTCGGAGAAATTGGCATGACCCAATCGATATGCCAACATCACTTCACGGCCATATTGCAATTTCTTAAGCAATCGTAAACTATTGTTTTACTTTGTTACACAAAATTTTTAACAAATTCTTTGATTAATTCCTTTTAACAGGCGAAAATCGCGAAGCTGACAAAAACTAATCTTAGCGGAAGCGACAGACAAAGTAAACAATGGATACAACCCGCGAAATTTAAAATCTTGTTCTTTTCTGAAGACACTTCGTATTACTTATTTTTTTTAAATAAATTTTTTTAGAAAGTTCTTTTATAAAAAGAGTAATTAATAATTTACCTCTTGTAAATTTATGTATATGTATACATACATATGTACATATCTTGAATGGTATTATTCATTATTTTTTTCATCGCCTTGCGTATTTGTGCCGCACAAATAGACATACATATGGTACATACGTATATCGTTAGGTGAAATGCAAAATTGCGTACTATTTTTTTTTACATTTTATAGGAGGAATATAAAACTTTCTAATATAAGACATATGTACAGATATTTGTAGTTATATTCTTTTGATTTTCGCTTATAAACTAGCTAATTTTTATTATGCAAATCGAAAAATTTTGTACGGACATTCATTTTTCTGATATGGATAATAGGGATTAGAGGGTAGCCGACAAGACGGGTGACACAAGTAGCACCGTAGGCGCCGTTTTGCTTTGATCGATCAAAAACTCTATTTTTATATTTTTTTTAATTCTGTGGTTTTGCATTTCTACTAACGATATGTAGTACATACTTATACTAGGTACATGCATTAATTTCCTAAGAACTCTATGCAGCACTAGCGAAAAATGCTTTTATTATTTGAATCGAAACTATTTTCTTTTTCTTTTCCATTATCAGTATTGCGTCCTCAGTCGTTGACCTTTTCCCGTTTTTTTTTTATTTTTCCGTTATGTATGCAGGTATTGTACAATATTATTTTGCCTGATGTTGCTTAGCAAAACGAATTTTAATTTTAGTCTTGGCATTTTTCCAAATTTAGTATGTATTTAAATTAAAACGCAATTTAAATTGAAATACGTACCTATTTTCCAAATTTAGCCAGAGTTAGAAATATTTTCAAAGGAATCATACGAATAAATGAGATAAGTAATGAAAGTGAATATAAAAGTATATAAATAGAAATACATAATAACAATATTAGTTTTATCTTGATTTGCAATTCAGATAAACTAAAGTTGTGAACCACAATTATGCTTTTAAAAAAGTATTTTGTGCTCTACAGAAATATAAAATATAAAATAAATAAAATTTGTTTGTTTGCAGCAGTGAAAAAGAAAGAAATTATTTTCCTATAATTAGTCAACCATTCGCTGGTAATTATTGTTGTTTTATGAACAGTAGAAATTAAACAACCAACGGCTTTTCGAAATAATTACAAAAACAACAAGAAGGGCATTTACAAAACCAAAATAACAACTCCAACCAAATGCAAATCGTAGAAACCCCAAATAAAAACTCTTTTGTTGTAAAGTTCACTCATTTAAAGAGCAAAAACAGTGATTAATTATTCCTCCTCTTATGTTTACAAAAACAATAAAGAAAATAAAAATGCATTCACATTTGTTTTGTTTACGGTTTTGCTGGAAAGTAACGCATAAATACACACATACATATATGTATACCTGTTTGCGTATTTTCACGTGTGCACATGTGCTGCACACGCACTCGCAAATCAGTATAGCCAACACCGTCTCCTTAGCCCACAAGACCGTAGACGGTGTTCATAAAAAATTAAATTCAAACGAGATTCATTGCTCATAACTCAAACCAAGCAAAAAATTCAATATAAATATTATTTAATACGTAGCAGAAAAATTCCTGAATCTTATTGAAAACGATTATCTGCCTGGCCGACGATATCGTTCGTTCCTCTTAATTAAATTGAAAACAAAAACAACATATGTAGTGTAGGACAATCGCAAAGAATGTGTTCAGAGATTTTAGAGTAATTTTCAGAAAATCAACAAACATCGGGAAGACCATTTTGTTCAGGTGGTTCCTCAGCAGGTTCGAAAATTCAAAACTCTCGGTATTTCTGATGTTGGACGTCAAACGAACCTCGGTCTAGTAAGTAGATGCCAATCTCACCAAACGACACCTCATGTCAACATGCTTAGTAGCTGTGTTGATGTTTTTTCAAATACAGTGCCTAACATAAATGATCTAAAACATATTCTGCTTTTACGAAACCGCCATAAAAGCATAAATGTAGAAGATGAGCTTGCGAATAAAATTTTCAATTTTATTTTTCAAATATCGGCGCAGCTAACACTTAGTTTGCTATTGGTTTAATTGCTAAAATCCGAAAATTCTACATACGTTTTTTGGTTTAAAAATTTTATCAAGTAAACAAATAGAAAATTCAGTGTGAACTGCATTATTATACATTTTTTGCAACTAAAAGATTTCTTTGTGATAAAATTTTAATAAAAGCGTGTGCGCTCACTTTTGCGCACAATACAGTTGCAAAGCATTTTTGCTCACCTATGGTCTAGTTGCTGTTTGATGAACATGGATGGTATTACGGATGCCAAGAGATATTTAAATTTCAATTGCTGTGTAGTGCTTTTCTGGCAATTGAAATTTTTTGTTGCTCCTAGCAAGGCAACTGGTTTTCGTTTATACATACATACATATGTATGTACATTAAGCTGGTTTAGGATATTTTATATAGTTAATTTTTATATATTTTTTGTACAAAAAGTTATGCAGCAAATAATCTCAAAAATTTACAAAATGAAGTGCAAATTAAATTTTCATTTTTCCTAATTTCAACAAAAAATGAAAAAGCTGATATGTTGGGCAAAAAAAAACACAAACAAATAGTACGCAAGTATAAATTTCTGTATTTTATATAATTTTGACGTACTAAAATAGATTTAAAAAAAATCAACTACATACATACATAAGAAAAAATACTTTGAAACATTTTCTACCAAATACACCTTTTTATAATAAATACCTACTATAACTCACTGAAATAACTAAAACTACATATTAAAACAAAATTGTTATTAAGCAAATTTTTTTCATTATGAAAATCATTAAGCAAAAATTAAATACAACTAATTTTAACTGTTTAATAAAACACTGTTCAATATGTGAGAAAATAGATATTTTGTCAGTGCACTGCCACTCCTCAGTGCGGTGCACCACAGCTAAAAGATGAACCATATGAAAAAGAACAATCTTTATATACTTATGTACGTACGTATTTACATACACACATATGTCTGAAATTCACCACCAACAAACAATCTTTTCTAAAACAAATCATTATTTAACCAGTGCTTAAGCAGTTGATATTAATTAAACCAAAAATTTATGTCTAATTGTTGCTAAGATTAATGAAAACGAAAAAAAAACTTTTCTTACAACTGTTTCCTAATGAATGGTTTTAATTTATATTTAGAAATAATTTAAATCACAAAAAATTTAAATGATAACTATCAGAAGTTTAAATTAACTCAGTTAAAACTTTGGTAAATTAACAGCATAACAAAGCCAATTTTTAGGGAACCAAAAAAAACAATGGGAAACCAACTGAACATATGTATGAGACCCAACTAATAAATAAATAAATAAACAAACAAGAAAACTAATATTTATAAAAAATCCCAATAAAATTATAAAATAAGAAGAAAAAAAAACAATATAAATGAAGGTTCCCAAATCGGATTTAAAAGAACGAGAAAAAAATGACAAAGAAAAATAAAAAAAAAAAATATTTAATCAACATTCCGAACAAAGATATTATTTAAATGATAATAACGAAGAGATTCAGAAAAGTCTCTAATTAAATATGAATACAATTTCCTCAACTTCCAGATTTATTTTGAATAAGAATAATAAAAACATGAAAGTAAGAAAATTATTAGTATTAACAATCGGGCATTTCACAGACTGCAAAAGCATCACAAAATTTTGTTGGATAGTTTAATAAAACAGACGACTATTGTTTTAGTGGCATCAAAAGTGGCATAATATAACTTTTTTGATTTTAATCCAAATGCAAATTTTTAACATTTTTATTAACGCCAAAATTAATTGAATTTTCATTTGTTTGAAATGAATAAAAACACGTTATCCTACTGCTAGAGTAGTGTTCGATACAAATTTCGTGTCAATATTGGAACACCTTTTAGATATAAGTTACTCGAGCACTGTATAAAATTTAAAATGTGAAATCAAACACAGACTGGGAACATTAGTGGCAGGTTCAAACCCTGCTAAAGCTATAAACTACTTTAATTTTTATAGAATAACTCATTGAAAATTTTATGAAATGTTTCATGTTAACCAAATACAGTGGACTTTGGTTATAACGAACAAATCTATATCAAAAATCTATCCCCTAGAGTTTTGCATTAATAATATTCCATAAAAATTAGTACGTTTATAGTGAATATTCGTTCATAACGAACTGTTTCTTCACCCCCATAAACAAAAAAGGCTTGGAAATTTATACGGTTATAACGAACAAAACACAGATGTCCGACAATAAATGTATCTGCCAACAAAAATTATCAGTTCACACAGGTGCTAGATTATTGCATGGCAAAAGTACACAGATTGGATGTTAAATTTTGTCTCTTAATATTTATGGGCAGCGTTGCCAAAAGAAATATTTATCTGACAATGGTGTTATTGAACGATGCACTAAATTAACCTGGGGGTTATGCCTTTCAAATTTTAAAATTCTCTCACTTTTTTACTAATGCACTCATATTTTTAAAATTTTATGAGAATTTGTTTTCTAATTTTCTGTGCAAGAAAACAGGTGATACCTACCTATTCTTAAGAACAACGAGAAGCCATCTTGATAAATGAATTTGCTTCTAAATTGCTCATAACTTGCTTGCAGGCTTCGTCACAGCTATCAATACACATGCATTTTGAGAAGCTGTATGTGTTAAAATTGAACGTGTGGCTGCAGCGTAAACACAAATGACCGTACAGTATTTAGCAATTACCTGTTAATGGAAACGTTGGGTGTTCTCACAATGCCTGACAATATTATTATTGTACAATATACTGATAATACTTTTTGCGATAATATTGCCAGATAAAAATTGTAAGTTCACACGGTTGCTAAACATTTTATGACCTTTTTCTGGCATTATTGTAATATCTGACAATCGTGTGTACAGAGCTTTAATTTATGCCGGCAAGTTGCTGAATGTAAAGGCAAAGAAAAATTCCATTCCACTGGGTCCAATTTCTAATGGTCCGATTGTGATGCCTGTTGTGAGAAAGATTTCTGTTAGGAATCGAACTAGAACCGCCAAACTGATAAACTAGCACACTACCCACTAGACTTCCGAGCCACCGTTGTCTTAGTTAAATAAATAAATAATAAATTTAAACTCGCAGCAACTAAAAATGTCAAAGACTCAAAAATGTTAAAGAATATATTTAAATATAGCTTAAAAAAAAATTGGGAAAAAAGTCTACATTGCCAACAATTTTAAAAAATAAAGAAAATATTGTGAAAACGACAACGGCAGAATTCGTTATAACCGAAATCCACGAATTATCAGTATAAAATTTCTGTGAAGAGTATTTCGATTTTCGTTAAAATATCATCGCAAAAAGATAATTTTATTTAATTTTCACATCAGGTACATTTATAGAAACAAAGCAATACACGTTTTCTTCTTGAATATCGTTACCTTAATATAGAAAAGCCTTAACTCAGTTTTATTTTTAAATTGGCGTTTTTGCGTATTTTGAGAGGAAACCCTTAAAACAAGGTTAAATTAAATGAGAATCGCCTAAAAAACTTAATTAAAAATAAAAATCCTAAAAAGTCGCCACTGCAAAACTTAAATTTTTATGAAAGTTTTTAAATTTTCTGTTAAATAAATTATTATTTAGGGCCTTTCTATATTAAGGTAACGATATGTATATTCATGAAAATAAAGTATATTTCAAAATATGTTATCAAAAACTGCGAAATGTCTGTATTTATATAAAATTAAATTTTATTTTCATCTTTCAATTGTGTGAAGAAAAAAAAAACAAAATTGAATTAACGATAAACCCCCTTAACAAATTTATTAGAAATAAACTACTTAAAGAAATTACGCTAAAGTAATTATCAAAAGCTCTTAATACAAAAAAAGTCTAAATTGCATCCGAAACATTTGGAAAATTAAAACTATAATCATATAATTCTCTGTGATTTTTGTATTTACATAAATTTATTATAAAAAATCAAACAAACAAACAAAATACAAATTAAACAGCTGGGCAATTGAAAATTTAATAAAAACAAAATAACATTTTTTTTTGATCACTTGAAATGATTTTATCAATAAATTTCATTAAACTTAAATTACGAAATAGTTGTAACAAGTGATCAAAAATAATTTTCAATTAATTATTGACGCAAAAAAACCATATGCAAACTCACAAGATGAAATGCCATAATCATTACTTGATTGTACAAACTATATTAAATATATATAAATAATTAAATTAAATTAAATTAAATAACAAAAAAAAAAAAAGAATATAGAATATAACAACTACTCTAGAAAAATAATTTCTCACAAAAATAAAACAAAATTTTAAATGTACGCATAATAATTTCAACAAAAATATATAAATTTAATGTATTGTATTAAATGTAATTTCTATATAAACTAATTGAAATGATAAAATTAAATGTAGAGTTGTAATTTTAAATTTTGTAAAATCTTAAAGTCTAAAGGATCAATAGTTTTAAAATGACACCAACAAAAAAAAAAAAATAATATAAAAATTAAGACAAAAGTAATGCAAAATTGTTTGTGTATAAAATAAGAAATAAAAACAAATTTTTTTAAATCTTTTAAGCAGAGAAAGGTAAATACATAATTCCAAATCAAATCAAGACTTGGAATATGCTGATCTTCAGTCAGATAACATCAAATTTATTTACAACAGAATACAACGATACACCACCGTTAGTGCATGCATTTGGTTGGTATATTTTCTGATAGAATTCGCATTAAAATTAAAAGAAAATTATAAAATAATTGTTCTACAACATTTCTGACGATATAAACAAGGCGAATTCATACCAGATGATCTCGTCTCTACCACAACAGCATTGTTTGTTTACACAAACAAAAAACAATTTTATTCGAGTTGTCAAAACAGTTTATGCATTAAAATGCTTTGAGTTGAACACAACTTTGACAACTGAACACAAATCAGTTGATGGCAATTTTAGCTAATGCGGCCATAATGGTATGAATTCGCCTTGGATATAAATATGTATGTTTGTACAGTAAACTCTCGATAATATGAACCTTTAGCTCTTCTGTTATTGCACTTGGTGTAGAATTGCGTGTACACCTGAATAAATAGATGTATGTACGTTTGCTAGGAATATATATATAAATTCAGCCTATCACTTTTTTTGGTATATACTCGTATATAATATGATATTATATAACCATAAATAGCAAAAACAGCTTTATTATTCCGTGCACACTAAGTTGGGAATTTGGGAGCAGTATTCCTAAAGGGCGCTTCAGGCTATAATATATTTGTAATATACTACTACTTTCATAAGACTTTCTGCCAAACAAATCTAATGATATTTAGTGCGACTGTCAAAAAATCCAAAGTAATATTACATTTTTCGTTCACACTATCACACTTCAAATAAAATAAAAAGTATAAGTACAAAGAACAAAAGCGGTTCAGCAGAAAATACTTTTTGTTTTGTAATTTTTTTATATGATTTGTTGCAATATTACAACCCTGATAAAATATAAAATCTTATCGTTTAGAAAAATTTATAAAAACGATGAAGTCTAAGGGATCTCAAACTTATTCGCGCATTATTTGTCTTTTTCGTGACACTTGCACGTAATACATGAATTTTTGACATGTCGTAATAGAAAGTATTTTAATGTGAAAAGCCCTTTAAAAGTTGGTTGTAAACTTAGTCTATGGTACAAAGTAAAGCATTAAAACTTAGACCACAGCAGGTTACACAGCTGGAAATATTAGTGGGTGAATTCTTTGCTTGCAGACGCCTACTTAATTATTTACGAACACGCCAGCTACAGCTTAACTAGCTGAAAACGATAGCTAATTGTTGTATAATTACGTAATTCAGTATTGCCACATTAAAATATTTTACATTTATAAAATAAAATACACGCATATATTTATATTCATATCACATAAAAATGCAAAAACAAATCAGTTCATTTGATTAAAACCTTTCTCGTATTGTTAATGTATTTATAATCGTCAAAATAATGCAATTATTCGCATATAAACCGGCGTATTTTAATTTTGACTGATTGTAGTCGGCAGCCTGCTGTGGCCTATCGGTTTAATTCTTAAAGGCAAAGAAATATAAAATGTCATATAAAGTAAAATAAAGTAAAGTAGTATAATTTTCCAAAAAATTTATATGAAAATTGCAATCTGGTCCAGAAGTGTTCTGCTTGTGTAGGAAATTCTTATGCAAAGCACAGATTTTTAATCCAAATCGACTGCCTGCTTGGATTTGCGGCACGCACCTATTCACATTTGCTTTTCATATACGAATATACTGCTCGAATTGTGGAAATAACTTATAAAATTTTACCTGAGATCCACAAACCGTGGTCTTGCTTCAAATCTGCATTGAAAAGCAATATTTGTTTTCTGTAAATAACTGAATTATGTGGTTGTGAAACATCTTTAACATAAAATAATTAAAAAATATATATATGTATATAAATGTTAAAATTGAAAATCCTTCCAATTTTAAGAAAAATAAAAATCTTAAAAAATAACTTAAAACAAAATATACACATTTATAATTTTATAATCATCAATCATGTAGGATTTACTTAACGGTTTGCCTTATAGTATAGAAACGTTTTATTAACAACAATAATTAATTAAAACCAATAAAGAAATGAATCTTAAGTGATTTAAATAAAAGCCAATTTTAAAAAGTATGAATCTTACTTTCTAAGGAAAAGTGAGAATCATGTTTTTACTTTAAGAAATTTCTCAAAAAAAAAAAACAAAAAAGAAAACAGAAAACAGTAAAATAGAAAGTCTATAATATAAAGTTGACAAAAGCTTAAAATGACATACATACATATACACATACATACATATGTATACCCTAATGTACATACATACATATATGACACATACTACATAGAACCATATGCTTCCGGCTTTTGAAAATAACGGCTAAAAGCATTGCTGTGCAAGCTAATATAACAATTTTCGAAATACTGTACCAAAAATAAATTCCAAAAAAAAGTTCTTTGAACATCATCAAACAATTTTGCATTATTCACAACTTTTTAAATATTTAATTTTAATACTAACAATCTCAATAATAAGAAATCCGAATTAGAAATAGAAACTGAATGAACAAACACAAAAACTCATGGTGTTAAATTTAACTCAACAATGAATTAAAACGAATTGCGTGCATTTGGTGTGCCATTAAAACTTAAAATTAACACAAAGAAATAACAATTATTAAATTCAAGAAAAATTATAATCAATATCTTATAAATACAAAAAAAAAAAAAAAAAACAAAACAAAACCTAAAGGACAAACAAACAAGCAAAATTTCATAACAAATGAAAACATATTCAAGTTAAAATGCTAAAAAGATTTTATATATCTATATTTTTTTTCTTATTTTTTCAAATACAATAATATTAAAAACAACCAAAAAATATTATATACATACGTACATATGTATGTACATATATGCATGTATACATATGTACATATGTATATATACATATACATATATATGGTGCATATACTCGTACTTAAATAAATTTTAATGGACAAATATCATAACATGAACCTTCTATTAATGTGATTGTGATGAAAACAAATTATGAAAAGTCTTAAACATACTAAAAAAATTGATGCAGAAATATAAAAAAGAAAAGTCATTAATACAAAAGATTTTATACCATTTAGTATTAAGCATTTAACTAAAAATTCCAAGTGAAATCAACAAACAAATATATTATGCATACAAACATATGTACATGCATACATTCATAAAAAAAATATTTTAATATCGATTAAGCTCAAAAGTCCAAGAACCTGAGTGCTAAACAACAGCAACAACAACTATAAAAAACAATTTCCAACATTTCGCTCTCTAACTAACACACACACACACACATACCCACAAACCTTATAAATGCATTTATAAAAAAGAAACTAAAAAACCAACCAAACAGCAATATCATTAATAATATTTATATTTATGATAATAATACTATTTCAATAACTAAAAGTTATGACATTTTAACACGCTTTTAAAAAAAGAAAAACAAAAATTATTCCAAATGGAAAAAAATATACTAAAATCCCTACATACACACATCCATACATACATATATTATGAAAAAATTTACGGTGAATTACAATGAGGACTGCCGAAAAGTCAAATTTTTACACAGTTTTTACAAAACCTATTTAATTATATGAGTGGGATGGATGATGGGTTTGCCAACGTCTCCCCGACGACAAGAAAATATCACTTTTTATATACATATGCATATGAATATATACAATAATATAACGTATATAGAATATAGTTTTTTTTTTATATTGGACCAGCACCAAGGGATGAGCCCTACACATGCCTTCGCCACTGAAACCTACCGACTACGACTGACACAAATACGCATCAGAAAAAATGCGAAATGTTTTTACGACTTATGGTGTTTTCTTTTCAATCAAAAAATGCGTAATTATTTAAAAAAGTGCTGTTTGGCGATTGTTTTATAAAACTTCTTTACCTTCAGCACATTTTATTCAAGAAAATCCCCCCTAGGAATGGTGAAATGAAACAAAACACACCATATAAATCTAGAGTGTTGAGAATGCCATATAAAAAATGTGTTTTTGTGTATTCTTAGCGATACCGGGCATAAGTTGAGTTATGAAAGAGGTAATATTTGCCATTATTTTCATATTTTTTTTTATGGAAAGAAAGTAAGAAATTGTATTGTTAATGCTGGATTGTAGTGGATTCGGTGTTAGAAAATTGTTCTCAAGAAAAGAGTTCGTTTAAACTGGGATTCGATAAATCAACAATCTAGCACTTTGTTTTTTTGTTTACATGTTTATGAAAAAAGAAAATAAGGAAATTTGTGAACATTTTTAAAGAAAAATATGAATATTGTCACAACTGTATCTTTTCCAAAATTTTAATAAATCAATTGTTGTTGAATTAACTTCGTTATCTGATTTTTTTCATTTCTATTTATTATTTGATTTATTCAAACAATTTTTTTCAGATGTTACGAGTATGGTGTCCCACTTTTTCGTAAATTGTGTTGCATTCTCGTCAAATAATAAGTAGCATTATTACAGTGCTGGCAAGACATTTTATATACATTTACTTCAACAACGTCATAATTAAAAAAAAAGTAGTTTTGTAAAAAACGTACTTGAAGTTTTCAATTTACATGCCTCTTAAGGGGAAATGGAAAAAATATTCTTCTGTCACGAAGTGACTTCTGAAGCTTTTTGCATAAATTTTTTACACAACATAAAGGCCGATATGAAGAATTATTCTGCATTATTAAATCAATAAATCTATTTTTTGGATTAAGACGTTATTGAAGTAAATGAGCGATATGTAAATTTTAACAAGCGGTTTTTTTTTTTGTGGAAGAAAAGAAATCACCATTAGCCCGAAACTCGTGTCGAAACCAGGATTTTTTTGGTTTTCTAATCAGCGTGCAGACTACTATATAGAATACATATATTATAATAATACATATATATTATAATATACATTACAATAGTTTACACATACAATTATCCTTTGGAAATTTAGATAAATTATACTGACTCACGGTCGGTCTGTTCCCGTAATTGCGAACGAAAATTTCTTCCCAGTGTTTTTACATTGAAAACGATAACAAAAATATGGGAATTAGTTGACCGGCATGCAATATCATCATTGAAACTTCCCGCTAAGTTTATCCCATTCAGTAAAGCAAATTTTTAGTATTCGACACAATTCTAAGTTCAGAAAAATTACTGCCTATCGAAAATCAATTTGATACGAAACTAAGTAGCAATCAATAGTAAACACTTTTCGAAAATCTCTCTAACAATTTTTGCGATATTGGTCAAATGTGCGGTAGCTGGTGAATTTTTCAAGTCTTATACATAAGAATGCTGAAAGTAAAAACTCTCGTATTGTATTTTTGATATAGTGCATTTATTTACATTACGCCGAAATCTATCTAGATTTTATTTCAATGACAGAAACATAAAATATTATGTATTAAATTGGCTTCCATTATCCTGTACAAAATTCTAGGACTACCTACTTCATTGCCGAGCATATTACTACAGTCGAAACTAAATACATAATACGAATTTTCCTCCAAAAAAAAATCATTTTTCATATGGATAAATTAGAATGTACAATGTAAGCATTACTTATAGTATAGAAGTTTAACGGATCCCAAGTACTACGTTATAGCGATGTTCGCCTGTATTTCGATTCATGCGATTATTTCAATCAAATATTTCACTTTAATTTCAATTCCGTTCAATTGCAGTATGATGTACATATGTATGTAGGTTAGGTTAGATTGACATGCAATTGTAAAGAAAGGTTGAGTCCATTTCACCGGGGCACCTCTACATATCCATGTACATTGTTAAATCCACTACTATATAAATTAAACATAATTTCTGTTATTATCGTTTCGGTTAAATCAATTCAGGTTTGAAACCTTGAAATTCCGAAAATCTACTACTTCTTCTCTTTGAAGCGCAATCCCACATAATAATTAAATTCTATTTCTATTCTAAAAATACCAGTCCACATTGTAATTTCATTATCAAGATTTCAATAAATTTTATTAAAGAAGAAAAGAAAAAAAACAGCTAAATTAGGAACGGCTTTGCTGTTTGTTAATTTTCAACACTTAAAAAAAAATTATTAACATCCAATATAAATACATATTAAAAACTTAACAACTCAAAAATTCCTTCTTAAGTATTTCCTAAAACAATTGACTAAGTGAATGAAGTGAATATCGAAAATCAAGTTACATATAAAATGCCTTACAAGTATTTTTAAACAAATAATTAATAACAAGACAAAACAACAAAGTACCAAAAAAAAAAAAAAAAAAACCAAGAATACTAATTAAAAGTAAAACAAATAATATATTATTCTAAAATCTTTAATTTTAAAAGAAATACAACAAAAAATTGAGATGAATTAAAATTAAAAAAATATAAATAACAAAGCGACCCACCTTTGATTGAAAAACTATGAAACTCCCTTCCTTGTACTCTTATGGTGTGACAACTAAAGAATTGAATAAAATTCAAAAAAAAAATCTAAATTTGTAATTAGAACGTACATACATACATACATATGTAAAATAAAATAGGTTTTTAATAAAGATAGATAGATGTATCCATCTCCGCCCAAATTAAAAGAAAAATAATTGATCAAAATGCAAAAATAATAATAAAAGATAATTTTTAAAAGAGAGAAATTATTCCATACCGAAAACCTATTTATTTCATCCCGGAATATTTTCGTATCTTCCCACACAAAAAAACAATTTTACTTTAACCTTACCCTACTCCCTAACCATCCATCCCCCCAAAAGTTTTAAAAAAGAGATTGAATTTGTGTTTCATACAAAAGCCGTTGTTCAAATGGTACCCATCAGAGACGGATATGTCCTCAGAAACTACAGGAAATGGAGGTGAAATTATCGATATATGTACATACAAATCGCTCATTTACTTAAACAACGGCATAACTCAAGCAATCCAATGCAACTAACCAAGGCATTTATGTTTTTTCATTCATATCTTCAAAGAAAGATAATATTTTATTTCTTTCTTGAGTACTTTCCGTAGTAGTTTGGCACAAATGTGGACGTACAAAGGGGATGTTCTCTCAAGAGAAACTGCAATTGGAAAATGGAACGCTGCCGGAACTCAGCAAAATGTTGAAGGTACTGTTGGCTCAGTGGTTCAAGACATGGTCATATTTAATATGTTTAAAATTAACAGCGCCTTCCTTGTATTTGGTATTTGAGCAATACAACATCGGCAAAGTGAAATAATTAATAAAATGTTCCTCTGTTAGCTGAAAAATTAATGCGCCACCATTAAACAAGGAAGTAGAAAGAAACTCTGCTTTACAAATAATAAAAATAAAATAAAACACTTATCTTCACCCCCGGCTGCGATATTCTACTGTATTTCCAATGAATCCATTAAAGAGATAATTGAGAAAAATTTTTAATTCCTTTTATTGCAACGATTATCCCAATGTAATCGGTAGATTTTAGATTTCGAAAATCCGTATTTTTCATATGTTATTTTAAAAATGCCCATTTTGTGATTTGTAATTTTTTTCAATTTAATGTTTTCGCGAACTATCGGGTGTTTTTTTTCATATTTCGTTTTTCAGTGGAAAAAACTTCGTGACATTTGGCGAAGTCTAAAAATAAATGCAGTAACAAACGAACAACGCTTGCAAATGATTGAATTTTATCGTAGTGAAGGTAAATTTTAAAAATATGGTTTTTTTTAGAAAATAGACTAATTTTTGGAAAAAAAAAACATTTCCACAGTAGAAAGAGAAACCAACTGTTAACATTTCCAACTATTGGCCACTCATTTAGACACTTCTAGAAGTCCTCCTGATAATTTTTTTGTTATACTTTCACGTTTTAATATGTTTATTTTAAAATTTTAAAATAAATATCGTTTTTAATTGTCTAACATTGCTATGTTAACGCGTTAACAGAGCTCTGTTAAACTCGCTGGTTTGTGTCTAGGGTTATATATTTTAAAATTTAACTTCACGCGGATTTCAAGATATGGCTTTTGAACGCTTTAACTCCTTCTTCGGCGTACGTAAATCGTTGACCACGCAGTTTACCTTTGACATTCGGGAACAAGAAGAAGTCATTGGGTACCACATCAAGACTGTACGGAGGATGAGTCTTAAATTCAATTTTTACTGCTAAAAAATTCACCTGTTTGACGAGATGTGCGAGAGCTCGCATTGTCATGATCGAGAATGATTCGCCTTCGGCGGTTAATTTTACGTATTTCCCCGAACACTTCCGGCAAACGTTCCTCAAGCGGAACAATAACCACATAACCCATTCGGCCGAGGAAACATTTGCTTCGCTGTGCATCTTCCACGAGCAAAATTTTGTTGGATTTAGCTCGTCTTGAAATACCCACACGTTCCATTGCTGTTTTGTTTCCACCTTATACGCATTTATCCATGATTCCTCACCTATCAAGATTTTATACACGTTTTTTGAAGCGCCACGGTCGAACTTTTTAATTATATCGTTACACAAGTTGGGGCATGACGATCTTGCATTATCAGTTCACGCACTGCATCGATGTTTTGTAGCACAACAACCGATTTTAGACGACCTTTACGGAATTCGTCGCCGACCGAACTACAACCACGATTGAATTCACTATAGCAGCGATATACTGTGGTGTTTGATGGTTCTTTATCGGTATACAAAGAAGTGAGTTCATCGACAATTTCTTGTTTAGATAATCCATGTCGAAAGTTGTACAAAATAATCCTTCTCTTGAAATTTCCATTTTTTTGTCAAATTGATTTTTTTGTACGTTGTAACGTACTCACTGCTATGCTATAAAATGTCAAACTTATTTTAGATTTTAGCTATTGACATTAATGTTGCCATCTCCCGAAATAAAAATAATAACCGCCGTATTGGCCATCAAGATCAGATTATTTTTTGTATGTGAAGTCTCTCGTGTACAGGGACAAACCAGTCAAATGAAAATCTAGCGTTAACATTGGGACACTAAGGAAATATGTATCGGCGGCTAAAGCATCACCACCGAAGAAGTTATCAAATGAAAGTCGTTATAGGCCAAGTACCTTTCTGTTAGAATAGAGCAAGTACCAGCCCGTTATTATAACGTTACATATTCAGGTTCGATTCGAAGATTCATTAAACCCGAACTTGGAAAGGGACTCTAGCGATCTGAAAATTATTATTTAAATAAAACTTCGAACACTCAGATAATAATTTTTTTAAAGCATTAATTTTGTTTAAAATATTTTTTTCTTCGATCAGTACTCAGCGCATGCCCTTTACGTATGCAATTGCAACGGAACTAGTTGGAAAGGAATGTCGCGTAGAGAAGAGACAGTTCCTGAACTTTCCCTTTTTTTTTAGGAGAATTAACACTCAAATTAATGAAATGAAATGAATTAGTAGAGCCTAATCCTTACACCACTTTAGTGTTATTCGTTATTTTGCAAAGCAGATCTGTGTAATTTATAAGCTAAAGGCGAGCCATTGTCTGTTTATTATTTCACTTCGTGTACGTTTTCCTAGCTCAAATAGCGAAGAGGGGTATTTTCGGCTATGCACTCAGCATCCTAACTACTTCAGCCATCAGCTTTGTGCACTGTTTGAGTAAATGACGATATACATATGTATGTATTTAACAGATGACGCCTCTGAACAAATAAATCAGGTAAGTTCAACTCACCTATACAAAAATATCATATAAGAGAGTCCCCAAAGTAGAAAAATTACAAAATAAGCAAATAAAATATATATTTTGTGAAAGAGACGCACCCATATGTATCTAAAGTTAACCTTAAAAATATATATACAGTCGAACTTCTCTATAACGTAGCAGTTGGGGACCGTCAAATTTATAGAAAAAATTCGTTATAGAGAAACTGCAGAAAATTTTGACTGCATTTTTTTTATGTAGAAAATATATTTATTAAGACAAAAAAAAATTCTTTTTACATGAACACATTAATTTTTTTTTTATTAATACATACATATGTATGTGACTAAATTGATGCAAAAAATCGATTACTAGAAACTTCGCAATAGAGAGATTATTTAGTGTGAAAAATTCTATTTAGGTCTTAAAAAATTGTACGTTACAGAGAGAACTTTGCTATAGGGAAGTTCGTTATAGGGAGATCAAAATGTATGAAAATACTCACAAAAATGTTGTGTTCACGAATTTTATTTGTTATTAGAGAAGATTTCGTTATAGAGAAGTTCGCTATAGAGAAGTTCGACTGTATATTGCTCCAAAGGTCTAAGATTCTTCTTGCTAATTAAATATCAAGCTGTTCAATAGCAACGCATATAAAATTAAAATTTTGTTATTTTTAACGTTTTAAGTCGGTTAAATTTTTTTTTTTCAAAATTTTTATTTTACATTTTTAGTGTCTTGAAAAATTTTATTTTATTCTTTTAATAAATTTTAAATAACAAATACATTTTTAATTTTCTATTTTAAGTGTTATTTACTGCAGTGTACCACAAAGCTGTATCCAATCCACAGGCACATCAGAACGTCTTTCTTCGTCGGTATTGTGTAGCACCGCCGAAGAAAAATAATTATGTACTAGAAATGGCTACTAAAAACGAAGTTTCAAAATGTAATACGTCTCCTTGGCATCAGAGAGACGCTACAACAAATGACGTTTTTGTTTTTAATAGAAGACAATACAAATTCTACGAAGCTTTAAAGCTTGTCTGTAGAAATACCCAGGGTTTAAGCGGGAATCGAACCCGAAGACTAAGGAGGGTGGTTCTGATGTGCCTGTGGATTGCTATCAGCTGAAGGCGGTACTGTTCAGTGACCAGTAATTCGTTGCGAACTTTCGTCCCTCAGAAATAAAACACATTTGTGTATATGAAAATTAGCACAGTACCGGCGTCGACGAAATTCGTAGAGCGTAACGAACTCTGCGATAGATCTATTTCTATTTTATACGCCGACGAAGAACTTAGTACAGAGTTACCGTTTCTTCATTTTAATTTTCAAATATATTAGTAAATAAAGTTAATTTTTATTTTAATAGTTGTTTAATTTGTAAATAAATAATTTAATAATTTTTTTTAATACTAATTTAATAATTTAATATAAACAGTTATTTATCATAAAGTTACTTTCTAATTGTATTCTGTTAATGTTTAATTTCTTCAAGTAATTTTTTATTTGTACGGTAACACAGCCAGCAAACAACTTTGCTGCTTATGACAGCTGTAATATTTTCGTCGTTATTGCGTGCCTTAAGGCCGGGGCACATAGAATCCGTCATCCGTCATACTTTGACTTTTTCAAACGACATTAACGTACCGACCGAACAGATTGGCACAATGAGTACTTTGTTGACGGATATCAATTCATAGCCAGCCTTACCACGTTAAAAGTGAAAAAATAAAAAAAAAAATACCAGAATATGTTTTATTTTATAAAATTCAATTTCTTTTATTTCAAGTCACAAATTAAAAAAAATTTAGATAAAAACATTATATACATACAGCATTTCAATTTAAGCCAAACAAAGCCGTGCAAATAATTTCCTATTTATTTTGAATTTAAATAACGTGTTCTTTTATTTTTGTTGCTGCTGCAGCAGTTTTAAAATTTTTCTTACAACAGAAACGATTTTTAATAAAACAAAAGGATGTTAACAACTTATTTTTTTTTTTTTTTTTTTTTTTTTATCTGGGACCAGCACTCAGGAGATGACTCCTACACATGCGAAGCATTGTGCTGGAACTATAGGAAAGGGATAGTAGGAGAAACGACAGGTGGTGAAGCTTAATTAATTATTTTACAGCACTGCTTTTGCACGTTCTTTGTTTTTGTTTTTTACTCGTAGCAGTGCTGAAGCTTCGGTTCAGTAGCCGTATTTATTATTATTTTACTTCGCCGGTGCTACTCAATACCGACGAAGGAGGGCGTTCTGATGCGATTGTGGATTGCTATCAGCTGAAGCCAGTATTGTTCAGTGACCAGTGACTATGCCTTCGCCACTGAAACCTTCCGACAACAACTGACACACAAAGACACACTAATTCACATCAGAAAAATGCGAGATGTTTATTTTTATTTTAAAATTTTTAGTCTGAAACTGGGGTTGAACCCAGGTCTGTTTTTGGATTCGTAATCAACGTGCAGACTACCATCCATCGTGTTATCGCCACCCTTAATTTTTTAAAAAATTTAAATTTTTAATCGTATTGTTTCTTTTATAATTACTGTTTACATTATTAATTCCTGCGTTATTCAGAGAGTTACATTGACATATACTTGTTTAAAAAAAAAGTTGGGTAACTTTGATTCTTTTTTTTTTTGTCTGGTCAGCTCTCACGAGATGACCCCTACGCATGCGAAGCATTGTGCTGGAACTATAGGAAAGGGATAGTTAGAGAAACAACCGGAGTTGAAGCTTAATTAATTATTTTACAGCACTGCTTTTGCACGTTCTTTGTTTATAGTTTCGAAGTAAAAAACAATTTGGTCGCCATATTGATTTAAAATTTTGTGATATTGGAAAAATAAACAAATATTAAACTATTTTCATAAATATTCACTTAAAGACAACTTATTTAACAATACATTAAAAATAAGCTACTGAAAATTTGTTCAAAATAATGTTTATTCTTATTTAAAAGTGATTTTTTAATGATCTTTTCTAATGAATTTCGTGAAAATACTTTAACAAAAACATGGAGAAACATTGGAATGTCTTTTAAATTGATTATTTTGTATTAAAATCTATTACAGTGCATATAATTTGACTTAATTTAATAAAAAAAGGGCTTCAAGTAAAACTTGGTAAATGTTTCATGAGGTATTTATTAGGAAAATAGTATATTCGATTTAATTTCAACCAGATTTATCTACTCGATTTTAAACCGAGTAAAATTATGCGAATTCGGTTTACAGAACACCTAAGCATGTGTATTCGTTTTAAAAACGAAAAATTTTTGCAGATTCGGTTTACAGAACATACCTGATAATTAAGTTTAAAAAAAAAGAAACAAATCGAAGTAATACATACACCTGTACATACATACCTACTTAAGCGTGTATGCATGTATGTATGTACATGTACTATAAAAGAAAACTTATGTAGGCCTTAAGATAAGACAAGACATTAGAAGGTCTTGTTAAGTCCATTAAATTAGCGCTTTCAAATTTAACAATTATTTGAAAACAAACCATGTACAACAAAACAAATCGAAACATACAGGGTTATCCCATTCTCAGTTGCAAAAGTAAAGTTATATAAAACACACATAAAGCTATGCTTTCGATGAAACTTCTATTTTATTTTAATGTCATTTAAATGACCGCCGTTTTCGAACATTTTTTCGCACATTTCGGGCGGTATATCGGCAATAGCTTGACGAATGTTGCCTTTCCAATGCCGCAAGGTTAGAGGATTATCCGGGTAGACACGTTCTTTGACGTAGCTCTACAAAAAAAGTCCACTCGCGTCAAGTTGCATGGTCTTGGTGGCCAATTGAGGTCGCCAAAACGTTAAATTACGCGTTCAGGAAACTTCTTATGCAATAAAGTCAAAATCGGTCGTGTTGTGTGTTGAAACCACATACATACATATATCAAGTGATTTTATTGTGATTTTGCACACGGCTGAACACATCTATAACGCTTCCAGTCGCTTCAAATTTCTTTATCTTTCAATATTCTTTATCTTATCTTCCCAATTCCTTGACAACCATAATTAATCCGGAATGCTCGAAAAGTGGCCACCTTTAAACCACCACATTTATGGCAACCTTTCACCTAAATAAATGACACAGCAGGTGACAGCTGACAGCCTTGCCGGACCGGGGTTTTAATACCACGAAATACATAACCCTATACATGAAATCAAATGGTAAACAGCTTGAGTAAACAACAAAATATTATGCACATACATACACACATACTTTTTGTTTTTCACATATTTAGATTAAAAGATTAAATAACAATTAATTTACAGTAGAACCCTTATAATTTGATACTTGAATTCGAAAATCCCACTATTTCGTAAGAGCAGAATTCCTTAATTTGAAAAAATTTACTAGATTATGGTACCATTCGTGGGTGCACCGGTACTCTACTGAGTTTATCAATTTGGCTATTCTAGGTTCGATTCCTAGCAGAGTGGCGCTGAGTCATTTCCTTTTCCTAGCAGCAATCTTCCTATCTAACCTAACCTATGCTACCTTTGTATTTTTTTTTAGCAAGAAAAGTCTATTTGTTTGAACAGTAAAAATAAATCAATAATTTGTATTTCACAGCCGACAGCAGCGTTTCTCGGCACTTTTTTTATGGACATTTTAGAGTGTTAATTATTATTATTATATTGGGGCCAGAAAGCAACTCGACCAAAGAAGTTATATTTTGCAAAGGCTCCTAAGGAATCTAAGCAGTATTTGGGGTCTGGGGTTCCACAACTTGTGTGGAGGCACAACAATGACAACCCCAGATGGAGAAAGAAAGGGCTGTCGACAGAGTTCAGGACAATCGTAAAAAATGTATTCTAAGGTCTCAGTATCGCTCGCACAAACTCAACAGACATTGCTCTTAGGAGTACCTCAGGCCACAATGGCCTGTGAAATTTCCCTGTTAAGGATCCGCAAGCGTTTTTGTTTGGGGCAGCGAATTTCCTTTCCTCCTGGTTTCTAAGGATTTCATTCCTGCGGGTTTTTGTATGTCCACGGACTTTTAAAGGATTGCTGATATAGTCTTTTCCGTTTTTCCTAATTTAAAATGATGTATTATTAAATTTCTTACATCAACAGAAGTTTCTTTCCCTTTACGTCCCATCATCGCGATCACTTGCACAGAAATAAGAAAAAAGTTCTTGTAAATGATAAACAAGAAACATAGCGATATTTTTACCAACAATGACATGAAGTAATAAGAAATACACAATCAGAATAAGGGAAAAACAATGCCAGTCGAATACTTTTTTTGCTTTGCAATTTTTGTTTTTTCGTTCAAACAGATAGATGAGTTAAAAAATGTGCAATTTTTATTATTTGTAGGACCATAAATTATTAAATACATATAATACAATGTGATCTCACGTTTATACATATAAAAAACAGAAGGATACTAGCGTTTTCAATGAAATTTAAGAAAATAATTGCAATGTCGAATAGTTTTTTTGGCCACTGTATGTATGTATGTCTACTTGTGTCGTAGAGTGTCAGATTTAAGCATAGGCCCCAAAAACCACTTGTTTTGTTATTCTTATACATATCGTACATACAATATACTTACAGACAAACATATGTACATACTACATGTATATGTATATGTACATATGTATATTCCGGCACTTTCTTCCATTTTTATCAATTTAATTTAAATTTGTTTTTATCATCTAGTTCATACTTTTCATTGTATGAAAAAGTAATTGCACAGTTCGCAATAAAAAAAATCGATGAAGAAATTCCCCCATCCAGCACGACAGCAGCAACAACACAACAACAATAAAACGGTGTTTACAATATAACAACCATGTGTGTGTGTGTGTGTGGGATGTGTAAATGTGTAGTGTGATAACACTGTGCGACCAATTTGAAATTTTTCCTTTTTGGCAACAATGCGACGACTATGCTTCGATTAATCTAGACATAAAACATAGTCAAACCTCGATCTTGGTTTTTTCCTGTTCCCTTTTTAATAGATTTAACATTTGTTAAGGATGTTTATATTAAATATTTTTTTGTATATTAATGGTGTTTTTTTTTCAACCAAAATATGCGTCGTTTTTTTTTAAACGCGCAGTTTGGCGTTTAATTTTTAAAAATGTTTTGCTCTCAGCAGGGTAGTATGTTTTATTCAACAAACTCACCCGTAGTAATGGTGAATTTGAAACGGAACAGCCCATATAAATCTAGAGTGTTGAGAATGACATGTAAAAAAAAATCACCCCTATCGCGAATAAGAAATTAAATTTTTGTTCTCGTGAAATATTCATTCCCCTCGAGGTGAAAATTGATACCATGAAGTTCACGTGGAATTTTTTCTCTTGACCATTCTCAGGGAAGACAATTTCAAAAACATAAAAATTAATTTAACCCGGCGTCATGAAGGTTGGGTCATATTGACCCATACAATTTTTATTGTTGTATAACTTTTTCTCAAGTTTCGCGACGTTACCAAATATCTTAGTAGCTGGAGCTAACTGTATTAGCATGTTGTTTATTGTTTCATTTTAGTTGATGATTGAATGCGGGCTCAGATAGAAGGCAATCAACTTACAAAAGGTAAATATGACCCAACCTGACAGTCCGTGTAATGATTTCGTCCCGAGCATATAGTACCTTATTGCAGCGTGTGCTCCACTTCATTGCAACAAAATCAAGAAAATGAGACTCTAGTTTATAACTAATATCAGAGAATTAAATTTAAGAACTATTGTTTGTTTTTTTTATTTTTTATTTTAAGTTAATTACCAAAGACTGAAGTAGTTTATTTTCTTAAGTTTTTTTTGTTGTTTTTTTAAATAGTGAATTAAAGTCTTCTATTTGATATAACTTAGCGTTAAAAGAGTGAATTAAATATGACTCATCAATATATTTCCCAAAGTTAATTAATTAGCGAGTATATCACAAATCTAAATTTAGGGTCATTATGACCCACCAGCAGGTCGGTGTTAAATTTAACACCTGCATGACGCCTGGTTAAAATCAAACCAATTTAACTTTTAATACATAAATAAAAATTCGGGCGTTGAAGGGTTAAGTTGTGCTTAAAATATTTAGGGGCCAGTTACTTAGTCAGCCGCATAAAAAGTATTGCATTTGAACAATAAAAGTACCTGAATGCAAAAATTAACAAAAGTGTGAAAATTAAAAGATTTTAAAAAATAAATCAAATAAAAATATAATACGCCAACAATTTTAATAAAATGTTTAGACTTGAAACTATGATGTACTGGAAGTTCAAGTTAAGCCGTAAGAGAACTTCCAAACTCGGCAGCGATTTGCATTTTATTTATTATTTATGTATGTTTCCACTATAATAGCTGATCTTGATATAAAAAAAAATTATATTTATCAAAATATCTAAATAAAGGACGAATTTACTTCCCACGGACACCTGATTAATATTGACACACCATCTTACTGTGACTGTAATATACCCCAGCATAACCCACTTCACTTTCTTGTGGAGTGTCCGAAATTCAATAGAATACGCAATCAAGTTTTCCACAATTCCTGCCCAAAATCCTACCTGTCGAATCCATCTCCAAATAATATATCGCTAATCTCACAATATCTCAGGAAAATAGGCCTATATGGAAAAATTTGATGGTAAATTTATGTATTTTATTTAAGTAAATCTATATCAATATATCAAACCCAAATGAATGTACTATCCGATTTCAATATTTTACCCTAGTCATTATTATCTTATTACACTATTATCGAGCTGTAGGCCTACGATGTCATTGCTCGTTAAATATTAACATATAATTTGTAATTATTTTGTTAATAATAATACTTCCATTTTGTAAGCAATTCCCCAGCAAAAATCGAGTGAATAAATTAAAGGAAAAAGTGAAAAAACTCGCGACGAAAAACTCAATCACGATAGTGGGAATTTTACTTTGAGGCGGAATTTTTTCATAATTGCAAGTTTAGGGAAGGTGGAAATATTTTTCGAGGGAAAAAGTATTCATAGTGCTACCAGACAAAGTTCAGAGGGCTAGCAGATAAAGTTTAAAAAATCGCTTAGCATAGGTAGAGCAAGGATTTGCGAGTCAGTGTGCACCACATGTACGAATGACGCACATGAGTGTGCCATTCCGTACCTTGGGGCTACGGATGTGATAGTGAGTGTGTGCATGTGCCGCACCTACCCGTACCCTGGGTAGAGTGCAAATGTTGAATTATAAAATAGGAAAAATTACCCAAAAAAGAGTATATTGTTAGAATTTTGTTTTCAAGAAAAAGAGTTCATAAGAAAAAAATCGTTTAAACACGGATTCGATAAATGAGCAATTTGGCATCTTGGTTTTTGTTTACATGTTTATGAAAAAAGGAAATAAGGAAATTTGTGAATATATTTAAAGAAAAATTTTAATATTGCTGATTTATTCAAACAGTAATTTTTCAGATGTTACTAAAGGCTCTTTCCCACTATAATGCAAGTCTTACGACTTTCATAATACTTTGTGAGAGAGAAATCTAATGAGATTTGGTGCGACTGCCGGAAAATCTAAAATAATATGACATTTTGTTTTTTACCTGGATTATTAGAAGTACAGTCGTATTGTTGCCAAATGAAAAAATGCTGTCACACTGTGTAATCATTTAATAATTATTAAAAATTATTTGTTAATATGTGGGCATAAACGTACAATAGCGAACGAAATTATCATTGTAGACAAAATGTTGTGTGAATATTTTTTTTAGTTTAAATTTAATAATGAAGAAACATCTAAAACTTCTATGTTGATAATGAGAAAGTCCATTAATTTTTAAAACAATTTAAATTTAAGAAGTCGTTCTGAAGCACCTAAGTACAGTAGACGCTCGGAAGTTAGCACTTTCAGTAATTCCATTTTTCAGAAATTAGAAACTGCAATTTCAATATGTATGTATGTATGTATGTATGTATGTATATTAAAAGCTGTGAAATTAGAATTAAAAATTCTAATTTCCAAGATTTCTAGAGTTGTGGGAAATGAAGATCTGTATAAGATATCAAAAGACAAGTGGGTGCCGATGGTTGCGGTAGTTAGCACGCCGACTACAAAACCAAAAGTCCTGGGTTCGACCCCAGTTTCAGACTGAGTCATAAAACCACTTTGCATTTTTCTGATGTGCATTAGTGTGACTTTGTGTCATTTGTTGTGGGACTGTTTCCGTAGCGAATGTATAGTCACTGGTCACTGAACAGTACCGGCTTCAGATGACACTAATCAAAGAGTAACATCAGAGCGCCATCCTTCGTCGGTATTGTGTAGCATCATCGGCGAAGTAAAATAATTAATAAAATGTCTAACAAATACAGCTTCAAAAATTTAATGCCTTTCCTTGATATCAGAGGCGCTGTAGCATTACTATTAAACAAGAAACGTGCAAAAGCAGTATTGTAAAAATAATGATGCCTTCTTCTCTCTATCCCTTCACCACCTATAATCTCTATCACTATTCCTTTCCTAGAATTTAACACCTAGTAGGCAATCATTGCCTGAGTGTTACTTCTCTTTTCTAAAAAAAAAGATGGAATGAAGATGCGTTTGAGCTCCTCAAAGCGTCAAAGCGTTTAATAAAGTGCTGCAGAAGCAGTGCATTATTTTCCATTATCACTTAACAAATCTTTTAACGCTCATGTAACCAGAGTTATCCGCACTTATATCCGCAATCTTTCGAGAATCTCTAATTATTTTTGTATATCGGGTTTCTTTATAGAAATCCAAATATAAAATGGGCTAAAACTATATAGAGCTTCGATACCCTTCCCGATACCATATCGAAGAAGACCCTTGAAAATTATTGGAAAAGTGACATGGTTATTACTGGTGATGTCAATGTTCGTAATTTATCATGGTTTCGCCATTTGAGCCATACAACTTCAGAAGGCCAACATGTTGAGCTATTCGCAGCGCACCATCACCTTGCGCAACTAGTGAAATCTTATAAATTCAGGTCACTGTACCTCCGTTCTGCGATTGCGGAACTTCGTAACGTTTTGTAACGTTTCACGGAAATATATTTAGGAAAAGGCATGAAATATGTACACACAATTTGTGATCATACATGTGTGCAATACTAGAGCATTAATTCAAATTTGAAAAGTTTTTAATATAAAAGTAAAAAAACATTCTCATTTTAAATTGGAGCTGTGTACATATGTACATATATGAAAGGATTAATTTAAGTAACAAATTATATTAATAAAGACTTGGCAGAATTACGCCAAATTTTTACAATGAGAACATACAAGGCGGGCCAAAAGAAGTCATCCGATGTTGTTTGATTCTCATTTTTTTTTTAAATGAAAAACTTCGATTCTGTTTTTTGATCATGTTTATCTGAACCTTTAGAATTTTATTGGTCAAGTCGAGAAGATGATATCGGCCAAATGGGCGCCGTCACAATTGATTGCTATACGGGCTCGTTTTATGGCATTTTTCATAACTTCGGCGAGAACTTCGGGCGACAGATTCTCGCACTCGTGTCGAATGATGTCTTCCAGGGTCTCGGGCTTGTTCACGAAAACAGGGGACTTGAAAAAACCCCACAAAAAAAGTCTGGTACGGTTAAATAGGGCGATCTTGCGGGCCAGTGAAAATCGCCAAAACGAGAGATGAGGCGGTTGTGGCTCGCGCAGTGTGTGCCGTTGCTCCGTCTTGTTGGATCCACATGTCCTCCAGCCCTAATTCTTTCAATTGCGGCAGAAAAAACACGGTTAACATGGACCTATAGCGCGCACCGTTCACTGTTGTCGTTTGACCAGCGGCGTCCTCGAAAACGGGCGCTCCGGTGCCGGCCACTCTTGGCAGCGTCTCGTGTGGTCTCATACTCTTCAAGGTTGGTGGGCAAACGGCGCAGTGCTTGCGCAGTCGGTGTCGGACGACCGGGTAATCGGCAACGGAATTCGCGCTGCGCCAAAACCACAGACGAATTGTTACGCAAAAAAATAGACACGATTATTCCGCGTTCTTGGGGAGTGTATCGCTCCATTTGACATTGGCCGCCATTTACAAAAATAAGAGCATCTTCCAATAGGGTGATTTCTTTTGGCCCACCTTGTACATACGAATGCTAAATGTCGATTTCTCCAAAAAACGAAAATAAATGAGCCAATATATTATATTGTTTTACGAGTGCGATATACTATGACAATATATCTATGTATGTACAGATGAATGTATGAATGTATATACATTATGTAATGTAAAGAAACTGTAAACTTTACAGAAAGGTTTCAAACCGCACAGGCAATATCAAAAATTTAATACCAAAAAAGAAAAATGCGCCCTCAAAATTCTTTTCTAGTTAAATTGCTGCTGCACTTAATTGATTTCACAAAATTATAGTTGACTCATTTGCGAAATGCTTATTATCTACGATGTCGTCTACATAACATGCAGAAATTTGACATTTTTGAATCAATGCAAAAAATCGTAATTTTTAAGAAAAAAATCGTTAAATCGTCATTTTGCTATTTTCGGGACCAAAAATTGTTATTTCTGGCAGCCATGTTTGCCATACAAAATTTTGAGAGCGAACGATGTTGGTTCATTCTGAACCCAGTACGAACCACGAGAAATTAGGGCAAAAGCCTACACATATTACAGAATGAAATAAATAAATAAATTAGTATAATCTCTCATTTTGATAACAAATTATCGCTAGTTTATTTAAAAAAAGCTCAAAAAAACAAAATAGAAAGAAACAAAAAATAAGTGTACAAAATAAAATAAGTAAAAGCATTTGTTAAAATAATAAATGATATACACATTGTATACCATGGTTAGCAATCGTGGTTTAGAGAGCGAACCAAGTGGTTCACATTTTGCCGAGTGAACGTGGTATAATACTGCAGCCACACCTTCAACTTTTGCTTACAAATTTTTAACACATACATACAGTTTCTCGAAACTCATGTGTATTGATAACTGTGACGTAGGCTGCACGCAAGTTTTGAGTCAAGATGACTTCGCTGTACAATAGGCATCAGCTGTTTTCTTGCCCATAATTTCAAACAAAAGTTGGCCAGAAAATTTGAAAGCAAACTCTCAAATAAAAATTAGTATATAAATTTATCGATAAGCATTATTTTCTAGCAGCGATTAAACAGTGGCGGTAACAACCATGATGATCACAAATACCCATTTGAAACGTTCAATATTATGTTTGTTGGAATACGGCTTCATAATGACTGTGAACATTTTTCCAACAAGCGTTTTTACGATGTTGATAAACAACAAGCTATTGCGCATTAAATATTTAATATTTTTCATAAGCAAAATTGTTGTTACGGTAAAGTAAACAAAATATGTTTTGAAAAGAATAACAATCATGAAAAATGTTATAGAATTTTCAAAGTTATGAATGTTAAGCTGCCCAATCACTAATGTTTTGTGCGTCTGATTTGTTCGCGTAACATTTCTCCACACACGATAAACTAATGACAACAATCTTAAAATGCAAAAAGGTAAAATTGAATTGTGAAGCGGATAATACAACTCTTTTGACCATTTATTTTTTGCACACAACAATAAAATTAAATGTAAAAAGAAAAAATTTACGAAATATACGTTCACATGTAATACAGCCAAAGCTCGTTATAACAAATACTCACTTTAACGAATTCGCGATATTACGAATGGGTAATTTTCTAACGTTAACTACGTTATATGACGAATGTTTTTGATTTTTGACGCTTGACGATAGATATAACGAATGGTTGAATATGTTAACACGAAAAAGATTATTTTTAAAACCAAGACACAAAGAACAAGGCGAATTCATTACCTGGTAAACTCACTAGCAAATTCGCCCAACAGCTGATACAGTTATTTGTAACGCATTTTTGTGCCGAACGTGGTTGTAAATAATTTAATAAATATAATAATATAATCCTATAATAATAAGAATGCAAAATATATATTACTTTTTGTAATAATTTAATATGGAACTCATATTACACTAATTTAACACGTTCTTTTTAGGTTATGCTATATTTAACAAAAACATCATGTATACAAATAATTGGACGTTTGCACGTAAAGCGAATTGACGAATTCACCTTGCGACAAACTTGTATTAATAAACCTTGCACAAAGAACTTATTTGTCGTTTTATAACCGTTGTATTTTCTATGTATGCAGACGCTCATTTGTTGTTATACAGGTGATCATACGTATGAAAGAAATATGGGCAATAGAAAAATAAATTCAAATGAATGAAAATTTTCGGCGTGTTCAAATTCACAGTTAAATTATCACAATACTGTGGAAAAATTACTTTTTTGATGAGAATAAGGGAAAAAGAACAATTAATCTCCAACACCAGTTGAGTAGAATACGTATTTTCTATGCCACTACTCACGTCATCAGTACTCCACAGGGAGGTGTAGTTGTAAAATCATTAATATCAACTATTTAACTCGTCAGAGATTAGGAAAATACATACATACGAGAATAATAGTTACTGTCCACATACTATTAACAAAGGTTGCCAGCTTTGTTGTTTTTTTTTTGTTTATAGTAAAGGTCATACATACTTCATATATTCCCAAAGGGCAAAGCTTCTGTTTTAGTACAAATTTTTTGGGAGTTCTTGTATAAACATATCGAATTTCTTAAGCTTTTTTCAAGAATTTCGTTAAGGTCCTACTGAAGATTTTGGTATTAGCACCAAATGAAATGTGCCAGCTAAACCATTTAACAAACATAGATAAATAAATACAAAATGTTTATAAATTAGATTTGCTTGCTGATGCCTTCGGGTGTAGTCCATTTCAGCAGTTAGCCGCTTAAAGTTTGATTTATGACCTGTTATGGAAGTTCGTAACAGTCAAATTAAAACAGACCGATACCTATTTTTAACAAATTTCAGTGTTGAATACAATGACTCGCAAGAACCACCGAAAATAGATATTAGTCTGAGTGCATAATCTTTTGTTTTAGAATATTTCTGTTCCGGAGTCTGTTTCAAAAAGTTGAATAGTTAATAGTTTGAGGGTGGCGGCGTTGGTCGAAGTAGTCTGCACGTTGACTACTAAACGAAAAATTTGTCCTGGGTTCAACCCCAGTTTCAGACCTATAAAAATATCTCGCATTTTTGCTGATGTGTATTTGTGTGTCTTTGTGTCAGTTGTTGTCGCAAGGTTTCAGTGGCGAAGGCATAGTCACTGGTCACTGAACAGTAACGGATTCAGCTTTAACCAATCCACAGGCGCATCAGAACACCCTCCTTCATCGGTATTGTGTAGCACCAGCGAAGTAAAATAATTACTAAAAATGGCTACTAAAAACGAAGCTTCAAAAATTTAATACATCTCCTTGACATCAGAGACGCTACAACACTGCTGTAAAAACAAATAACGTGCAAAAAGCAGTGTTGTAAGATAGTGAAGCTTCACCTCCTGTCATTTTTCCTTCTATCCCTTTCCTCTAGTTCCAACACAATCCATCGCATGTATAGCGGTCATCTCCTGAGTGCTGGTCCAAGATAAAAGAAAAATAATTTTCTTTTACAACTTCATCTTCTTAGATCTCCAGTATCTCCAATTCCACAGCTGGTATATCCGAAGCAATTGGCGCTAATACAGAACAACCAATCATCAAAATGTCAGCAAGGAAAGGATTTCCCAAAAATATAAATGATGGCTGATTCACTTCAAAATCAAAAAAAAAAAAATCGATGCACACTAATTTACGGAAAAAAACTTCATCAATTTAAATTGTAAACTGATTCACTTTTAATTTGGATTAATCCCACATACATACATACATACATATGTATGTATGTATTGTTTTCGAAAATAAATAATTGGCTCTCAAAATATTAATTCGTTCGCAAATATACAATGTAGCTCTTGAAGTTAGTATAGCTGGCCACCTTTGCTTTACTGTGTGTACTCTCAGTTCATCTAAAGTTTTGTGGAAAATCACAAGAAAAATTAAGTAAATGACTCACTTTAAAGCAAATATCTACACATATATGTATCTACATGCGCACATATAAATAACTACATATATGTATGTATGTATGGGCATACGTATCGACCCTGTAGGAACCCTGGAACCAAGTGTTTCCAAGTCAACACTTTTTTCGATAGGTTTTGGTGACTTTTTGATGACATTGTCAACGAATCGTCTACATTTTTTAGAGAAGAGAAGAGAACGTATCATGGTTTATTAATAGAAGGTTGTCGCAGGGCAAATTTGTCAATTCGTTTGGCTTGTCGAACGACGAAATTTTTGTGTTTTGTTAAATATAGCATAACCTACAAAGAACGTGTTTAATTAGTGTAACATAATAAGTTGAATTTAAATTAATTATTGCAGAAAGCAATTTATTTTCCATTCTTATTATCAAATTATTGTAATTATTCACAATCACTTTTCTTAATTTTGTGAGAAAAGTAAACAAACTTTGAGGTTTGGCCTAAAAATACGTTACAATTCATTGAATCACCTAACACGCGTTTCCAGTAGTGCGATTCAGTAACTTTTAACGATTCGACAATAGTTAAATTTGTCGACGTTTCAAGTTGCTTGCATTAACGATTGTGCGATTCGGGAACTCGATGTTAACGATAGTAAATAAACAATGAAATCAAGTGACATCTCTGTGTTAATATACGAAAAGCAGAAAGAGCAGCTGTTAAAAACAAACAAATGCTTCCCATTTAATACGGACACGAAAAGTTTTTTATTCTTTTATTTTATATATGTATATATTATGTGATTTGTTCATTATGTCTGAAAAATGTATATAATTTAAATTATTATTTATTTTCAATAATCTTATACACAAAATCTAACTGGCGTATTCATAAAACTTTTTTTTATTTATAAAAGATTTATTAAACTAATTTCTATACAAAATGCAATCAATATACTTTCTATGAATTCCAAAAATTTTTATGAATCCGTCAGTTAGATTTTTGGGAGATATGCTACGTATAAACCGCCATGTGAGTTAAGGGTGCTTTAGACCATAAGATTTGTCGTACGTAATATGAGCGAGAAAATAAAATGAAATTGCATTCGTATTTCAAAAAAAGAGAGTAAAAATCGAAAGGTTGTTTTCTGGCTTTTACACCATTGGTATGGATAAAATCAAGTAAGATGAAAACATTCTCATTTAATTTAACTACAGCTGTTTGCTTGTGTTCCGCAGGGATGGAGTTCTTGTGCAATTTAATTTTTTTTTTAATAACCTTGAAAAATATTTTTATAACTTTGGAATATGTTATTTTCGTGGTAAAAATTTTTAGTGTACTTTTAGAAAATATACGTATATTTTTATAAAATTGTGCTGTCGTGGTCTAAAATGTACATTTCGATTTTATAATTGGTATAAATTTATGAAACCACTTTTCCCTCCCTGGCTCTCTCACATTTGTTTACATAAAAATGCATCCCGGATCTAATGGTGTGTTGGTTTTTGAAAAATTTTAAAAAATCAAGAGAGCCATACGACTGTCAAATTTTCATTCGTATTTTCTCTCAAAATCTTATAGTTTCATTACATATTACGTTTAGACGATCCGACTTGTGCTCTTCTACACAAAAATTTGACATGTCGTACGACAGATCTTATGGTCTAAAGCACCCTTTAATGGTATGTATGCATGTTCACACCGAAAGATTCTGAAAACAACGTTTTAAATACCACATACATTTTGCGGACAAAATAAACAGCACACAAATTATTGTCGCAAACTTAACGATAACAACTGACTTTAAGCGATAGCGAATAACGTTAAAAATTTTACTGAATTGCAAATACGATCAAATGCCGTTGTTATTTATACTTATTTTAACGATACGATTATCGTAATAAAAGTTAGTGAATCGCACTACAGATGCAAAACGATTTTTTTATTGTTTCTTTTTTGTTGTGGTGAAAATAGATCGGGTTGCTCTCAATTTCCCACAAGAACTACCTACTGCCCTATTGACTACATAGTACGAACGTCAATAGTAGATTTTCAATGCCACGCACATGTTAAATGTCTATAGTAAATTGCATTGTCTGGAGTATAAGAAGTCACTAGTATTGATGACTAAGTCAGTAGCAAATCGGAACAGTTTCACTATTGTCATTTCCCGCAGGGTATGACTGTACATTTTCAAATATTTAGTCAATATAAGTAAAAGCAATTTAGTTTGTTAATAAAATGGTATGATTAAACAAAACGTCAAAACCATGACGTACTATGTATAAAATATGTACATATAATTTCGAAAGCTTGCGTATTTTATTAATAAATAGTGATAAAAAAAAACATGCAAAAAACACAATTCGTATAAATTAGTGACGGGGGATTGAGACTAAAAATTCAACTAAATAGTGAAAATATTACTGATGCATGCATATTAATAACCCAGCAAGAAAAAAGTGAATGCATTCACTATCAGGTATGTGATGAAAATCGTTTTCGGAGTTAAAACGTTTTGAAATCGACAAATAGTGTGATGAGTTTGTATGTGACGATTAGTTGTGACGATTTCATATTCCTTCTTGTTTCATTGAAAAAAAAAGACGTTTTCAACATGTGACGCATTTCGATAATGTCAGTTTAAATTCGTTTTCAAATCGTTTAATTTTACTTGAAGAAAATGTAAGGAAATATACAAAAAAAGTAAAAAAATAACTAAATATATTTTGCTTTTAAACAGGGGACAGCATAAGAATAACTTACAAGAAGATGCTTTGATTCAGTTCATGGAAAACCATCCTGATATAGCCAGGAGTTTTACCAAAGGAGATAGAATTGATGTGGATTGGAGGTGGAATGGATGAACGACTCAAATTATTACCAATTTTGTTTAAAATGATTATAAATCCGTCCTTATTATACGAAAATAATCAACAAATCTATTTAAATAAATACTAGTTAATATAGAAGTGAAATTTAAAAATTTAAATACCCACATTTCATCTGGCAAATGAAAGGGATCCGATTTATCTCTTAAACGTTTTCTTAGAATATTTTCGCTATTCATCCTTCCTATTATTTTCTTCCAAGAGAATTAGCGAAACCGCAGCAAAAAAGGGCATTTTATAAATAAAAATTATAAAATATGTTGATACAAATTTTATTTTGTTATTTTGTTTAAATATTTTACAAACGTCACTCACATACACATATGTTTATATATTTTACAGTTGTATTATTAGATTTTATACAGTTGTATTTAGAGAAGATATATGGAAGCGAAACTAATATGGAAAATGAAATTGATCAAAATTCATCACACTACTGTCGATTTCAAAAGACGATTTACTTTTCAAATAGATCGATTTCCATCACATACCTGTATGAGTTGGCATTTTCATGACTTCTTAAGCACTTCTTTATCTGAATTCAATTGCAATGCCATCGTAAATGTTAACAAGACGTATTTCAAAGCTGCCGATTAATTCATATAAACAACTACACAGTTGCAATTATAATTTAAATAAATTTTGAAATTGCATCTTAAATGTGTTGTAAATTGATGTAGGCTAAAACGTAACCAAATCATGGAACATTCAAGGGCCCTAAGCACTCATTTAAATGACGAGCTGTTTTGTTAAATGTGAACACGTGCTCGCCAATGACACCCCTGTGTTACAATGATGCGTTCGTCTGCTAAGTAAAACTAGTTCATTTGCAATAGCTCAATATCTTTGCATGAATTTTTTTGCTGGGTGAAGCGTGAACATGAGTAGTATGGCCATATTACTAACATGCAAGACCCTGTTACTTTGTGGAATGAAATAAATATAAAAATAAATAAATTAATATTCATATGAACAAAATCATTAACAAGTTTAAAGCATTAAATTTTATTTAAAACAACCTGCAAACTAATACACACCACATCCCATATGTACATACATATACATATATGTATGTATGTATGTACATTCAAGTCTACTTATAAAGTGCTTTGAATAATTATAGCACACTCTAATTTTTGTATTATAACCCAGCCAAAAAAAGACATGCTAAAGAAATAGTTCCAGCCTGAGAGCTATTGCAAACGAACTAGTTCAACTTAGCTGAGAAACGCATGATTTTAACACATGTATGTTATTGGCGAGCACGTGTTCACATTTAACAAAACAGCTCGGCCTTTAAATGACTGCTTAGAACCAATGAATGTAACATGATTTGGTTACGTTTAACAAAATAGCACGTCATGAATACAACGAAAAGTCAACTCATGTTACATATCTCTTAAAAAAGATAACAATAACGGACCTAAGTAAGACTGAATTGAGCCTAAGCAATAAACTACTACTTTACAAAGCGATTTTAAAGCATATCTCGAACTACGGTATTCAACTTTGGGGAACAGCATCATATTCATATAATGACATCATTCAAAGGTATCAGTTTAAAATTTTGAGACTTATAACGAATGCACCCTGGTATATGTATGTACCTCGAAATAAAAATATACACGAAGACCTCAATATTATACAAGGGGTGGCGATGGCTGAAGTAGTCTGCACGTTGACTGCAAAACAGACCTGGGTTCAACAACAGTTTCAGAATAAAATTATCAAGAAAAAAAAAAACATCTCGCATTTTTCTGTTGAGCATTAGTGTGTCATTGTGTGTCAGTTGTTGTCGGAAGGTTTCAGTGGCGAAGGCATAGTCACTGGTCACTGGTCACTGAACAATACCGGCTTCAGCTGAAAGCAATGCACAATCGCATCAGAACGCCCTCCTTTGTCGGCATTGGGTAGCACAGTCGAAGTAAAATAATAATAAAAATGGCTACTAAAGCTTCAACACTGCTCTAAATAGAGAACATGCAAAAAGCAGAGCTGTAAAGTAATTAATTAAACTTCACCGTTGGAATTAATTGGCGCCGTTGGAATTGTCGATTGTGCGAATTTGTCAGTCACGATGTCGCAGTGGTCGAGTGAGCATCGCGCGTTCGTTGTGGAGACATTTTTTAAGAGTAATGATTCTTACGTAATTGCTCATCGGCAATTATGTTCAGTATTTTGTTTGGTATTCGCCGAATAAGTGATAGACCGAGTGTAAAGTTAATTCGTTCGTGGATGCAGAGATTCCGCGCAACTGCCAGTGCCCAGTCGATCTTCAAGGACTCCCGAAAACATTGAACTGGATGAAAGCAATTTACGTGAAAATCCGCGACTTTCAATACGGAAAATAGCAGCCTCGCTGGTCCTTCCAACAGCGATTATTCATGAAATTTTAAAAAAGGATCTGGATGAAATACTCTTTAAAAATAAAATCCGCATTTCCATTACATCGTTCAATGCTCTTAATAAAACTTTGTGTCAATTATTACGGTTTTTATATAAGTTTGAAAATCTAAATCCGCTACCAGACACCCTGTATATTAATTTCCCTGGCAATAGTTAAAATTTTATACATGAAAATATATTGATTTGTTAAGTTCAAAGGAACTTAACATTACTGTCCATTTTTAGCATTAAGAGAATTTGCTTATTATTTTGATGTAAATAGATTGCAAATAAACATGAATTATAAAAAATAAAATATGAATATGAATACAAAGCAAAATACAGAAATTAAATTACAACTGCGCATTTGTTCATACGAATTAAGCGGAAGCCATGAGTGCGTTTTCCATGAGTTCAAAAGTTATCATGTTGTTAACATTTAAGATGGTATTAAAAGCGAATTCAGATAAAGAAGTGCTTAAGAAGTCATAATAATAACAATTCATAGTGAACGCATGCACATTTTTTTGCTGGGATATATAAGCCGATTTCCTATAACAACAGCTTAACATTTCATAATGTGCAGCAGCGTTAACGTAGCAGAAAAAAAATAACAGCGATTAGTTCAAATTGATTGGATATTTTTTTTTCTTTATTATAAAAATGAGATTGTTGGCCTTTGCATACGTACATATATAACCAGTATCAATTTTGTTAAATAAGAATTTTTCCCAGTAGTAGTACACAGAATAGTAGGACTAGTCCAAGACAAAGCCAAATGAGGGTGGCGATGGTACGATGGAAGGTAAAGTCACTGGTCACTGAACAATACCGGCTTCAGCTGATAGCAGCAATCCACAATCACATTAGACCGCCCTCCTTCGTCGGTATTGTGAAGCACCGTCTAAGTAAAATAATAATGAAAATGGCTACTAAACCGAAGCTTCAGCACTGCTATAAACAAAGAACGTGCGAAAGCAGAGCTGTAAAATAATTAATTAAGCTTCACCTCCTGTCGTTTCTCCTACTATCCCTTTGCTATAGTTCCAGCATGTGTAGTCATCTCCTGAGTGCTGGTCCCAGATGAAAAAAAAAAAAATGTATGGAGAAATGTGGTTCATTTAACATTACGATGTTCTAAGGATGGACCATATAACCCATCAGACTAACCCACAAATTACACCATGTAACCACTCCTTGGAGCACCTCAGAGAGTAAGTTTAATGCGACGGAATAATCGTAAATACGAGGAAAACCACAAACACTTGTCGTATAACAATATGGTGTTGTTTTCAATGACATGGTCCACGGCTGCATTACATAGGACCATGTTTGTAACCAGTCCATTTCAACTAAAATTAACCACATTTTTTTTTTTTTTTTGGCGTGTGAGGTAGGGTTGAAAATGCCTTCGCACTTACAGAGACCGTCGTCTTCTGCGTCGAGTGGTGTTGCCACTAAAAAATTCCCTCCTCCTCCTCTGGGTAGATTCTTCCCAGGGACCGCTTTCCGCATTACTTCGGGAAGGCCCAGAGCCACGTCCCAATCAGGACCACTCTCACTCACCCACGTGTGGGTCCGCCAAGTCCGCAGCCGGCGCCATGGCCCCGGCCCGTATAGCCTGGTCCCCGTCAGAGGGGGCCCCGCTATGCAGCAGCGCATCGAGGTCCCTCTTCCTCCGCAGAACGTATCCCACGTACTGCGCCACAGCGTCCCAATTGTCCTCACAATCGAGTATCCTCCCTATCACGGTGGCAGGAGCGAACCCGCCAAACCGCTGCGCCATTGCACCTCTCTCAGTATGCCACCTGGTGCAGTCGAAGAAAGTGTGTTCTGCATCATCATCCGTAATACGACAGTAAATGCAGTCGGGACCATCTGCCCTGCCCATCCGGTACAGGTACTTTCGGAAGTATCCGTGGCCCGAGAGGAATTGTGTCAGGAAGTAGTTAACTTCTCCAAATTTCCTCCGAATCCATACCACATAGCCCAATACTATTTGCAGGGTTATTTATCGAAAATTTTCACTCTTAAGACTTAGTTGTTCCAACATTAGATCTAATTAGATTAAATATCTTATTTTTCATACTTTTATAAAGGCAATACAATATTTCTAGGCCCACTTTCATCCATTTTCCAATAATTTTTAATATTAATTCTTCAACACTGGTAAATTGCCTGTTATTGCAATAGGGGAAGGACCGAACGAGGAACAAAATATCTATAGATATTCATATATAAAAATGTATATAAAAATGAAATGGTCCTCGTATGTAATCGCATCATTTGAGAATGGCTGTATGGATTTGGCCGATTTGGTAGATTTCAAATTTTCCGGAGATGTTTTCTATGAAGAAAAAAATTATAAAATTTCCGCGTAAAGTCGAAAAATTTAACATGTGTAATTGATGTTCTTCCCATTTAAAAGAACCATTTATATAAAGATGGCCTCCAACGGCCACTAAAAGTTCCTCTTAAACTTTCCAGAAAACAAAACCCTCCATTTAAAATTATTATTTTTCGAATTTAAATTCCAACAAATACGCTAAAGAAAGAAATTATTATGGGAGCCATAGTCGCGTATCACGCTGTGCACCTGAAAAGAAAATCGTTTAAGGACTATCAACTTGTGAATGTATACAGTTTAAAAATTTTCTCAAAACACGTACCTTTTCAACACGTAGAGATAATAAAAAAAAATTTTAACCTAAACCTGACTAGAAACTTAATGATTTAATTAAACAAAAATAATACGGCAACTTACGAAAAGGTACAAACAAAAAATTCAATCGATGTTGTTCATATTTCTAACGTTTTTTTTCTTATCACTTCATTATAATGCATTTCATGAATCACAAACTTGTATTCAGTCTCATTTAAAAAAAACTAATGAAAACGTGAATAAATAAGTATGTACTCGTATTTACGTATATCAATGATGGGGAAATTGATACAATCGTACTTTGGTTGATACTAAAGGGTGGTTAAATTTCAAGGGCCGATGTTGATTTTGAATAAAACACAAACTATTTAGGAAATTATTGTAATTTTATTTTATTATGATATATTGGTATTACTCAATTATGTATGGAACAAAATATCGGCCAAATGGGCGCCGCGACCGCGGCAACAGTGGATGATCAATTTTCGAAGAAAATCATCTTCAGTGATGAGGCACATTTTCACCTCAGTGGATTCGTCAATAAACAGAATTGCCGCATTTGGGCGAATGAGAATCCAAGAGTGATTGTCGAAAAACCAATGCACCCAAAAAAAGGGACTGTTTGGTGCGGTTTATGGGCTGGTGGCATCATCGGGCCGTATTTTTTCCAAAATGAGGCCGGTCAGGCAGTTACTGTGAATGGTGTTCGCTATCGTGAGATGATAACGATCTTTTTATGGCCCGAATTGGAAGATATGGATGTGGACGATATGTGGTTTCAGCAGGACGGTGCCACTTGCCACACAGCTAACGAAACAATGGCTCTTTTGCGCAACAAATTCAATGGCCGTGTTATCTCACGTAATGGCGATGTCAATTGGCCGCCAAGATCATGTGATTTGACACCGTTGGACTTTTTTCTTTGGGGTTATTTGAAAGAAAAGGTGTACGTCGATAAGCCAGCAACAATTCAAGAGCTAAAGGATGAGATAATTCGGCACATTAACGGCATAGAACCTCCATAATGCCTCAGGGTCATCGAAAATTTGGACCATCGGATGGAGGTGTGCCGCCGTGGTCACGGCGCCCATTTGGCCGATATTTTGTTCCATACATAATTGAGTAATACCAATATATCATAATAAAATAAAATTACAATAATTTCCTAAATAGTTTGTGTTTTATTCAAAATCAACATCGGCCCTTGAAATTTAACCACCCTTTATTTGCCTTTAAAAGATACCGTACCCCTAACAAATGAATAAAAGTAATTCGTTAAATGGTCCCCTAACGAGAATATCGCAATGAGGTCACGCGAACAGGGTCGATTTCAATGCCCAAAAGACCCAATGCTGCATGCTTACGCATCGACGCATGCCCGATAACGCTGCCTCGTCTGTAATTAGGGGCGGCATAAACATTCAGTATCGTGTTAAGTAAATGTACGAATGTAAGAATTAGAGTATAAGAATACACGACACGAAAGGAATCGACGCTGTTGTTGTTTCTCTACTATTTCTTTCTTTTTGTGTTGTCTCTCAAGATTCCAAGAACTTAAATAAATTTTTGTGTACGAACACTGGACATCGGTGAGTTATACCCCAGCTTAGGAACCATCGTTCTTGATGTTCTTGGCATGAAAATTCAGTGTGATGTTCGATGGACTGAGCACATTATCTATGTCCCAAAGGAAGCATTCAAGTGCCACGGCTTTTTAAGACGGTGTAAGACATACTTCGCCCGCATCGGAACTCCTCAATATTTATACCACCTACAGCCGACAGCAAATGGAATACAACTCTCATGTATGTTTGCTGTGCTTCAAAGGCTATTTTGAAGTTACTCGATCATGTACAGGAAAGATCGAAGAAATTCATTGGAGACAATAGCGTAGTCAACTCTATTGACTATCTTGAGCATCGTCGAAACGTGGGGTTCAGATTCGTTGTTCTATCGTTACTATAATGAAATTCCAAAACCCGGTGATTAACGCCCACGACGCGTTCATCATTAAGAGCGCATCCATTTGTGGTCAATTAGGCAGCGAATCGCACTATGCATTACAGAGAAAATTCGATTTGTGGTCGAACAGCTCGTATGTGGAATAGACTACCCGCACAGATCTTTTCTGCTACTTTTAACGTGGGAAAATTCAAATCGTATAACAATAAACAGTACTCCCTTTTCCCTTTCTCCCAAAACCTTATGTCTTAGTTCCAGCACAATGCACCGCATGGGTAGGAGTCATCCGCTGAGTGGCGGTCCAAGAAAAAAAATTCGATACATATTTTCACAATGCTGAATTCTAATTGCTGAACTGCTGAATTCTAATAACAATCACGAAGTCGTAATCCTTCTATCAGAATTAAAAATATGAAGATAATTCTCTAAAAACTTTTTGTTTTATTTACAGTTAACATCGTTCCGTTGGACCACCCTTTATAAATGAGAAAGTTTGTGTGTTTGGATGTTTGCTCCACCATCACGATTTAACCTCTCAATGGATTTGCACGAAATTTGGCAGATGAATAGAATGTCGACCATACTTAAATACAGCGTACTAGGTACAAACGGAAAAATTAGTACTTTTGGTACTTTTTTTTCTTTTTGATAAAAAAAAAATAATACTAAACGGTTGGTTTAAAAACGATTCGGTAGATTTCGCTGAAATTTGGTACGTAGATAACATGTAGCCGGGTAATGATCTTAAATTAGTACTTTTGGTACTTTTTGCATTTCTTTGCATTTGTTACCTAAGAAATCGGACATTTTTTTATGAACCGATTTCGAAAAATGTTTTCCATTCGACTGGGCTTGTCGCAACTTGGTGGCATTTTTTTTCTTTTTGGAAAATGGGCAGTGCCACTCCCCGAGAAGTTAATTACACGTTTTCCATTGGTTTTTCAATTTTTTATACATTTCTGTATACACTTGGTCGCGTGGACTACCTTTAGCAGAAAAAATTTTGGAAAGTGGAGATTAGTGTTGCCAGACATGGAAAAATATTTTTCGTTTTTAGCCATTCTACGGGAACCAAAATTAAATATTTTTTACGATATCAATGTTAAAGAATAACCTGAAGCAGATAAAGTTAATTTTTGCGTAACTTATTCTTCTGAAAAAAAATAACAATTATTTTCGATTGCTAATTTTTTTTGCTTTATTTCAGTACCTCCCCGTTTTTATTAATTGCTCATTATGATGGCAACTCAAACCACTTTCGATTAAAATATTTCCAAATGAAAAGGTAAATTTTAAAAGCGTCAACACACACTGTCAGACACTAGCTGACGTAGACGAATTAAAGCCATGAATAACAGAAAATACAGGGTGTCCGCCGGGACACCGCCATTTTGGTAATCATTAGTCTTGACAGAAACGCTTGAGCAACTCAAACAAAATATTCGTGATGAAATTAATGAAATACCGCGTGAAATGTGTGAGAATGTAATGAAAAATGTGCTCAAAAGGGCTCGCATTTTTAAGGCTAACAGAGGCGGACATTTATCTGATATTGTATTCAATACATAATTGCCGACATAAAATAAAACATTTATCAATATAAGATCCATTCTCTTTCATTTATTCAAAAATTATAAACAAACAAAGTAGTATACCTTCCCGGCGGACACCCTGTGTATGGGTTCGCCGACATTTTGTTCCTCAAATACCACCGAATAAAGATGCTTTAGCACAGAAAACTTTTTTTTACTTAACCGTGCTGGGAATCGAACACGGGTACTTCTAGTTGGCGAGCCAACACGCTAATTACTCGCCATCGGCACCCGCATGTTGTCATGATTGCACTACTTTTTTTTTAAAAAAATTTGTCTATGGAGTTGGGGGGTGCTGTTAAAAAGAAAGTGAAAGGGGTTTCATGATTCTATATGAAAACAATTAACGTAACAGCTAACCGTGCTATTACTTTTGCCGCAATTGCACGCGCATACATATGTGTGTTATACAGGGTGTCTGGTAGCAGATTTATATTTTCAAACTTAAATAAAAAACGTAATAATTGACGAAAAGTTTTATTAGGAGCATCGAACGATAGAATAGAAATGCGGATTTTATTTTTTAAAATTTTTTAAAAAGATGGAACTTCAGATCCTCTTTGAAAATTTCATGAATAATCGCTCTTAGACGTCCCAGTGAGGCTGCTATTTTCCGTATTGAAAGTCGCGGATTTTCACGTAAATTGCTTTCATCCAGTTCAATGTTTTCGGGAGTCCTTGAAGATCGACTGGGCACTGGCAGTTGCGCGGAATCTCTGCATCCACGAACGAATTAACTTTACACTCGGTCTATCACTTATTCGCCGAATACCGAACAAAATACTGAACATAATTGCCGATGAGCAATTACGTAAGAATCATTACTCTTGAAAAATGTCTCCACAGCGAACGCGCGATGCTCACTCGACCACTGCGACATCGTGACTGACAAATCCGCACAATCGATAATTCCAACGGCGCCACCCTGCCTCCGCACCGTTTATTACTTTTTGAAATAATCGTATTTAAAAATATAAATTTCCCACCAAACACCCCGTATATGTACACTCATAATATGTATGTATGTAAGTTTATAGTCTTGTCCCACACCGAATACAATGTATTTTTGTTGTTGTTAACGAAATTAGAAAAATATGTTTTGTTTTGAAAATAAACAGGTATGAAGTAAACAGGTATAATTTGTTTTTCTTTTAGTTTGAAGTGTTTAAAGATGTTCAACGTGGGCACATTATTCTAGTTTTCAGACCAACAAAGTCACAAAACAACTATTGACAACTAATTAGAAACGCCCTTTACGCTGCTTGTATTAACTTTTTAATTTACATTTTCAGCAATAAAAGGAAAGTGTAGGTATGTACGGCAAATGTTTCTATAACGGAAAACAGTTTCTTTTTAATCTGTTATAAACAGAAGCGATGAAATATACAAACAAGTACCCTATAAAAATTTCATTTCTTTTCTTATCCATCCCTGTTTATCCTCCTGTTAATACATATTATAGTGCTAATTGGTATTGATTATCGAAATTCATGGGATTGTGAAATCCCTTCCTTGCCTTCAATGCCTCTATGGCGAGGCAGCTAATAGTGTTTGTTCGCCCTTCCCAATAAATCCCTGTAATTGAAATTTACGGCCATTTCGCCCTTACAGATCTAGTGTTGAGGATATCGATGATATTTCAGAAAGGATTGGTTAATTTTTAAAAATTGATACCCAAACATTGGAAAATACAACTACATGGAGAGAAATGAGTTTGTCATAGATAACTTAGATATAGATAACTTTGCTTTGAAATAAATTGACCGTTCAAAACATTTTCCAAGAGATTGCAATCGAACTATTTGTGAAACTGAACAGCTGATGCTCATTGATGATGATGATGATTTCTCATTGGACACTGTCTACTTGTCATGATTTTCTGCTACAAAATGGGAGTGCCTAAGTTTCAATTTGATTTCAAATTGAAATGTCTCGCGAACACGTTTTCGTCATTAAAATTTGCCGGCGTAGATCTTCAGTTGTTTTGATTTTATAAAAAAAAAGCAAAAAAACAACGCTGATTTGCATTTCAAACATTTGCATTGATCATTCTGCACAATTTTTTTTGTATTGCAAATTTGCAAATAAGTATAGGAAATCTCAATTACATATCTTTTGCTCTGTTATTGTAATGCAGATTTTGCAGTATGTAGCGATATTGCAGTTCTACTACATCTGCAATGTTTGAACCGGCTATTTGCAACGAAGAGTGAGTGATTTTCATTGTGGTTTATTTACACCAGTGTAGTAAAGGCATATGTGTTTATTTTGTTAGTGTAGAGTAAAAATTTACTACGCAACTTTGCAATGATGCATGACCAATGGCTTCAAATTATGAGATGGGCTATTGTAATAAATTTCATTCAACATATTTTATAAACTTACACAAACAAAATCATAAAATCTTTTTGTCAGAAGAAGTCATATCGAAAGCAGTTAACTCGATGCGGAAATCTTTAAAAATTTCAACAACGATTTTGCTGGAACCTGTGGGTATCCTCTGAATATCACCACTGGGTATATGTAACATATTAAAATTAATACAAACAAAATTTTAATTAGAGATATTTTTCTTTCTTCATGCGGAATATTAAAACAACATTTTTTATATTTTTAATTTAATGCGGCCCGTATATTATGAACAGAGTGAATAAATTATTTTCAATTATTTCTTTTTTTTTTTAATTAAAAAACAGAAATTTATTTCTATAAATAACACTGAAAAAATGCTCCACAAATTTTAAAATTCTCTTACCAAACCTTTTAATAAAACTAAATTCAATACTTTTTAGAGCTTTCGAGTTCGTTCGAATGCAATGTATAACATATGTACGTGGGAACATCCCCTTTCCCAGGAAAAAACCCTTTTTCGGAAACGTTAAAAGGTACCATACTATGAATTTGTCGCAGACTGTTAATAGACACAAATCTATTAATGCGGGCTACATGTTGTACGAAATTGAAGGTCGTGCTGCCGGCGATGGTTGCATTCAGCAAGAGGTTATTACGCAGAGTAATAAATCGATTAATTCCTACTATATATTCTCAAAAAAAAAAAAAAAAAGAATAAAAATAACAATAAATAAAAGATAGGATTTCGTCAAGGCCAAGTGTTACTAAAGCTGAGGAAAATTTTATGAAATCTAAACTTATTAATTATTTCAGAAGTTCAGTGGTAAAAAAAGGTCATTTATATATAATTAAGCACTTTTTTGTATTTAAATGAATTTAATAGGTATTTTTCTTCATCTTAATTCCCAGCATAGTGTTGGCAATACCGGAAACCAAATAATCGGGAATTAGTCTTTCGTCTCATACTCGTAATAAAAATTTATATTTTATTAAAAAATTGTAGCTATTTCACATAAAATTTATTCATTAATTTAATTTTCGCTAAGTTGTGGGAGTATGTCGCTTTCTTGATCTCTGGCTAAATTGAAATGGATTTTTTTTTTAAATTGTTTTATTAGATAAATCAACAAAGTGTTTAAACGGTTTTACGTTTAATCAATTAATGAAATTTCTGTTGAGTAATAAGACATGCAAATAATTGAAGGGTGTTTATAAAACGTAGCACCCGTTTATAATGAGAAACGTCTTACCGGTTTTAATGTTCAATATTTTAGTTGATATTCCACTTTTTTTTCTGTGGCCAGTCAGTTGTATAAACATGTCACACAGGCTTATGTATTTATGCGCGTGTGTATATGTAACATTTACCAAGGATGGATAGTTTCTCTTGTAGGAAATATCAATAGTGAAACAGTACTAATTCACAATTGAAATTGCTACCAGTACTACTGACTTACTGTACACCAGCCAATGTAGTTTTCTATAGACATTTAAGATGTACGTGTCGTTAAGAAAGCACTAGTTCTGTAAGAACTACTGACAAACTTGGGGACATACATATGTAGGAAATGGGACAAAAGATTTACTATAGACACTGAGACTACTGACTAGGTATTTCTTTTGGGTATATATATGTATTGGAACTACTGACACACTATATCCTTTGCGGTGTTCTGACCTATAGACATTTAACATGTACTGCTTACTAGGTACTTCACTTGGCGACATATGTAGACATTGAAACCACAGATTCACTAGTACCTTTTAATATTTAAAATTCCTTCGGAAAATGTTTTCCGAGTTTCTACATTCGCGAACTTTTCAATAATGGTATTCCGTCCAATTTAATTTCGATATATTTTTTTTTATATTTCTTCTACTTTTCTTAGCTGAGTTTTTATACCTAAGTGGCGATAATTCCAGGGAAAAAATTTTCAGATTGATATTTAATGCTTTTTGCCCAACAAAATTGTAGCTCCACACCTTCCGCCTGCAATACAGCCAGCAACTTCTTCAAAAAAATTTCGAAATGTACAATTTATAAAACTTTTCCCTCAAAGTCAATTTTGTAGAAGAGAAAATTTTCGAAAGACTGCACTAAATCTCTAAAGTTTTAATTTTCACACTTTCTCACTATTGTTATTTGTATGCAAAATGATATTTTTGCGTGTATTACTATACTAATTTTACCTCAATTTTAGAAAATCGAGTTCTTATCATACTTCCCAAATTTTGAGGTGCTGGGAATCGATTCAGACTAATTGACAATTCTAAAAGCAGACTGAAGAAGGGGTCAAAGGACCGGAATGAATTTTTCTGCATTCTAAATATATTGAGATAAAGGTATTGATGTCGTGTGAATTCAAGATTTTTTTTTTAAATAAATTTTAAGCTGTGATTAGTCACGCATTTGGGTTAAGCATTTAGGTTGGCAGGAAATTTTACGAATGACCTGCAAGGTCAACTGATACCCATATTTTTTTTTATATAAATTTTGGAATGAAATTCTCGAATGCATCTATGATGCAGTTTGAATATTGCTTTATGGAATTCTTGTTCTGTTCTTTTACTCCTTCAGCATTTACATTTCTTTTCAGTCCGGAGGTAGTGCAAAATGCCGCGTATCAAAACTAGAGTCTACTTTATAGACAGGGCGTTAAACAGCATAGGGTATTTCGCTTATGTATGTGTGTATAGTACATATGTAATATATGGTCATATAAAACGTAAAACCATGTTAGTGACAAAATTTAAAAACTCGGCTCCTCTATTGAATATTGTGTACCATGTAAAAATATATGTCCATGTAAAAATACATGTCCATGTAAAAATACATGTCCATGTAAAATATAATATTTTATATAAGTGATTCTTTTAATTTTATGCGAGTTTTGAAGAAACTTTTTTCAGGTAGGTTACTTAACCCTGTTATCAAGTTTTTTTCCTCTCTTTTAAAATCTAAAAAAGTGTAGTTACATGGTTTTACGTTTTATATGACGATATGTAAGTATTATTTTATTGTCAACCAAAGTGTTGACTAATTATAAAAAATGTTTAGAATAAAATTAAATAGATTTAAATCAAATAATAAAATGTTTTTTTGTATGTATAAGGAAAATTTTTAAAGAAGCTATTTGGTATGTTTTGTTTGTATATTTCGTAATTCTCAAATATTTTTTGGGAGTTCTTGTATAAACATGTACAATTTCTTAGGTTTTTTCAAGAATTTGGTTAAAGGTCTACTGAAGATTTTGATATTAGCACCAAATAAGAAGCGGATATAGACCATTAAAACCATATAACAAATATAGATAAATAATCATATGTATTACACATACATACATACATATGTATATCGATTTTGTACAATAAAAGCATCGATGTATTCTATGATTGAAAATGGCTACTTTCCATGCCTGCATTGAATTGAATTAATTGGCAGCAAACTGGAACTACGGCTTTTTATTTTCTTGCTTTATTTTACTTCTACGGCATCTTGAACATTCCGGTTTTATTTGTTGACTTGTAGCTGACTTTTATTTATTTTTTTTTTTTTTAGCTTTTTCTAAGTCAATTTAAAAGAAGACATAAAAATCATCAGGGTGTTGTTTGCTGCCTTTGTGCAGAATAAAAGAATACAACACCAATAACAGGGGTCAGGGTTATCACAAATTTAAATGTTTTAATAATAAAATAAAAATACATATTAACAACATTCAAAAGTACTCAAGGGAACGTTCAAGATTTCACAAATCTACACTGTCAGAATAATAAATAATGTACGTTAACTATTCGAACTTGTTGCTTTTCTAGGAGAACTTTAAATTGTCAACACTATTTTTGACACTAATCCTATTGGTTTGGAAGCATGATTCTTATGCAAACATATTTCAATTTTAAAGTATTTTTAAAGCACAAATGATTGCGGAAATACAAATCAGCCCGGATAAAGTAATCGTATTATCGATTTTTTTTATATCTGGGACCAGCACTCAGGAGATAACCCCTACACATGCGAAGCATTGTGCTGGAACTATAGGAAAGGGATAGTTAGAGAAATGACAAGAGGTGAAGCTTAATTAATTATTTTACAAGTCTGCTTTTTGCACGTTCTCTGTTTATAGCAGTGTTGAAGCTTCTGTTTAGTAGCCATTTTTATTACTACACAATACCGACGAAGGAGGGCGTTCAGATGTCATTGTGGATTGCTATCAGCTGAAGCCGGTATTGTTCAGTGACCAGTGACTATGCCTTCGCCACTGAAACCTTCCGACAACAACTGACACAAAAAGACACACTAATGCACATCACAAAAATGCGGCATGGTTTTTTTTTTTTTTTTGAGAGAGTAGCATTTCTGAACATTCGACTCGAACTTTAACACATTGCAATGGATAGGGAAGACTTGTAAGGGAAGCTATTCGGATATTCTCAGTATAATTGGTAGTGGAATTTACAGAAACAACGACCAGTATTAGGATGAAGGGGTATGCGAGGTGAATAGAAGTAACACTCAACCAATTAAGTCATCGCGAGAGTGGAGAGTGGTTCAACCCCAATTTCAGACTCTTAGAAACATCTCGCATTTTTTCTGATGTGCATTTGTGTGGCTTTGTATCAGTTGTTGGCGGAAAGTTTCAGTGGCGAAGGCATAGCCACTGGTCACGGAACAAGAAAGGCTTCAGCTGTAACCAATTCACAGGCACTTCAGATCGGCCCCCTTCGTCGGTATTGTGTAGCACCGACGAAGTAAAATAATTCCTAAAAATGGCTACTAAAACGAAGATTAAAAAATTTAATTGCCTCTCCTTGAAATCAGAGGCCCTACAACACTGCTATTAAAATAAAGAACGTGCAAAAAGCAGAATTGTAAGATAGTGAAGCTTCACCTCCTGTCATTTCTTCTACTAACCCTTTTCTCTAGTTCCAGCACAATGCATCGCATGTGTAGGGAGTCATCTCCGGAGTGCTGGTCCAAGATAAAAAAAATGTTTCATAGTTTGGACGGGAACTCAAGATTGTAATTATTTCGTTGCATGTTTAATAATTGTATAAAGAAATAATTACAGTATTTGATTCTTCCGGTCGCCTGACAAATGTTTCCAAGTCAGTTTTAGCGTTTTTTCAATAAATAAAACACCAACTTGTCAACACAGATTCATTTGAAATTTATAAACGAATGTGCAAGTATTCCTGAATTTAAAAATTATTTCCTTTATTTTGATTGTATTATTTTGACACGCTACCAGAAGCACTTCAGCCCTATTTACGTCAACAATTTTTACAGCCTCTATAATGAATGACAGTTGCTATCTATTCAAATTCTATAATTTATAATTTAATTTATATTAAGTATATTACAATCATACATACTATGTAGTATGTATACATATATGTAAATTAAATTTCGTTATTTTTAGTTTTTATTTTCTTTTCTCTATTAAAGATTAGATAAGGTCGTTATCAAGTATTAAGTGCCGAAACTTTCCTTGTGTGATGAACTATATTTACATGAATATATTTTCAAAATGATCTACAGACAAGTTGGACTTTTTTCAAGCTAAAATGTGTAGTTTAAGAAGCATTTAAATAAAAGTAATTATAATGACTGCAACGAAATGGGTGACCGTGTTGCCTTCCGCTCAAATGGAGGGTTGTCAAGAATTTTTTTTTTTTTTTAAAACTAAAAAAATTTGCAGGATTTATAAAAAATCGTCACACAAAGTAGTAACGACCAAGGTCAAGCCAAAAAAAAATTTTTCAGGATCTGCAGCAGTGCTACACAGAGCCAAAACTGCCTTAAAAATTCAAGAAGATTTTCTTTATGAAAGGGTTTTAGGCGTTCTCCGGAGAGATTCCTTATTATTTCCATGTGATAATTTTTCTTTTCTTTTCTGCTTTTAGAACGTTACTTGTTTTTACATTTGTGTATTAGCGTCTCTGATGTGAACGAGACGTATTAAATTTTAAAGCTTCGTTTTTAGTAGCCATTTTTATTAATTATTTTACTTCGCCGGTGCTATGCAATAACGACGAAGGAGGTCGTTCTGACGTGCCTGTGGGTTGGATAAAGCTGAAGCCGTTACTGTTCAGTTACCAGTGACTATGCCTTCGCCACTGAAACTCTCCCACAACAACTGATACAAAGTCACAGAAATGCACATCAGAAAAATGCGAGATGTTTCTATGAGTCTGAAACTGGGGTTGAACCGAGGAAAACTTTTTGTTTTGTAGTCAACGTGCAGACTACTTCGACCATCGCATTCTTTTTATTATAGCATTATATTATTATAATTATTAAATTATTTCAACCACTTTTCTGAACTTTCTCACAAAAATAAATAAACTTTGACATTCGGCACAAAAATACGTTACAATTTCTTGTATCAGCTGACGGGCGAATTTGCTAGTAAGTTACCTGGTAATGAATTTGCAACGACAAATAAAAATCATTATACGTTGTCAAAATACTTCATACAATTTGACATCAAACAGTGATTAATAGTCAGTCAGCTGTGCTAGTAAGTTCAGCTGTTATCAACTCGCCTTGATTTATACTTTTTTTTTTGCAAGAGAAAAAATATGTTTTGTATATTTGTCTCCTTTTTCATTCAGTATTTGGTGTTATAGTTTTTTTCCATAAAAGCATAAATGAACCTTTCGCTTGACAGATTAAGGACCATTATTATAACTTGCCAATAGCAAAAGTTGGGATGCTATCGGACAAATAATTAGTTTTTCGTTATTACAAGTTGACTTTTACCTAATGTCACCGATAAGCTAACGGAAAGTTCATCCTACCTGTAACTTTTAAAGTGGACTTAAGCATTTGAAGCTGCCATATTTTATGCACTTTAAATATGGCAACTTGGAAAGTATAAATGTATATAAATTAATTTTTTAAACTAAAATGGAAAGCAGAACGCGATTGTTTTATATAAACGAGCTAGAGGATATTTCTCAAAACACACAGCAAAAACGTAGAGTATCAAAAAAACGCTTTAAATAAAGAATAAAATAAAACCTTATCGTTGCCAGTAGCTTTTTTTTGTTTGTCAAAAGTAATCGGTATTTACTCTGGTACTGCCATATTTTTAAAAATATTAATTTTATTAATTATATTTATTTTTGAGCGATGGTCTTTTTTATGAAAAGTTTTTCAATAATTATTTATTTCCCAATATTTCGCTACCAAATAGGTAGCATCGTCAGGAAATAATATTAATTTTATTTTATCGAACAGTTGTAATAATGAAAACAAGTTAACGGCCACTTTATTATTCATTTTACCTAAAGTTAATTTTAGCTATCAGTAACTTTATTGCTTAGTTGTAATAATGGCCCTAAATGTTTTTAAACAACAAAGTAACGCCAAAAAACATTTTATTTTGTAGAGTTCGATCTGATATAAATTCGTCTACACGTAGAGTCTATGTTGAGAGAAAAGTAGTGATGTCAATAAAATCGTCAAAATATAGGCGGTACTGAACAAAAGATCGTCAATCGTCACGTTTGGCACATTTGCTCACATAATATTAATTAAGAAGCGCTAAAATCAGTGTAATAATAACTGACTGAGTGATCAAGATACTCAACTTGTAATTGAAAGTAATGAAAGCACGGATTACTTCTAAATTGATACTATTTTTATATGCGATGGCAAGAAATTCGCTTTTTTGATGCTTATACATCCGCGTAAGAAGATTATCTTTCTGGAAAATATTTTATTTGCGGCGTTATTTTTTTTTTAATTTATCAACATATTCATTATACAAATAGTTCAATAAGACAAAGCAATAAGATTTTAGTTTAGACGCATGGGTTTCCTACCCAAAGACAAAATTGTGTACTAAATTTAGTTGCGTAGATGCGTCGCCTGAAAGACTTTCACTCATTGTAGAAAGAAAAAATTATTTATCAACTTTGCTTGAGATTATTTGTGAACATGTACATACTCATGAATATTTTCATAAATATGAATAAAAAAAAAGCAATTTCTGCTTTGTACAATTAATATACATAATTTAAAACGTAATTTTCGCGGTGGCATTTAAAACAGCAAAAACCATTATGGCTCTAGTCTTTCAGACAATTTATTTCATTATAATTAAAGTTAAAAGATTAAAAACATTTATTTGAAAAGATGTGAATGTCACCGGATAAATTAAATACTTATCTAATATTACAGGTAACGGAGCTTTACTCTACCTGTTTTGAGAAAACGAATGAAAAATCTTGTTCGAGAATTTGTATTGAAATCAAAAAAAGTGTTTTTAGTTTTATTGTTGCGGCAATAAAACAATATAATCTTTTATGTAGGTTAGCTTAGGTCGGCAGATTGCTGGATGTAACGGTAAAGAAATGTCCCACCCCACTTGGGGTGCAATTGTGATACCTGTTGTAAAAAAACTTTCACGTGCCGTAGTCATATAGACCGGAGCCTCTGCCCCCCACCACCAAACAAAGTGAAAGTTTTTGCACTGCCCAAGTGGCATGGTACCTTTCCATCTTTATGTGCTAAAAATTTTCTTCATTGGGTAAATGTCAAACTTTTTTGAATCTCTGCCTTTCTAGTTCAATTTTCATCAAACGGGAATTACTTAAACTGAGTTTAGACGAGAAAATATTTGGTAGAAAAATATCTGGAAATCCGTTTTGTTTTTTCATTCGCGGTCACACACACGCGACATTCCATTATTATTGTTAGGCTGTGTTCACACGATTCATGTTTTATTGACATGATTGCTACTTTATAGGCGAGAGTAACGAGGAGAAGGGTAACGATTACTCATGTGCATGTACTGTCAGTACGTTTTGCTTTCTCATTCTTAATTTGAAGATACACACAAACTATATGTACATGTCGTCAACAAGACATGAATTGTGTGAACACCAATGAGAGTTCAAAAAAGAAGAAAAAGTAAGAATCTTGTCAATAAGACATGAATCGCGTGAACACAGAGATAATATTGTTCCATTGTTATTGTTATTTTTGTAAGCAATGAAAATGAGAGTAAAGCGTGTCGCCGAGTACCGAACACAAAAACGATACTCTCTTCCCCGCCCGTAATATGGCAACAAACTAAATGTTTCCCTTCCAAATGTTTCCTCATCTAAACACAGTCTTATAGTGTAACACATTTGAAGGCATATAAAAAACCTACACCCACTCATCAGCAGTCATGTTTGTATTCCACTATTTTGGTGTCAGGTTTAGGTAAACGTCACTCTTTTATATCAATTTATAATCAAAATTAAATGCGGGTTTTTTCTTTTTTCTGATTTCAATTACCATTGGCGGTATGTAATTTCACCTCTTGCCTTAATTATTTGTAGACCCCTCCTCAGTGTGACGTTAGAACAAACTTGTTATGTTTGTTTCACATAAGTATGTGCCTGTGTTCGTGTCTATTTATTTATGTTTGTTATCATTTATTGTTGAATGTTTTTTTATTCAACTGTGACCAATTTTAAACACGAAAGGTTTTATTAATTTATATTTTCTATATTTATTTATATTTGCTTTATTCAGTGCGATACGAAATCAATTCCGATTATTAATTTATTTTTTGTTGTTTGGTTCAGGCCAGTCTATGTATATGTAGTATTTTTTTGTGCTAATTTTTTCGCAAACTTAAGAAATTTTGTGAAAATTCTAGTTACGATTTGGCATTAGCGCCAACGTAACGCAGTATATATGCATATATAAAAATATATGTACATACATACATATATAGAAGCTAGCTTAACAAAACAGCAAACATTAATTAATTAATATTTTCTATTGCCCGCCTACTTTTCTAAAAACAAATCCATTTTAAAATCACCAAGTAAATTTACAAATTTCTTACCTTTAACAAAATCCTAGGACTAACTTGTTGCATAGAGCGCAAGGCGAACTCATATCAGGTGAACATATAAGCCCGGCTAACGATTATTTTTCATTGTTTGATGTCAACCAAGGCAAATTCATTACCAGGTAAACTCACAAAACAATTTGTAACGTATTTTTGTGCCGAACGTTTACTTTTGTAAGAAAGTTAAGAAAAGTGGTTGTAAATAATTTATTAATTATAATAATATAATACTATAACAATAAGAATGCAAAATATATTACTTTTTGTAACAATTAATTTAATTTTAACTCATATTACACTATTACCACAGGTATATCAGAACGCCCTCCTTCGTCGTTATTGCATAGCACCGGCGATGTTAAATAATTACTAAAAATGGCTACTAAAAACGAAGCTTCATAAATTTAATACAGCTCCTTGACATCAGAGACGCTACAACACTGCTGTAGAAACAAATAACGCGCAAAAGCAGAGTTGTAAGATAGTGAAGCTTCAACTCCTATCATTTCTCCTACAATCCCTTTCCTATAGTTCCAGCACAATGCATCGCATGCGCATCTCTCTCCTGAGTGCTGGTCCAAGATAAAAAAAAAATTTGTACTCTAATGAGCATTTATATGTATATGTATGTATGTTTGTTATATGGTTTAGCTGGTCTATATGCGCATTTCATTTGCTGCTAATACCATAACCTTCACTAGACCTTTATCCAAATTCTTGAAAAAAGCTAAGAAATTTCATATTTTATACTCCCAAAAAAATATTTGAGAATAACGAAATGTAAAAACAAAATAAACCAAATAGCTTCTTTAAAAATGTTCTTTATACAGCAAACATTTTATTATTTGATTTAAATCTATTAAATTTTTCTGAAGCTTTTTGACAATTAGTCGACACTTTCATTGACAATGATTGATTGTATTTAAAAGGCAAAATAAAAGAAATTTAATTATAATTTTTATCTTTTTTTTCTCCTCTTTTTCTTGTTGTTTCTTATTATAAAAATTGATTTTTAACTTAAACATCAAATTTCAAATTAATTTATAATAATTTTATATCTTATGTTATCCAAATATATTACAGTGCGAGCTCGATTTGCGCAACCACCGATTATCGCAACACCCCGATTAGCGCAACGGGCAATTTTTTTACATTACAGTCTTTATAAGTGCAACTTTTTTCAAAAAACAGTCTCGATAAGTGCAACTTTTTCTGTTTTATTAAATTTTAAGCGTTTTTCTCTCTGAATTTATTTCTTCAGAAACGTAGTTTTAACAAGTACTTAAGATTTCAGCAAAGAACCCTTCTTAAAAATGTTTTCCACATGTCAGTGGTGGTACTTTTTTTTATTTATTTTATGCTCTTTACTTTTTTGTGCTCACGCAGGAGCGGCGCTTAAACAGTTTTCCTCAAACTAAGTTCTATTTATAATAGAACTCACATACATTCATATATAAACGTATAAAATATGAAGTTCATTTTTATTTTTTGTTTTGCTTTTTATTTAAGTATGTACTTATGTATAAAATATTAATTTTATGCTTAATTTATGTTAAAGTAATAAAAATTAATGAATTTAAGTTAAATAATGGTGTGTTTTTATATTAAATTTTTAGTGGTCGGTTATTGCAACTTTTCGGTAAAAGCAACAACCCCGATTTCCTTTCGGTTGCGCATACCGAGCTCGTACTGTATATATTCATAATGTAAAACTTTTGCCAGATTGTCTCAAGAATGCCAGACTGGCGCTGAGACCCTATTTGTAATTAAAAAATAATGGGTATGAATAAATTGGAAATTTAAACCACTAAAAAAAAAAAAAAAAAAAAAAAAAAAAAAAATTTCATTTCCGATACAATTATGTAACTATTACTATTTGTAAAGGCCCTTTTACATTGTAATACTGAGTAATAGGACTTGTCGAAACTTAAATCAAATGGGAAAATATAATAGTGTAAAACCGATATGTAATGAAGCTCACCAAAATACGAATGGAAATTTGACAGTCGTATGGCTCCACCATATTTTAAAAATTTTCAATAAGCTTATACTTTTCATTTTATCAGGGATGTGTTTTTGGGTAGATGTAAGTAACAGAAGAAAATAACAAAACAACAAAAAAATAATTTGCTTCTAAACCGGTTTTGTTCTTACACTTACACTTATACTCGTACTTTTAATTTTATTTCAAGTGTGAAAGCAAAATGTAATATTAATTTAGATTTTTTGGCAGTCGCACCAAATCTCATTAGATTTCTCTCTCACAAAGTATTATGAAAGTCGTAAGACTTGTATTATATATGGAAAAGGCCTTACGAAAGGTTTAGAGAAATTAATTAGATTTAAATCTAATAAACAAATGTTTGTTGTATGTGGCGAAGGCATAGTCACTGAACAGTACCGGCTTCAGCTAGAAACAAGTCACAGCACATCCGAGGCAAAAAGAGGGCTACTAAAACAAAGATTAAGAAATTGATTGAATACGTCTCCTTGACATCAGAGGTGGTGCAACACTGCTAGAACTAAAAAAACGTGGAAAAGCAGAGTTGTAAGATAGTGGACCTTCACCACCTGCCACTATCTCACTATCCCTTGCCTCCAGATCCAGCACAATGCATCGCATGTGTAGCGGTCATCACCGGAGTGCTGGTTCAAGATAAAAACAAAAAAAAAATAGTCTAAAAACCACATTTTCTCACAATATTTTTTTTTTGTAATTTTTTGGTAAAAACGAAATTTTTCCTAAAATATTTTTCTATCCAGTAGTGGTAGGTGCGCATAAGAAAAATTCATGGAACATATCAATATGCATGCATACATAAAAAATATCTTATAAACTTCTCGCCGCAATAACGCACATTGTAACCATTTGATTGATTCAAAATGAAAATGTTTCTGGCTGCGGTGTTGAAATATTAACGAAATATGTATAATAACAAACTCATATCTGTTACAAGTACTTAAAAATATGTACATTAGGATAGTTCAATTTGTTCTGGTGAGAAAAAGCAACGGAGCGTATTGTAAAAACGAAATACATATACGCAAAATTCTAAGAAAATTACCTCAAGGACTATGGGTCTAATAATACTGGGACCATAAAGCACCGCGACCAAAGAAGATCTATTGTGCAAAATTAAAAATACCTTCTGCGAGAGTCAGAAGGAGGCATTTTAAGAGACTGCTTATATTTCAATCCCTGTGCGATGGCACGATGGATGGTAGTCTGCACGTTGACTACACAACCAAAAAACAGACCTGGGTTCAACCCCAATTTCAGACAAAAAAATTTTTAAATAAAAATAAACATCTCGCATTTTTCTGATGTGCATTAGTGTGTCTTTGTGTGTGAGTTGTTGTCGAGTATAAAAAAAAAAAAAACAAACGTGCGAAAGCAGAGTTGCAAAATAATTAATTAAGCTTCATCTCCTGTCGTTTCTCCTACTTTCCCTTTCCTATAGTTCCCAGCACAATGCTTCGCATGTGTAGGAGTCATCTCCTGAGTGCTGGTCCTAGATAAAAAAAAAAAAATGTTACACTTTTTTCGAAATCGTCTTTTTTAGTCAAATTGGTTTTAAATCCATTAATTCATCTGCTGATAACGTATTATAGCGTTAATATTGATAGTTATAGATATAACACTATGTACATTTTATCGTATGTGACAGTTAATGCTGTCGGGCAAATAAAATAAGGAATAAAAATGCTCACCTGTAAAATTTACTGTTTGTAACATACGATAATTTTGCGCACAGGGATCGATTTCATTGAAAATAGCATTACCATTCAAATCAAAATTATTCCGTTGGCAGTTCGGGCTTGTATTATTCAAAATTTTATTAACTTTAAGATTCTTATTCTATTTTTCTGATTCTATTTTTCGTGTTTATAAGTAAGTAAGTAATATGATGTTCACACTGGCGAGTTTAAACAAGTTTTTAGGTGTTTTCGAGCGAAGCATGTTTGTCCGAGTTTATACAATTGAATATTTGGGAGAAAAACATCTGGAATTCTCTTTTGTTTTTTAATCGCCTTCACACAGACGAAAATGCTGTCTGCGACATTTTTTTATTATTGTTATTTTTGTAAGCAAAGAAAATGTGAACAAACGCGTACGTCGAGTAATGAATACGATGCTCTCTTCCCCAACCGTAATATGCAACCAAAATAAATGTTTCCTATCTAAATGCGTCAGAGCGTTTTTCTACACATTGAGTTGTTTTCCAAACAAGTAAAGTTAAACATGTTTAGTTCCAAAACACGTACAAACGTAAGTAAAACGCATTGTTGATTTCGTTCAAAGGTTGTGTTCATGTACTTTTTATTTTGGTCTTTCGCTGAACGTACATTTTAATGGCGGTGCGACAAAATTTTTATTTAATTTCGTTACTGTTGTAAGTGAAAAAAAATGTCTTCTTTTCCGGGCGTAAGAAGAGAAAAAAGTTATGGACTGTTAAAGAGGATGAATCGCAATATTTTCCATTCAAATAATAATTGATTTTTGTATCAGATGTTTAAGCAACCGGTTGTTTAAGCAACATAAATAAGAAAAACACAATAATTGTATCGTGAACACTTTGGTTTAAGAGTTTTTAGAATTATTTGAAACACATAAACGATGCAGTAATATAATTTTTTTTATTTTTTTACTACTTGCAGAAGAAGACATTTTTTTCGCTTACAACACTGGAAAAAAATAAATAAAATTTATGACGTGCCGCCATTAAAAGTTACGTTCGGTGAAAGACCAAAATAAAAATACATAAACACACCCTTTGAAACGAAATCAGCAGTGCCAGTTACTTATTTTCGAGCTATGAATGGGAAAACACATAAAATTAAACATGTTTAGCTCCAAAACACCTGAAACTTGTTTTCAACCCGGCAGTGTGAACACGTGTTTTTCTAAAGATATGATTTAAAGAAATTTTGCATTTTATGCCTCTCGGCGGGAGCTAGGTTTTGATTTTAGACCAATAGTTTCTTAGGAAATTGTTCTTCGAATTCTTGCTAGATGAAATTTTTCTTTCTATACGCCTTTTGACAAAAATAAATGACTCACCCTAATGTCAATATGTGTATATATATATAGAATATGTGTATGGATGTATGTATGTATACACATGCACGTACATATGAATGGACGGAATTATTTTCCTCGAAAGTTTCTATGGAGCCCTTCGTCTAATAAGCAAGTTTGTAGAAAATAGAAATACTAAAAGTTGAGTGACACGTTCTAGAGGGACGTTGCTGTTGAAATTGTGCAGCGTTCAAATAAAAAAACAAACAAACAAAACACGCAATAGAAGTGAAATGTGTTCAGACTATTTCCATGCTGTGGGAACTTTTTCGTTAAATGTGAAATATGAAAAACAACCCCTGACAAGATAAGAAATGAAACACAAAAATTAAGTTATGTACATACATGAGTATATGTCTGTACAATATATGTATGTATGGATGTGTGTATATACATACATCCATCCATACTTACATATGGATGTAAGTATGTGCGGCTTTGTACGTATTGGGCCTTTGCTGCAAAATCAACATAACTCAATATTAAAATTTCTTTAATTTATGCTTTTTAGTTTTTTTTTTTTTTCATTTAAAACATTAATTTCTCTTAGCCGATGGCCTTAGCAGCCAGTCCTATCAAAGAATTTTAATATTATGTTTTTTTTGGACATCCACTCAAGGGATGACCCTACACATGCGGTGCATTGTGGCTGAACTAGGAAATAATATTTTGGAGGAAGGGTAGAGGGAGTAATGTTTGTTGACGTTCGATTTGAATTTCCCACGTTCAAAGTGACAGGAAAGACCGGGTAGGCTATTCCAATATTCTCTGTACTGCGTAGTGCAATTCGCTGCCAAATCGACCACAAATTGATGCGCTCTGAATGATGTGCGTTTCGTTGTTCTATTGATACTATAATGGGAGGTGTTCTAATGAAATCAGGAAACTTGTTCCCGAAACCCGGTCAATCGCGCGCATGACGCGATCTTCATTACGAGCGCATCCATTTGTGGTCGATTTGACGGCGACTCGCACTACGCATTACAGGGAAAATTCGTTTTTTGGCCGAACGGCACGTATGTGGAATAGAGGTGTGTCCTGTCACTTTTAGCTTGGGAAGATTTAAATCAAATGTCAATAAACACTACTCCCTCTATCCTCCTTCCCATAACCTTATTTCCTAGTTCCAGCACAATGCATCGCATGTGCAGGGGTCATCCCCTGAGTGCCGGTCCAAGACAAAAAAAAATAAATAAATAAATAAAGGAAAAATTAAATTTCTTTGTTTGTTTATTCCACGGAATTATTCAATTAAGAAATTTAAATTTTGATTTATGACGCTCTTGCAGTAAATGAGCGATATACTATGTATGCACATACAAACATACGTATTTATGTACAAACTTACATTCTACATATAAAAAATATTGATTTTTATTTTCATTTTCTTATACCAAAAAAAAAGAAAAAAACAAATGTATTCTAGTAATAAAATGGAATTTTTCCATGTGGTTGTAAGAAAAGCAGATTGTGAAAAAAATGTTGTATGTGAATTCGATACGGAGATCATTGGAGGAAATTGCTGTAATTAATTTTCATGCAAACAGAATGTGAGTGAAATAAAATAAAGTCCATACTTCGTTATTTTTATTATCAATTTTTATTATTATTTTTTTTCTTTTTTAAAAGCACATGTTCTTTAATATTTGTTGAGAATATAACGGTTTTACAGGGTTAATTTATCGCTTATAAATTTATTGTGGAAAGTGCGATGAGGGGTGGTTCACATGTACACACATACATACATACATACATATGTAAGTATATCTATGACATATGTGCGTACCCTCAATTTAACTTTTTGATAAAGGCACGTTCAAAACATACATACACGAGTCATTTTACAAGTACCCTTGTTCAGCACTAGAAAAAAAGTCATTAGTTTCTAAAACAAGAAAAGTTTATTTCTTCATATCAATCACAACAAAATTGCTGAAAAGTAGGTAAAATTAAGCCACCTTTTAGATGGAGAAAATTTAATTTGAAAATTTTGTGGATTAAAAATTCTTGGTTTAAACAAGAACCTGCATGTCTGTTTGTTCGTTCCGACGGAGCAGGTTTAGTTTTAAAATCTTTTTGTTTTCGTTTTTAACTTAAGCTTTTTTGAACATTTTTTAAAATTAAAAAAAAAAAATCAACTCAAAAATTACATCTGAATTTTTCTGTGCTACAGCATCAGTGTTACCATATGTGAAGATTTCTCTTATATTCGAAGTTTTTTGAGATGTCAAAAATAACAAAAAATTTTTTTTAGCTTAAGAAACGATTTTTTAAAATATGATATTTAGTACTTTTTGAAGTTCCTCTTCGTAAAGCCCTGTTGATAAAATTATTTCTTTAGCAGAGAAATTCTGCGAAATGCCATTGTTCCGAAAAATATTCAACAAATTGATGACAAAGTGCGAGCATTGCGTTACTTCAAGTTTAAAGAATATAATTTATTGGGTGAAGGATGCTATTTTGAATGCAAATCGTTTCGATTGCTTCGGAAGTTTTTCGCTGTTTAAAAAATAGTTTATGCAATAGGCAATAGCAAACAGCTACGTTACTCGTAGCAGGTCGCCGTAGTGCACAGCCTACTTGGGTCGAATTCATCATGGTCCCGTTTCGATATCTGTATAGCAACAGCTAATGTTGATCAAATTTTTTATGAATATTAAAAAAGTAAGAAACTAATTAGATACACCAACGATTTATGGTCTGGTATTTTAAAACATCTGATCGTATAGAAATTTTTAACAAACAAAAGAAATTAATAAAAAGTTTAATAAACAAATGTGGAGTGCTGATGGCGAGTAGTCAGCGTGTTGGCTCTGCAACCAGAAAGACCCAGGATCGATTCCCAGCCAGGTCAAATCAGAAAAAACAATATATCTTTATATGGCGATGGCACGATGGATGGTAGTCTGCACGTTAACTACGAATCCAAAAACAGACCTGGGTTCAACCCCAGTTTCAGACCAAAAATTTTAAAATAAAAATAAACATCTCGCATTTTTCTGATGTTGCATTAGTGTGTCTTTGTGTGTCAGTTGTTGTCGGAAGGTTTCAGTGGCGAAGGCATAGTCACTGGTCACTGAACAATACCGGCTTCAGCTGATAGCAATCCACAATCACATCAGAACGCCCTCCTTCGTCGGTATTGTGTACCACCGGCGAAGTAAAATAATAATAAAAATGGCTACTAAAGAAGCTTCAGCACTGCTACGAGTATAAACAAAGAACGTGCGAAAGCAGAGCTGCAAATATAATTAATTAAGCTTCACCTCCTGTCGTTTCTCCTACTATCCCTTTCCTATAGTTCCAGCACAATGTTTCGCATGTGTAGGAGTCATCTCCTGAGTGCTGGTCCTAGATAAAAAAAAAAAAAAAAAAAAAACAAAAGTTATGAAACAAAAACAAAATCTACTCCATATATTACGCACCAAAATAAAGTGTACACTTTACAACTGTGGCATTTTCACGATATCTTACTGTACAAAATACCGTTATATTTGGTTGTTTTTTTATTACATTTTCTATTTAAGCATTCTTGCTTGAAAAAGTTTTTGTGTGAGGACAGCTAAGTATTTTTTTCAAATGGGCAAACAAACTTCCTCTGATGTTAGAGAATTAGTCTTAAAACTTCGCAACGAAGGCAAAAGTTTTCGAGAAATTGGCAGTTTCATTAATAGAAGCCATAATACTGTGAAGAAAATAGTTGACAAATATAAAAAGTTGGGTAAAATAGAAAATCTCCCAGGTGCAGGCCGACCAAGAATTTTAAGTGAGACACAAGTAAGGTCTATAGTGCGTGATGTGAAGAAAAATTCATTTAAAAGTGCTGTTAAAATATCAGAGGAAGTTTCAGCTACTACAAGTACCAGCGTAAGCGCCACGACAATTCGACGTACACTACATGCGAATGGGTTACATGGCCGATTTCCACGGAAGAAGCCGCTATTATCAACTATTAACCAGCGAAAACGCTTTGATTATTCAAAAAAGTACATAAATAAAGACGTTTCTTTCTGGAATAATATTATGTTTAGCGACGAAAGCAAATTTGAGATATTTGGCCAGAAAAAACCTGTAAAAGTTTGGAGAAGCAAGCATAATGAATATGCCGATCAAAATTTAATTACCACTGTTAAGCACGGTGGCGGTTCAGTGATGGTGTGGGGATATATGGCGGGAAGCGGAGTTGGAAATTTATTTTTTATTGAAAGTAATATGAACAAGATGGACTACCTAAATATTTTGAGAAACAATTTGCCAACTAGTGTGGAGAAACTGGGATTACAGGGATCTTGGATCTTTCAACATGATAATGATCCCAAACACACAGCTGGAATAGTAAAGGAATGGCTACTGTACAATACTCCCAAAACACTGGATCACCGTCCACAATCTCCGGACTTAAATCCAATCGAGAATTTGTGGGAGTACCTGGACCGCCAAATCCGGAAGAGAATAGTAAGCAATAAGGAAATGCTGAAATCGGTTATAACGGAAGAGTGGCAGAAAATTTCATCCGACGTAACAAAAAAGCTAGTCTAATCGATGCCTCGAAGGAAAAGCAACCAAATATTAACTCACTATTGGTTGTATAAAAAAAATTGTGTACACTTTATTTTGGTGCGTAATATATGGAGTAGATTTTGTTTTTGTTTCATAACTTTTGTTGTTGTAAAGATATATTGTTGTTTTTTTAAATTTAAGTAAAGAGATGAATACTGATTTCAGAAAACATAAATTGTTAAACTTAATCGTATTTTGAAAAATTTTAACAAAAATTATATTGCAAAAATCCTTTTGTACACTTTATTTTGGCGCTCATAGTACATATGTATATTTGAAATGAAAAATGATTTTTAATAGGAAATAAGATTTTTTCGGTCAATATGAAGATTTTGAAAAAAAAAAATTTGACACCACAGTACAGTAGACCGTACCACCTAACAGGGGGAAAAAGTGCTCCGTGCACCCCCTCATATAAAGTATTTTTCGACAGTGATTTAAATAAAAAAAACTTTATTTTATGAGGGCAGGGGTCGCCTTTTTAAACTTTTCTTTATATCTTTGACATTTGCAGTCGGATCCTAAAGAATGATACATATGTATGTATATCAATATTTTTGTCTCGAGAAGCCCAACATTATGTCTCAATTGCCATTGGCTTCTAGTATTTCGTTCAAGTATTTATCCACCAGATCTCTGTTTCTGTTTTTCTTCAATTCATCTCGTTTTCGGATGATTTCAAGTACGGATTCGCGATTAAATTTTTCAAAAATTCGTACTTGAATTAAATATTCTGTACTTGATTTAAGTAAATTCGTACTTACCGTACTTTTGACACCGCTTGGTATTTATTTAAGTACGGATGCATTGATTTTTATTTTGAGTGTAAAAGTATTCTAAGAGTTTTTCTTAAAAATAATAGAAACAAATAAAAACATTCACTCAATGTTCTCATTAATTGCCTTCTTTTTGTTGTTTCTTAAGTTGAACAACAATAACAATTTCTTTTATCGATGCAACTTTTATCACTGAAGGCCTTGTAGTTACTTTTGCGTTCATTGTTTGCATGTTCACAAAGTCGCATTAAAATTAAATTTCATTAATAATATTTATTCGTCTTTTTTTAAAATTATTTTTAATAATTTCATTTTTGTTTATTTCCTCATTTCATTTCACGCGTATAATTGATGGTACAACGAGAAAACAAGAGTTTAAAAAAGTAACGACCCAACAACACACCAACTGCCACAACAACAAATTTTGTCTTAAAATGTATTTTGGTTGTTCATTGTTTGCTTTTGAATCCGGTTTAAAATGAGTTTTTTTACGTTTTTGATTTTTATTTTTTTTATTATTTTTGGTCGGTGCAAAAACCTCCACAAATTAATTGTGTAAGTTTACGAAATTTTTAACAAAAATATATGAAATGGAAAACAAATTATATTTATACAACTTTATATGTACATACATATGTTTCATAGATGTTTACGGTAGTCTGCACGTTGACTGGATTCGATCCCAGTTTCCGACTAAATCATAAAAACATATCGCATTTTTATGATGTGCATTAGTGTGCCTTTGTGTGTCAGTTGTTGTCGGAAGGTTTCAGTGGCGAAGGCATAGTCACTGGTCACCAAATAATATCGGCATCAGGTGATAGCAATCCACAGGCACATCAGAACGCCCTTCTTTGTCTGTATTGTGTAGCACCGGCAAAGTAAAATAATTACTAAAAATGGCTACTAAAAACGAAGCTTCAGAATTTAATATGTCCGCTTGACATGCTTGACATGAGACGCTTCAACACTGCTAAAAACCAAAGAACGTGCAAAAACAGTGTTGTAAGAAAGTGAAGCTTCACCTCCTGTCATTTCTCTAACTATCCCTTTCTAGTTCCAGCATGTATAGGAGTCATCTCCTGTGCTGGTCCAAGATAAAATAAAATTTATGTACGCACATACAATGCGCTCGGGATAACGTCAACTAATTAAAACCGCGATTTTTGATGTTTAATGAATATGCTAATTTAATATCGAAATATTATTGATACTGTGGTTTAAAGCGTTTTTAGTGCTCATGAATGAAAGCTCTGCAAAAAGAAAATTTAAAAAAAGAAACAAGAAATAGGTTCCAACCCAAATAAAAGGAACAAAAATATATTCCCCAAAGCCGTGGCATAAATATCTGTACCTTTACCTGGCTTTGAAGAAGGGTAACTCCCAAACTCGCGACTAATTGCATACAAATATGAGTTTTTTTTTAACTGCATGAGAACTCTCGATATCGATAAAGCGCGTTTCACACTATAAATGAATTTATTTTGGGAATATCTTATGTATATATATTTTTTCGGGGAAAGAACACAATTTTTAAATTAGAATCATAGGTGTACGAGGGGTATTATTTATATTTCGGAAATAGCAAATAGCCGAATCAGGACTGTACGAAGGATTCGATATTTTGACAGCTCAAAAATTCACCTGTTTGACGAGATTTGTGAGAGCTCGCATTGTCACGATGGAGAATAATTCGTCTTCGGCGGTTAGTATTACGAATTTCTCATATTTTACCGTTCTACGTTGCTCAAGTGGAACATGACCCATTCGGACGCAGAAACAGACGACCATTTGCTATGCTGTGCTTCTTCCACGAACAACTTTTGTTGGATTTAGCTCGTCTTGGAACACCCATTTCGCCGATTGCTGTTTTTGTTTCCGGCTCATACGCATACGTCCATGATTCTTAACCTGTCACGATTTTATACACGTCTTTCGAAGCACCACGCTCGAACTTTTTAATCATTTTCTTACACCACTTGACGCGAGCATTTTTTTTGAGCGATCGATACATTATGGGGTATCCGACGAGAACACATTTTTTTACAAGTAATGTTCATGCAAAATCGAACAAATGCGCAAGGAGGCCTCTATCTCACACTATGTCACATGGCGATCTTGCATTATCGGTTCACGCACTTGCATAGATGTTTTGTGGCACAAAAACCGGCGACCGAACTACGACCACGATTGAATTCACTATATCAGCGATATACTGTGGTTTTTGATGGTGGTTTATCGCCATACAAAGAAATGAGTCCATCGACATATTCCTGTTGAGATAATCCACGTCGAAAGTGTGAAAACCTTCTCTTGCAATTTCCTTTTTTTTGGTCAAATTGATTTCCTTAACTCACTGTAAAAAAAACATCAAATCGTTATGAGTACGTTTATGCTAAAAAATTTTTAAACTTTATTATAGTGTTGCCAAATTTTAACTATTGACATTAGTGTTGCCCAGCTCCCGAAATATATGTAGATAGTACCCCTTGTATAATACTATATAATATAGCCTTTTAAAAATTCAAGTGTTACGTACAAATTTGATAATGTGAAGCAATGTCTTATAAAAATGACAAATTATACGGTAATGCATATGACATCCCATAAGATTTCCTAATTTTTACATAATTTTTCTAAACGTTAAGGGCCATAAGCCAAAGAAAATTGTAATTTTTACTGTGTAGCATGTCAGCAAAGATGTAAATTTGGCACGTAAACCGCCCCGTTAATAAATTGAAGAATGTGGACGGATCACAAAAAAAAAAACCAATTCTAAAGTATGTTTTTACTATTCTCTGTTACTGAAAAAGTAAGCAAACACACCTAATGTTGTCTTCTTTAATTTATGTTGCAATTACGCAGCAGCAGAGACAACATGTGGGTTATGAGGATCCCTGCAGGAAATGATTTCTTTTTAGTTCTTTGTCTTTCTCACCACATCATAAACGAAATCATGAAGGGAATTTTAAGAGGAGGGCATCAAAAATACAGTCGTAAAAAATATGTACATACGTACCAAAAACAATAACGATCTTTTGTGACCAGAGAGCTGCAAAGGGTACATGCGCAAGAATGACTGCCAAACAAAAGGACCTGCGTTGAACACCATTATTTCTTATTATTTCTTTAAAACAAATTAATTGCACTTGCGCGATTTTATTGTGACCGGAAGGTTCTGTTTTAGGTTGAAGGTTCTAATTATTCAATCGATTAATTAATTTTCGATTAACTAATAAATAATTTTTCTATTTTTTCACTTCCCGCTATAGAAACTTGCTGATTTCACACCAATTTTCCAAAATCAAGCTTTCCTTATATTTCGACATTTTGAGCTTCTGGGAGTCGATTCTCACTATTTTTGCGATGATGTCAGTCAGATTTCACTTAAGCGAAATTTAGTACTTAGGAGATTTCGTGCAAATCTAGTTGATATTGAGTAGATTTCTCATACAAAACGAAATCTTCTTTCTACCTAATCTAGTGAGATATGGACGAAATCTTCTCAAAAAAAAAAAAAAAATCCAGCAGTACTTTAAAACTCAACACAATGTGACTACTGTTACATATAAAAGTACTTTTTTTTTGATATGTTTATGCTTCAAACTCCAAAGAGAACAAATCTGGCTTAAACTTAATTGGTATGTATTGAAGTATTGCAGCTCTCTGTTTGGCATTAAATTTAGGCGCCTGTTAGACGAAGACAGTTTATAGAAGAATGGAGAATAGAGAAATTCATTGAATTGTTCAGTCACATTTTGAAAGAAAATCTGAATAAATGTAAAACATTTAAAGAAAACGTACACAAAATTTAAAACTACTCACACAAAAAAAAATTGTGAAAGTAGGGTTTCTCAGTCTAAAAGGTGTCTTTTTGTTCTTCTTCATTTCTGTTTAACATTCTCCTGTACCAGAGTCGCGCTAAACCCAACAACAAGAAAACAGCAAAACACATTTACAAGATCCTTTGTCGGTTGAAAAGAAGAAAGGAACCACTTCATTTGTTTTTATGAGGACTTTATTGCATTATTAAGGCGCATTAAATATAAATACAAACACAGTAGTAGAACTGAGAGACAATCAGGGCAGCTTGGGTTAGTTACACAACTGTGGAACTGTGACAATCTATACGCAGCACAACGAATTATTCAAATTACATACACACATATTTTTGTCATGATATTAATTTATTTTCTTAAGCTGCAGTTCTCGAATGAAGAATGTTTTTTAGGGTTAATTAAAAAACTTTTATGTATCGAAAAATCATTGAAAAGAAGTATTCTCTTCTTTATTAAAAATTATAATTTTCCCCGAACTAAAAGATGTTCTTAACACTCACACATAAACAAAAGCGGTACGGTACATCGTTATTGAGCTGTCAAAATTTCTCATGGCAATACAATTTATATGGTACAAATCATAATAACGCTCTGGCAACGCTTTGCAGTTGGAAAATCCGATTTTGACAGCGCGTTAACAAATGAAGTTGGTATTAGAAAGTGGATAAACGGTAAGTATTCAATAACAATGGCATAGCGCTACCGCTTTTGTTCAGGTTTGTATGTAACTTGTTAAATTTTATTTTCTCAACATATTAATAAAAATCATGTAAATGATTTTATAATTTACTAGGTGATCCGCCCACGCGTTGCTGAAGTTGTTATAATAGTTTTATTTAAAAAATATATATGCCTTATCTGTCCTTTATTAAAATCGGTTAGTTAGTTGCGGAGACGCAGAAGTTGCACTCTACCACCTCTCGGGGTCTTATCTTTCAAAAAATATATATTCTATGTGTCCATCTAACCTCCCCTCCATACCTTCCGAGTGGGTACCCGTATATTCAATTTCAGCTCCCTGGCTTTATGAAGAATGCGCACACGTACATAAAATGGGAGTGCTACATGCATAAAAGGATCAGCCTAGTCCTCCTGTTACAAATTGCCAGTTTTCACATTTTCCCCATTATTTACTCTTCGGTATACCGAATTTCAGCTCAGTAGCTGAAAGTGCCCGAAGCAAAAAATTCTACTATCAAGTCATTCAGACCAAAATGAGAAATTTCAGCTTTAACCGTTCTCAAGATATACTCGTACAAACATCATTATTTACTTTGTATGGCAAGTACCATGCCCACTTGTCCAATTCTGCCCAATTTTTGACTTATGATTTGTACTGGCCATTAAGTTAATCAGAACAAATACAAAAACTTTAACTTTAAAAGTTCTCTAGTTATAATGAAATCAATATTTAGTTTGTATGGGAGGTACCACGCCCACTTGTCCAATATCACCTAGTTTTGATGATTTCTTTTAACTACAAAGTCATTTGGACTGTATTCAGAAACGTTCACTTCAGCCCTTCTCAAGAAAAACAAAAATAAATATTTATCTTGTATGGGCGTGGTAACGCCCAGTTGGCATTTTTGAAATTTATATAGCCTATAGTTCCTTCCAGATATACTGAGAGATACTGCGAAAATTGCAAGAAAATCGGTTCCGGCCTTTACCTGTGCATAAGACACAAAGCCACATACATACATACATACAAACGTCATTTTTATATATAAAGATAATCTACGTATTATCTAAAACTATAAATAAAATAAAAATTTTATAATTTTACTATTTCATATTCAAATTAAAAAAATTAAAATATTTTCAAGGCAAATTCATACAAAGTAAACCCGTAACACGCTCCGATAACAAGTACAACTATAGAAAAATTAAATACGAGTATTTTTCAGGTATCGAAAAAATTACCACTAAAAAAATTCACGTACTTTTCAATACAATGATAAAAAAACAAAGTCAACTTTATAAAATCGAATTTAGTAGTTAAATAAACATTTTTACTCTCCTCAACAGTACAAACAGTACAGCACAGAAAATTAAAATTAAAGTTGAAAATATAGTTAAATGTTATTTGATTAGACAGCACTCAGGAGATGACCCCTACACATGCGATGCATTGTGCTGGAACTAGTGGCAAGGGATAGTGAACAGGGACCGGGAGAAGCATAGCTTACTACTAGTCGCGGTGTTAATGGGCCACTGCGCAATCGTCAGATATGCCGGTAGGCTGTATATCGCTTACAACGAATTCTGCCGCAGTTGTTAGGAATAAGATAGGGACGAGACAGTATTCCAGCTGTTCTGCAAGTGGGCGGCATTCTGCGAGGTGCGGCGAGGTGATTTTAGAACAAGCATGTACTGGACGTCCTATAGGAGGTGTCGCATGTGGGTTTAGGTGACATTATGCGATGGATACAGTGGTCGATCTCTTACATGGGTAGGACTCGGATGAGTGAGTGGTATCTTCGAAACGGAATCTTGCGATTCTACTTGAGTGCCACGTGAACACACCAACCGCCATACAGTTTACACCGGCAACATTTAATAACTTCGAGATTTTACAACTGATTGACTTAGAAGAAACATGCCCTTGAGACGTAATTTCGGTATAATTTCTATCATTTGTCGTTTTGTGACCTTTTACACCTTGAAAATTGAAAGCCAGACATTTCAGACAATTCTGTTTTGATCTTGCCTAAAATTTTCCAGTTGGGAAATTAACAAACAGAAAAATATAGGTTTTTAATTTGATAAAAAACATTTGAAGTAATAAAAAATGAATGAACTTTTAAGAAATTAAATAAATAGAAATTATTTTTCACAAAAACATGAAATAACTAATAACTCTGCGAAAAATAGGTGCTGAAATATGAAGCAACCATATAAAAATTACGAAAAGTAGAAAAGCGAAACAAAACGGTCCTGTATACTCGTCTCCTCTGCCACAAAATCTGGCTGTCTGACTTTTAATTGTTAATTGCACAAAAAAAAATAGATAAGGAATTAGTGAAACACTGCATTGAAGACATTCGTTTCACAGTGTGCACTCAACGTGCATGTCGTCAAAAGTATCATGTCCAAAGAACAACGTTTGACAACACTATCGTTTAGTGTCAAATATAACTGACCACGTGACAGTAGGAGATCACCTGCCATTTCGCTCATGAATGGCAATCCTGCCGCTCTAAATTGCGTTCACCATTAAGGAATCAATATGGTCAAGTACTGGCTCGAATAGTTTACACTGATCCTGCTTTTTGGAATACATTTTGATATTGAGGAAAGAAAACTTATTATTCTGGGGACAAAGCATTCACACGATCTCCAAAAGCACCATGGCCGGACTAAAAACTGACTAACTGCACCAGAGACTCTATAAATACTCTGGGATCAAAGTGAGTTATCAAAAAAAAAAAACCAAACCTTCCATGTACATTAGGTAAATAACAGCTACCGTCGTACAAAAAATTTTTGTGATGCGATATTTTAAAAATAAAGTGAAAAATCATCGGCTACAAAAAGAAAGATGTGCCCCATGCACAAACTAAAGCAATTCCATCCAAATCTTTTTATATCATCTGTCTGTCCGTAACGTTTTTTAATGCTGAATACAGAAAAAAAAACAGGTACACTCAAAATATTCTGTACATAAAATTGACTGAATTTGCAACTTAAAAGAAATGAAATTTTATTTAAAAACCAATCGACTTATTTTTTATTTAAATTTGACGGAAAGTTCCAATTTATTTATTTTGTTTATTGTAACTTACCATAAAAATTAAAGATTTTTCCTTTGTTTCTGCTATTTTTGCTACCAAATAATTAACTCCAAAAATTGGTAAAAACAACTGATTTTTATATTGTTTTCTTTATAGTTCAACTGTGGAATAAAAAAATCAAATAGAAATGTAAGAATATTTTTTTTTATATTTTGAATTTTAATCGAACTATAGTTATTACATATTAATGAAATTTTTTGTCGTGTTCAAGTTCACAGTTAATTTATCATAATATTGTGACCAAATTACTTTTTTGTTTACAATAAAGGAAAAAGAACAATTAATCTCCAACAGCAGTTGAGTAGAATACGTATGTACTTTCTGTGCCACTACACACGTCATCAGTACTCTTTGTGTCAACAGGGAGGTAGTTGTTAATATCATCTATTTAACCCGTCAGTGCTTAGGAAAATGCATACGAGAATTCTCGTTACTGTCTACATACTGTTGACAAAGGTTGCCAGCTTTGTTGTTTTTATGTTTTTAGTAAAAGTCATACTTCATATATTCTCAAAGGACAAAGCTTCTGTTTCCAGTACAGGTGAGAACGTAACTGTCTTTCCTTATTAAATTTTTCTTGGTTTATTAGTCCTCCATCAGAGATGACAATGAACAGTAACGATTATTCTCGTATGCATTTTTCTAAGTTCTAACGGGTTAAATAGGTGATATTAATGACTTTTTACAACTACCTCCCTGTTGACACAAAGAGTACTGATGACATGCGTATTGGCATAGAAAATACGTATTATACTCAACTGGTGTTGGAAATTAACTGTTCTTTTTCCTTTATTATATACAGAAAAGTAATTTCTTCATAATATTGTGATAAATTTAAATTTTACCAATTTATTTTAAACAAATATAAAATTCTTGTTCAATGTAATAAGAAATAAACATTATTAAATATGTAATTTTATTTAAACGTACCCCTGTGCTTATAAAATTAACAATTTATTACAATTATTATTAACTATATGGCCCCTAAGGCTCGATTAATATATAAAAGCTAAATGAAATGAAATTAATTAACTGTGAACTTGAACACGACAAAAATTTCATTAATATATGTAAAATGTTTCTTTTTTTTCAATTATTAATTTATGTTTGTTGTTTAGACTATATGCTTAAATCTATGGTTCTTAAAAATTTTTTTTCAAAAAACGAAAAAATACCACACGTTTATATAACAATTTCGCTCAACTATTTGAGAATTTCTTTATATTTAACAGTACCAAAAACAAACCTCAAATTCTATAAAACGAACTGATTTACTAATTAAAACCATTGAACAATTTTTTCTCTCTTATTTTATTTACTTTACTGCTGCATAACATACACCATGGCTTATTTTGAAAGCAACCGTAAATCCTTACTAATATTTACTTAGTTTTTTAAATGAATGTCATAATCAGTTAAAAATAAAATTGCTTAGCAATGTTTATTCCTTTAAAAATTACTGAAAGGAAAACTTCTTGAATGAACTACAGTACGTTACTGTAATAATTTTGTCAGTGTACATACATACATACATATGTATGTATGTATATAAAGAATACAAAGAAGAAAACTGAACAAACATTTTTAAAATACAACAAAAAAATCATAAATAGTGAATTCAATATTCTTACAAAGAAGACCAACAGGAAGACTGTACAAGACTTGTTTTTTGATGGCCTACAAGTGCAACAGCTGATGCATATTAATTCATACATACACAAACGCACACACTCTTATGCAGGTATTCAACGAAAATCATATAAAAAGGCTAAATAAACCAGCAAGGCATTAAAATTATACTTTTTCTTTTTCATTTATGTATACATATGTGTATGTATATATCGTTATGTGCATAAATGCATTAAAAATATTATATGAGTTTTTTCCTTTGAAAATTCTCTGGCGTTCCAACACAACACAACACAATCGTTCTTCACTGCTCCAGGGACAAAGAAAGTGACTAAAAACTAATCACAATTCAATGCAGCCGGCGATCATAAATGACTTTCCAAAAGGATCATTTGATATAATCAATACAATGGCTGTATCCAGACTTCAGTTGCACATGTACACTTCCGGTCGCTCAAATAGCTCGTTAATTTTAACTTTTTATATAAATATGATGAAAAAGCGATCTATGAAATATCTCCCAGGTGAAATAAGTCGCAGTGCCATAACTCCCAATAAAATAAATGAAACCAGTCCCACACTAATAAAATGAAGTAAATCCCAAAGAAAATGAATAGTACCAAAACCCATGATCTAAATATACAAGGTCTGCTTGATATTGAATGACAGCTGCCATTTTTTTTTAATTTGACGTCATCGTCGGGAAATGTTTTGTTGTGGTTAAATGGAAATTTAAAAGCTAGTGATTAAAATTATTATTATTACATATTTATTAAGAAAATTAATGGATTATTTTATTGACAATTAATTAAAAATAAATGTGAACTGAGTTAGAGAAAAAAAGAAGAGTTTTTAATAAACAATTTGTGTAGAAAGTGATAAAATTTATTTGGACAATGAAATACTGTGTGGTAAAAGATTGTAAAAGCTCGAAGCAGGATGATAAAAATCTAAAATATTTTACGTTTCCAAAAGATCCAAAAATAAAGAAAGTGTGGATCAATGCATGCGGTAAAAAAAATGTTAACTGGAAATCTGGAACAATTTGTTCTAGACATTTTACGAATAATGATTGGCGTTTAAAGGATATATTATTGAACACGCCAATAAGAAAAAGATTGTTAGATGCGAAGGCTGTCCCATCTTTAAATATCCATGTAAACAGCATTTTACCAGTCGAAAGATCGAAACGATACGTAAAAAGAGCAAACAAACAAATTGTAAAGGAAGCAATTGGTGAATTTGATTTAAAGTAAATACAATTTTTTTAAAATCCACTTTTTTTAATGAAATAATATTTACAATTATTTATAGTCTGCAGAAATTACAAGAAGAAAGTATTGAAAATATTGAAAATGAAAATCCAAATAAGTCAGTTGCAGTTCAAACAGAGGGCTCTATAAACCCTGCCAAGAATTAAATATATTTAAGGAAATTAATAATAATACTTTAAGGCTTCGAAATAATTATTTAAAATACCATAACATTAAATGTTATAACATAGATGTGCCTGAAAATGTAAAATCGTTATTTTTTAAAAGTCGTTTATATTTTAGAATAAGAAATTTAAACAAAATATTAATACAAGAAAAAAACGAAAAAAGAAAATTAAAAAGGACTATAACAGAACAATTTAATTTGTTTTATTTATTTTACCTTTAAAATTGCAAAATATTTCAACAAAAAAACAAACCCCATACATATTAAAAACAAATCTCGACGGTGACGTCCCAGTAAAAATAATTTGAACTGTCAAGCAGACCTTATATATTTAGATCATGACCAAAACCGAAAATGAAATAAATCGCATATTTTGAGAGTTATGGCATTAAGAAATAACCTTCCAATGCAATTATTGAAATAACTCCCAAAATCGGAGCATTGAAAGGAAATGAAATAAGGCCCAAAAAGAAAGAAAGCACCCCCAATAACAAATTAAATCAAAATGTTAAAACTATCAATGGTTTTCTTCTCTATGGTATAACGAACACCGACATCGCTAATAAACGCTTCTGGCGCCCTATCTAATTTTCTACCAATTAAGTGAAGCGCCCATAAAAATGAAATAACTTCCAAAAACAAATTTAATTATTAACTCCCAAAGCAAATGAAACAAATTCTAAAAACAAAAATATAAAATTAATTAAGTCCCATATGAAATTCTTTTTGGACTTACTTCATTTGGGAGCAGCGTTACCATTTCTCAAGTTTTCCCTTATTTTTCAAGGTTTTTGAAATGCCAGAAAGTTGTTAAGTTTTTAGCTTAAAAAGTAAGTTTTTTTGAAATTCATTCAAATTTTCAAGTTTTGTTTATTAGTTTTTAATTTACAAATCTATATCGAGCCTTTGGTGCAATACCGTCGTAAATAAAAAAAAAATTGTGAACTGAGAAAAATGCATTTGAAGTTTTGAGCCATCTTTTTGACAGTATTTTCGTTTACTAAAGTTATTTTTTTTAAAAATTTTTAAATAAAGAGGCATGCTTTGTAATGTTTTCTTTTTGTAAATTTCTTGTCATAAAGGAAATATTTCATTAATGCAAATAAATATTGTTGGAAATAGCTGGAGGCAATAAAGACATTTGTAGCTGTAAAATCTGAACAGTTAAAAATATAACCATAATCTTTTTTCCTTTAGATACTTATATATTTCCCCAAAGATCACTTCTGCATACCCAGCTCAAAAAATTCAAATTTTGAGTTACTGCGGTATTGTACCAAAGGCTCGATATGGCGAAAATATTATTTGATGTTGGCATGTAATGTAAACGATTTTATTATTTTTCAGTATTCTAATCCCTCTTTAATACAACTGCGCCGTATTAACTATATTATAGTTTTTTATGCCTGTGTTTTTTTTCTAAAAAAATTTCTATTGCAAAAAAGCAAGAATAAATATTTAAAGAGAAACCGTAAGAATAATGGCATATTTTTAGTTTTTGGTGTTATTAGTTTTCAGCAGCAATACAAATGGAGAAAATCGTGGGAAGAATAAGTTTGTTGTTGTTGTTCAACTTTTTTTGTTTATCTTATATTGAATAAAAATGAATTCAAAATATGTACATATTTAGGTGCTTTTTTTTACCTTATTTGGACACTTTTGTGGAAAAAATTTTGAAAAATTAAATTTTTTTTTTAAATAAAAAGAATTTCTTAAAAAATATATGGTAACGCTGCTTGGTAGTAATTTCATTATGAAATAATGATATGATCCCATGATATGGGATTTTTAAGGGAACATAAAATATAATGATATCTCTGCAAACACAACATGGCGGCCGAATATTTTTACAAACTTTCAAGATATGGGTATCAAGTGAAAACAATTTTTGAGAATAAAACCAAAACTAAAGTGAAATGGGTATTTTTTTTTTTTTTTTGAAAAGGGACTGTTAATATAACAATGAAAGTAATCAAATTTGATGCATATGGCTTGGTTCCTGTAACAATATCTATACAAATGTGGGCAATATTAGATAAGTTGGTGTGCGGCAGCGAAGCACATCGGGTCAATCTAGTATTTAATAAAATAAACAACAGTTGAGAACTTTTTTCGCCGTCTAGAAAACTGAAAGCCTCTTGGAATAAGAAACAGTCCATATAAAAGTAATTAAACTCCGAGTGTTGAGATGCTGACGTTTATAAATGTACAAAATTAATATCAAAATATTATTGATACTAAAGTTTAAAGTGTTTTTATTGTTCATAAATTAAAACTCTAGAAAAAGCAAATCAAGAAAATAACAAAAATTGTTCTCCAACCCAAATAAAAGCAACAGAAATATTTTTCACGAGTCAATTGCATAAATAAATACCTATACTTTTACAAATTCGGAACTAATTGCATAAGTGAATGGTATGCAAAGACAAAATTTTATTTTCGATTTTTCCATTAACCATTTTGCATTCCGATTAATTAACCGATTAAGTAAAATAAAAGGCACAACAGCAGCATTAACCTTTAAATTTATCACTTCAACGCCGCCCTCTTCACTAGATATTCCTTTCAAAAGAAGCTAACTTAGACTGGCCTCACAGTTGGCAATCAGCTAAATAGCCTGAGTGTTACTCCTTAAAAATAATGCTTAATTATAATCACCAAGGATTTTTTCTTCTCGTTTGCCTTGATTTCGTTGCAAAAGCAAAGTGTTTTAATTTTTATATTTTTTTTTGGATTTTTTTTTCAAATATTTCCTCGTCTTGATCCCCTGAATAAAGTAAACTAAATCAACCGAAAAGCATCCATCGATTATTACATGTACTTATTTGAGAGTTAAAGTGTCGTCTATCGTCAAACATTTTTTGCCATTTTCTATATGCAGTATGCATTAGAGGACGGCACGAGTGCATCGCAAACATGAGAGTAGCGCATCAAACACCAGATGGTTTGTTAAATAGTTACAGTCATATTCATAAAAAAAATGTAAATTCAGCTTTAAAGCACATGTTAGTTAACAACAGCTTTAGGGTTAACAAACCGTAGTTAAAAAAAGCATACATGAAAAGTATGTTAACTGCCTGAACATTTGCAACATTTTTTAACGTTAGTAGCCGCTTTGTTTACAACAACGCAACAACATTCTGCGAAGCTCTTAGCTTGTCTGTAGAAACACCCAGGGTCTAGGCGGCAATCGAACCCGCAACCTCCAAATTGATAGGCTAATGCTCATGGACGGAGGAGTTTAATGAATTTTGTACAGTTATATGTGCAATGCTGTCCTCATTTTATTTCAATCCGATAGTTAAATCTATAAACATGTTTATATTATTTTTAGAGAAAATTATCCACTTCAAAATAAAGCAAATTAAACAAATTGTGAAGAAATAATAGGGTGGCACGTTAATTACAAAACCAAAAATTTGTTTCAGACACATAAAAACATCTTGCATTTCTTCTGATGTGCATTTGTCTGGCTTTGGGTCAGTTGTTGTCGGAAGGTTTCAGTGGCGAAAGCATAGTCACTGGTCACTGAACAGTAACGGCTTCCGCTGTAACTAATGAGAAAACGCTCCTTCGTCGGTGTTGTGTAGCACCGGCGAAGTAAAATAATTACTAAAAATGGCTACTTAAAACGAAGCTTCAAGAATTTAATACGTCTCCTTGATATCAGAGGCGCTACAACACTGCTACAAAAACAAAGAACGTGCAAAAAGCAGAGTTGTAAGATAGTAAAGATTCACCTCCTGTCATTTCTACTACTATCACTTTCCACTTTCACACGATTTGTTATTGTTGCACAAGTTCTAGGTACTTTAATAAAAGAAACTTCTTACATTGTTTTGATTGTAAGTCCTTCTCTTACATATTTCTTATGTTTACACGGTTTGATATTTTGTTTTAACTACAGAAAGGTAGTCATATTCCGTCATAGGTACGTTAACGATAATCATGATTTCAATTCGCTTTATTCTCTTATTTTATTTATTTATTTCGAATAAACTAATCTATTAAATTTTGACGTATAAATGAAATAGAAAGACCAGAATTTAAGATGTATCTCTTATAAGAAAAAAAACCAAAAACAAAATAACTTCATCAGTAATCAACAAAACTTATACTTGAAATCCCATTTCAATAGTCACAAAAATTGGTACTCTTGCAGCTCTCTGGTATATACATACATAAGTATATTTATACTCACTTAGTATATATAAGAGTTATGTTCAATTTTTTATATACATGTGTTTCTATGTAAAATGTTTTTACCCTGTTTTATGTGTATACGACAGATGTTTGGATTGTTTTGTTTTCCTAACTGCTGGCTGCTGCCAGTCACTCATGCAACCAGCCTTCCTGCTTTTTTCTTTATTATCAACGATGAACATCGACGCAGTAACTATTTTTCAATATCTGGCTGGTTTATTACAGCAACGGTTCTTTTGTCTTTTGTAAGGGTACAGGATTTAATAATTTCCAATTGGTTTAAAAGATAAACGAAAATATATGGATTCAAATTTCAATCGTACAGACAAGACAATGCAATATGTTGCAGCATAAATAAAGTATAAATAAAAATTTTGGAAAAAAAATTTAAACGACTTCAAAAAGGAATTAAAAAGTAAAAAATAATAAAATTTTAATTTTGTATGCGTTGCTATTCAAGTGCTTGGAGACGGTGCTAAGTAGTAAGAGCAAAGTTTATAGTCGTAATTTATTTACTAGGACTTGCGGAATGAACTGTGGCTCGTTTTATTATATGTAATACGTTTTATGGATGTCCTTATAATAAATATGTATGTATGTATGTATGTATGTATGTATATACACACATAAATATACTTTCATGTTCTCCTGCTATATTGTATTGTGAACTTGGCACCGACTTCTAGCTGAAAAATAGCAACGCATACAAAACTAACATTTTATTATTTTTTACTTTTAGTACCTTTTAAAGGCCGTTCAGTTTATTTTTTTTTATTTTACACTTTTTAGTGTTTCATTACGTTAATCTTATTAAAATTTTTATTTTATTTTTTTATTTTTGACTCGCCTTTAAATTAACCTATTAAAAAATTTTAATTTTTTTCTAGAGGAGCTGTATTATACAATTACGACGAAAAAATTATAGCTGCCATAATCAGCAAAGTTGTATGCTGTGTGTGTTGCCGTATAAAAAAAAATTGCTTGAAAAATTAAACATTAATAAAAAACAATTAAAAAGCAATTTTATGTTAAATAATTGTGTTTATTTAACTTAAATGATGTACATAGTACATGCATATATTGAATATTAAACAATTCTTGAAAGAAAAATTATATTTATTTGCTAATATATTTAAAAAAAATATGACAAACGGTAACTCTGTACTAATTTGTTCGCCTTTCGCCGGTGAATCAATATTGAGCCTAAATATTTGTGTGCGTTTGTTCGCAAAAAATAACCACACATATACGCTCTGTCTAATATTGACAAATATCAAAATGCCTTTGATATTTATCTAAATATTGAAGCATTTTGAGGTAGTGTGGCATCGTTATTGTCAATATTCATTTAATTTTTAGTTCACATCGTGGTTGGAAGGCATTACAAATAGAGTAAAATAATTTTTGTAATCGAATTAATTGAAGTATATCGCTCATTGATGTCTTTTTGGAAAGTGCAAAGCAAAAAATATAGTGACAAAAATATAAAAAATATGGTTGAAGTAGTCTGCACGTGACTACAACACGAAAAAATTTTTTCGGTTTCAACCCCTGTTTCAGACTCATAAAAACATTTCGCATTTTTTCTCATGTTCATTAGTGTGCCTTTGCGTCAGTTGTTGTCGGAAGGTTTCAGTGGCGAAGGCATAGACAGTGGTCACTGAACAATACCGGCTTCAGCTGATAGCAAACCATAATTACATCAGAACGCCCTCCTTCGTCGCTATTGTGTAGCATCGGCGAAGTAAAATAATAATCAAAAAAAATGTCTACTAAACCGAAGCTTCACCACCCGTTATTTGTTTTTGTGGCAGAGTTAAACGCCTCTGAAGCTACGTTTTTAGTAGCTAGTTTTAGTATCATAAAAATTCGAGATGTTTTTTTTTATATAATTTTAGTCTGTGGTCTGGGTCTGTTTTGATTAAACAATTTTAAAAGGGACAAATTAAATAAACGCAAATTCGGCAGTTGTAGCTGAACCAATATGGCCGTTATGTAATGATAAAATTTGGTAGTCCCTATTCGAAGATCCGTTGCAATGTAGTAATTGTCTATGTATGTATGTATTTATGAAGAAACACAACAATGTTAATAAAACTTTTCGAGCTTAGGGATTTGGTCGTTGCTTAATTGAAATTGGAAATGTCAATCAATCAGTAAAAGTATATAAAAAATACACAGTGCATGCATACATCCAACCATACATACGTGTGTACTTATACATACATACATATATTAAGTGTACGTACGTATATAAAGTGTTCATGCTTCATTGCTTCATAAAATAAGTTGAAAAAAATACCTAATTTTTGAACACAACTGCCAACCAAGCAAAACAGTTCATAAAACTTTATCTCCCTTTGAAGTTTTTAGTAAATTAACTTTATCGTTTATTGAACTTTCTCATACCTGCATACATACACTCGTGAATATATATGTACTACATACATAAGTATGTGTGTACTTAAATTTTAAAATAAAAGAATTTTTGGTATTAAACTGTATCGATTAAAGTTTGTTTTTATTTCAATTTTTATATATGGATGTACGAGTATGTATATTAGGCCGTACCACCTTACAGGAGAAAAAAAGTGCTCCGTACAGCCCCTAATATAATATTCGAAGGTGGTGCAATTGATCATATCAATGTAATACTATGTTCACACGACAATAGGAACCACTTGGTTCGCTCCCTTAACCATGATTTCCAACCATGCTGTTCACACGACTGTTCTTTTTTTATTTTATCTTGGACCAGCACTCAGGAGATGACCCCTACACATGCGGTGCATTGTGCTGGAACTAGTGGAAGGGGATTGAAAGGGGGGAGAAATGATAGGAGGTGAAGCTTCACTATCGTACAACGCTGCTTTTTGCACGTTATTTTTTATTTTTTTTTTATCTGGGACCAGCACTCAGGAGATGAATCCTACACATGCGAAGCATTGTGCTGGAACTATAGGAAAGGGATAGTAGGAGAAACGACAGGAAGTGAAGCTTAATTAATTATTTTTGCAGCTCTGCTTTCGCACGTTCTTTGTTTATACTCGTAGCAGTGCTGAAGCTTCGGTATAGTAGCCATTTTTTTATTAGTCCCCGTCCATATTGTGAAACATTTGCTGCAAAACTTTTGAGTTTGTTGACAAAAAGGGGAAGAGGAGTGGAAGTATGTACGCTGTTTCATGTACATGCAGCTTTTGTTGAATTTCTTATTTGCATCTTTTGAGATGAGGTGTATTTGACGTTTCATTTTATTTCTTTTCGTTTGGTATACTGTTAACTTCTATCATAATAATAGCTACCCTGTTTTATTGTTAATTTTTTGTGAAATATAATCAAAAATTTAAAAAAAAAATATAAAATATAAAAATTATTATATAATTTTTCTTCTTAGCGTCCATTTTGCTTCAAATTATACCTTGTGCTTCAAATGTGTATCCAAAAGAAAATAGTCACACCTTCTATCACAGGGTAGTTCTTTTATATTTACATTCGGTATTGAGAAATGTCAAAAAAAATTAAAGAAAGAAGATAGAAGGGAGGAATAAAAAATACTAAACATGAAGCAAAAGTTTCATGTATGGACACTGCTGAAGCTTCAAAAGAGAATTCAAAAAAGTTTTGCAGCAAATGTTTCACAATATGGACGGGGACTTATTATTATTTTACTTCGCCGGTGCTACACAATACCGTTTTTATAGCAGTGTTGTAGCGTCTCTGATGTCAAGGAGACGTATTAAATTCTGAAGCTTCGTTTTTAGTAGCCATTTTTAGTAGTTATTTTACCTGGCCGGTGCTACACAATACCGACAACGGAGGGCGTTCTGATGTGCCTGTGGATTGGTTACAGCTGTGCCGTTACTGTTCAGTTGGTCACTTCATTTTCTCAATTTTCTTTTTTGTTACAATTTTTGTACATATGTATTTATACAATAAGTATATTATTTATTATTTTTTAAAAATGTTTGCAGTTATTTCATTTAAACATTTTTTCTTGTTCTTTCTTTTTGTAGTATTTTGTTTTTTTCAGTTAGTTCAGATAAACTAGGGATATTTTGTTATCAAAATTAGAGATTGTAGTAATTTGTACGTGGTTCGTATTGTTTCGTGCTTGGTTCAAAATGAACCAACATGGATCGCTCTCCAAAAATTTTGTAAGGCGAACCAAGTAGTTTTAATCATGGTTGCAGTACGAACCAGGAATGAGATAGCGAACCACGAATATTGTTGTCCGTGCGAACATGGTATCAGAGTCACTCTCGAAGTTTATGAAATTACCAACTTGTGGACCGAGCATTTGACGAATGCATTCTGTTGCATTCATTGTGGGCGTATAAAATCTTAGTAAAGCCATCTGAACGTTACAATCATGGTCTGTTATCTTTGAAAACAAAATATTTTCTGAATGGAAGAAGTACGCCTTATTTACGAAGGAAGGGGCAGTTGAACGTTTTTCGGCAATATACGAATCCAATTCAATGGCAATTAATTTTAGAGTAATCATTAGAGATCACTTTAGGAACAAGCAATTTAGATGAATGTTTGGCGTGATTGTAAATAGCATTTGTATTTTTTCGGAAGCGAAGGGGATAGAGAAATAAGAAGCGTATATAAATACACACGATTTCCTTACATCCCACTTAGTTGCAGATCAGACTACAAATATTGACTATTCTGCCAGTAATACCGAATTACTTCCTTAGCAAAGTCCTTAGTTTTTTTTGACAGCTTAAATTTTCTGCTAATAGGGAGTACATTAGGGTTGGTAGAAACAGAGATCTGGTGGATAAATACTAGAACGTGATACTAGTCAGTCAATAGCTATTGATGCAAAATATTGGGCTATATTGATATATCATTCTTTAAGATCCGACTGCAAATGCCAAAGTTATACACCCCCTGTTCTGTAAACCGAGTCGATTTAAAAACGAGTGATTTCTCAATACCGAAGTATATGTATGTATGTGTAAAAACGAAAAATTTTTGCGGATTCGGTTTACAGAACATACCCAATAAAGATAAGTTTAAAAAAAAGAAAAAAGTTTCGTCAAAAAAAATTGTCTTTTTTTAATTACTGCCCAAAAATACGTTATTATTAGGGGGTGTACGGGGATCTTTTTTTGAGGTACGGCCTAATGTACATACATATTTACTTATTTTTATATGACAAAAAAATCTAGCATGTCTGGTTAAAAGTTTTTTAATTGAACATCCTGTTCAATCACTTTCAATCAGAGATTTATTTTGACAGCTGCAATATAAGTTTTTGTTTTGCAGGATGTAGCGATTATAAATGCTAACTATCGAGCCATAACCGCCAAAAACCAAATGTTACAGAAGAAGGTTAATTCTTTTTCTCTTCACATCAGTGTTGCCACTTTGTGTGTAATTACACATAGACTGTGTTCATACGATTCATGTTTTATTGACATGATTGCTACTTTATAGGCGAGAGTAACAGCCATACCTAAACAAGAGCGGAAAGCGGAACGTTTCTTCCACTTAGCTTTTACGATGAAATGCCATACCTAAATAAAAGCGGCAACGCTAGGTCAAAACGATCAAAACAGGGTTATCAAAAAAATTAATATAACAACCCTGATTATTTTAACAATAAAGTTTATTGGTGTTTGCGATTTTTAAATAAGCATTTTATAAAAAAAAGTTTAAACAATACGTTATATGGACGATTTGGAGAATTTACTTACCACCATTTTCTAATAACAAATGTTTTTTTATTTTTATTTCTTTACTTTCCTTATTTGCAACTTACTTCACTATTAAACGCACTGTCGAACTCGGATTTTCCATTTGCAAAGCGTTGCCGTTGCGTTGACGCCGCGTTATTTCAAAGAGAAAAAGTAAGAATGATGTCATTAAAACATGAATTATGTGAACTCAGGCATATTGGGTACAAACGACCACGTGGTTCGCTCTCTGAACCACGATTGCCAACCATGGTGTCCACACGACTGTTCTTTTTTCCCTTCTTTTTTTGCATTTTTTATACATACATATGTATATTAGTTATTAGTTTTAAAAATGTTTTCATTTATTTTATTTTACACACTTATTTTTTGCTTATTTTATTTCTATTTTGTTTTTTTTTTGTCAGTTAGATCAGCTAAACTAACGATAATTAGTTATCATAATTAGAGATGATAGTAATTTGTACATAGTTCGTACTTGCTTCAGAATGAAGCAACATGGTTCACTCTGAAAATTTTTTATGGCGAACCAAGTAGTTTCAATCATGGTTTGGCTACGAACCACAAATGTTGCTGTCCGTGGGAACATGGTATTAAATACTCTCATTTTTTATTTAAATTTCAAATTGTCACTAACAAAATGGCTTTCGACCAATTTCCTAACGCTTTTGTCATAGCAGAGATTTGCTTTCGTCATACAGAATACGATTCCCAAAAGGGATTTCTATTTTTCGTAGTATAGGGTTGCTCTTTCGAAAGGCATTTTTATTTCTCGATGGAGTAAATAAAACTTCCTCACATTTTTTTATTTTTTTTTATCTGGGACCATCACTCAGGAGATGACTCCTACACATGCGAAGCATTGGTGCTGGAACTATAGGAAAGGGATAGTAGGAGAAACGACAGGAGGTGAAACTTAATTAATTATTTTGCAGCTCTGCTTTTGCACGTTCTTTGTTTATACTCGTAGCAGTGCCGAAGCTTCGGTTCAGTAGCCATATTTATTATTGTTTTACTTCGTCGGTCCGGCTTCGGTTCAGTAGCCATTTTTTATTATTATTTTACTTCGCCGGTGCTACACAAGACCGACGGGAGGGCGTTCTGATGTGATTGTGCGTTGCTATCAGCTGAAGCCGGTATTGTTCAGTGACCAGTGACTATGCCTTCGCCACTGAAACCTTCCGACAACAACTGGCACACAAAGACACACTAATGCACATCAGAAAAATGCGAGAAATTTTTTTTTTATAATTTTAGTCTGAAACTGGGGTTGAACCCACGTCTCTTTTGGTTTTGTAGTCAACGTGCAGACTGATTCAGCCATGGCTAGGAATCGAACTTAGAATCCCTCAACTGATAAACTAGCGCACTATTCATCGGGCTACCGGGACAACGAACAATAAAAGCACTCCCTTCTCTCCTTTTTATTTCCCCTATTTATTTACCACAAAAGCTGTGGCTTTAGACTACATTTCAATTGCGTCATTATTCCACTTACTTTATCTGTGACCCTGACCTTTTAAACACTGATAATACTTACTGCATATACATATGTACATAGTATATTTATTTGAGTATTATAATCTTTCACGCAATGAGATTCTTCTTAGTGCTTTGAAATCTTTCCAGGAGATATTTTGAATTTGCAGTATGTTTTTTAAGCGACATTTTTTTCTACTTTATATTTTGATTCATTTAAATTATGGACATTGGAAGGTAAAAATAAAATCTTTGCATTAACATTTTTACAAGTGATTCAAAAATCTGTGTACGTATAAAAACAGCTTGCGACTGCAAATACAATTTTCCATTTCGATTTCAATTTGAACGTGAATGAAAATTCATTAAAAACATCTTTGAATTTTGGGGACGGAGAGGAAAGTAAATTGAATAGCGTAGAAGCTACTACAGCCGAAGAATCATCCTCCGCGGCAGTCTCACCCATTTTAATAGATATTTGGTCCAAACAGGCACAACTTAACGCTACCGCCGACGAAAAACTACAAGCAAGCCGTATAGCTGTAACACAGTTGAAAAATGAAATTACAGTTGCAGCAGTTCACAGTGAATTCATTGCGAAGAAAATTAAATTAATGACGCACTATTTGAGCGAAGTAAATGCAGTTACAGCAATCAACACTAGTGATGCTGTCGCTGATGGTAGTGGTGGCGGTCACGATGAAGCCGTAGCAAATCGTTTTCAAATTTTACAAGACTATGTACAGTTGGTTAATGATTTATGTATACCGCCTTCTAGTAAGGAAGGAGGGGAACATTCACTGGATTTCATAGTTATGAAATTGTGTTTGGAAAAGCATAAATTAACTGAATTGCAAACACAAATTTTGGTGGACGTATTGCAGGCCATGGCGAGCTGGCAAAACTATGTGAAACAACAACTGGTCGATGTTTCTGCCGTCTAGTTTGAGAAGTTAAAGTTACTTCACCATTAAACGCACTGTCAAAATCGGATTTTCCAATTGCAAAGCGTTGACGTCGCGGCATTTCGGTATGCTACATACAAATTGTATGGGCATGAGCATTTTTGACAGCTAGAAAACGCTTTCCGCTCTTCTTTAGGTATGGCTGTTAAGAGTAACAAGTGCGATTAATTTTTCTTTCTGAAATATTTTTTTTTTTGACATAAACGAACCGAAAAAGTGGAGCCATTTTAGTTAATTCGCTTTTTCTTATGGCTTGCAAAAACTGTTGAAAGACAATTAAGTGAATGAAATAACTTTTATTATTTATTCCATGCATATGCACGTATGTATGCAACACAATCTTTATTGATTTGTATATGTGAATTAAAAAAAAACTGAATACAACACTATAAATTTGATAGAAATATTCAAGGTCAGGTGTCCTTGAATTGTAATTATGTTAGTGTGTGATATGAATAAAATATAAAACTGAAATAAACAGCACATACCAAATAGATAAATGCAAACAAATGCATGTACATACATCAATACATATATACATATACATATTTACGTAGTGTATCTAAAAACAATAAGCCATTTTTAACCCTTATGTGAGTGACAAAAAAAAAAACACCTTTAACAGGGCGACCTACCCGTATATTCCATAGAGAACATATAAAGTTTGTTATTATGTATTAGACAATGAAAAAATGTTTTTGTTTAGCTTAACATCAATTTATATACGGGGTTCCCATTTACAGTCGACTCTGGATAATTGGAAATTCAAGGGGCCAAAGGAAAAAATTCAAACCATCCAGATTTTGAATTAACAAGAGTTTATTTGAAAGCCAAGCTCATGGTGAAAACATTATGATACTAAAGCAAACAACAAATACACAAATCTGTGGACTTTTGACAAACCGTCAGAAGTGAAATTTTTCGGTAGAGCGGAAAAAAACTATTTATTAAGTATTAAGATGGCATATAAAGTAAATTAAATGATTATTTTGTTTTTATTTTATATTTTGCATAGAACACAGCACATTAAAACAATTTAAATTATAGAGCAGACGAGCAGCGAGGCCAGGTATACTAATTTCAGGAGCCACGTTTACGAATTAATATTTTAAAGAGCCATTTACTTAAGCTATGAACACACGATTATCAGATTTCACAATATTGTACGATATGGCAATATATGATGGCAATGCACTCACAAAGAAAAATTGTTACCATCTGGTAAATTATCAGTTCAGACTATTGTAAGAAAACCTGAAAATGTCATTGTCGCACAGTGGTCCGACAATAAATTTATCTGCCAACAAAAATTGTCCATTCACACGCTTGTCAAATTATTGAACGGCAAAATTTCCCTGATCCAATGTTATAATTTATAGGCAGTGTTGCCAAAAGAAACACTTATCTGACAATGGTGTTATTGTACGGTGTAGTAAATTAAGCACAGCTGACAATAGCATGCGATGCATTGTGCTGGAACTAAAGGAAAGGGATAGTAAGAGAAATGATAGGAGGCGAAGCTTCTCTATTTTACAACTCTGCTTTTGCACGTGCTTTGTTTTATAGCAGTGTTGTAGCGCCTCTGATGTCAAGGAGAAGCTTTGTTTTTAGTAGCAATTTTTAGTAATTATTTTACTTCGCCGGTGCTACACAATACCGAGGAAGGAGGCCGTTCTGATGTGCCTGTTGATTGGCTACAGCTGAAGCCGTTACTGTTACAACAACTGACGCACAATGCGAGATGTTTTTATGAGTCTGAAACTGCGGTTGAACCCAGGAAATTTTTGGTTTTGCAGTCAACGTGCAGACTACTTCAGCCATCGCCACCCTCTAGCTGTTAATCTAATTATGAAGCGAATTAATTTAAAGCAATGGTGCCCATTCTATGAGTTCATAAAAGTCCTAAGTTGCAATGCAAACATTTTACGAGAGAATTAAAATACCTTTAAACTTCTACGTTTGCATTTAGGCATTTTCGAACTTTGTTTATATAAGAACGTTATTTCTAATTGTAGGCATGTAAAATTTTGCAGGCAAATGTATTTTGATACTGTGCATCATAATCAATCAAAAAGTCAATTTCGAATTTTTTTAAATCATAAGACGGAATATTTTGGTAATTTAAAATCAAAATCAGAATGAATTGGTGCAAGTGCACTGAAAGAAATTTTTTTTTTAATTTCTGAATCCATACAAGGCACTCAGCTTAATTAAAAACAAAATAAAACTTACTGCCTGCAGAACACGAAGAATAAACAGGACCCGTGATTTTATATTGAAAACAACAATAAAATATAAAAATTTGTTTTTTTTTTCAATATAAAATCACTAGTCACATGTATTCTTCCGGAAACAGGCAGTTATTATCCTCCTCTACATTCCACTTTTTTTAAGGATTAAAAAATGTACTAAAAAAAAAACAAAAATATTAGCGCCTACAAAAATTATTTAACAAGATTTTTATTTATTTATTTTATAAACAACTTTCTTATAGGATGATTAAATATTGTGCATAAGAGGTAATCAAATAGACTTCCAGAGCCGCATGCGGCTGGCGAGACGCGTTATGGCCACCTCTGTTATAGAGCGTAGAGGCAAAAATTCAAATTGAAGGGTGACGGCGATCGTGATGCCATTCAAATAATTGCAAATTGCTGAGGGGCCAAATTGCATGGATTTTTTTTCTTCAATTTTTTGAATATTTTTCAAGGGACCTGGAAGACAATTCAAATTATAGCCAAATTCAAATGAACGATTTCCAAGTTATCAAGAGTCCACTGTATATACAAAGTATTGAAATAAATTCAACATAGTGGTAACCGGGATAAGCTGTCACTGTAAAATATAGATTGATCTAAGACTCACTCTCAAGCCGAAACACAAACGTGTCCATTATATAAAATAAATAAATAGTATAAATAAATAAAAGCTATGAGTTCTCAGAGAGTTTCAAATGTCCAGGAATAATTAATTACAAAAAAGTTGGTACTGAAATACATAAAGTTGATCGGCTACCCTGCCACTCACATAAGGGTTGGCAAATTAAAAATAAAACGCAACCATATGCTCATTTCAAGTTCCTATTTCAATATGTAAGTTTGTATGTATGTATTCGAATCAGGGATTATAGAAATAATTCTGGGAAATCGAAAATTGTCAATTTCAACAGCATCATAAGGTGTGGCTGGAAACAAAAATAAAAATATCCCAAGAGAATAAATGAAACGATTATTTTTACTTTTGCCTGGAACAAAATTAATGCCGTTTACATGCTTAGGCATCAACATACATCCATATATACATACATATTTATGTATGTATCTACATATTTATGTACTGCTGTATCCTGGTAAGAAAGTAATGCGAACTTAAAAAATTTTTTCCTGTTCGGCATTCGGCATATTCACGGTTGATATAAATACATACTATATACATATACATATATGAATGTATAGTACATATACTTACATATATACATACTATTTATAAGTAAGTGTATATTACATATGTATACAACATATCTACCTACATTCATCACTTTGAAGAGTGTTAATATCCTGCACATGCGCCTTTATCTAAAATTATATTTATCCAGCAAACAAATTGTTGTGTAATCTCAGACACGTCGCACATTTTCTAACTTAATATGTACATACGATTTAAAACGTATGCTCCATGTGGTCGGAACAATAACGGCTTCAGCTGTATTCAATCCACAGGCACATCAAAACGCCCTCCTTCATCGATTTTGTGTAGCACCGTCGAAGTAAAATAATTACTAAAAACGGCTACTAAAAACGAAGCTTCAAAATTTAATACGTCAGAGACGCTACAACACTGCTATAAAATCAAATAACGTGTAAAAACAGTGTTGTAAGATAGTGAAGCTTCACCTCCCATCATTTCTCCGACTATTCCTTTGCTCTAGTTCCAGCACAGTACACCGGATGTGTAGGGGTTATCTCCTGAGTGCTGGTTCAAGATAAAAAAAAGTCGGCAATTTGACTCTCTGCACGAATTCTATCGAAAGTCTGAAGCAAATGGCAACGGGGTATTATTGAGTACCAAAAAAAAATATATGATAAGTACACCACATCCATACAAACATACTATATCCAGATTTATGTATCCATATGTTTGTACATAATGTAAAGTTCACAATTATACATACATATGTATGTACATATGTATGTACTATAATAAAAATGCCCCCATCCGCATCGTTAATGACGACCTAAGCACTGCGACGCAAATAGAATCATACGTACATACATTTTTCGAAAAATGTCATATTTACTTACTTTTCCGGGCATTCCGTTTTAACTAAACTATAAATACATATACTTACATATATATTTGTATTTTGTAACTAATTAAATTCTTAGCCTGAAAATATATATGCACATAAATATATGAATTTACATACATACATACATACATACATACTATAAATGCCGGTTTACCGATATGCCCTCGTTCGATCCGTTCGCATATTTGTATTGAAAACACAACCATTTTTTGGCATTTAAAGTAAAGGGTGGTTAAATTTCAAGGGCCGATGTTGATTTTGAATAAAACACAAACTATTTACGAAATTATTGTAATTTTATTTTATTATGATATATTGGTACTACTCAATTATGTATGGAACAAAATATCGGCCAAATGGGTGCCGCGACCACGGCGGCACACCTCCATCCGATGGTCCAAATTTTCGATGACCCTGAGGCATAATGGAGGTTCTATGCCGTTAATGTGCCGAATTATCTCATCCTTTAGCTCTTGAATTGTTGCTGGCTTATCGACGTACACCTTTTCTTTCAAATAACCCCAAAGAAAAAAGTCCAACGGTGTCAAATCACATGATCTTGGCGGCCAATTGACATCGCCATTACGTGAGATAACACGGCCATTGAATTTGTTGCGCAAAAGAGCCATTGTTTCGTTAGCTGTGTGGCAAGTGGCACCGTCCTGCTGAAACCACATATCGTCCACATCCATATCTTCCAATTCGGGCCATAAAAAGTTCGTTATCATCTCACGATAGCGAACACCATTCACAGTAACTGCCTGACCGGCCTCATTTTGGAAAAAATACGGCCCGATGATGCCGCCAGCCCATAAACCGCACCAAACAGTCACTCTTTGTGGGTGCATTGGTTTTTCGACAATCACTCTTGGATTCTCATTCGCCCAAATGCGGCAATTCTGTTTATTGACGAATCCACTGAGGTGAAAATGTGCCTCATCACTGAAGATGATTTTCTTCAAAAATTGATCATCCACTGCTGCCGTGGTCGCGGCGCCCATTTGGCCGATATTTTGTTCCATACATAATTGAGTAATACCAATATATCATAATAAAATAAAATTACAATAATTTCCTAAATAGTTTGTGTTTTATACAAAATCAACATCGGCCCTTGAAATTTAACCACCCTTTACTATGTAAATTTATGTATCTGTATATCGAGCCTTTGGTGCAATACCGTAGTAATTCAAAAAATCGTGAACTGAGAAAAATGCATTTGAAGTTTTGAGCCATATTTTTAATAGTATTTATTTTCGTTTAATAAAGTTATTTTTTTTTACAAGTTTTTAAATAAAGAGGCATGTTTTGTAATGTTTTCCGTTTGTAAATTTCTTGTCATAAAGGAAATACAGTGAACTCGCGATAATATGACCTAATGAAGACCAACCCAGTTCAATTTTGCGAGATTGTTCTTATTTGCGAATGGCAACTAATTTACCTTTAAAAACGTTTTTTCCATAAAAAAAAAAGTTTCTTATGTTAATTTTTTTATTTATTGTTTATTGCATTAACAAAACAGCAATTCAATCTTTGTAAAACTTAAACTTATGTTCAAAATTCTGTGATTCACCTTTTGGTGAATGAATGAAATTTTTATGGACAGTTGAAGATAATTTAAAAACAAATTGCTAAGGAAATTCCCAAATTATTATGCAGTTGAATCGGAATTAAGTTCGATTTCAAAACTGTCTAGATAAAATCCGTTAAAAAAAACTACCAAAATAAGCTGTTCATATTTTAGAGGTTCGCACAATTTCATATTTTAGAGTAGTTGATGGAAGGAAAAGAGTGTTCATATTTTGGGATTTTATCGCGAGTGCACTGTATTTCATTATTGCAAATAAATATTGTTGGAAATAGCTGGAGGCAATAAAGACATTTCTAGCTGTAGAATCTGAACAGTTAGAGATAGAGCCATAATATTTTTTCCTTTAAATATATATGTATTTCCCCAAAGATCATTTCTGCATACCCAGCTCAAAAAATTAAAATTTTGAATTACTACGGTATTGCACCAACGGCTCGAAATGATGATTTAACAAATAACAATTAAAGAGCAATTTTATGGTAAATAATTGTGTTTAGTTAAATTAAATGATGTATATTGAATGATGTATATTGAATGATAAACAATTATTAAAAGAAACCTAAACCTTTTTTTTTTTGGTAATATATTTGAAAAGAAAAATGCAGAACGGTAACTCTGTACTAATTTGATCGTCGTTCGTCGGCGTATGAAACAGAAATAGATCTATCGCAGAATTCGTTGCGCACTACGAATTTCATCGACGGCGGTGTTGTGTTAATTTTCATATGCACAAATGTGTTTTATTTCTGATGACGAACGTTGGCAACGAATTATTCGTCGTTCATTCCAATTGTATTCCGCATAGAGAAAAAATGCTTATAAGTACTCCTAATGTGTAATAAATTAGCAATTGGTGTACCAATCGAGTTTGAATAGTACCAAAAAAATTACTTTTGTTGAAATTTTGCCAACACTGTCATGAGAGCTCCACTCAAAACTAAACTAAAACAAAATCAAAGAGTACAATGCAGTTAAGCATTTTGAGTTTTTTTGGTTTTGGGCCAAATTCTCTATTTAAATTTATCCCGGAATTCTGGGAATTTCTTCTTTATTTCCGCTCTCGCGGGCAATTATAAGGACCTATTTGCAATATACATGCGTACATAAATATGTATGTATGTATATTTCAATAATAAGCAAATTAATTAACATAAATTTTAACCTCTATTAAATTTAAAACATACATACATACATATGTATGTATATCCATATGTACATAATCTAAGTACAATTATAATTAATTATTTGCCAAAAAATTAAAAGTTAAAATAGATTAAATAAAATTAAAAATTACCTTTAATTTATTTTATGGCCAAATTCTGCTTTCCTTGTAACTCAATGCACTTTAGAAAATCTACTACGTGCAAAAAGAACACACACTTCAAATTACAACAAAACAAAGAAGAACAACACAAAGACGAATAATTTCTGAATATTTCTTTATGTAAAAAACGTCCGAAAGAAGAATTAATTGACCTTTTCTTTTTATACCAATTCAATTGGTTTATCACGACTTGTGCAATTAAGGAATCATTACGGGCTAACTTCATAATAATTTGTATTCATAATATTCGCAATTAATTTATTTCTTGTAAAATGTTATCACTTTGTAAGGCAACTTTGTAACACAACTTCCTTAACATAGATCACGTGACCATTAAGTGAAAGCCGATCAAGTTACTAAAGCAGAATTACTGCCAGGGCTGCCACTTTATTGTGCTTTATTAATACAAAGTTGTCGCAAGACGAATTCGTCAATTCGCTTTTTGTCCAAACGTCAAATTTTTTGTATACCCAACATACCATATTTATGGCGTTTTCTTTTCTGACAAAAATGTTACATATATGTTACATTTCGTTACTGTCTCTGTTCCATTCTAAAAAATATGTAACATTAAAAAAAGCTATTTCGTTCCTTTCTAAATATGTTGCACAAATAACTGGCAAAATATGCAACATATTTGACCCTCTAATCTCAAGTCGGGGTGATATACTAACCTTTTTTACATCTTTGTGAAGTACTTTTTTATACAAATAAGAATTATGAAAATCAATATACTCTTCACTTTGACTAGAGTCCGTCAGACTTTTGTTAGAAGAAGATTCTGTTTAATTTATTATTTATTTCAATTTAAACTTTTTTGATAAATTTTTTGTTTAAAGTTTTTGCAGTTTGTTCTAGGTAATAGCAGATGATTAGAAAACAATGTTGCTGACGATTTTTATTGATAAAATGGTGCTAAAAACCGTAGAAACAGTGAAACTCTAAGTATACATTAATATTAAATCTCAAATATTTTGTACCATTGTGGCAGTAAAAAATGTATCACTTTTTAAAGGTGTGGGCAAACTGTAGAAAATGTTATCCATCGAAAGGGCAACATATTTGTTCAGAAAAGAAATCACCATTAATCAAACTGCAATACAACTTGACAGTAAGCTTATATTAATAGTGGATTTTAAGCTTTTCTTAAGTTTATTTAAAATAATATGTATAAAATATGAATTCACAAGCATTTTTAAGCAACTATTCTACTGTATTTTTCAAAGCATGCTGTGATTTGAATAAAAAAATAAATAAAAACGGGTGTTATTCAAACCGCACTATAGAGTTGCAATCAATCCGTATTATAGAATACGCAATTAGCTGCAAAATTCTGTCCGGGTTACCGAATATTCTGGATTAGTGGCGTCCGGTTTATCGAATTTACACTGTATTTGCAAAGAAACAAAAGTAGGTTTTGGCACTCTTAGGAGATGACCCATACTCTTAGAGGAAACGGATAGTTGCAGAAATAACTTGCTTTAACCCGAATATTTTATATAACACTAAATTGAAATAGAGAAGTATTTGCAAAGAAACAAAAATAGGTTTTGGCACAATAAATAACTAAACATTGATACGTGCAAAAAGGAGTCACACGGCGTAATGCAGCGTACAGACGGAGGAACATTGATTAGAACGTGGGCATGTTTCTGCCAATGTTCCTCCGTTTGTAGCGATGTTTCTTATTGAAATTCGTGTTTCCTTTATGTATCCTATTGTTAAAACACAACTGGTGTTTCTTTTTTTGGTTCCCTCGTGTGGATTGCAAAATGACACATTGAAATAAACACATGTGTACGACAGAAGGCTGTATAACGATGCCACCTACTTGAAGACGCCTTAAAATTTAAAACAATGAAGAGAGACAATAGGTGTGTTCGTTTACCCAAAAGCGTTTTCTTACGCAAAAATTGGGTAAATGAGAGAGGTTTTGAGAGAGTAATGTTCTTGTTCTTCACGCACGAGAATGCCCGTACTTTTTCTTCGGGCTAGTTTGGGCATGAAGAACAAGCAATCAGTTTGTTTATAATAAACATTGAAAATAACAAGGCAAAATTATAAATGTCCCAAACAGCTGACAGACATTAAAAAAGTTGTGTTACAAATTCTTGTATCAGCTGAAGAGCGAATTTGCTAATGAGTTTACATGGTAATGAATTTTAAGAGATAAATGAAGAATTGCTATTGTTTTTCAAAATTTTAGAAAAAAAAAAAATTAGGACATTATGACTATCATAATGATCGGGGTTCAATTAGTTTTCAATACTTGCGAAATAATAATTATTGGTATTTCATCCCATTTTTTTTTTGTTTTGAGTTGTTACTAGTTGTTCGTATTCACATTGTTCAATACTTTATATTCAGGTTACAGTCGAACTTCTCTATAGCGAACTTCTCTACAACGAAATCTTCTCTATAACAAATAAAATTCGTGAACACAACATTTTTGTGAGTATTTTCATACATTTTGATCTGCCTATAACAAACTTCCCTATAGCGAAGTTCGCTCTGTAACGTACAATTTTTTAAGACTTAAATAGAATTTTTCACACTAAATAATCTCTCTATTGCGAAGTTTTTAGCAATCGATTTTTTTGCATCAATTTAGTCACATATGTATGTATGTATTAATAAAGAAAAAAATTAATGTGTTCATGTAAAAACAATTTTTTTTGTCTTAATAAATATATTTTTTACATAAAAAAAATGTAGTCAAAATTTTCTGCAGTTTCTCTATAACGTAGAAATTTGACGGTACTAACTGCTACGTTATAGAGAAGTTCGACTGTATTTAATTTATTTTTAAGGAAGAATTTCTTTGAAAACGAAATCATGTTGTCGTGAAAGTGATTTGAAACCACAAAAAATAAGTTCTGTGCCTAGATTTATGTGATTGTGATTGCAAATCTCTTGGCAATTTTAGGGATTTTATAATAAAATATTTAAATAAATTGCTGAATGTGTTCTTTACTAATATTCTTGACTAAAAACACTTAACAATTTAACGTACTATCGCTTACCGTTCATATTTATTCATTTGCTCCTCATGAGCAAAATACAAAAGAGAGCAAAGTGGAATATGAAAAAAAAACCACTAAGAACAGAAAATAAGAATTTTTCTCTACCACCTTTTTATCTCCGCCACATTCACGTACGAAAAAAAATATCATGAATTTCAATCATGAAATTTATTCATCACGTAAATTGGGCCTATGTGTGTACGTGGGTATATATGCATGTATGTGTGTACCGTCTGCATTCAATTATAAACAATGAAATATAATTTTTTTTTCAAGGAGTCTAATTATTACTTTTATATGCAATAAACAAAAACTAAAACATGTGTCTTATTTAATACTTTTTGGGAAAGTAGTACATTTAAATTTTTTTATTTAAAAAATTAGCATAAAAAACAATTTTCTTAAGTTCTCTTCTTTATAAAAACCAAAAATTAATAAAAATTAAAAATTATGAATTGCATTTAATATAATATAAATATTAGGTTTGTTTCTTAACTTCAGTTTATTTCGTAACAAAAAGGGAAACGCCAATGTATACAGTACACTCACGTTAATGTGAACACCGCTTAACGGAAACAAAAATTTTTACTTCACTATTCTAAATGATAAACAAAAATCAATGCACTTAAGCTAAAAACAATTCGAAATGTTAACATTCTGCGTTCGTTAGTTGCATAGTTGCATGTGTGCAGATATATTTTTTTATAATTGACTAGCCTAAAACATGAAGCAACTTAGATATAAAGTTTTGTAAATGTACAATAAAAACCAATGCGTTGAGTTACAATATTAATATTCAGCTTTTCTTACTTCTGGGAATCGCCTTTTGTCATAAAAGTGTATGCGTGAGCCAATGTACTTGGTATTTGTATTTTTTGAAAATCAACTTCCTTTAGTATTTTAATACAAACTTTGGATAAAAAATAACTGCAGAAAAGAGTAATCATTTTTTAATATTAACCAATTTTTGTCAAGTTACAATTAACACCTACATACTTATGTCAATAATTCCTAATTATTATATAATTTTCCGTGATTAATGTATAAATAAATATTTTAATAAAAGCCAAATTCATAAATATGGATTCTTATAAACAATACAAAATAATTTTGTTCTATTTTTAGTATTCGAAAAGATGAAAAATTCGCAAACGTGAACACCTCCGGTTTTAATTAGTTCACGTTATCGCGAGTACACTGTAATTTGGTTACTTTGTTATTTCTTTTTTATCTGAGACCAGCACTCAGGAGATGACCTCTACACTTAAGCTGGATTCACCCATGATGTCCGAACAAAAATGTTGTGCGGACAAAAGTTATTTTAGTGAGAGTTTTCTGAATGCTGCCGTATGTAAACAATGGTTTTGTAATGTGGCAGTATTACAGCTGATTTTATGTTATTGTGTTTATCTTCAATGTGCAAAAATTGTAATTGTTAAATTTTCTTTTTTAATATGAGTGAAAAAAGAAAATTACTTGTGCTATTAGCCTTTGAAATGCATAAAGCGTTGCTATTAGCAAAGTATATACAGTTTGTAAAAAATATGTTTACAAAACAAAAATTTTTTAAGAATTTAAGTTTAAATAAATATTTACAACAACAATATCATTATATTTGTAAATTTTTTTTTTATAACTGTTGTTTTGTATGTTGACGACAAGCAGGCGTCGAAACTTTGGCAAATTTATGAATATATTACAACAACAACGCTACAAAATAATTTTGTATACTTTCAACAGTGTAAAAAAAATGTTTACAAAAATGCAAAGTCAAGAAAGAACCGTTGGTTTTTTGCACATGTATTGCGTGTAAGAGTTTTATACGGACGCTAAGAGTAGCTGTTGTCTTTTATTCTTAAATTGAGCTCATAGAACAAACAAGCGATTATCCAATTATATATAAACTATGCCATGAAAGCTACTGAACAAAGACATTACCCAACTGGTGTATTTTAATTACTATAAAGGAAAATCTCACAGAGAAATTGCTGAAATGTTGTCTCTTAACCTAAAGACGGTATATAATGTTATTAACCGTGCTGAAAAAGAAGGAAGACTGGAACCAAATGTATCACCAGGCAGACGAAAAAAAGTAACTCGGCGAATTGAAAAGAAAATTTTGAAAATGATTGATGAGAATCCACATTTTAGTACTAGAGGAATTGCACTTAACATCAGTAATGAATGTGGAGTAAGTATCTCTCATCAGACTGTTAGAAATGTGCTACAAAACCATAAATACTCTTCAAGAGTTGCGAGGAAAAAACCTTTGCTATCAGCGGCAAACATAGAAAAAAGGTATAAGTTTGCCATTGAAAACATTTCTTTTCCTCCGGAGCACTGGGATGATGTTATTTTTTGTGACGAAACGAAAGTGATGCTTTACTACCATGATGGACATCAAAAAGTTTGGCGAAAACGCCTGGCGGCTTTAAAAAATAAAAATATAATACCCACTGTAAAGTTCGGTAAACTATTCGTTATGGTGTGGGGTTGTATTTCGAGCAAGGGTGTTGGCGAAATAAGAATATTAGAGAATATAATGACCAAGAAAGTCTATCTAAACATTTTAAAAAAGGAATTGAGTGCAACTGCTCGGAAATTCCGTTTTGTTGACCCAGAAAAGCTCAAGTATAAATTTTAGCAGGATAATGATCCGAAGCATAAGGCATATATTTCTAGATCCTGGTTGTTATATAACTGTACAAAAGTGATCGATAGCTCAGCACAAAGTCCAGAATAAACCCTATAGAAAATTCATGGGTCCACCCAAAGAAAAAAGTCGGAAAAAGGGCACCAAAAAACAAGTAACATTTATTAAAGAAGAGTGGGAAAAAATACCTGAAAATTATGATATACCAAAGCTTATCCATTCAATGTCTAGACGCTTAGAAGCTGTAATTAAAGCTAAAGGAGGGCACACCAAGTATTAGCACCCTCAAATCTTTTTTTTTACCATTTAGAATATATTTAATTCAATTTAACACAATTTTGTAAACATTTATTTTACAGCGTAGAAATTGGAAGTATTTTTTAAGTTACGATTATTATTTTGTTATTTAATTTAATTTGGTTTTTTTTTTGTGCAAAGTGTTTATAAACATCTTCAATTGAATACATGAAGAAAAAAATTTAATAAAAGTTATATAATTTACTTGCAAATAAGAGTTTCCCTTAAACTTTTTAATTTTTCTAAGCTTTGTAAACATATTTTTTACAAACTGTATATATATTTTAAGAAAATTAAAAAAAGAGTCGTTCAGTTTTGAGATGACAAATTTTACTTATTGGCAACTCAGTTCAAGTTTGTCTGGACAAAATATAAAATTAAACCAATTCAAGCTGAAAGCTGTTCACACAAAATATATTCTCTCTCTCTTGAAGAGAGCCGTCAAACTACATAAAAAAAAATTTTGTGCGGACATCATGGGTGAATCCAGCTTTAGAGGAAAGGGTAGTTAGAGAAATGACAAAAGTTGAAGCTTCACTATCTTACAACTCTGCTTTTGCACGTTATTTGTGTTTATAGCAGTGTTGTAGTCTCTGATGGCGAGGAGACGTATTAAATTTTGAAGCTTCGTTTTAGTAGCCATTTTTAGTAATTTTACTTCGCCGATGCTACACAATACCGACGAAAAAGAGCGCTCTGATGTGATTGTGGAATGCTATCAGCTGAAGCTGGTAATGTTCGGTGACCAGTGACTATGACTTTGCCACTGAAACCTTCCGACAACAACTGACACATAAACCCACACTATAGCACATCAGAAAAAATGGGACATGTTTTTATTATTTAGTCTCAAACTTGGGTCGAACACAGGTCTTTTTTTTGGTTTTGTAGTCAACGTGCAGACTACTTCAGTCATTGCCATGTTATTGTTTATTTTTGAAGCAGCTGATTGCTTGGTTTATTTCTAAGTTTGTTCATCTTAGAGAATAATTAATTAGAAAAAATTTCTCGATATGTTATTGCGATTGCGTTTCTATTTTGCGGTAAAGTCTGTGGTTAATTGGGTTCCCGTACACTTGTACATTTTATTCTCTTATTGCAATAAATTATAGTTTACTGTCATTTTACCAAACTTTACCCAAAACGTAAAAAAATATACATAACTAATGTTAAAATAATCCCCTACCTTCATTAAAAATAATCCAGAATGAGATCTTGATTATTCGTGATTCGATTTTACATGGGAAGAAAAAATTAAAATGATTTTGCATCGATGGTGCTTTTCTTATAAATTTTGCACAACCAAGTACCACTTGTTATAGAGAAACTGCACCTTAATACACTTACATTGTACATATTATTATAAAGCTACATACATATGTATGTATGCAGAAGAATAAGCTCATTAGTGAACATATTCAAATGTTCATTGACTAAGCCCCAGTTTCGATGAAAAATGTGAATACTGAAGAAACTGTTGTTTTTATCATATTTACTATGAGTGAGACCAGTTTGTTTCATATCGTTGACACAAAGAGATTGCTGATTTCAACGACTTTTTTTCATAGTATTCGCTCTCATCTCAATTTTTGTTGTTAATACGCAACAGCATTGTTTTATTTTTTATACATACATACAGGGCTGCCGTTATAGGTTATTTCGAACAAAAATTGGTTATATACAGTGGACTCCCGATAATTCGTAATCGCAAGGGACCAGCCATTTCTTACGAATTATAGCGGCGTTTCGATTTAACGGGGTTAAAATAAAATATATACGAATTAACGGGGTTTTTCAATTTATTTACTAAAACGATAAAAAAAAACATGAAAAACAATAGTTAAAAATAAAATACAAAACCAATAAAATAATTACATAAAATAAAATAGCAAATTCATTTACTATTCCGTTTTTTAAAGCGATCGAGCCGGCCACTGCTTGCTTTAAAATCATTTAGATTTAACTTTTTTGCAAAACGTCTATTTTTTTCTCTCCATTGTCAATGGCTGCAAAAATTTGTTGTTTTTGTAACACCGACAGAGTTTTATGCGTGCGCTTTGACATTTTTCTTTATTATTCATGTAACAAACTGATCTTAAGAAAATAAACACACACACAAGCAAAAGCAAAAGCCCACGCGACAAAAAATATCGGTAAACAAAAAATCATTCGTTCCATGTTTCTGTTGTTTTTAATACGAATTATAAGTGGTAGTTAGCAAACAATTACGATTTACATATAAGAGGTAAAGAAGATTTTATTTGAAAAAAAACTACGAATTAGCGAGGGGACCAAAATGTATGGAAATTTAACGAATTAACGAGATTTTTTCAAGGTACCGACAGTTTATTACGAATTATCGGGAATTATGATTTATCGGGGTACGAATTATCGCGATTTGACTGTACTTCCAATATGTAGTAGATGAGAATTTTTGCTTCGGGGTATGAATGCCCACCCTAATTCCGCACCCTTTATTACTTTTTGAAATAATCGTATTTAAAAATATAAATTTGCCGCCAGAAACCCTGTACGTACAACATTATTAAGTTTCATGCAGTTCTTAACTCATATGTATGTACATATATGTATGTAAATAAATTAATTAACGAAATTACTTTTTCTTCGCATTTAAAGAAAGTTTATTGCATTTTTTAAATGAGAACTGCTCCCAGCAAAATGACTGTAATTACAAGTTGTCTTTATAAAATTACTAAAATCCGACTAATTTTTAATATCTGCATACATATATACAGACTAAAAATTTTTTTTCATATATCAACTTTACCATCTCTGGCATCTTTGTATCACAAACACACACTTATTCAAGAATGGTGAAGAAACAAAGCAAAAAGCAAAACATATAACGTAGCAAATGGTCTTTCATGAGAACAAGAAAACAGAGAGTAAAATTAGAGTTCATTCGTGAAGAATAAATTGAATCAATGTGGTAATTTAACTGTACTCTGTTATTTATATATACTATGTATATATAATTCACCAATGAAAAATTTAAAACACAAAAACTCTGCTGTACTACTCATGAGTCATGTTAGATTTTTCGCATTTAGTTTTCGGACGAAAAGGATATAACAAGGTGGTGTTTTTCACGTTTCTGCGTTTACCAAAATGTATTATAAAATGTTAGAGGGCGGAAAAGGTGCAGAATGCATTCAGTGCCGAAAAAAATTGAGTTCATCTAACAAAGGTAACCTTGTTCGGCATTATAAACTGGTTCACAATAGGGATATCGTGCTTTCTAAAAAACGACAACAAGCAATTATATCTCTTAAAATTAGCAAAAAATTAAAGAACAGTAGTAATAAAAGTAACGCTGAAGTAACTCATGACGAAGAACTCATTGCCAAAAAACATCGCCAGAGTCCTGACCCATGCATTGGGAAATCTAAGAATATTGCAAAAATAAATATGGGCAGAAATCAATTCTTAAAATGTTGCATAGGTTTGGTTACGGTTAAAAATATGCCACTCCAACTATTTGATGACTCCGAATTTTTTAAAACTCTAATATTACCGTATGAGAACCTATTTAAAACAAATCTAAATTCGCAAAATATTGGCAAAGTCCTAGAATCTGCCACTAACAAGTTCCAAGATATTATAAGGAATAAAATAAAAAATCGTATGATATCATTGAAAGTTGATATTGTAAAGAGAATGGGTCAAAGCATACTGGCCCTAAACATTCAATACATAAATAATTCCAAGATTTTCACTAATACACTGGGTAAGTTATGTAAGAAATATAAATCATATCTATAGATTTTCTAAGTATTTAATATAGAGTAAAAAAATGTAGTAATAAGTCTCCATAGTTTTAATTAAAATTTCTTAATTTACAGCTGGTGATCGATCCATTTAAAATCTTTTCGTATCACTTAATATGTAATTCCCGAATATTATGAATAAAATTGATCATCTCTTGAATTTATTGTTGTTAACAGCGTAAAGCGTCAGTTAGTAAAAGCGTAACACGTTCGCGGCGATCAGCTGGCAAAAGCTGTAACATAAGTAATGCTCGTTGCCATTTACTAATATCGTATTGTTCAAATTGTCACTTAGAAAATCTACAGAAAATAGATTTTTACGTTCCAAACGTCAACTTGGCATTACTTACATATAAAACAAAAGCTTTTGAAAATATCCGGAATCTGCCCAGTTTTTATTAATTGGTCGAATCTTCCATCGTTGAAAACCTTTATTCTTTTTGCAAGCTTTGTGCATTGCGCATAAATTAATAAACTTTGAATTGATTAAATTCATTTCGTTCACAGTTCTAGCTTTCCGTTTGAATTTATAAAATTCTTGAAAATATCACCAGCTGACTGAATTGCTTGAAGTTTTACGTTTTTAATAACCGACCCCTAAAGTTGAACGATACTGACAAGTCTGTCGTTGAACGATACGTTTTTACTAACTAAGTACATCTGTCAAGTTTTCCTCTTTTTTCAAGTTTTTTGAAATGGCAAATGTTTTCAGACTTGAAAAATAATTTTTTTTTTTAAATTTACAAAAATTTTTAAGTTTAGTTTACTAATTTTTAATTTATATATACATACATATATGATGAAAATATCATTTGACGTTACCATGTAATGTAAGCAATCTTAAAATTTTTCACTCCTTATTACTGCAACAGTATTAAAGCGCGTATGACGCTACATTTATTTTTCATTAATTAATATAACATTTTTTAATGCTTATTTTTTAACCTTATTTCTTTTAATAACAATTTCTGTATTATCTTTTAAGCTTAAAGGTTTGTTTTTATTTATTATCTCAAAATTATTATATCAAAATGCACATCGTAGTTGTGACTCATGACAAATAGAGTAAAAAATTTCTGTAATCGAATTAATTGAAGATCGCTCACTAAAGGCTTTTAGGAAAGGAAAAAATATAGTGACAAAAATAAAAAAAATATCATCAGTGTTTTTCAATAAATGAAGAAATAAACAAATATGTATTTTGACCACGGTAACTTCTATATGTTTACACTTGAAAAAAACCCAAAGAAATGGAATATTGATGAGAAATATTGACGTAGTGTGTCAGAGCCTTCAATATTCTATACTAACCCAAAGACAAATATTGAAGCTGAATATTGTTGCGTGTAGCATCCACTTTCATGTGTGTGACCAAGGTTTATTAATACAAGGTATTCGCATTCAAATTCGTCAGTTCGCTTTGCTCGTCGACCGTCAAATTTTCTCTAAACATGGTTTGTCAAATATATCATAACATAAAAAAAAACAAAAAACGGGGCGGTTTTGCATTTCAAACATTTGCACTAATCATTTTGCAATAGTTCTTTTTGCAAATCTTCATAAGTGGAGGAAATCATTAATTTCGTTTGCAACGAAGTGTGAGTTTCACTATTAAATTCTCAATTGCAATAGATTTTTTACACAATTTATATCAATTGTAGTTTGCTGTTACTTACACAGAGAAACTAACGACTTGTACAGCTTTTGTATTTACAAAAAAACGATCAGCTGTTTCAAAACGGAATAGAGAATAAAACTGGATTAATTTTTAAATACATATACAACTTTAAAATCTTTACATTTTTAAAGACAGTTAATAATGTGCTTACCAGCTTTACCACCTCTGGCTATTAACACACACACACTCACACTTATTCAGTGAACAGTGAGGAAACAAGCAGAAAGCAAAATAAAAACACAAAATAATGCTCTTTCACGAGAGCAAGAAATAGAGAGTAGCATCAGCATTCACTCACGATGAATTAAAATGAATGAATGAGGATAGTGTGACCAGATTCTAAAATAACGTGAAGCCAAATCACATTTGAAAAATATCTGAAAGGAGATACAAAATTTAATTTGTACTCCTTTAATCACTTTGCGATATGTTATACATATGTACATACATCTGTATGTATAAATGCCACTTAAGATATACATATTTTTGTTTATTAAATTACAAATATTGAATGAGTAACAGAGTAAAATTGTTTATTAACAGAAATGTTGCTCATTTACATTAATTTAAATAAAGAAAGATTCAAAATCGAGTGAACTAAATTGGTCTTATAAATTATAAAACTTCTAAAATAAAAAAACCTTAAAACGAATGCTACAGGATCGCATATACATACGTATAAGTGTGACTATTTTTTTTATAAAATAACGCACACAATGACAAATATTGAAGCTGAATATTGATCGTGTAGCATTCGCTTAACACTATATGGTGTATATAACGCTTTTCAAAAGCAAAGAACGAATAAAATAAAAATATATGTATACAAAATCTATACATAAAAAGTTGTTCCTTTAAACTTTTCAACAAACACGAAGGGTTGATTTGAAGTTGAGAATGATTTGCATCTCAGAAATTAATGGATCGATTATGGATTGCAACTTAACTTCAGTTGCACAACAGTTCGCTTCTAATCCATAATCATGCTATAACATAGACAAAAAAAAAATCAAAAGCAAACAAATGTTGCTGGAAAATAAACGGAACGTGACTATTACTTTTGCCAAGTAAATACTTTTTAGAGTTGTGCAGTTCGCGAACGACATACATATGTAGTTCAATTGAACGTTTCACTCAAGTGAACGAAGTGCGGCGGTCATTTCAATTAGTTCTTTTGGCTCCGTAGTTCGACTTTCCTTCGATTTTATACACACCTCTTTTATTTAAAGCTCCTGTTCAGGGCGTCTTTAACAAGGTGGTGTTAAATGGAGTTGTTGTACTACCACGCACGTTGTTTGTTCGAGATATGTCAAAAACAAGTAATCCAATTTTTCAAAACCAATCTGTTTTTGACGTTTGTTGTAGAAACGTAAGTATAGCAACAAATTGCCGCCTGTTTTAATAACCCCACCTTGTTTAATATGCCTCGCTCCGGTTTATGTCTTTCATGTTCAGCTCTATAGCTCCGTAGGTCATATTCCTTTTCTTTTCATATAAAGCTCTGTTGTGTGTATATACTATCAGCTCCCGTTTCTTTCGCGTTCACTCTTTCAATTATTTAAAAACAAATACTTGATGACTTGCCCATATTTTCTTCACAATAATCATACTGTCAAATATCATACAGCTATAGTCATATACATATATTTATGCAAAACAAAAATTTTAGTATGGTTTCAAATAAAAGAAAATTTTGGTATTTATGCAGAAATTTTCAAAGGAAAAACTAATCTCCTGCAATCCGCAAAATCTAAGATTAATTTAGTGAGATTTTTTATTTTTAAATAAGTTATTGGTTGCTTATTGAAGCTGTCAAAATTATTTACACAAATAAATACTAAACACTTTAATTTCGTTTAATTTTATGTACGAAAATGTGAGTTTTTTTGTTATCCAGCTGTATTGTTGTTTGTTACCACTTCGATAAGAAAAATTTGATTTTAGTTAAGCTGAGATAGAACTACTGTGAGTGAGTTAATGAGCAAGTGAGCCGCTGTGCAAAGTGAGCTACTGAGCAACTGAGTAAATTGTCAAAAGAACTAAAAGAGCGACATAGTTGAATAAACTGAGCCGAACTAAAAAGAGCGCTCACTTCAAGGTGGTAATAAACCAGTGGTGTTCAAAAATAAAATGAAGATGGTTTGGTGAGAGAATTTGCCCAGCAAACATAATGTCAAACGTTTAAAATAAGAAAGAAAATGCCAGCTATATACAACTTATTAAATGAATGTAATTTAAATTTTAATAAAAAGATAAGAGCATCAGGGACCATAAATAGCAGTTATCAATTTTAATAAATAATTTTAGAACACTTATTTGGGGGGAAAAAAACAAAAAATAAATAAACCCAACTCTAATACTTTTAGTGAGAAAACCACCGTACATATATATATGTATGTACCTATGTATATATCTCTTATCTTGCGCATAGAACAAAGCTGTAAAGCTTTTTCTTTTCTTCTAGATCAAATCTCGAATATGTTTTCTTACTTTTTCGAAATTATGACATATAGAGGGTAAAATTGTATCTTTGTACTTTTATGCCATTGAAGCGGTGCTTACGATGTACACTTTTTACTATTTTTAACCACCCCATGATCAAATTAAAACGATATTTAAGAAGGAACCAAAACAGCAGCCCAGTACTTTACATACAGTTCGCGATATCGGTATCAAAGCGACTTTTGGGAAGAGAACTCAATCACTATAAACAAAATATGGCGGATGGCGGAAAATTGCTATGGTATCAAATGAAAGGGAATTATGAGATGAAAATTAAAAATAAAGCGGAGGGGATACTTTTCGAAAAAAACACTTTCATAAAAAGTAATTTTTTCATATATCGGGTCTTTCATTAAATTTAAATACAACAAAGTGTGTGTGAGATATCATCGACATTTTTTTTTTCGTTTGAAAGACCTATTGATGCCATTATATGTGAAAGATCGTTCAAATGTCCGCCATGGGATTTCTGGGTGGAGCGCATCCGAAATGTCAAATTTTCCATAAATCTGGCGCATAAATCACTGAACAATACCGGCTTCAGCTGATAGCAATCCGCAATCACATCAGAAAGCCCTCCTTCGTCGGTATTGTGTAGCACCGGCGAAGTAAAATAATAATAAAAATGGCTACTAAACCGAAGCTTCAACACTGGTATAAACTAAGAACAAAGAACAAAAAGCAGAGCTGTAAAATAATTAATTAAGCTTCACCTCCTGTCGTTTCTCTAAATATCCCTTTCCTATAGTTTCAGTACAATGCATCACATGTGTAGGGGTCATCTCCTGAGTGCTGGTCAAAGATAAAAAAAAAAAATAAATCAGGCTGAATGTGACCGATGGCATGGGGCTGCTGTGGTTTGTGGCTTATTAGCATGCACCTCCGACATAAGAAAACACCACAAGAAAAAGTCTGACGGTGTCAAATCGCACGATCTCGGTGACCAGTTCACATCACCTCCACCTGACATAACCATGCCCTCAAATCGCTGTGCAGAATATGCAAAGTGGCACGAGCTGTGGTGTCCTGTTGAAACCACATATGGTTGGTGTCTAGATCATCCAATTCAGGCCAAAATAAGTTGGTAATCATGGACCTATAGCGCTCGCCGGTGATAGTGAGGGCTTGGCCAATGTTGTTCTTCAAGAAATGAGATCGGCAGCCGAAAATCCACACCAAACAGTGATTTTGTCAGGATGCATTGAATGCTCATGGAGCTCATGTGAATTGTTATCGTCCCAAATTTGACAATTTTGTTCTTCATGTACCCATCCATACAGAAATGAATGATCGCTGAAGATGATTTTTTGAGCGATACGTTGCACTTGTTGAATCTTGTATCCGCCCTTAGTGAATTGGCAAAACAGACTGAATAAATAACAACTAATTTGACGGTTGTAGCTTCAACAAGATGTCCGTTATCAATTCTAAAAGTTCGGAAGTCCTTTTTTGAAGACCCTATTTAATTTTAAGACAAAGGATTTTTTTTGGAAAAGTGTTATAACAGTAAAAGTATCCAAATTTGGTGTAACTCGGTTATCGCAACAATATGTATACACATGTGGGCGAGATTAGATAAGTTAGTGTGGGCGTAGCGAACCGCACCGGGTTCTGAAATGTTCCAGCAGAGCATAAAATATCCAGTTTTCTTTTAGCATCCATTCATGTCAAAATTTTTCTTATAATTGTTTTTTTACATACATATATAATTTTTTTTTTTTGCAATATATTTATTAAGCTTGAGGTCTTTTTCTTTTATTTTATTTGGTTTTATTATTCGATATTTCGTTAACAGCTTGTTAACATCATCAGGAATAATAGGAAATTATTTCCTATTATTCCTGATTAATTATTAAATATAATAAAAAAGGTCAATTAATAATATAATTAATACATATATAATTTTTGAAAGAAGGAAAACTAATATATATTTGAGTATTTAGTACATGTTATTTAGGGTACCAGGTGCCAAAAACCTAGTATGTATTGATGTATTTTCGTATGACATTCAATTAGAAACAAATTAAAAAGAATAAAGAAAGTAAACAACTTGTATTTAAATACATTTCTCTACAAATTTTTTTATTATGAAAAAGCTTCACAAATTTTTTACAACCCTATGCTTTTTAATAATCAGCTGTTTTGAATAACCTGCAATATTTTGCAAATGCTGCAATCGTGTAATTTTTTTTGTTCTACAACTATTTTAATTAAAAAAAATTTACTCAACTACTGGATTTTACTGGAATAGTAAAGAAAAACCCAACCTTGAGAGAAATATAATCCGACATATTTATTTATTCGTATGTAGGTATAAAATAACCATCTTTTCGTTATTATTTCAGGTATTTTAAAATTACAAAAACAACATAATACGATGGCTTTGAAAGAGGAACTATTCAAATGTCTAAGAAAATATGACATTGAACTAAAACAAATATATTCAACTACGACAGATAATGGCTCAAATTTCCATAAATTTAACCAAATTTTGCAAGAATTGCAAGTTAAAGAGATTTATAAAAATTACACAAAGGAATATGATGACAATTTTGCTGAAATTGACTACAACATTGAGAAATGCTTGAAACCATTGTTACCGTTTTTACCATGTGCTGTACGCGTTATCGAGTTCGCAGCTAATGATGTCATGAAAACTCTACTAGAACCAATAGCCGCTTGGAGACAAGCGTACACCATAGTACGCGCCAATAGTGAAAAAATTGAATTTCCAGAACTTGACAACAGCGTGCGATGGAAATGTGTATATGAAATGATGCAATCAGTGCTATACGCAAAGGATTTTATAGATTCTGGATTTTTGGACAAGCTGGATATTAGCATAAACTGGGCCTTTGTTTCGGATTTTGTACTAACATTTACACCTTTAGCGAGATGCATGGATCTGCTGGAGAAAGAAAAGTACGTTGTAGGCGATTTCTACAGAGATTGGCTAAACTGTGAGTTAGAATTGGAAGACATTTCTAGTCCCATCGCCTTAAAGCTGTATAACGCGATGCAGAACCGAAAGAAAATCTTTCTCGAGAACGATGCCTTTGTTGCGGCATTATATTTGGACCCGAGATTCAATTTTACTAATTCGACCATAATGTCACACGAAGAAAAATCGCGAGCATTAGTAAGTTTAAATTAGAATACGAATATTAAATTAGATTGTGGTTTTCCGATTGCGAACCATCCGTTAACTCATCTAGAAGTTTCTATAAATTTTTTTAGGCCAGTTAACTATTCGGTTTACTCACTATAGTCTTTTCTTAATTGCAAAATAGTCATAGCGCCGAAAATTAAACTTAGTAAAATGTAACCACAAGTTTTCAAGTTTTAACTAGGTGGTGGCGAATAGAGTTCACGATATGTCAAAAACAACTAAAGCAAATGTTGCAAAAGCAGACAAAAATTGCCACCTATTTTAACAGCCCCACTTTGTTTGATACGCCTTGTGTTGGGCTTTATAATCTGAATGGGCCAATTGAGACGAGAACACTTTATAAGCCGCACAATTTTTGTTCTTTGTGTGTGTTAGTATTTTATTTATTCATGTCGTATTTCGTATGTGGATTAGTTTTGTGCTGCTAATGCGGCATTGCAGCTGGTTGAAAAATCATGCCAGCCAAAAAGCCTTCCCTTCACCGAATTCGCCTACAAGGTGCCATGTTATGCCAGCATAATTGTGCTAGTGTAAATTGCCACCTGGCGGCTCCACCAACCCGTCCCCTTTCCTTCAGTTATGGAAAGGAAAACGAAGGAAAAACAATAAAAGAGGCAAGAGTGCCTCACGAAAAACAACATCCTCGGAAGTGGCCTGCGAACCAGCGGAAATGGAGATTGCTGTTGACCTAGGGTCCGATGAAGCCTCCAACATCACTGCAGAAGAGGAGGATAAACTCTCACCTCTCCTGTTCATGGCTCAGGAATTTAGGTCGAGATTGTTAGATTCAGTGGGCCTTGATACTGAGGAAGCCAGAAAGCTTGCTCTACAGTCCACTGTTATGCAGCGACAATGCTCTAGCAGCACAACACCGTATCATACGAGACCAAATTCTATCGATTTTGTGAAAGTGACACATCGTCCTGCACTCGGCAGGCCCCCACACAACCTGTGGAACACCACACCCCAAATAGTGCTTGGATTCCTTAGAAGCCTTAGGATGGGGCTCTAATATGGAGGGCTTTGCACAAGACATCTTTTTGATCGTAGTCCTTCGGGCCCAATAATAATAATGATTTTATGTTCAATTAACAGACAAGTCACGCCTGGCGGCCATCAACAACGTCGTGTCTCAGAGGCGCCGTTAACAAGAATAATTGTCAAAACACCATACCTAATCTTTGATCGTCTGATTGGCTTTTTGGGCTGGGACGGGATTCAAATCAGAATCGATTTTCAATTCCCATGACAATTCTGACGTAATTTCCATAGCAATCCGGAATAATTAAATTTCAACCTATCATGAACATTGCTGAATCAATTAACAGTTTTAATTGAAAACATTTCACAATTGTTTTTCTATTTGAACTTGTTATGGCATTTTTATTGCACTATTTAGAGAGAACCCCAAAATCAATTAAAAGAAACGTGCATTTAATTTTATTATTAATTAGGAAAAAAAAATTACCGAGGAAAGGCTTAGAGTCCGAACACAATGTAACGATAATTTATTGCGGTGCGGTTTTTCATACGATTTTGAAGTAAAAAACCGCAGTGCGGAATGGCATGAAATTAAATTCTATTTTATTTTCATTGCGGGCTTTCTTATTCTGTCAATATTTTATACTCTTTCTCTTTCTGATGTTGCCATAGTTTTTGAATAATTGGCGATGTTCACGACATTATTGTAAACAAAAAAACTTGTTTTTGAAGTTTATAAATTTTTGTCATAAAATATAAAAATTTAAAAATTTTAGCTTCCATATAGCTTCAACTTTTTTTATTTACTGCCATTGCAAAATATTTAATACAAACAGTAATTTTTTTTTAGAAAATTTTATAAAAAGGTATGCACAAATAAATTAATAAAAATGTAAACAAACAATGACAAGTATTACCGTCGCCGTCTTCCGTTGTATTATGTTTATTTTTCTCTCCCGCAACGAGAAATCGCACCGCACCGCAAACATTGTGTTCAGACTCTTAATTGGCAAAAATTTAACTGTTACTTTTTCTGTGCACGGCTACATAATTTTCTACTTTTGTGTTTATTATTACATACATAGGCTGACTTCCTAAACGCATGTTGCTTTGTAGTAATACAATGCATAGTGTTCGTAAATGCAACCCTGAACATTTTGATAATGTATTTTGTTCCCATTTACAACACTATTGTAGTAGTTAATACATATGTACATATGTATATGTACATGGTATCCTTTTTTTAATTTTTATAGGAACATTTGGTGAAAACTTTCGATGTCATACGAGACTTGGAGCACTTAATGGAAAACTCACTACTAACCGAATTTGTACAAAATTCTTCATTTGACGAAATCGATGAACCCTGCACTTCGTCCACTCCATATGCCAAACTTGAACGGCGAATCATGACTTCCACACTCAATAGATCTATAAGTGCTGCCATCAACCTAACATTTGCGGAAAAACTGACAAATTTCTGCAACACCAGAATGGTACCGCTTGATACTGATATTCTTGAATATTTTGCATCCAGTCCATTGGATCCAGATGTTTTCAAGGTGTTAAATGTTGCACTCGCCGTACCAGTAAACCAAATTTCTGTTCAGCGTAGTTTTAATGCGCTGGCCTTAACCCTAATAAATTTAAAAAATAATCTTGACGATGTCACATTAAACAACATAATTATAACGAAGCTAAATTTTGATGAAGTAAATTATTATAATGAAGGTCTAGATTTTTCTCACGATGACGAGCTAAACTCAGATATACAGTAATTTAATACAATAATAATAAAAGTAATATAAATAATAGAAATAAATATTATAAAAGTAATATGTATACATATCTAGTATATGTATACGTAGTATGTACCTACAAACATATCGAGCCTTTCGTGCAATACCGTAGTAATTCAAAAAATCGTGAACTGTGAAAAATGCATTTGAAGTTTTGAGCCATCTTTTTGATAGTATTTTCGTTGACTAAAGTTAATTTTTTTTACAAGTTTTTAAATAAAGAGGCATATTTTGTAATGTTTTCTGTTTGTAAATTTCTTGTCATAAAGGAAATATTTCATTATTGCAAATAAATATTGTTGGAAATAGCTGGAGGCAATACAGATATTTGTAGCTGTAGAATCTGAATCAGTTAGAGATAGAACCATAATATTTTTTACCTTTAGGTATATATTTCCCCAAAGATCATATCTGCACACCCAGCTCAAAAAATTCAAATTTTGAGCTACTACGGTATTGCATCAAAGGATGGATATATCGCTGTGGATTAATATTTTTTTACAAGTTAATTTTTATATAACAGTTCCTCGGTTTTGTAAATTGTGAGAAGTTTTTGCAGCGAGAAAAATAAAACAATTATAATGATTATCTTCTGTTTGTTTCACTGGGAAATTCATATAAAAACTGAAATAAAACCATAACATGTATGTATGTATGTGATGTAAATCGTTTTCGATTTAAAATCGATTGAAAAACGTACAAAGTTGTGATGCAAACATTTATTTCGATTTAATTCTCGAAATCGATTGCATTACCCATCTTTCTCTATGACAATGAGAGAAACAAAAAGATGTGATGGAAAACGGAATTTCTATTGTTTTTACGTTTTTAAATCGAGTAACCGGGGTTTCAGGATTTAACAATTTTTTTGTATTTGGAAAAAAATTTGCGTGCAACAACTTGTGTCAAAATGTAACTCATGATTTACACACATCAAGTTTGACTCGTCAAGTCTTGAGTATTTGGAAGAGCGGTGAAGAGAGGATGGAAAGGGGTACAGACTTGACGGTATCATCGAGTTTGTTTCTTTTTCTGTTCTTTTCTTAACCGTAGTATTGTAAAACAAGCGAAACTGGACGCAAAAATGTTTTTGTGTATGAACGCAAATACATGTTCAAAAGAAAATTTAACAACAACTGTAGCTCGTTTCTGTATTTCTCGCATGGAACGAGGGAATTGTAACAAAAAGAGTGTAAATTGAAACAAAACATGGTTTTTCTCACACAAGTGTTTCTGTATCTTTACATTGCGAGAATTAACTGTCATTTAAATAATTTTCCACCAATTATTGGAAGGAAGTGAGAAAAAGTTTTTCTGTACCAACGTTTTGCGAAAAGTTTCTCATGAGAACTGTTAAAACAAGTCACATTTGAAATTGTTGCGAGAACAGTAAAGTTTAGAAAATTCTAGAAATATTTCGTGCGGATTTTTTTTAAATAATTAAATAAATAAAATAATATGGAGTCCAAATCGGCTGAAAAGGTGAGTAATAAATTTTTTAAATTTATTATGTATGTATATAATAATGTGTTTGTAAATTATTTCTTTAATTTAGAAAATGGAAGGAATATCAAAAGAACAAAAACAAAACCTAGTGGACTACATGTCATCGAATTTAGAATTTGCTAGACTAGAGGTCAATTTGATAAATTGAATTGGATTTTTACTATATTTTTTCTTTATATTTTTCTTAATACTTTTTTTTTTAACCTTTTTTATTATTTTAACAATCTATTTTTTTAAGTTTTAAGGTTTTTTCTCTTTTTATTTATTTTCGATATTTCGTTAACCTTCGGTTAACATCTTCAGGAAGTTTTTTTTTTTTTTTTTTTTTTCTTTATATTTAATTCCAATTATTTTTAACTTTTCACTGTTTACTGGTTTTTCTTTTATTTATTTCTTTTGTTAACGTTTGACTTGAATTTGACACTTAATTACTGGAAATATTCCAGTAACAACAGAATCAGTATTGTCTGTTTTCGTATTCATATACAGAAACACTTTTCTCAAAAATAGAGAAACGATGAAATTTTTTGTTTCACACTTCATGTGAATAATTTTACGATGCGAGAAATACAGAAACGAGCTACTGATCAGGTAAACTTGATATGTGTGAATCAGGTCTAATTAAAATTCTTTAAAATAATTAAACCATGTTCATTACTCCGTCTGATTAAAATTACTTTCTGAGGTGCTCCATGGCGTAGTTTTTCGGTTAGTCCGATGGGTTATATGGTCCACCCCTAGGACATCGTAATGTTTTCAATCATTATCGTAAATACAATGAAAAGCACGAACACTTGTCGTATAACAATCAGCTGTTGTTTTCAACGATATGGTCCACGTCTGCATTATATAGGACTATGTTGTAAGCAGTCCATTTTAGCTAAAATGTACCACGTCCTCCAATATTATTTCCAGAATAATAATGCTAAGAATAGAAGTGAGGCCGAAGTTCGCCCTACCGCACGAACACGTCGAAGAAAATTCGTCGAGTACAACACAATTAGGACGAGCTAAATTGCTGCATTAATTTCCCTGATTTCATCAGATTAATTGTTCTTCTTCCCGTATTCAAATCTAAAAAGCAATTTTTGCACAATATTGTGATAAATTAAGTTGGAACTTGAACACTATGAAGATTTTTATTCACTTTCAAAATGTTTATTTTATTTAGTATTTTTATTGGTTTATCGGCATTAGTACAATAGTGAAGGAAGAAGATGCGTTTTCAATGAATGAAAAAATAAATGCTTGTTATGGTAATGCAAAATATCAATTTGAATTAGATTTCTAAAGACATTTTGATGTGATTTTGCTTTACATGGGTCTACCCATGCCACGTCCCATTGGAGCGCCTGCCATTGGGGCATCAGCAGCTCTGGGACTCTTAACGGTTTCATCAACAGAGAGTATCATGCTGGCAGCTTCAGCAGCAGCAGTCAAGGCATTAATTTTCACGATTGAAGGTTCCCATACGCATTCATGGAAATTATCAGCAATATCTTCTTTAGTGATGTCTACACCATACCACTGGCCACCTGTAACAATAAAAAATATACATAAAATTAATTTTGTATTTTTTTTTTTTTTTTTTTTTTCGAAAAGAAACCATGACTGAATTACGTGAAAAAATTTGTTCAATTTATCCTGTGTCAAGAAAACGAGCGGATGGACATGTTCATTCTGATCACACCCTTTTAGAGTTGTGCAATAGAAAGGCCTTACGTTTTGTTCTGGATTTTCTTCTCTTTCTTTCTAGCGACTCAAAATTACAATTTATTGCAGACATTCACGTCTATGGCGTACAATAAGTGAAATCTTTGTAGCCATGAAATTTTTTCTTTCCCCGCGAAGGGAAAATTTGTATCGTGAAGTTCTTGTGGAATTTTCTTTCCGTTATCAGTTCTCAGTGAATGTGGAAAAGGCAAGAAGGTTTGGAAAACATAAAAATTAACTAAAAATCAAACTAATTTAAGTTTAATACAGTGTTAAGTTGCCTTTTTTGAATACTCAAGGGGCAGTAAATTACACACCAAGATGAAAAGAAGTGCATTTGAACAAACAAAAGTACCTGAACGCAAGAGTTTGTATATAAAGAATTTAAAAAATAAAAGGAACAATTAAAGTTTACAGCACCCTCCCTGAACAGAAGAAAAAGTATGCCACCCGATGGTAAATTGCGTAAAGATTTTCTCCACTATGGTGTATCCGAAAACGGCGCTACCTAGTACGGATGTTCTGCGTAGCCGGCTCCCGCGCAGTCTTTCACATTTTCTCCACCACGATATTTCTCGAAGCTGCGCAACCCGCTAAAGAATTGTTTTATAACTGCCTGTGGTCGGCCTTAAGGAAACCCAAATTTTTTTTTATTTTTATCTTGGACCAGAACTCGGCGGATTATTATTGTTATTGGGGCGGGGAAGCATCGCGAGTAGGAAGATCTATTGTGCAAAGCCCATCACATTAAACCCCCATCTTAAGACTTCTAAGGAATCGAACAACTATTTGGGGCCTTGTGTTCCACAACTTCTGTGTGCCTCCACCCAGATGGAGAAATTTATGTCTGCCGAGTGCAGGACATCGCAAAGAATGTGTTCAGAGCTTTCAGTGTCGACAGACATCCCAATGTAACGCTAATAAAATTCCCCAACTCATTGAGAAGGTCCAGGCACTCACATACTATTCTTTAATATCTTACAAATCTCCTTCTGCACGTTTTCTATTTATAGTAGTGTTGCAGCGCCTCTGATGTCATGAAGACGTATTAAATTTTGAAGCTTCGTTTTTAGTAGCCATTTTTAGTCATTATTTTACTTCGCTGGCACAATACCGACGAAGAAGTGCGCTCTTGTATACCTGTGGATTGCTATCAACTCAAGCCGGTACTGTTCAAAGATACTATGTTCTGTATAATACAGAAGGGATGTTCACCGTACTTATACCCCATTATCATTGCACCAGTTCTTAGAAGGGGCCGATGGCTGAAGTAGTCAGCACGTTGATTACAAAAGCAAAAAATCCAGGGTTCGATCATAAAAACATCTCACATTTTTTCTGTTGTGAATTTGTGTGGCTTTGTGCCAGTTGTTGTCGCAAGGTTTCAGTGGCGAAGGCACTGATCACTGAACACTAACGGCTTCAGCTGTATCCAATACACATCAGAATGCCTTTCTACGCCGGTATTGTGTAGCACCGGCGAAGTAAAATAATTACTAAAAATGACTACTAGGAACGAAGCTTTAAAATTTAATACGTCTCCTTGACATCAGCAAAGAACGTACAAAAGCAGAGTTGAAATATAGTGAAGCTTCACCTCCTGTCATTTCTATCTTCTCTCTATCTCTCTCTCTCTCTCTCACACACATTGCATGTGCGGTGGTGCAAGATAAAAAAAAATCAATTTATTTGCTGGGTAGTACTCGCGGCGAAATCATATTCATTTATTTATTTAAGGAGTTTCAATACAGAAAAGTCTTCGTGACCAATTTCAAAATGTACTGCTAGAATAATAAACAAGTTTGAAAATATCAATGAACATACAAAGAATATCATTAACAAAATGAGTAGTAATAAAATTAATTAACAAAGAATTATAATTTATAGTATACTATTTTCAATAACTTTAATAATAAAGAAAAAGAGCGGCTCCAGAGCCAAAAAACATACATCCAAACATAAGTTGGAATATTAAAAAAGTAATAGTGAATTAAATTATCGTGTAGAACCAGATATGGAAAAAGATTTAGAAAAAAAAAATTGTAAATGAAATAAGAAAGAAAGGTGAAGTAAAGTAAGCGTTCATCATATTTGAAAAATAAATGCCTTGCAATTTTCTGCGATATTATAATAAAAAGAAATATCATTCCAGCAATATTTCTGTATTGTATTATCAGCTAAAAAAAAAAAAAACACCCTATAAATAAATACAATCCATAAAATAAATCATGCCAATATTTCGAAATTTACGTATACATGGCCCAAAATATCAAATCATGACGCGTTGGCTTTTTTTATTTTTAATTTTATTTAAATTTTAAAGCAAAACAAAATCTTTTTTAAATGATTTGCTTTTCTGATTGCCATTCCTATCAAATGAAAATGAATAACAAAAATAATCTATGTACAATAAGAAGTAAACAATTTTTATTGCAAAAACATATAACAAAGAAACTACAAAAACAATTCTATGAAGACTGTTTGGCTACGTGACGAAAAAGTTATTGCTTAGACCTTTAGAAAAAAAAAAAAATTATCATGCTTCTTTTATATAAATGCTTACGTATGCCTATACTCGTATCCATTTATACATACTACATAGATATGTATGTGCATCCATATGGGCTTTTGTACATACATACATATATTGTTAGTGTTCAGCCGAAAGCATTAACATAATAGACAAACCGAAGCGGGCGTGCCACCGAATTCATTAAATTCAGCTGAAAGCTAAAGTTACAAGAAAGTAAAGACTACAAAAGTAGTTGGCTGTATTCGTAGCCTTGTATAGTCCCCGTCCATATTGTGAAACATTTGCTGCAAAACATTTTTGAATTCTCTTTTGAAGCTTCAGCAGTGTCCATGCATGAAACTTTTGCTTCATGTTTAGTATTTTTTATTCCTCCCTTCTATCTTCTTTCTTTAATTTTTTTTGACATTTCTCAATACCGAATGTAAATATAAAATAACTACCCTGTGATAGAAGGTGTGAATATTTTTTTTTGGATAGACATTTGAAGCACAAGGTATAATTTGAAGCAAAATGGACGCTAAGAAGAAAAATTATATAATAATTTTTATATAATTTTATAATTTTTTTTTCAAATTTTTGATTATATTTCACAAAAAATTAACAATAAAACAGGGTAGCTATTATTATGATAGAAGTTAACAGTATACCAAACGAAAAGAAATAAAATGAAACGTCAAATACACCTCATCTCAAAAGATGCAAATAAGAAATTCAACAAAAGCTGCATGTAATGAAACAGCGTACATACTTCCACTCCTCTTCCCCTTCTCGTCAACAAACTCAAAAGTTTTGCAGCAAATGTTTCACAATATGGACGGGGACATAGTTGCGTACTTCATTTTTTTAAAGACGGTAGGTACACCGTAATCAGCTGAAAACTAACAAATGTTGCTTGTAGAAATACAATTTTCAGTATTGCCGTATTAATATATTTTACATTGATAAAAATAAAATTACTTAAGCACTTATGAACACTTATTAAGCCTGTAAGAAATTGGTTCATAGGAATAAAGAATGACACCACATTTTTTCTGCATTGTTTAAATATATGTCTGTATATTAAGATAAATGCAAAGACGTCAAATCGTCCACCAGTGTTATCGATCAAAAATGAATAACTGTAAAAAAAACATGTAAAAAGTTGACGTTTCGAACTTAAAATGTTTCATAAGTTGACAACTTAGCGATTTATTCACAATGTCTGCGATTTTGAGATTAGTTTTTGACCCTATTCATTTTTCTTTAGCGTTTTTTTTTTTATTAAAATAAGGAAGCAGCATTTAAAATGTAAATATTATATTGTATATGTTTCTTTCTGGCTTTTCTGTCCCTTTTTATCAATTTTATATTAATTAATGGAAAATAAATGTAGTGTCATGAGGACTTTAAAACATCAATTTATTTATATTTTTTACCTTCTTATAATAATAATTATCTCTGATTTTTTAAACTTCTTATCTTCTTCTTCTTAATAAAAATTAATTATATATATTTTTCGATATTTCGCTACACCTTTGTGTAGATGTTTCGGGAAAACCGGTTTTTGTTTATAATTAACAATAATAATACTTTTCAAAAATACAGGGTCGCCCAAAAGGAGCGAAGGTGTTTGAATTCCTTATAACTTTTTATCATATTTTTTTTTTGCTTTCAGTATTTTGTAAAGAAGACTTGGAGAATGTACAATGGAACAGTGCACAATTGAACAATCTACCAAAATCGTTGAACTTTATTTCAGAAGAAAATCACGATTTTATTTCCAATTTCCAATTGAATGGGTTCGTTAATAGGCAAAAAGGGGTAGAGAAAATCCAAGAGTAATTCAATAGCGAGAAGTATGGTTCCAACAGGATGGAGCCACAGCGCACACTGCGAGAGACACAATGGCTCTTTGAATTCAACCCCCTTCGCTCGTTTTGGGCCACCCTGTGTAAACAAAAACTATATTTCCTGAAGAAGAAGCTACACGGACAAGGATTAGCGAAATATTAAAAAATAAATATTTGGCACTGTCATAGAATTCAAGTCGGTTTTGTTTTTTTTATCGGATTTGCAAACCAAAATACTGGTTTCATTTGGTGCCATTAAAACAAATCGGCTTATTTTCGAATGCAAATAAAACCGATATTCGAATCAGCTTTCTTATATTTTCGCACATTTGTTTACTGCTTTTTGTGCAATAATTTTTTCTTTAAATTTTGTCAATTATGGTTTTTGCACGAAAATATTAATAAAACTTGTTTTTAATAAAAAAAAAATAAATTATAGATAATCAAAAAAGAAGTGGTAATACGGTAAACAAACGAAATAAATTCTATCGTTGTATTATTTATGTACATTCGTTGTTTTGGCGATAAGCCACGTTTTTTAAACCCCTTGCAACGTCTGGATATTTTTTGCCATGAACTCGATGAATATTGAATTTCGGGTACTAATTTTATGTTTCCTTTATTGAAAATAAAAACATGAAAATACTATATTTTCAACTTTAATTTACTTCTAAATACAAATGAAAAATGCAATGAAAAATAGAGCTTTTAGCCACTTCATTTATTTCCAATATGAAAACGACAGCTGCCAGATGCTTGGTTTATTTTCAATAACAAAACCGATAACATTGCTTTCTGTGACACCTACAAACCGACACTAATTCGAGTTCGAACATATCGACTCCTGTGCGTATGTTACAAAAACTAAAATTTACAGGAAAGACCGTTCATTCCTTTTTTTTTATTTGCCTGACAGCATTAGCTGTCACATACGATAAAATGTATCTAGTGTTATCTCCATAACTATAACAATTATCCAGAATAGAATTTTATAGAAATAAAGTTATTACATATTAATGAAAATTTCCTGTCGTGTTCAAGTTCACAGTTAATTTATCACAATATTGTGAAGAAATTACTTTTTTGATTATATTTATATTTTATGAAAAGTTTTTTAATAATTATTTATTTTTCAATATTATAATATTATATAATAAAAAAAAATATTTTTGTTAATACAAATTATTATATTTGGTAGCGAAATATTGAAAAATAAATAATTATTAAAAAACTTTTCATAAAAACACCCATCGCTCAAAAAATTTTAATAAAGGTCAAAATAAATATAGAAGTGAGACTAATTACTTTTTTGATTAGAATAAGGGAAAAAAAGAACAGTTAATCTCCAACACTAGTTGAGTATAATATGTGTTTTTTATGCCACTACGCATGTCATCAGTACTCTTTGTGTCAACAGGGAGATAGTTGTAAAGTCATTAATATCATCTAATATCTAACCCGTCAGAGCTTAGGAAAATGCATACGAGAATGCTCGTTACTGTCTACATACTATTAACAAAGGTTGCCAGTTATTTTTTTATGTTTCTAATAACGGTCATACTTCATATATTCACAAAGGACTCAGAACGAAATTAGTTTTTATACAACTTTTTAACTGTCTTCAATCATTAGCTGTATTCGTTTACTCCAAAATTTGTGCAATTTTGTGCATATTTGCACTGTATTTTACTGGAACGCATTCGTTTACAAAAGGGAGCTCCAATTGAGATTTGCAAAATTTTACTGAACAAATTGTTGCTAGTAGAATCAATAACTTCTATATACTGAGTAGTCGTCAAAACTTTACATGTTTTTACCACACTACGCTTTTTAGTGATCAGCTGTCTTGAATAACCTACAAAATTTTGGGAATTTTTTCATTCGCAAACTTTTTTTTGTTACGAGATATTTTTGAGAGTACATTTTTTTTAAATTAAACAAAATTTAATCAGCTACTGGATTTTACTGGGAAAGTAAACAAATATATCTATTATTAAATTAAGCAACTTAAACTTTTTATATCAGCAAACATACTACTTTTATTAAACATGGGTACGAGAGCACCGTTAAGTACCACAAATAATAATTTCTTTAAATTAAAAATACAAAAAAAATTACATTTTAAATAACAAGTTTGATCAACACAACAACAAGCAACCAACATTTTACAGTTGCATGTTAAAATGGGCTTCACTTACAAAGAAAAAGCCAGAAAGCAAAAAACAAAAACGTTACTATGGAAATCCAATAATAAAGTAACAATAATTTATGACGCTTTTGTTGCAAACACCGTGGGTGCCGTGACATGATTTTCATTATATAAAAAAAAACATTTTGTTGAGATTTATTTTTTCTTGAAAGCTGAAGAAAAATAAATGCATATTTCCATTTAAAATTTTCGTTGTAAGTAAAGGGTGCTTTTCACAGGGGTACAACTTTAAGATTTTAGCACTGTTTTATTTGACAATCGATTTTCGTACCGTTTACACATGCAAGTGGCAAAAAAATTAATACCTTGACATCATACTGCTGGAAGTAGCAGCATCACTTGGAAGAGATATTGATTGCAACTATTGTTTTACTTGCATGCTGGTAAATTGTCAAAAGTGTTGCCCGAATAAATATTTATGGCGTTTTCATTTCAGACCAAAATGTTACTCTCAAGTCGGGGTGATACACGAACGTGTTTTACATATAGTGAATAGTGAAAATAAGTCTCAAATATTTTATACCATTGTGGCAATAAAAAATGTATCACTTTTTAAAGGTATTTTTTTATTTTTTTTTATATTGGACCACCACTCGGGAGATGACACCCACAAATGCTATTCATTGTGCTGGAACTAGAGGAAAGCGATAATAGGAGAAATGACAGGAGATGAAGCTTCTTCTTGCTTGTCCTAAGTGGAGCGTACTTCTTCGGGGAGGGTCCGCCACCTCCTTCAGTTTTAATTTTAATGCATAGTTTATATTGGTATTCAGACATGCACCTTTATTAAGATTTTTGCAATAAATGGCAGTATTGAGCTCAATATTCCATACAAAACGTAAATAAAGTTACTGAACAATAAGTACGAAATTGTTATAAATATTGAGTAAAGCTTGAAATGCAAGCAACCCTTCTCACAAGTATTTTTACTGGGAAATCTGTTCAGTGAGCAGAATAAAATCTGTCCCATGGTAAGCCAAATGTCTAAATAATTAATATTAAAAATATTTTTCTTTCAGCTGTTTGAATTTAAAGTTCTGTAACTCTACAACGAAAAGAAAAAAAAAACACCCGCCACATGACCAAATTGGAAACTTACCCTGAGCATGTTTCTGTCTGAGTTTATTCAAAATGTTTGTGGCATCAAAACCGGCATTATCGCAAAGTTGGCGAGGTATGACTTCTAAAGCTTTGGCTATGGCAGCAATCAATAACTGTTCCTTACCGGCAATAGTACGTGAATAATCCCTGAGGATCTTCGATAATTCCATTTCGATGGCACCACCACCTGCAAAAAGAAAACAAAAACTTTAATTGTATCACAATCCGGCTTCTCCGTAATAATTTACAAAAGTTAAAACTAACAACAATTGTGAAAAATATATTAATCAATACAATTAAGTTTTTCCCATTTGCCGAACATCATTAGGTCTGATAAAATCAACTTTGTTTTTGAAAATAAATACAATTAATAGATATGAAAACTGAAAAATAAATAACCAAGAAAACAAAACTCCATACGTCAGTTGAAATGCAAACGGACGTAACAACATTTTTATTTTTTTTTACAGGAGAAGTAAAAAACGTTATAAAATCAATAATAATAAAATATGAATACTCATTTATTTTTTAACAATTAATTTTCCTTTTGTACAGGGTCTGCAAACAGGTACTTCCGACAGCTGATAACTACCTGCTGTCAAATTAGTTGTCATTTCATTAAAGTCCCTTTACATTGTCAGACTGAGTAGTACGACATGTCAAAAACTTAAATCCAATGGAAAAGTATAATAGTGTAAAAACAATATGTTATGAATCGGACCAAAATACGGATGGGAAATTGACAGTCGTATGGCTGTTAGATAATACTTTTTATTTTATCAGCGATGTGTTTTTGTGTAAGCAATTAAAAAAAAAGTAACAAAACAACAAAAAAGTAATTTGCTACTAAACCGGTTTTTTTCTTACTACTTATACTCGTATTTTTAATTTTATTTCATATTGGCATATCGTCATATAAAACGTAAAACCATGTAACTACAATTTTTTCGATTTTAAAGGAGAGGGAAAAAACTTGACAACAGGGTTAAGTGACCTACTTGAAAAAAGTTAATTCAAAACTCGCATAATTTTATTTTAGAAGCATTTTTACATGGTACTCAATATTCAATAGAGAAACCGATTTTTGTCACTTATATGATTTCACGTTTTATATGACGATATGTAGGATTCAGGCCTATAGTGAAACAGAAAGAACAAATCTTTGAGCCTTTGTTAATATAGGTTTTTCTCATATACATTTTCTTCAACTCTGTCGCATTATATACATATGTAGATAATATTAATGCCTTCACAACGACTTTCCCTTCGACAGAATGAGTACGGATGACGCGTGTAGTGACATAGAAAATATGTACTATATACGTGTTCTACTCAAATGCAGTTGGAGATTACTTTTTTTTTATTCTAATCAAAAGAAATGTTTAACATTATTGTGATTCAGAATAGAATTTAATCGAACTACAATTATTACAAATTATGTTGTCTTCATGTTGACAGTTAAAAAAGACCTTGTGGCACAATGGCTCTTTGAACTCAAATCCCTTCGGTCGTTTTGGGATAGGCCTGTATTTTTTTTGCACACAATCACACTTTCTCATATTACACGAGTGATTGAGTGCAGTGTGAAAGGGCCTTTGATGAAAATTTAAGTAGAAATAGCGATTAAAATTTGTAATGAATAATAATTTAAGTAGGAAAAGAAAATAAAAACACTTCAGAAGGTTTTATTCACAGTTCGAGGTCAAACTCTGTAGACATACAACAACTTTATAAATTGAAATAATTTAAAATTAAATCAGCTTATTTGCCTTTAAGAATGTTTAAGTGTTTATTTTTCTACAACTAAAAAAAAAAAAAAGATACTAAACAATGATAAAATCAAATATTCAAAATGTTAATAAAAAAAAGTTTTTTCATAAAATATTTCCTCTAGATGGGCTTGTTACAGTTTTTAATTGCACCGTTGTTATACAATAAACAAAAAAAAAACACAAAATTATATTTCTATGGTTGAACAGAGAATTTTCAATTTATATTGTTTTGTCTTCATTGTCTCGAAAACATGAAAAAAAGCCGTATTCGTTAGTTGTCGCTCTTAGTCATTTCTGCCAATAAAATTTAATTTTTTTTTAGGTCAGCATCTAAATGATTAGTCGCTTAGAAAAGCAACATTTATTTAATGTTTTTTTTTTTTTTTTAATGTTGGTGTCTGCACGCAAAGGGTGTTCTTTTTAAGGGTTTAACATTTGAAAGTAAAATAGCTGTTGACTCTGCAGCAAATCTCCGACAATAAACCAAAAATGTTTGTAATGTCTGCGCTACCAGCGCGCGTAGACGTATTTCGACTACTGGGGTATTTGTAGTCGCAAGTGTTGTAAAGTGTCGGTTTCGCCAACTACGATGCAATTCTTTAAATACGCCGCGTTTTCGAGACGAATACGCCAAACACGATTTGGTAGGAATGCGAAAATTCCAAATGAAATTGCGAATTACAATTTCAAATTGAGAAAATTCCAAATAAAATTAAGAATTACAATTTGAAAATGAGAAAATTCTAAATGAAATTGAGAATTTCAATTTAAAAAAAAAACATTTTTTGTAACCATGGCGTCATTTAGTTGTCGCTTGCATCGGCGGTTGGTCGCAGCCTGCTGTGAATCACTCGAATAGAACCTCTGTCCAACAATGCTATTAACAAGAAACCTACAAAATCAGAGTGAAAAAGATAATGAAGCTTTCCTCTGTCTTTACCGCATGTAATCGCTATCACTAAGATCTTCCTATAGAAGGTAACACTTAAGGCCCGTTCAGACTATTATACAAGTATTAAGACTTTCATCACATTTTACGATACAGAAATCTAAATGCATTTATTGCGACTGTCAAAAAATCTAACGTGAACTGACATTTGTTATTCACACCATCACACTTGAAATAGAGATTAAAATTTTAAAAATGTTAAGCCTTTATATGAAGAAAAAAATAACAAAAAATGGACGGCACGCCACCGGCGGCGGAACAGTTGGCTTGTGAATTTTAATCAGATGAAAAGTATTATCGTTTAGAAGATTTTAAAAAAATGAGAAAGTATTATGGGATGTCAATATTTTATCGTAATATTTGTGGTTTTCATAACATTTTGCGTTCACACTATCACACTTGTACGTATTATTTGAATTTTTGACAAGTATTAATACAAAGTATAATAGTCTGAACGGGCCTTTACTAGTAGTAGGCAATTACTGCGTAAGTGATACTTCTCTTAAAAAAAAAAAAACAATAAATAATTCAACACCAGGGGTGCTGGAACTCTGCCATTAACATTATTAAGGCCTACTCCCTCTCTCTCTCTCTCTCTCTCTCTCTCTATCGCTCATATCAGCTAAGTCTGCTCTAAACAATGATTTTCGAAGAACGAAGGCAACACAAAATGAAACATTGTTGCTAGGCAACTTATTTATTGCCTGAGTGTTATTTCTCTTAAAAACAAAATGCACAGGTCTACAAAAAACACCCTGTGCTACAAGTTGAGATGTAATAAATGTTGTCTTGTCATTTTAAGTCGAACAAGCTGAAGCAACTTTTATCTTTGTACAATTTTGGTTTCTAATTTGTAAAGAAAAAGAACCAATAAAAAGATTTTAAATGAAATTGGATTTAGTTTTTTGTTTTGTGTTGCTGTAATGCGCTTGAGATTAAACCGTAAGGTAAATTGCAGTGTGAAATTTTTAAAAGTTTTATTAAACATTATTGCGAGTAATTGATTTTAATATGACAACGATGAAAGAAAAATCGAAAAAAAAAAATGTTGTTTTAAAAAACTACACCGCCTGACTACTAAAATGTTGTTGGATTGGCAAACTACACTAAGAGTTTCCCAAATTGTTTTTTTCTTTTTTTGGCCCGGTAGTTCTAGGTTCGACTGCTAGCACAGACTCTCGAGACTTTGGTATGTTTCAGAACAAGCAGTGAAAAATCTTTGTTGAGCTTTTTTTCTACGGAGAAGGTAGAAATTTGTGTTTGTTAAGCTGAAAGTGGATACGATGCATCTTGTCATCATCGCATCCCAGCAAAAAAATCCCACAAAAGTAAAGAAGATACTAATATTGTGATCTGGAAGCAGCACACATGTGGATAATTTCCAATGCATTTTAAATAAGTTTGTCCTTGCTTGCTTTTCTCTTTTTTGGCGCCCATACAATAAATCGGAAGCAGTATTCAATATGTCCAAAAATAATTAAAATTTTTTTCTGATGAAGCTCCCTTTAGTTAGTTTTGTTGCTTTCGATGGCTGAAGTAGTCTGCACGTTGACTTCAAAACCAAAAAAGTGCTGGGTTCGACCCCAGTTTTCAGAATAACTCATAAAAACATCTCGCATTTTTTTATGATGTGCATTAATTTGCCTTTCTGTCAGTTGTTGTTGGAAGATTTCAGTGGCATAGGCATAGTCACTGGACACTGAACAGTACCGCTTTCAGCTAATACCAAACCACAGGCACATCAGAACGCCCTCCTTCGTCGGTATTGTGTAGCACCAGCGAAGTAAAATAATTACTAAAAAATAGCTACTAAAACAAACTTTCAAAATGTATCTTTGACATCGGAGGCGTTGCAACACTGCTATAAACAAAAAATGTGCAAAAGCAGAGTTGTAAGGTAGTGAAGCTTCAGCTCCTGTCATCTCTCTCTATGCCTTTCTTCTAGTTCCAGCACAATGCACCGCATGTGTAGGGGTCATCTCTTGAGTGCTGGTCCAAGTTAAAAAAAAATATAAAATAAATAAAATTTAAGAATCTCTGACTGCATAAAACGATGGAAAACTTTATCTACTGTTGTCGTATATCGCCAGTAGCCAAGTACGTACATAGTTGTGTAGTATGTTTGCATGTTCATACATAAGTGTGTATGAATGTGTTGCGCACTCACTATACCAAACTAGTATAATGCAATGTTTTTCGATGTTGAATAGGGAAGGGGTCGATAAACTTGTCATGGATACATTTCAGACCTACTGCAAGTTTATTTTGTATTCTGACACAAATGATAGAAGAAAAAAAAATGGAAACAATTATAAAAAAAGAAGTTAATTCAGATTTTATTTCATACAGTACATACATACATACATACAGATGTAGGTATTGTAGATATAATTAATGAATATTTTCAAAAGGTGTTGTTAGATCGTACAACGGGTGATGACGATCAATCTTGAAAATTGTTTTGAAATAAAACAATGCGTATATTCAATTTAAAATGGATGTTAAAAATTAAATTAATTATAATACACCCTGCAGTACAAAAGACTGATGAATTTTTTGTATAGCTTTTGAATTGTTTAAAACTTGCGTGCAGCCTACGTCACAGCTCTCAATACACATGAATTTTGAAAAGATGTTGTATGTGTAAAAAATTTGAGAACAAAAGATAAACATGTGGTGTAACAGCAACTTCATTTATCAAGATGGCTTCGCTGTTCACAAGATTTCTTAATACAAGTTTGTCGCAAGGCGAATTCGTCAAATCTCTTTTCGTCACACGTCAATTTTTTTGTATACATGTGTTTTGTTAAAAAATACGTTACATATTCTTGTATCAGCTGACGGGCGAATTTGCTAGTGAGTTTACCTGGTAATAAATTTGCCTTGCGCTTTTCATAAGAATATGTAACAGCTGTTTTCTTGGCCATAATTTGAGATAAAAGTTCACCAGAAAATTTTATTGTATTAGTAAAAAAATGGAAAAATGTAAAATTTGAAAGGCAAAAATTGAACCTGTAACTCTCATGGAAAGAAATTGATAAATATACACAAATATATGTACTTGCCATTTTAAGTTTATTTAAACAATTTTCCATTTTGCTTTTCAAAAACTTTTTTCCTTTATATTAGTCTCACTTCTATTTTTATTTTGACCTTTATTAAAATTTTTTAATTATATTTATTTTTTCCTTTATTTAAACATTTTTTTTTACTTTTAATTGTAAACAGAAAATAACTGATAATTTAATTCTAGTCCGAACTTACCTAAAGAAAAAGTTCGTACAATTTTGTACACGGAATGAAAATTTTGCACTCTCATTTTCTGTCAAAATTTCACAAAAATTGTTATCTGGAACGCTTTTTGAACTAATTTGTGCGAGGTCAGACTGTTTTGTTATGCACCTGGAACAGACCTACTAATGTACTAAACATAATGGTGATTTCCTTTCTGAACAAAAATGTTGCCCTTTCGCTGGATAACATTTTCTACAGTTTGCCCATACCTTTAAAAAGTGATACATTTTTTACTGCCACAATGGTACAAAATATTTGAGATTTAACATTAATGTATACTTAGCGTTTCACTGTTTCTACGGTTTTAGCACCATTTTATCAATAAAAATCGTCAGCAACATTGTTTTCTAATCAGCTGCTATTACCTAGAACAAACTGCAAAAAGTCTAAACCAAAAATGTATCAAAAAAGTTTACATTAAAATAAATAATAAATTAAACAGCATCTGCCTCTAACAAAAGTCTGATAGATTCTAGTCAAAGTGAAGAGTATATTGATTTTCATAATTTTTATTTGTATAAAAAAGTACTTAACAAAGATGTAAAAAAGGTTAGTATATCACCCCGATTTGAGAGTAGAGGGTCAAATATGTTGCATATTTGCCAGTTATTTGTGCAACATATTTAGAAAAGAACGAAATAGCTTTTTTTAATGTTACATATTTTTTAGAATGGAACAGAAATAGTAACGAAATGTAGCATAAGTATATGTAACATTTTTGTCAGAAAAGAAAACACCATAAGAGTAACTATTCAGGGTTAGAGTTCTTATATTTTAAAACAACAAATTAAAAGCAAAAATTGTGCACATATATTTAGTATATATACAGCTACTCTAATATTTTATTATTTGCCAGCCGATAGCCTTTAATAGAGCTAATAAGAAATAATAATATTATTTAACCTCAATTCAGCAAATTTCATTGGAAATTCAAATCTATTTATCATTTGTTGACTTTTTTTGTATTACTGTATGAATTAAATAAAAAAATTAAATTGTGGTTGAATTCTAATGCAAATAAACTACAATTTAAATATCCCTGCTTCAAAACTTTTCAAATCAATTCATTCCACTAGTTATTCCAATGGCGATAAAAAAAAATAGCACACAAAATCCAAACACTGGCAGGCCACAAATAAACAATTCAGTACGATTGTTTTCCAGAAAAGCAAAAATCGGCTGTGTGAATTCTGGATTCTTTTGTGTCAAAGAAAACATATAGTGTTTTCACACTGACTGATTTTAAATAAAAAGTTGGTTTTACGTTAAAACTAACTAATAAAACCTGCTTTTACCATATAAAAATATTTTCAAATTATTGAAAATTTTCTTTCGTGTTCAACTTCACAGTTAATTTATCACAAGATTGTCAAGAAATTACATTTTTGATTAGACTAAGGGAAAAAGAACAATTAATCTCCAACACTAGTTGAGTAGAATACGTATTTTCTACGCCACTTTGGTGGTAATAATCGAGATTTGACATTTTTGTTACAATATTACAAGCACTTTTCATTCATTCTCGTTTCGTGATGATATGAGGTTTCAATCCAGAGAATATTTTTCCAATTACCAATATGAAAAAGTAAATGAATAAAATAAACTTGGGAAAAATTTCGTTTTCAAAAAGGAAGAGCTCTTGAAACGCAATGCGGTGCAATGAGAGTAAAAATAGTCTTCAAATATTTTAAAATTGCTGAATGATAAACTATAAAATGGTGGCACATTTTGAGTCTACATTTATATATTTTTTATATTTCATGATTATGACCAAGGTCTTCGCAGCTCTACAACAATGAACGACACAAAAAACAACAGGCATTTTGTTTGTGCAAATTAACTTTGAGATGTCAAAAAACAGAAGTTAAAGTAAACACACACAGGTTACAATAGCAAGAAAACCATTAATTTCATTTATGATGAGTTAATTGTTTTTGCACGCCTCTCTCAAAATAAAGAAATGAGTAAAATTGTTAATGACGCGCTTTCTCAAATTAAACAAAAGAGTACAATGTGAAGAAATTGCAAAACACATGGCGAGTTGCACAGATCTAATAAATAAACCTTGATTGTTATTTTTATGTAATTTAACAATCAGACCTTTAAAAAAAATTCCCTTCAATATAATGTTGTTGGATGAGAAAGATTCAGAATATTTAATGTTCATACTGCAGCTAGAACAGTAGTAGAACGTGGATGAGTTGAATGTCAAATAAAAAATATAAATATGCAGTATACTGGGTATACAAACATCCTTACATAGATATGTGTATTGCAGTCGTGCCATCAGCAGTAAATAGAAAAAGATATAGACAAACATACATACATACATACATACATATATGTATGTATATTTAAGTATATAAAAATATTAAAGAGGAAGAAATTTTAGACCGAATATTTCATTTTCTTACTCGTATTAGACAGCAGAATGGACAGAGAAGAAACAGAAAAGGAACATAAAACAAAACATTAATTGCATTGCTTGTGGATGGTAGTCTATGAGAAATAATATTTATTAATATTTACGATATGTACATACATACATATATCCATATACATATAATATACAGTGACCGACACAAGTTTACACCAGACTAGAATTTTGCCCTCTCAAATAAGCCCACAACCACCCTCTTCTTTTTATCAAATTCCAATCTACATTCGATTGAAATTTTTATTTATATTTCGTTATTTTATTAATTAAATAGCGTTTTTTTTAATGATGCGATATGCCTTCGAATAAGAAAAAGTTATTGCAATAACAGAAATAATTCTACAGAGCAGTACGCTTTTCCTTTCTTATCTTGTTTCTTTTATTATGCGGTTCGGCACATATTTTAAATATTTGCGAACAATATTTGTGTGAAATAATCGCATTGCACAAATTGATTTCAATTAATGTTCAAAAATTTACCATGTTAAACAAAGTTTTTAACAAACTTTTCATTTTAGCAAATGACGCCAATTTTCATCGAAAAATCATCTTCAGCGATGAGGCCCATGTTTGGACGAATGGGTACATTAACATACAAAATTGTCGAATTTGCGACAATACCAATCCACATGACATCCAAGAGCGTTCAATGCATCCCGAAAAAGTATCTGTTTAGTGTGGATTTTAAGCTGGCGGCGTCATCGGTCCATAGTTTTTGGAGAACGACCTTGGCCAGGCCATCAATGTCAATGGCGAACGTTATACGTCGATGATTACCAACTTTTTTTGGCCTGAATTGGATGATGTGGACACCAACAACTTGTGATTTCAACAGCACGGTGCTATGTGTCACGCATCTCATGCCGCATTGAATATACTACACGACCGATTTGAGAGCATGATCAACAGAGGTTCTAGAAAGACAACATAATATATGCCATCGGTTAAATTCAGCCCGATTTATGCGCCAGAGTCATAGAAATATTGACATTTCGCATGCCCTCCAGCCAGAGAAGCGGGTGGCGGACATTTGGCATAAATAGGATTTCAAACGAATATAACATTTCGATAATATCTCACACACGCTCTGTTTTATTTAAATTTAAAGATATGAAGACCCTGTATATATAAATTTAGGTTTGGAATATACAAAAAAAAAATTATTGATCTCCTTTCGTTTTATTTGATATTATTAATAATATACTTATATATATGTATATATGCAAAAAATAACGGTGTTTTTTTATTATTAATTTACGACGAAAAAAAAATTAATTTGTAAATATTTCTTTGTTTTTTAATTTTAGTGCCGTATTCATAATTTCGTTTTTTATTTATAAAAGGTTTATTAGACAATTTTCCATACAAAATTCTATCAATATACACATATGTAGTATGTATCTTCTAAAAATCCAAAAAAAATTTATGAATATAGCAGTTAGTTTCTATGCACATACATACATACATACATATTGATCTAGTTTTTTATTGATAAAAATTTTATTGTACAATAAATTGACATCTTTTGTGGTAAAAGAACGCTTTTGGAAGCAAATGCACTTTTTTTTCTTTAGGATTTTAGTCACCAAGTTGTAAAAATAATTGTCATATGATGACTTTAGTCGTTCACTGTATTCATGTATATAAATAAAAGTATATACATATATAGATATGTAGTTATATGTACATATGTTAATCTAACTAAGTATGCATACAAACAATATTAACACTCAATGCCATTTATTCATATTCATGGAAATAGTGGAAAAAGTCAACAAACTGTTAAAAACCATATTCATGCATAAGTACATAAGTAAGTAAACTACGTATCTATCTTTCGTTAGAAACGACTAGAACGAAATTAGTTTTTCATTTGTATAGTTCGAGGTATGCGAGTAGTTAGACGTTGAGGTGAAACCACAGGCTGACCCAAAATGACCAAAGGGGTTTGAGTTCAAAGAGCCTTGTGTCCCTCGCAGTGTCCCCTATGGCTCCATCCTTTTGGAACCATATTTGCGGATAGTTTTCCACGGCTGACCTTAACAAATTGCCCAACATTATCCGATATCCAGATATGGAAACGCCGACACCGTGTTCATTTACAAAAAAAATATGGGCGGGCCAATTATCCTTTCCGACGAAACACCGCACCAAACGTTACACTTAAGTGGGTGTAATTCTCGCTGTGGAACTGCTCTTGGATTTTCCGTAGCCCTTGCAGCCTATTAACGAACGCATTCCATTAGAACTGGGTTTCGTCGCTCATAATTAAATTATCAATAAAATCATGATTTTCATCTGAAATAAACTTCAACGATTTTGGCACGTTGTTCAATTGTACTGTTCCATTTTAAATTCCCCAAGTCTTTTTTAAAAAATACTGAAAACAAGAAAAAAATTATGATAAAAAAGTTATAGGGAATTCCAACACCTTCGCTCCTTTTGGGCCACCCTGTACAATACAATGATACAACGAGCTGGTGTATTCGACAAATATAAAAAAAAAATTAAAAGCTCTGTCGTATGGTTTATCATTTAAAAAAAAAGACATGTTTTTATGTGCATGTGAACGGCAAATTTGTAGTATCTTTATTTTAAGTTCTGTTTGAATTTATATTTTCTTCTTTAAACAAAATTTCACATTCACTTCTATTTATTCCTTTAAAGCAGGTATGATAATTTCAATTTGATAAGGATTAGTTTTTAAGTTCTCCACGATAAGGAATTTTGATTCAAATAGTTTCAAAATAGAATTAAATATGTATTTATCATTAAAAAGAATAAAAAATCTGGTTAGTTATCACATATTTGAAAGATTATAGCAAAATTTATATTCCTGGACCTGCCTTCAATACGACTATTCCAAAACATATCGCTCATTTACTGCAATAATGACACAACTCAAAAAAAACTACTTTTGAAAAAAAAACCTACTTAAAGTTTTCAATTTACATGCCTCTTAATGGGGAAATGACAAAATATTCTTCTGTCACAAGGCGAGTTCTGAAGCAATATGTTCCTAAAGAGTGCTTTAGACCATAAGATTTGTCGTACGTAAAATGAGCGAGAAAATAAAATGGAATTGCATTCGTATTTCAAAAAAAGAGAGTAAAAATCGAATGGTTGTTTTCTGGCTTTTACACCATTGGTAAGGATAAAATCAAGTAAAATTAAAACATTCTCATTTAATTTAACTACATCTGTTTGCTTGTTTTCCCAGGGATGGAGTTCTTGTGTAAATGAATTTTTTTTTTAATAACCTTGAAAAATATTTTTATAACTTTGGAATATGTTATTTTCGTGGTAAAAATTTTTAGTGTACTTTTAGAAAATATACATATATTTTTATAAAATTGTGCTGTCGTGGTCTAAAATGTACATTTCGATTTTATAATTGGTATAAATTTATGAAACCACTTTTCCCTCCCTGGCTTTCTCACATTTGTTTACATAAAAATGCATACCTGATCTAATGGTGTGTGTTGGTTTTTGAAAAATTTTAAAAAATCAAGAGAGCCATACGACTATCAAATTTTCATCCGTATTTTTTCTCAAAATCTTATAGTTTCATTACATATTACGTTTAGACCATAGGCTAATATAGACTCGACATAAAAACATATGTTGTGCAAAGCAATGTATAATTATTGCTTCTAACCCATTGCTTTCCCAATGATTTTCTTTCTCTTTTCGATCTACATAGCACAGCTGAGAAAACCCTTTTTATTTTTGTTTATGTCGAGTCTATATTAGCCTATGGTTTAGACGATCCGACTTGTGCTCTTCTACACAAAAGTTTGGCATGTCGTACGACTTGTGGGACAATGTAAAGCACCCTTTAATGGGGAAATGAAAAAAAAGACCTTATGACACAGCATTTTTTTCGCATTCTTAAAATTTTGCAGAAGAGCGCAAATATATTGTAATGGGCAAGGTCTCTTTATTAGGTCTGTGCAACTCGCCATGTGTTTTACAAGTATTTCATCCTTGACTGTCAAAATTTCTTCGCATTTGATTCATTTGTTTAATTTAATTTTACTTATTTCTTTATTTTGAGAGAGGAGTGTAGAAATAATTAACTCATACATAAAAGAAATTAATGTTTTTCTTGCTATTATAGCCTGTGTGTGTTTACCTTTACTTCTGTTTTTGACATTCCAAAGTGAATTTACCCAAAAAAAATGCCTGTTGTTTTTTATGTTGTTCATTGTTGTAGAGCATAGAGCATAGACCTGATAAATAGATCTTGGTAATGGGAAAATTAATCAGGTGCAAAGAGTACAACCATATTAAAATAAATGCAAAAACGTCAAATCGTCCACTAGTGTTATCGATAAAAAATTAATAACTATAGAAAAAAATTTGAACTTAATATTGACGTTTTGAACTTCAAATATTTTATATGTTGACACCTTAGCGATTTAAGCACAATGTCTGCGATTTTGAGCATAGTTTTTGAACAAATATTTTTCTTTAGCATTTTTTTTTTAATGAAAATAAGGAAGCAACACTTAAAAATGTAAATATAATATTGTATTTGTTCCTTACTAGATGTTGCTGTCCCTTTCTATGAATTTTATATTAATTAGTCCCCGTCCATATTGTGAAACATTTGCTGCAAAACCTTTGAGTTTGTTGACGAGAAGGGGAAGAGGAGTGGAAGTATGTACGCTGTTTCATGTACATGCAGCTTTTGTTGAATTTCTTATTTGCATCTTTTGAGATGAGGTGTATTTGACGTTTCATTTTATTTCTTTTCGTTTGGTATACTGTTAAGATCATCATAATAATAGCTACCCTGTTTTATTGTTAATTTTTTGTGAAATATAATCAAAAATTTAAAAAAAAAATATAAAATTATATAAAAATTATTATATAATTTTTCTTCTTAGCGTCCATTTTGCTTCAAATTATACCTTGTGCTTCAAATGTGTATCCAAAAAAAATTATTCACACCTTCTTTCACAGGGTAGTTCTTTTATATTTACATTCGGTATTGGGAAATGTCAAAAAAAATTAAAGAAAGAAGATAGAAGGGAGGAATAAAAAATACTAAACATGAAGCAAAAGTTTCATGTATGGACACTGCTGAAGCTTCAAAAGAGAATTCAAAAAAGTTTTGCAGCAAATGTTTTACAATATGGACGGGGACTTAATGAAAAATAAATGTAGTGTCATGCGGGCTTAAAGTCAGCCATTTTATTTATTATTTTACTTCGCCGATTTTTTATTGCTCAAATACCGACGAAGGAGGGTGCTGTAGCACAGAAAAATAAGAAAACATTTTTTTTTCTGATTTGAGAGGGCTGGGAACCGAACCTCGGTCTTTCTGGTTGCAGAGCCAACACGCTGACTACTCGCCTTTTTAATTACAAACCGTTTCTAATTAGTTGCTGTAAATATTGTAATTCAATATTTGAGAAGAAATATTAGTTACAGGCAGCGTTGCCATTTCTCAAGTTTTCCCTTATTTTTCAAGGTTTTTGAAATGCCAAAAAGTTTACAAATTTTCAAGTTTTGTTTATTAGTTTTTAATTTACAAATATATATGTATATGACAAAAATATTATTTGATGTTGCCATGTAATGTAAACAATTTTATTATTTTTCAGTATTCTATTCAACTGTGCTGTATCAATAATATTAGTTTTTTATGCATGTTTTCTTTGTCTAATAAGTTTTCTATTGCAAAAAAGCATGGATAAATTTTGAAAGAGAAACGGTAAGAATAATGGAATATTTTTAGTTTTAAGCAGCAGCACAAGTGGAGAAAATAGCTTAGAATACGCTACAGACACATCGGTGGGTCCAACAAAAACTAAAAAAAATGGGGAGCTGCTCAAAATCGTGGGAAAAATTGTCGGAACTGTTGTTGTCGTTAACCTTTTTTTGTTTTTTTTGTTTCATATTTCGAATAAAAATGCATTCAAAATATATATTTTTGTGCCTTTTTTTCATTATTTGGACACTTTTGTGGAAAAAAGTTTTTGTTGAAAAATTAAGTTTTCTTTTTTTTAAATAAAAAGTTTTTCTTAAAAAATATATGGTAACGCTGGTTACACGTACATATTTCGTTGAATATTTGCTCTGTGTGATTATACCTTTAACATTTCATGTTTTAGTGCATTTGAACAAACAATTCATTTGAAATTTATTATGCTGTTATTGTTGTTGTTCTTATTATTATTTATAAAAATAATGACTTGGGAGTGGAACAAATAAAATACCGCTGACGACAAAGGCAAAACAAATTAAATTTGATGAAAAGAAATTATGCATATACTACGTATTGATGTGTGTACAAATAAAACAATTAGAGATCTAAATGTATGTACATATATACTGTGTACATATGTATGTATGGATGTACTGCATAGGTAAGTAGGTACTGCATAGGTAAGTATTATGTATGGGAGTAATAACAGAAAAAGGACAGACGCTTTTGATAACACGGCAGTTAAGAACTGCAGAACCATTTGATTGAAAAAAATTTCAAATAAATCGAGAAATGTATGTATATAAAAACGTAAGTATGCATACACACATACATACGAGGTGCGTACAAAAAGAGAAGTGATGGCTACTAAAACGAGACGTGTGTCAGCGGCGAACTTTGTTGCGAAACTTACGAATTCTGTTCAGATTGCGAACACGACAATCGTGTCTCAGCCACCATATTCACCGGTTTGGCCCCCTGCGACTTTTCCTGTTCGCAAAACTTAAAAGACATACGAACGAACGGAAATTTGCAACGATCGATCAAATAAAAACTACATCGCTGTATGAGCTAAAGGCTATACCAAAAATTGCTTATAAGAAGTGGTTGTAGGATTGGAAAAAGCTTTGGCACAAGTGCGTTGTATCTTCTAATGGGGACTACCGAACCCAGTCCCGCCAGCTCATCAGCCATCCCAATACGCATGATGTTCCTATGCCCCGACACCCACACAAGGGAAACGGTACAGAAATCCCGGAGGACAGCCAGCTCCGCCCTACACTCACTAACAACATGAAAGCATACGCCCGGTGACACCAACGCCCTCAACGCCGCCTGACTATCGGAAAGAATAGCAACAGTACCCTCCACGCGCCGCCTCCTCAGCATCAGGCAAACCTGCCAGAGCGCGAAAACCTACGCCTGGGAGACGTTGGAGGTATCTGGAAGCCTGTACGAAACTAAAACTCTCAGATAATCGCAGAAAACACCCGCCCCCACTCCTGATTCCGTGTTAGAACCATCGGTGAGACCGCTCTGACGCCAACCGCAAGGACCCTCCCCCTCCTCCAGTCATTCCTACTAGGGAAGGTGGCGACTGCACGCCCCTCGAAGACAACAGGAATTTCGTAATGAAGCTCGGAAGGGTCGGAGAATGCTGCTATGGCAACACCGGGAATCCCTGAAGAACCCAGACTCCGTAGTCTAATGCATGAGCATTAGTCTTATCCATATTGTGAGAGATGATCGCTGCTTAAAAATATGTTTTAATATTTGTATTCAGTCTCTGAAGACCAGTCAAGCGTGCTGCATCGTTTCCTTTTGTCTCTATAAATTATAATCACTTATCCTATAATATCATCGTTTTCTCTTTGTTTAAATAAATCTTATTTACTTAGCCTACCATTATTTACTTGTCGTACAATTATTTACTTATCGTACAATATGTTGGTGCGGGTTCGATTCTCGCTTAGACCCTGGGTGTATCTACAGACAAGCTATAAGAGCTTCGTAGAGTTTGTGTTGTTAAAAAAAAAAAAAAACTTCGAAGGGGACAATATAAAATTGATGAATAAATAAATTGTTTTTCATAAAAATATATTGACCTTAATTTTTCAGCACACCTCGTATGTGTATGTACATATATGTATGTATGGATGTGTTAATGGCTGTACGTCAGTATGCATTCATTTCAAGTTGTAAAGCAATTTTATGTTAAAGATAAACAAGTTTTGATATGAAATAAATTTCTAAACCGTCGACACAAACACACACATAATTTCACATAAATTTATTAATTCATAGATACATACTCGTCCAGATATAATCACTTCGAAGAAAAACTTCATGCGTTGCACAAATTTTTTGTGATTTATTAAAATATTTTTCAATTAAATCACGTTTATAGAAATTTAATAATACACAATAATTGAATATAAAGAATACAAGTTAAAAAAAAAATGTTTCAAATTTCTTAACTTTTTAACCTTTTTCATACACAACCTAAAGAATGTTTAAATACTTTGATGTTTCTGTTTATATTTCACTTTGTTTTTTTTTTTTGCGTTTTTTTACCTCCACAATTCTCAGTTGCTTTATATATTTTACGAAATAACTATTGTAGTTTGTGCATGTTCTGTCTTCCTTGTCATGGGGAGCATAATACTCAATGAACGTTTAGTGAGAGTATTGATGCTGACACCATTGATAATTTTACCCCCTACGTTAGACTCTTAAAAAGTCTTTAACGTATGGAATTTTTCGACATGGCCTCTCTTACTTTATAGAGGGGCTCCTAATAAATAAATATGAATAGATTGTGGAGAAGTAACAGTGTTACTATACGTGACGATTTATCTTGTTTTTCTAAGTTTTTTGTCATGTGAAAAATATTAAAAAAAAATATACTTAAGACTTTTTCAAATGACATAGCGTACCGACGGATGAGATTGGCACAATGAGTACTTTGTTTGACGGATAACAACTCATAGCCAGCGTTAAATTTCTGCAAACAATTTTTGTTTTTAAGTTAAAAAATAAATACTAGAATATGTTTTATTTTACAAAAATAAGTCTTCAATTTCTTTTTCACTGGCCATAAATTTTCTAAAAAAAAAAAAATGTTGATAAAAATTTGCGCTTGCAAATTTTGGTTTTAATACTGTGTTATTTTATTTTTCTTTTTGCTGCAGCAGTCTTGAATTTTTAATAAAACAAAAGGCTGTTAACAACGTTTCGCACTAAACGCAATATAAAACCTGATTTTAAAACTTTACAAGTAAAATATAAAAAATTGACATATTTAGTATTATTTAGGTTGGAAAAAGTAACCAAAAAGCAAAAAATATTCACATCTCCACAATAAAAAAAACTTAACAAATTTTGGTTGAAAATAACCTACAACGGCAACGCTGTTAATTGCTGTCCAAGTACTCAACGGACTTTAAAAGTTAAAAATTGGGCAACTTTAGTGGTATCCTTTAACGGAGACGTATGGAATGTGACAAAGCTCATAAGAAAACGTGTATTTCGACTTAGTTGTCAGTCGAAAAAGGCAAAGTATGACGGATTCTATGTGTCGTCTCGGCCTTTAGTACTTCTATGCCAGGGATGGACAAAATGCCGCCCATGAACACTGTTATTCTCTTATTTATACGTACTTAAACCCACATATTGTAGAGAATTAAGCAACATTAAGATGAGGAATATAATTTTGTGGGTGAAAAAATATTGAATAGTTTTTGGAAATCATTTTGAATGCAAATTTTTTGCTGAGAAGAAATTTTTTTTGTGGTAACACTGACTTTAAGCAACAAGCGATACCACAGCCTGCGTCTTTGAATGCTCAAGCCAGAATGAATAATCTTGTTTAATTCTCTACAATATGTGTGTTTAACTACGGGTAAATAAGAGAATAACAAAGCGCACATGGGCGGCATTTTGCCTGACTCTGACTAGATCTGATCTACTTATATCGAATTACATCCTTAGCAAAACTGTATTGAATTTTTGTGACCTTTAATTCTCTGACATTAGGGTAGTGCATTTGGGTGGGAAATAAATTCTAAGAGATGTATAGCCCTCTTACTTAACTATTCCACCATACGGATGACTTTACTGTGGAATTCCTGATATCTGTTGTCAGCGGAAAGTTGAAAAAGTTTCTTTAATTTTCAATCTTTGTACGCTATGATTCAAAGTATAGAAGTTCTACTGTCATTTAAATTCGGTTAACAGAAATTTAATAAAAAAAAAAGCACTTACAATGTAAAAATATGTAATATTAAAAGTCACGTTGTTATTTTATTTTAATAAGAAAGAAAAAAAAAAAACCCCAAGCAAAAAAGCATATTGTACAATACATAAACATGATATTTTCCAGGCAACATAAAACATGTTCAAGATATAAATCTTTCATTTGCCTCCAAGTATAATTTTGTTTGAGGGTTTGAGAGTTTCTTTTTCACAAACAAACACACAAAAAAAAAAAAAAAAGAAGCCAGCCAGAAACAAAGCACTGAAGTCATGAATAACTAACGTGAACAAAATAAAATTTAATTGCGTTTTTTGTGAAAACAAACTGCCATGAACTCAGGAAAAATAAAATCAAATACAAATAATATTCAAGCAACAGTAGCTGGTGGCTTACAATGTTGCAACTAGCTTTTTGCTTGGCTTAATTACACAATTAAGCGCACCAGCAACATTAATTTAGCAAAATACTACAGAAGAAATACATATAATAACTCAAGCACGTAAAAGCTTGAAAAAAAATTGAGGACAGGCTCCGAAAACAAGAGAAAGCGTAAAAAAATAAGGGTGAAAGGTCCTAAATTAAAGAGGTTAAGCAGTAGCATACTTAGCATGTACAGGGTGGCCCAGAATGAGCTACATACATACTACATATATGGTATGAAATCTTTATAACTTGTAGAATTTACTATGAATAACTACATATACAATCGAACAACTTAGTGCAGGATACCACCCAGCTACAGATATAAACTAAATCAAAGAATCAAAGAGTTTTGAAAAAATTTACAGTTAGACGACATACATATTAAAGGGCTGCACAACATGTTCTAAAATACACATTACACTACTGTGGAATAGTTCCAAGCGCTGTATTTTACTTCAGTCTTCACAAAAAATCAAGTACTTCACTTCAACATTTTCAAACAAAACAAATTCCCCATAACATGAAAAGATTTTGGCTACAGTGCTGGACAGTATTTGAGTTCTATTTTATAGTAAAAATCAATACAAAACATCCAAATGAAACAAATAAACCGTTAACCATAGTAAGCATAGCGAGTGCAGTAGAATATTGACAAAAAAAAATGGAAAACTCAGGAACAGTGTTGTTAACATAGTGTTCATATCACTATTTTTAATGCTTTCTAAATAAGTCGTTTGTAGCGTTTTCCACTGCTCACATGTAACCTATTGAAATGCTAAACTAGAGTTTATTACGCTAAATGTACACATAATGCACATACATATACGAGTATACACATAATGAACAAATAATAAGAAATTTATAATTATTGATATAATTTTTGCACTTCGCTTCTTATAACTCCGTACGCACGGACACTGCTTTCTTGATAAAAAAAAAAGATGTGTACACACTGAATATGATAATTTTGGGTCCGTTAAAGCAGTCTTCAAACGATTGATGTGTGCGTGGTCAGAATCTTTTTACTTGTTAATGGGGCTGTGCGCGCACAAATCATAAGAAATTGGGATTGTACGCGAACACTTGATAATTTTTTCATTCGAGTTTAGAAAGAAACATGAAAATGTATGTATTGCGGAAATAAGTAGCAAGCAAATACTTTTGTTTTCTTTTTAATTTTTTTGTTTTTGTGCGAAACGAGGGCGAGTACAAGTAATTTTTAATTGAATTTATTGAAATTTTAAAAGAAGAAAATTTCGTTTGGAAAACCAAAAGTGCAGAATTTAAAGATAGAAACGGAAAACAAAAAAGGATGGGAAAAACTTTTATAAAAATTTAAAAAATTATATAAAAATGTTATAATTGAAAACGCAATTGTACTGGCGTTCATGAGAAACAAATATTTATAGTGTTCTGGAGTTGTAATATCAAAATTTATCAATAATATTACATGTAAACATCTATTTCTTCTTAACAGACAATCGTCCATTTGCTTCTTTTTAATTTTCTTTTTTTTGTTGTGTAAAAATAAATTATCCGAAGAACTATTGTATCATCCGTTTCTCAATTCACGTATTCTGACATTATGCTGAGAACTAGAGTTGTGTCGTGCAGCTCTGAGCTAGCTCAATTGAAGGAAAACTATGTTTTATAAATAAAAATTTAACATATTATATGCAACAAAAACAATGTTCATTATTTTATTTATTACTTTTGTCAGTTAAAAAAAACGCTTAGAAAAGTTAATAGCCCTTGGCCCATTTCGGTTCACTTTTTCGAGATTCTACTGTAATTGAATTTTTTCGCACTTTTCTTTTTCAAAAGCACAGAATCCTTTCCGAATTTGCGCTGTTAATTTATGCCTTTTATAATGGAAAAGAATAAAATTACATAATGTAATGACGATATTCTCAATATAAAATAAATAGTGGTACAGCCGTAGCAAGGATGTTGCTGGAAGGGCTGTAGGGAAGGACGGATGTCACTGAACGGTTAACCGTATTTCTCCAGCGATATTCAATTCAGAATTGATGTTGCATTTATGGTTTACGTGTTGGTTGCAGTGTTTGTGTCAAAATATGCAACATGAATGTTAAACGTGTTGCATAAAATTGTTGCATCGTCTGTAGCCTGCGGTAAGTATACGTATTGCATAAAGCATGGTCGCCAGCTTTTTGTTACAAATGTGACACTGTGCAAGTAATTTAGTCACTGTCAGCATAAAAATAAGTTTTTTTCCCCTATTTTGTAAGACACTGTTGTAGAGGTTAGAAAATGCTGGAAAATTGTGGCCCCGATTACACAGCAAATGTAGCAGTATGTTGACGGTGTATTGTGTTGTTGTTGTTGTTGTTCTTACTTTATTTATTTATTTATTTTTTTTTATGTGCATTCTTTTTTGTGATGGTGTGGGGAAAGTAGGTTGCTGAGATGTGGATAATAAATTGAAGAGAAAAAAAAATAGAATAAAAAAAAGCAAAAAAAAAAAAAAACTACTCACAACTATAGAAAATAAAAAACAAATCTGAAATACATACAATTAAATTTATTGTTATCAACAATAGTAAAACTACTAAACGTTGCAAAACACGGTTCGATGAATTTATGAATAAAACAAATTCGTTATGCAAATAATGGAATCGTAGAGAAGAAACGATTTTAACATAAAAAAGGAGAATGTGCATCTGAAAAGATCTACTTCTTTTAGGGTTCTGCTTTAGATTGCATTCAGAACATTCCGATCCAATTTTGCTATTTGCACATTATAGCGAGGAGATTACATACATATCTATTTCAGAAAGGGTATTAGAAAACCAATTAAATGCACATTCACATTTAATTTGTTTGTTTATTAAGCACTTTGATAATGCCACTCACTCATACAGAACATTGTAGGCCGGTCATTTGTTTAAAGAGCAATAAACGCTAAACTTTATAAATAATATTTGCACTAATGATTGCATGCATTGTTGTTCTTAATTGTTATCAAAGTTTCGCTATCAATTATTGCAATTATTAACGGAGGCACTAAGAAAAACAAGTGGGTATATTTTCTATAAATGGACTGACCATATATTTTTAAACAAGATGTGATTACAAGACGGACAGTTTTTAAAAGATTGTTTTCGAAGTTACAATGTTGTTGGTTGCAGCAGTAGCCCTCAGATATGTTTCATAAAAAATTTAAATTTTTCTCCATTAAATGAATAAAAAATAAAAACATGAGAATCATAGTCTTAATTTTGTAGTAAGAAAGTGGGAAAAATGCACTGATGATCGTATTCGTCGTATTCGTGATCGAATGAATTTGATCGAAATTTGACTTTTTGAGATCGTCATATTCGTTACGGTTAACATCACTGTATGTATGCCTCAATTGCTTTTGCAATCCGCTCTCAAAATAAAGAAATGAGTAAAACTGTTATTTGCGCACTCTCTCAAATTAAACAAACGAGTGAAAATGATATTGGTGCGCATCAAATGTAAACATATTTTGACATTCACGTTGTGCAAAACATAACGAGGATAAAAATCAGCTGATTAGTTGAGTCTACTTGATGAATATACATACTATGGTTCCAGCAATTTTTTTTATAACTTGGCACATTCAGAAAGTAAATTTCTTTTTTACTTTCATTGACCGAAGTCATCTGAAACATACCCAACATGTATGAATTAAGTTGGAAGTTAAATTAGACATTGACAGCATCTTATCGACTTTGTATTTACTTTTAAAATTTGCCAATAGTGTCGATATCAGCCGGAAATAGAACCATCGATTGTTTTTTTTTTTCCAACTTGGACCGGCACACAGGGGATGACCCCTATACATGCGGTGCATTGTGCCGGAACTAGGAAATAAGGTTTTGGGAGAAAGGATAGTAGGAGTAGTGTTTATTGACATTCGATTTGAATCTTTCCACGTCAAAAGTGACAGGTACTCCATTCCACATACGTGCTGATCGGCCAAAAAAGGAATTTTGCGGCCCTGCTGCCACTTAAAGTTGAATGACGTTGGACGATACGTTCTTACTAACCAAAGCTTACATTTTCTTTCAAGACTTTCTAAATAAGCGATTGATAATGAAGAAAATAAACTAATCTGTCATTTCTATTTTCTGCATTTCTTGCCCGGCCTTTAATTTCTACAAACAACAATCTCTACTTGAAGCAAATAATTTCAACTCAGAGCCATCCACTCAACAATTTAAATTTGTACAGCAATTATGTATGTAGATTTTAATTGTGAAACGGAAACCTTTGTTAGTTTCGTTGTAATGCCTTTTCAAGCTGCATTATTTGCAGAAATGTCTCAAGCACAATCTTTATGCCCATTTAGGATAAAGACAAGTAAGAAATGCTCTACTACTCCTTTCTATTAAAAATTCAACACAAGAAATATTAAACAGAAATCATTGAATTGAAATAAAATAAAAAAAAATGTTGCCTTAAACTGCTTTTTCCAGTTAAAGCAAAAGAAAAACAATCCACCAAACAAGAAAATTGCAACGACGAGTATTTCGCAAAAAAAATTTACTTCAAATATTGGTTGGGAAACTTGATTGTGACAGCAACATCAAAATCATTTATGGCTGCCAATAAATAAATTCATTTGCTTAGGACTTTGGAAATGCTTCATGTTTTATTTAAAATAAGAAAATGATAATAAATTGTATTTTCCTTTAAAAGTGAAATTTTCTTTAATTTGTGGAAACAAATTGCCACAGAAAAAGAGGGCAGTAGATTTTTTTTTATATACAATTTTCTCGAACAAAAGTTTTTCTTTTCAATACTATAATGACATATGAAGTTTAGATTGCTCTTATTTTTTGTACGTAACCAAAATAGATACAGAAAGTGAAGGGAAAATGAGTGCAGTAGAGAGGAAATGTGCATATTATTGGTGCGCAACAAATCATTTTTCAAACAAGTCGAGTTACCTCTGGCATTTACACATGCAAGTGCAAGTGCGAAAAACTCAATGCAGTCAAACTTTTTCACCAAAAAAATAGCAACATTTTTCGAACTTGCGATTCTACTTCCTGGAAAATTCTCTTGCATTGTTTTCAACATTGGTTTTCGTGACCATAATTCTGAATTTGTATGTTAGTTTCTTTGCTGCTCGTTTCAAAACTTTCTTGTTTTCAGGAATCTGAATTCTTTTTCTACGGTGTCTTTAGAAGTGGCAATCCAATCACTCTTCGAAATAGATTTGTATTCTCTCGGTCAGTAAGGAACCCACAGATTATTATGCCTAGAATTATCTTGTTATGCTTTTGTAAAATCTTTTTTAATTCGTGTTGCCGATCTTTTAATCGTTTATCGGGCAACCTCAGAAATTTTTTGTTAACGACCAATACATATCGTCAAAAACTAATAAAACATATTTTGCATCTGCAAAGCATGCAGACCACCAACTAGTTCGACCTGGTTATTATTATTATTATTATTGTAACCTTATTACTATAATTATTAAGTAAACGAGTGAGGAGCCATAAAAATTAACGAAATCATATATTTATATTTGAATATTTTTAGAACAAATGATATTGAAGTTCTATTTTTTATTTTTCTCTATTACTAGTCTTAAATTTTCTGTCGGATATCATTAATTAATTTTATTGCTATTAATTTTAGTAGCATGCAGTCTCTTATTGTAACCCTTATGTAATAAAGTTGTCCGCCTTATAGGCTTTATTATTACTGAGTTCTAAATAAATAAATAAATAAATATAAAAAAAATGTTGAGGTAAAAATTATGAATTGGCCTGCACAGCCTACAGATTTCAACACTATTGCAAATTTATGAAACCTTGTTAAGAGATTTTAGTTTACTAATAATTAACCCATTTAAGCCCACTGTGCCAATTTGGGAACACTTGATTATTTGGGGCATACAAAAAAGTGATTCAATTTATTCAACATATTTTGCCATTATTGATTAGCTGACACTTCAGTTATTACATACAATGTCTAAAAAAATTATTGCATTATGTGACCATGTAGAAAAAATCTCTTGAAATTTGTCATAAATCTACATGTCGAGGTGGGTAAGGTTTTCTGGTGATTATTTTTTATGCAGGATGTATATCGTCATAATTACATATTTTATAATAAATTCAATATGTAGAAAATCATTTAAAAGTTCTTTCAATGTGATAAAACTAAATTCATACGTTTTTGGAGCAATCGAAATATTGCTGTGCCAATTTGGGCACAATGGGCAGAAGTGTACTACAATGTCACATTTCTACAAACGGATAACAATAACAAAACAATTCCATGAATTGCTCTAGAAATACATACATTTACGTGGCAGTGCAAATATATAAATTACAACAAGGGCATGGCTGGAGTCCATGAGCTGAACCAGTCGATTTCATTGTATAGAATTTAAAATACATGGCAAAAAATGGTGGTGGGCATTATTCACTTACATGATTGTTATGGCCATATCAAATGCATGGCGGCTACATATAATTTGTTTTGAAAATGGCATGGATCAGTTGTTATTTCGCAGATATATAGCCACATTTTATCTAAATCAATTGCCCCAAAAATTTTCTGCTCGCCCCTCAAGTTTTTTTTTTTTTTTGTCTGGGACCAGCACTCAAGAGATGACTCCTACACACGCGAAGCATTCTGCTGGAACTATAGGAAAGGAATAGTAGGAGAAACGACAGGAGCTGAAGCTTAATTAATTATTTTACAGCTCTGCTTTCGCACGTTCTTTGTTTATACTCGCAGCAGTGCTGAAGCTTCGGTTTAGTAGCAATTTTTATTATTATTTTACTTCGCCGGTGCTACACAATACCGACGAAGGCGTTCTGATGTGATTGTGGATTGCTCTCAGCTGAAGCCGGTATTGTTCAGTGACCAGTGACTATGCCTTCGACACTGAACCTTCCGACAACAACTGTTGATGGCTTACGATTAGACGGCATTGATCACGTACCTGAGAAGCTGACAAATCGCGTGCGCTGTGTTATTTTCACACAACAGAAGCCGTTGGGGATGTAGAAAATGCAAAAAAACATTTTCACACATAAATGACCATTGTGCCAGTTTGGGTACACCCCTTTAATTTCCCGAAAAAACAATTTTTTTTTATTTTATTTTATTATTTCAGTTATTTGTGGTTTTTGTTTGGGTCGAAATGGGTTAATAATGACTGTGAATTTGGGCCTAAGTCATTATTTATTTTTTACAGAATGTTTATAATTGGACCATAATTTGAAGAAAATTGTACGAAATGTATATAAATAAATAAATAAATAAATAATTGGAGATAAGTTTTATATAATTTAATTTGAAATGTCATTAGTTTTCTCAACAAATAGTTGTATTGGAAAATAGACCAAGATAAAATAAATAAAAAACTGAAAATATCTTCCTAAAACTGTGTTTTTGATATCGCCTCTGCTGATATACAATGATTACAAATTTTTTTTACCACAGCTAAACTCACAAGCTCTGTCGTATGTAAAAAGAGACGGTATGCGTTTGTATTCGTATTCGCCTTTTTGATATTTAATATTTTTTCATTATAAACAAAAACCAATTTTCCTGAAGAAGCTACACAAAGGAGTAGCGAAATATCGAATAAGAATAAATATTAAATATATTAAAAAGACCCTAAGCTTAAATAGTGTTATTAATATAAAAAGGGGTCAAAAAACTAGGAAAATTATATTTATTAATAAGAAGAATTTAATTTCAGGTGTTAATTATCACATATTTGAAAGCTTTTTACAATATTAATCAAGAAATTTTATTATTTCCAAAGCAAAATTAAATTATATTAAGCTAATCCAGCTATTAAGGTCGATTTATACAAATTAAATATTTATTCCTTTATATTTTTTCATTATATCACCAATATCATTGATTGCCTTGTTCGGGATATTGGCGAAATATTGAAAAAAATATAAAATTTAATTTTTATAAATTGACTTTACTAGGGTCTCCAAGTGCAATAAACTTGGAAATACATAATTATGTTCGCAACTGTCAAAATCTATTGCCAACACCATATGTTCACGTTTGGACCGCACGACCATTTATTTGCACATGTATGCCGCAATAGTTGTTCAAACTTATTTCCAAGAAATTATGTTGAACATAAACTGTTTAATATGGCTTTTATTTCTCTGGCATATGTTTCTTCTCGAATTACATAGATAAAAGAAAGTTGTGAAGGAATATATAATTATTTAAATAAAATAACTATATCGAAAAAAAGGAATAGGAATATATACAAAAAAATTTAATTTATTCATAATAAACAAACTGCTGTACTCATAAAAATTTTTTTGGATTTATAGAAAGTATATTGATTCAATTTTGTATGAAAATTTGTGTATTACATCTTTGATAAATAAAATAAAAAATTTATGGATACTGCAGAAAGTATTTATGTTTCCATACAACCATTCACAGCGAAATTTTTAGATTTATGTTCAGTACTCAATACGTGTTCTCTACCTAAAAACATAAGCTAGAACAAGAACATATTTGTACTGTTATTCTGCCGGCGTTATATCTTATGTTCGGAAATAAATATTGCGCGTGGAGACGTGCAGTTGAGCTCGATTATTTTAATATAAATAATATTAAAAAAAGAGGGCGAATATATTAGAAAAAGAATGTTTTTTTTTTTAATAAATTAAAGAAATGCTATAAAAGTAAAACATTGAAGATGCAAATATTTTAGATAGAATTATAATGCCAAAACCTTTATAATTTGGATCCACGTCCTATTTAACTTAAAAAAACTAACAATTCATACAAAATTCACTATTGTGTATCCATAATATAGGTAGGACTGAAAGCCATGATTTAAAATTTAACTGATGATTTGGAGTAAGCGACTCTGTGTAATTGCAAAACTGCAGACGAAAGTGTATCTGTTTTGACTAATAAACTTCATACAGGTTTTATACAGGATTGGAACAAATTAGAACTTTAAATATTATCTCAGTTCTTCCAATAACGTACAAGAATTATGTATATTAAACATGAAATTTAAAAAAAAAAAACTTACCAGCAACAACAGAATCATGTTTTATTGTCCGACGAACAATCATTATAGCATCATGTAAAGAACGTTCAGTTTCTTCCAAGAATTGTTCAGCACCACCGCGCAATATCAATGTACTAGTTTTAGCATTAGGACAACCTTAAATGTTTTTTTTTTTTGTAAATTATATAAAAAAAAATTCAATTTGACGCTGAATTAAGTTGGCATACCTTGGAAAATATTGAAACGTTCATTTCCGATTTGAAGTTCATCGAAATGATCGCATTTACCCAAAACACTTGCATTAATATCATTAGCAGTAGTCATAACAGCACCGCCGCAAGCTTTCATGGTACGTTTGAGATCTTCTTCTGGTACACGCCCGGCGCAGAACATATCACGATCAGCAAAATATTGGGTGGCTACATCACCAATCGGCAATTTTGATAGAACAACATGAGCTCCTGATTCGTGAATTTTAGCCAATTTGTTGTATAGAATCTGCCATTCGGCATCTACAACCTCTTGGTAGTCTTTGACATTGTCTACACGAATTTCAGCATTATCACGTTCAGCTTTTAATTCTAATTCGATATTTAGCAATGCAATCTTGCAGTCGTTATAACTCTTAGGAGCCATTTCGAAACCGGCATAAGAGAAGGTTTTTTTGAAGGCAACACCAGATACCAATTGAGATTCTTCTAATGAACCTCCGGTAATTTTCTTAATACCAATCATGTTCAGTGGCAATAATTCATCCAGGGAGAGAACAGCATCCACTACCATATTGGAGAAGAAATCCCTTTGTTGATGGATTAATTTTGATGACATGGCTGTTGCAGCACATTTGATCAACAAACCCCTTTGCTCATCCTTAGACTGTTTTTCTATGCGCACAGCCATTTCGTGTATTTTATCCATGCACAATGCCAATGATTTTCTAATGGCTTTAATAATTATGCGTGGATGAACACCTTCTTCAACAAATGGTTTGATTTGTTTCAGAATTTCACCGGCCAACATTACTACAGAGGTAGTACCATCACCAACCTAAAGAAAAAATAAAATATATATGTATATTAAGTAAATATTCATTTATGCATGTCTACTGAAGTTACCTCAGCATCCTGAGATTTGGCAATATCGACCAATGTTTTCGCCGCAGGATGTACAATATCCAAAAGTTTCATTATTGTCGCACCATCATTAGAGATTGTAGCTTTACCTTGAGAGTCAACGATCAATTTGTCCATACCACGGGGACCCAGAGTAGTACGTACGGTATCCACAATCGATTGACAGGCATTTATGTTTGAAACCAATTGTGGTTTGCCCTGGGATGTATCAGTGCCCTCTTTAAGTAAAACAATTTGGGGTTGCTAATACAAAAGAAATAAAGATTGTTAGAAAAATCAAGTATATTCATACAGCTGCAATGAGTCATGGAAATCAATGAGCAACCACCAATACAACATGAGGCTGGGTAACAAGCTGTCATAAATTTATACAAAACGAGAAACTTTTCTTTGAGGTTAAGTCGAAAAAAAAATTTCTGTGTTATCAAAAGAATATTAAATAAATGCTTTTGGGTTTTGTAAAAATTAAATCAATTAGACACATATTGTTTTCCAATTGGAATATAATGCAATTTGTGAAATATTATGAGCTTCCTTTGATGCACAGCTATACTTTAGCCAGCTGATGAGTGTTGGACAAGTTTGAACTGCATTTTCACAATTTTAACACGAACTTAATATATTTTATAATTTTTACCACATTTCTTACCATTTTCAATTCTTATTTAAACACTTTTTGTAGTTATTTATGCACAATTAACTAAATTTGCAACAGCGGTATTTCCAAAGCGGCGTATTTGTTGAAAAAAAGGAATGTGTGACTGGGCTATTAATTTTATCTGTACATTGCAAATAAGAAGAAAACATGTGTGAATGTCAAAAGTATGCAGAGTTGCAAACAATTACAGTGCGGAGTTTCTTTATAGGCTTGGAGAAAAAATGGTTTCTTCACAATTAAGTTTTATTAAAATATGAAACATGATATATTAATATTGGCTATAATATTAAGTCAATATATGTTTTTTAAAACTCTATGCACTCTTAAACAAAAATTTCAAGCAGTTTAAATATTGTGCTAATATATAAGTCTGTCAAGAATAATGGTCTATACGTGTTTGAGGAATATTATTTTAAAACAACCGAAAAAATAATTACAAAGAAAATTAAGAACATTTTTCAGACACACATTTACATGCGTCCATCACAATTTGGAAAAAATATTGTTCACAGTTAACTGTGAATTAATTAAAATCTCAACGGCAATCCTACTTTTTACAGCAACCCTGCAAAAATTCAATAAAAAAGTAAAAGTAATTGCGCTTAATTTTGCTAAGTTTGTTCAAAGTTATTTAGCCAGGTAAACTAATTAAATTATGTGTACGACTAGTTTCGGTTCTAAAACGTTTGTCTTAATCGAAAATTTATAATTTCATAAGTGAATTCAGTGAAAAGTTAAACAAGTGTGTAAATATTACATTTATCATGTTCCAATAAACTTGACGTTGATAAGGTAAATCTTTTTTAATTGCTTCCCATGTAAAAAATTTACAAACTGAGTCGTGTTTGGTAATGTCGTAAATGTCATAGAAAAATGTGTTCCAAACATCAGTTTTGTGAAAGGTGACCAGAAAGATCCTTTCGCATTCTTTGACATAATAATTCCTCATTGCCTTAGGCAATTATATTCAATACCCTTGACTTAACAGAAACCTGTGTATTATACATTCCATTCAGCGCATTCTATCGGTTAAATGACTGCCGCCGCATTTTAATATGTTTCTTAATTCAAGGTCTGCTTGGCTCACAGTCTTATCTTTTGCATCCTGAGGTAAACAGATAAACATTTGTGCTTTTCTTATGAACCATATATTATTGGGTTTTTATATTGACAAAATTTCACATCATATGTATTACAAGCACTTCCCTGCTTAATAATCGCTGACAATTTCTACATGTCAGCTGTAAAAAAAATTTCTTATTCTTATAGTTTAGTGTGGAAAAATTAAAGGGGCTACGCCATTTCATTTATTATTTATTTAGTCGATATTTGTATATTCCCCTACTATGACACTATCGCTCCTAAGGTGGGTGCACTTTTTTGATCAACATGTTCGATTCCTTTCGACATTGTTATCAAGTAAAATACGAAGCGAGTATTTGTTATGGTATTTGGGCACTTTTATATTCTTTTCCCCAGTATATGATGAGAAGCTCTTAGTAGTCACTAATCATTTTAAAGCAGCTAAAACGCTCCAAATTGTTAATGCTAGAGGGATTTTAATTATTGTTTCACTATTAAATAGATTGTGGAGTCGGCTAAACGATGGACGCCTGGAATATAATTGGAACAATATTATTTATTAATTGTTGCAGACATGAAATTAATTTTCCACTTAGTGAGAGTGAAAGTAAGACGGCAAGATATAGTATGATATCATGCCTTCGACTTATAGATCGCGCCAATGGTGGATAAATCACACAAAAAGCTTCATGGGTTGATTATTTACAGTGTTTTAAAAAATGTTAAACACTGTTTGGTGACTGACTATGTTGCTCACAATTCAACAAGAGAACTTCCACTTCTGTCAGTGGAATGGAAACAGTTAAAAGATTTCAATAAATCTTTGGTCTGATTAAGTTTTGATACAGTTGGAATCTGAAGTCTCTTTCTTTTCTTTAAAGATTGAAGATTTAATTTACATATTAGGTGGAGTACGTTTGTTACGCACTCTTCTTTGATTACAAATTTACCAATAGGTACATGTCGAGGTATTGTGAGACATTTATGTACATGTATTGTTCCACTTGTATATCTTGAGAAGCGTATGAACGAGTAAAATATAAAGAAGTGTGGTAGATTAATGAAATTTAGTGCAGATATTTATTAGGGCTAAATATACGAATAGATATGTATTTACGAAATTTCCATAAAATAGAACAACGGACACGCCTACCGCCCACATATATTTAAAAAAAACCTATCTAGAAACACTTTTATATTTAAAATTTTTAATAAAAAATATTGTTAAATATTGCGTTAATTCGAATCTCATTTTACATCTCGATCTCAAAGTACAACATGAAGTCTAGAAGTTCTAGAAGTCCTCCTGATAATTTTGTTATTATATTTTTGATTTTTATATTTTTATTTTTAAATTTTAAAGTAAAAATCGTTTTTAATTGCTTAACCTTGCTATGCTAACGCGTTAACGGAGCTCTGTTAAACTCGCTGGTTTGTGTCTAGGGTTAAGCATTTAACATCACACCGATTAAAAAATTATAATAATTTCTTCACAATATTGTGATAAATTAACTGTGAGAACTTAAACACGACAGGACATTTTCATTAATTTGTAATAACTGTAGTTCCCTTAAATTCTATTCTGAAATTATAATAATATAATATAATATATAATATTTGAGAAAAATGTTTTAATTTTTATTAGAAGTATTAATCAGAGCTGGTAAATATTTTGAAATTTCTGAGTTGTGAAATTTTTTAATGCAATATTTGAAGGTATTGCAAGTACGACTTAATTGTAAAAACAGAAAAAAAATATGTAATTAGTTATAATTTTTCAATTTTAAACAGAGGAATTTATACCAACAAAAAAATAATTTTAAATTTTTTATTTGCCAGAAGCAATTTAATTTTAAATTTTACAGGAGAAGCAAAAAGAAAATTGTTTAAATAAAACATTTATTGACAATTACCACAAAATTTTGCAATATAATTAAAAACAGATCAAGAAATTAATTTACAGACCAGAACTAATAAGTAAATTTTTCATTTTTGAAATGTTAGATAGGGCTTCTTGGATTTTCTGTGACGATATACTACTTGAATAAATATATTTTGGGACATATTATACATATTATACATACATACGTATACTATAGTTTCAAAACCAGGAATAAAAATGGCCATTTTTTTTTTCAAAAATTTGCAAACATCAAAAAAAATTTTTTTTTTTTATTAAAAGGCTTATTGTTTCTGATTTTATTGATACGTACTTCATGCAGTCACAATATATTTTGCTTAAAGTAGAACAATAAAGTATTTTTTTTTGTAATATAAAATATATTAGCATAAAATATGCACTTCATACAGACATGTGTATGTGCAATTCCTATCAGCTTTCAATATGTCCTTGGATATACCACACAATGTTGGTATATCTAATCTGTTTATTGTTTTGTGAAAAAATTCTTTCAGCGTTAAGCTATAATCACACGATTGTCAGATTGTACAATATTGTAGGATACAGCAATATGGTGGCAATGCACTCACAATGAAAAATTGTTACCATATGGTAATTTTTCTGTTCACACTGTTGAAAGAAAACCATACCATACCAACAATACAAACTAATAATTATTGTCTGTTCACACTATTGTCAGATTATTGTATGGCAAACGTTGCCAGATCCGACTTTTAACATTGTATCTAAATATTTATGGGCAGCATTGCCAACAGAAATATTTATCTGCCAATGGTGTTATTGCACGGTGCACTAAATGAAGCACATGCGACAATAACAAATGACTGTAAATAGTGTGTCAATGGAAATGAAGGGTGTACTCACGATTGTCAGAATTGTGACAATATTATTGGCATACAATGCACCGACAATACATTTTGTGACGATGTTGCCACACAAAAATTGTGTGTTCACACGGTTGTTGCACATTTTGTAACAATTCTTCTGTCAACATTGTAGTAAATGACAATCGTGTGTACATAACTTTAGATGTCGGTTGCTATTGGTATTGGCAAAACAGTATAAACAATTTTTTTTTACAAGGGAAAGCTTCAGAATTTCAAAATTTTTCTAAATGCAGTCGAAAACGAGTGTTAAATTTTGTCCCGTTCGTGATATCATTTTTATTGCTCATATAGCAGAAACAAAAAATCGATAAAAGCTATATTTTGCACTATAAATAGTCCCCCATTAATGTGTTATAAAAATGGAAAATAGAAAAAGAAAATTTAAAATTTCTTTATTTTAGCCCACTTCAAAAGCGAGCGAGTGTTCCGTTCTAGATCCTGGAAATGCCCATTTGCAATTATTGCAAATAGTTTCGAATTCCTATATTTATTATCATTTATTTTTAATTTCACATTTGCAATATGTTATCTCCAATATGTTTTTGTGGATTGAGCGGCCATACGAAACGGTGTCGTATGTGAAACTTTATTTATAGAGAGAGACACAAACCAATTGCATGTGCATGCCCGCCCGACTTACTGACTCGACAAGCTTTACAATTCACATGCAGCACATCATACCAGTCAGTGTTTGAAGTGCGGCAGATGTTTTCAGTATCCTCTTAAAATCCGTAACGGAAACATATGCGCATCAAATAATACTACGAAACATATTTTTAAATGCCGAAAATAAAAAAGCACTACGAATTTGTGAAAAAAATTTATATTTTTAAGTTGCAACAAACTAGTAAGTGCCCCAACTACAAATTGTTGAACTAAGAAAAATTTCTCATTTAATTAGACACACAGAAAAAAAAAAAAAGAAGACAGAAGAAAATTTTTGAAATTGTTTCTAAATCTTATTCTACGTAAATGGAATTGGAGAAACTAGATGCAATTAAAAACCAGATAAAAATAGATAATTAAATACAAATACAAAAAAAATTACCAAATAGCTACACATAAATTGCTTTTAAGAGATTTTCATTGTGCAAAAATCACTTTAAAGGTAATTGGAAGCGAGTTGACAGTGAGTGAACAAACTAAAAACTAAAGAAACGCACGTTACGTGTCTTAAAAACATTATGAAAAACATACACATGCATGTATGTAATTTAAAAATATAAATTCAAACGAGAAAGACAGTTACAACTGTTGGCAGAGTTTAACAGTGTTGCATTTCAATGTATGTACTGTTATTCGTACGTATGAATAACAAACATTCAATCGATATTCATTATACGCATGTAAGTACCTGTTATTAGTGTAATATGTAAATGAAATTGCATGAACCTGAATGCTCTAGTTCAGTCATTGTCAACCTTTTTTTTTATATGGGCCACAAATACGTTTTAATGATGGTGCTGTACTTACAAAGAATGTAACAAATTTCATAAGATCCTTTAGTTACAGCACGGTTTTGTAAAAGTGCCACGGACATAACAATTTGTTGGTTTTTTTTATCTTGCACCAGCACTCAGGAGATGACCCCTACACATGCGGTGCATTGTGCTAGAACTAGAGGAATAGGGATAATAGGAGCAATAATAGGAGGTGAAGCGTCACTATCTTACAACACTGCTTTTTGCACGTTATTTGTTTTTATAGCAGTGTTGAAGCGTCTCTGATGTCAAGGAGACGTATTAAATTTTGAAGCTTCGTTTTTAGTAGCCATTTTTAGTAATTATTTTACTTCGCCGGTGCTACACAATACCGACGAGAAGGCGTTCTGATGTGCCTGTGGTTTGGTATCAGCTGAAGCCGTTACTGTTCAGTGACCAGTGACTATGCCTTCGCCACTGAAATCTTGCGACAACAGCTGACACAAAGCCACACAAATGCACATCAGAGGAAATGCGAGGAGTCTGAAACTGCACTTGAACCCAGGAAATTTTTGGTTTTGTATTCAACGTGCAACCGTGTTGCAATAATCTTTTTGAAGAAGTCGTTTTTTCACTTTCTAACGGTGATTGAAGAGGAAAAGTTTCTTCGAAGGATTTGTGTTTCATAGTAAAATGGCGAGAAATCTTATATTTCATTACTATAACACTTTCACGGCATATTAAAGAAATTGCTGCATTGTTTTAGGCACAACAAAATCTTCTCTTTCCCAGGTCTCTTGAAACAATCGATTTTTATCACATATTTTTCTTTTCAGACTGGAATGTCTGCCAGGAGTGTCTGCATTAATTAAAAATTACAAAACCAAACACGAAATTAAAATAACAATTAAGCAAGATTCAGCCGTTAGCGTCAATTTTTATATATACAGGGTGGGCCAAAAGTAATCACCCGATGTTCCGTTGCTGTAATTTTATTTAATAAAAACCTTTGGATCTGCATGTATGGTCATCAACTCTGGCGGCGGTCACTTAGCCCATATCATAAGCAGTGCCAAAATTTGTCTTAAAAAAAAATTACAGCAAAAGAACACCGGGTGATTACTTATGCCCCGGGTGATTACTTTTGGCCCACCCCGTACATATGTTAAAGGCAGTTTAACTTTTTTGGAAATAGAATATTTTAGGCGCAAATTCAGTCATTAGTTAGATAATAGCAATTGTTTAACCAGTAATATTTGATTCACAGCTTTTTTGTTTACTATTAGTTAAACCGCCAAATGTTATTGGTTTACAAATAGTTAGACAACAGCTGATTAGTAAATTATTATTAGTATTTTTGTTGTGGTATCACCTATGATAATATAATAAATATATTTTTTGAAAAAAAAATTTTTATAACAAAAATTTTGTGAGATGTTTCAAAAATATTTTTATATTTCAAACAATTATAATTTCCTATTAATGTTAACAAGCTGTTAACGAAATATCGAATAATAAAACAAAATAAAATAAAAAAAGACCTCAAAAAATATAATAAAAAAGGTAAATTAATAATATAATTATAATTATATTTATTTTTGAACGATGGTCTTTTTTATGAAAAGTGTTTGAATTATTATTTATTTCTCAATACTTCGCTACCAAATAGGTAGCATCGTCAGGAAATAATAATGAGGATGCTACCTATTTGGTAGCGAAATATTGAGAAATAAATAATAATTAAAAAACTTTTCATAAAAAAGACCATCGCTCAAAAATAAATATATTTAAAAAATTTTACTAAAGGTCAAATAAAAATAGAAGTGATACTAATATAATTATAATAAATATATATAATACTATCAGTTTTTTATTTTCGAGAGTATTTTCGTTTTCTAAAACTAATTTCAGCAGCAATTCAATATCTTGCACGGTAAAGTTCGATGAGCACGCGCTTGTTTTATACATTTTTAAGAAATATTATAATAAAACTAGCGGACCCGGCGAACTTCGCCTCGCCCAATTTTAAGCCTTCAGACAAACTTTAGAGTAATAATACAACACAAATATTTAAATTTTCAATGTGATTTATTTGAATGGAATCAGTAGAGGGCGATTTGATGAACAATGTTTTCATACAAAAAATCAATTTTCGATTTTTCCAATTTTCCGACTTTTGCGGAGAGATTTTTAAATTTTCCGCATTTTCCATGATTTACACTAACAACTTTCTATTTTTTTGATTTGGAAAGCCATTAAGGAATAATTTCACACAAAATTTCATATAAAAACTCGATTTTCGATTTTTCCAATTTTTAGACTTTTCCGGAGGGATTTTCCGAAACCTTCTCCTCGAAAATACGAACAACTGACAAAAAATTTTACAGAAATCGGCCCAGCCGTTCTCATTTTATGAATTACTATACATTTTTTACACCATTTTTATATATGTACATATATAAAATATAAATAAAATATATATATAATGTAAACAAAAACCATATGCTATAACAGTGCAGCCAATATTGAAAATTAAAAGATTGTTAGGGTTACCATTATTTGGTTATACTGTGAATGTTAGTTAAACAATACACTGTGAATATGGAGTATTAGTTAAAAAATAGTTATCATTTTAGTTTACTAATAATTAACTAATAACAGCGAATTTGGGCCTTATTAATGCTGCTATTTAACTAAGCGCGTCGCACTGTTTCTCTTGATCAGCCCGAAATTTGAAGTAGTTCACAGTTTGATTACTATGAGAAGCGGCCCACTAAGAAAACATTTGAAGGCCGCAGGTTGAGAATGCCTGCTCTAGTTTGTCAAAACTAATGAGTATGTGTGTGTGTGCTTATGTTGACAATTAGAAATCAATTATCATCGTGCAGGAATTAATGAATGGCCGATCAAACTGCATATTTGTGGGGCTGAACGACCGCAAAATGTCACTTGCACACAGCCGAATTCTGGTACATAAAATTATGTCAAAACACGTAGGAAATTCACGAATAATGAAGATAATTTTAGTCTTGATAATAAATTAAGAACATCGTTAGTCAATTAATTAGCAAAACAGTATTAAAAGAAAGAAACCCAAACGTTTTCACAACAAGAATTATGAAAAACACACGAAAGCAAAAAAAAAACATGAACGCCGTTACACAACATTCATAAGAAAATGCAAAAATGAATGTGTGCGTATTTGTTTCTGATGCATTTTAAAGCTGTTGCCATACTTTTCATTTTAGTCTTCCCCGAATGTGAAAGAAGGCGACTTTGTTTTCGTTATCAAGTAAATTGTAATTTTGTTTCTTAAAGGCTAAATTAGACGTAACTTAACGTCTAGTTACTAAGAACGTATCGTGCAACGTTAGCCTTGTCAGTATCGTTCAACTTTAGGGGTCGGTTATTAAAAACGTAAAACTTCAAGCAATTCAGTCAGCTGGTGATATTTTCAACAATTTTATAAATTCAAAAAGCTAGAATTGTGAACGAAATGAATTTAATCAATTCAATGTTTATCAATTTATGTGCAATGCACAAAGCTTGCAAAAAGAATAAACCTTTTTGACGATGGAAGATTCGACCAATTAATAAAAACTGGGCAGATTCTGGATATTTTCAAAAGGTTTTGTTTCATACGTAAGTAATGTTGACGTTTGCAACGTAAAAATCTATTTTCTGTAGATTTTCTAAAGGGTGCTTTAGACGATAAGATTTGTCGTACGTAAAATGAGAGAGAAAATAAAATGAAATTCCATCCGTATTTCAAAAAAAGAGAGTAAAAATCGAATGGTTGTTTTCTGGCTTTTACACCATTGGTATGGATAAAATCAAGTAAGATGAAAACATTCTCATTTAATTTAAGTACAGCTGTTTGCTTGGTGTGTTGGTTTTTGAAAAATTTTAAAAAATCAAGAGAGCCATACGACTGTCAAATTTTCATCCGTATTTTCTCTCAAAATCTTATAGTTTCATTACATATTACGTTTAGACGATCCGACTTGTGCTCTTCTACACAAAAATTTGACATGTCGTACGACTTGTGGGACAATGTAAAGCACCCTTAAGTGACGATTTCAACGATACGATTTTACTAAACAGCAACGAGCATTACTATTGCAACAGCTTTTGCCAGCTGATCGCCCCGAACGTGTTAAATTTATACTAACTACGGCTTTACCTTAACCAGACAGAGAGAGAGAGAGAGCGACTGAGCAAACTAATCTTATAGCGACTAATGTATTCGCTTATATAGGTGTTTTATAACTTTGCCACAGCCATAACCATAACTACAGAAATCAATTGAATTTTGGTTTTCTGCCATAAACAGTGTTGCCAAATTTTTTTTTCTAAAAGCATCATATTGATTAAAAAAAAATTATTTTCATGTCAAAAATATTTTTTTATTGAAATAAATATTTTTTTAAACAGTGTTGCCAAATTTTTTTTTCTAAAAGCTTCATATTGCTAAAAAAAATGTACTTTCTTATTAAAAATATTTTTTTTATTGAAATAAATATTTTTTTAAATAAAATGCTGTTCAAATATTTATTTACATACTTTACATTTGCACATTTTTTATACTCGTAGTACCATTTTACATTTGTTTTGTTTGTTATTAAACTTTTTATTAATTTTTCTTTTGTTCAAAATTTCTGCATTTAGGATCATATTTTTTCAAATGTGCTTAAAATATCACATAATGCCATTCATTGTGTATTGGTGTAACGAATTAGTTTCTTATTTTTTTCATATTTATACAAAATTCAGAAGGAAACGAAACGATTTCCATTCAAAATGCTGTCATACAATATTCAGTATTTTCTTCACCCAATAAATTAAATTCGTGAAGTGACGCAATTCTCACCATTCGTCATCAATTTCTTGAATATTATTGGGATCAAAGACATTTGAAGGAATTTCGCTGATTGAGAAATACTTTTATCAGCAGGTTTAAAGGGCAGGAACTTCAAGTCTAAAAGCACTAAATATCATATTTTTAAAAATCTTTTCTTAAGCAAAAAAAAAACTTTTAATGTCTTTGCCATATCAAAACACTTCGAAAATAAGAGACAGGCTAAGAGGAGGTTGATTGTGGCGGTCACGGATTCGATCTTGCTGCATGGGAGTGGAATTTGGGGCGATGTATTGGATGAGAGAACCAAACGCAAGGTGCTCGGGTCGGTACAGCCGACGCGGCACTAAGGGTTTCTTCGGTTTACCGCACGGTCTCGCGTGCTGCGGTCCTGGTGATTTGTGGGGAGATACCCATAAACTAAAGGGAGGAGGGCCTTGGTGTTGCTGCTATGGAGATGAGACGCCAAACTGTCCAATGGTGGCAGGACAGATGAACCACGGAAAAGGTCGGCAGGTGAACGGGAGGTTCATTCTCTGCGTGGTTCGGTGGAAATTTGTGGAGGTTAAATACTTCCTGACACAATTCCTCCCGGATTAGGGGTACTTCGGAAAGTACCTGTACCGTATGGGCCGGGCGGATTCTTCCGGTTGTATTTACTGCGGTATGGCGGCTAATGATGCAGAACACACTTTTTTCCTTGAACAATCTTCAAGGACTCCAGAAAACATTGAACTGGTTGAAAGCAGTTTACGTGAAAATCCATGACTTTCAATACGGAAAAGAGGAGTCTCACCGGGACTTCCAAGAGCGATTATTCATGAAATTTTAAAAAACGATCTGAAGTTCCATCCTTTTAAAAAGTGTAAAAAAATAAAGTCCGCATGCCATTCTATTGTTCAATGCTCTTAATAAAACTTTGTGTCAATTCTTACGTTTTTTATTTAAGTTTGAAAATATAAATCTGCTAGCAGTTCAAAGTTAATGCGTCAATACCAGAGACTCAGCAACACTGCTTTCAAAGTTCACAAAACGTGCATTGAGGAAATCAGCGTTTTATTTTGAAGATTTTCATTCTCTAAATGGGAATTAATTCGATCTGGTAGCTTAGAAAAAAAAATATTTTTATTTTAAGTTATAAGTAGTTCCTGCCAGTTTTCCTCTTTGCTAAGCTTTTCGGGTAAACAACCCTCTATGGCACTAGTTGCATATACATATGTATGCATGTGTATAATTATAAAAAGCACTCGTTAATTTAGCGGTTTATTTATTTTTCTTATAATTCCATTTTACTCATACAATTTTGCAAGAAAAAGCACACTCAGTTGCTTGTCTAGCTGGTGGCCATTGCTTTTGTTGTTACAAAAAAAAACCGTTTTGTTTTGTTATTGTTATTGTTATCTTGTTATTTAGTTTTATTTGTTTCTGTTTGCACAAACAAAATGAGAGTAAAATTAAAAAAGTTTACTTTTTTTGTGTCGAAAGGCAGCTAAAGCTTTGCTGTCCAAATTAGTCAATCGGTGTCCGACCGAAACGAAAGATCTCGCTTTTTATTAAAAATATAAAAATAAAATTGTTTATAATTGAATTTTGCAAATAATAAATAAATAAATTCAATTACAATTGATTAAAATTAGAACTTAGAACAATTTTTAATTAAATTCAGTGAATTTTTATAACGAATTAAAACGAACCGCCAATTATATGTACGTATGTATGTACATAAGTATGTATGAATGTACTCGTACCAACGGTGAACAATAAACGCAAATTAACTAATTGAAATAAACGAACAAGTTTTTCATATACAATAATAACGGTAAACTGCATTACGAATTAAAGGGATTTTTTCATCAAGAGAAAATAAAAAAAGGGTGGTTGAGAAATTAAGAAACACGATTTACGGTAAATTAAAGTAAGACAATAAACATTGTATGTAGAGATATGCATACTTAAGTAAACACATGTGTATGTAAATGACATTCTTTATCAATATAAAAATTAGCCCATATTTTTAGTAAAATAACATTGGTGAATATTTGCCACAAGTGAAATCCTTTTTTTTTTTATATACACTATTAGAAAAACATATGTATATATGTATGTAAGACGATAAAGAGAAAGAAATGCACATTCATTCATAACTTGCATTAATTTAAAAGTGACATCATTTCCCGTTTTCAAAACCGCTCGAATTATTTCTTTATTATTAATGCCATATAATTTACAAAAAAAATTTAATACACTTTTAATAGATAAAGAGAAATATTTTATATGATAAAAAAAGAAAAGTGCTCATTAAAAGGAAATTAATGGCGTAGACAGTGTGTACCACAATAAAACCGACAAAAGTGCCATTTTTATAAACCGAAAAGCATTCATATGTATAATATAAAAACCGAAGGTTGATAAGACCAAGGATTCTAAAAGTTTCGGTATGTAATGAAGTTTATTATTTATTAAATCTTTTTTTTTTTTTTTATCTACATACATATGTACATATATACGAGTATGTATGTATATAAAAATAAGTTGCATTGTGTGTGTAATTGATGTTCTCTATAATGCCTGCACCGATTTTATTTTTGAAAGTCAATACCTAGGTTTTTATGTACATACGTAGTCTGTTCAAAAGAACAGGAGAATTTTTTTGAAAAGTATTTATTTAAATTTTTTGAAATATAGTATATATTAAGCTTGAGGTCTTTTTTTATTTTATTTTGTTTTATTCTTCAATATTTCGCTTGTTAACATCATCAGGAATAATAAAAATAAAGTATTTATTTATTCATCAATAACCATTTTGTCGCTTTCAAAGTAATCCACCTCAGATATAATGCATTTATGCCAGCGCTTCTTCAAATCCTTGAAGCACATCTGCAATCCGCTTTTCGGTATGGCCAGCGTTGCCAGAATGATGATTTTATCATATTTTTCATGATTTTTTAACCAAAATATGATTTGATGACTTTTTTTTCTCAAATTATGATTTCGAATTTATAGAAATTATTATTTTTTATTTCTTTCATTTAAAATTTAAAATTTTGTGTTATCTTGTTATTGGTTTCTTTTATTTACTTTACACTTGTTAGTCTGTAAGGACGCAAAGCGCAACGTAATTTAGCGCTTATCTTTTACGCTGAAATGAGTAACCGAAATTAGAGTGTTAACGTTGCGCCAGAAGCAGTACTGTTTATTCACTTTTATGAATAAAAAAACTCTAAATAGAAATAAGAAATAGAGATAAATCACTAAATTGACCTGAAAACAACTAAATTGTCATTACTTTTCAGTTTTCTTTTTTTTTGCACCCAACTTCACTTCTTTACGCGCTGTAAAAATTGGATTTTCCAATTGCAAAGCGTTGACGCCGGATTATTTCGGTTGGTTGCATACATTTTGTATGGGCACTTTGTCTCGTAATTTAGGTTGGTCTGTTCATAGAAATGCATCATTGTTTGAGCAATAAAGACCTTAAAGAGTATCTCTGCAAAGCTGTAATTTTCTTGGCAAGTACAAATTATATTCTGTTGTACAAATGAAAAACATAAACTTTCTTAAGCAAAAAAAAATAAGTAGTGTACAAGTATTTAATACGAAAAGGTAAAATTAATATTTCTAATATCAATTTACTTGTATATATATAATCCATTTATTTACTTTTGCGATGGAAATAACAATTGCCGTGAAAATGATGAATTTTTTCCATAAAATATGATTTTTTTTTGGCAGATGATGATTTTCTTCTCAAATCTTCTGGCAACGCTGGGTATGGCCATCAGCTCGTTCTTCGATTTTGACTTTATCTCATCAATTGTGGCAAAACGCTTTCCTTTCATTGGTCTCTTTAGTTTTGGGAATAGGAAAAATTCGCATGGAGCCAAATCTGGCGAATAAGGTGGTTGAGGCATGATTTGGGTGTTGTTTTTGACCAAAAAATCACGAACCAGCATTGTTGTCTGAGCTATCTATGTTTTACTTCCGCTATTATTTGGGTAATACGACCTTTTCTGCTCCTTAGAGGTGTCTCTGACGCGCCATTTGCATGTGGTGGGATACATCGCGATGACACCACAGTTCAGGAATAAACAATTATTTTCATACTTTCATCAAATGTAGTACCGCTGTTAAGTGGTTAACAGTGCTCTGTTAACTAGAAAAAGAGGTCTGCTAAAGTAAATGGTTTGTGTCTTGAATTTTTAAATTTAAATTTATCTTCACACATATTAAATGTATAACACGATATCATGCTAAAAGTCGCACAATATTTTGAAATATAATATTGTGCAACTTTTTTACAATAAAAAGTAAACATAACGTATAAACAAAAGAAAAATCTATGACATAAGTATTTTGCGCTCTGCTATTTTCTAAAAAATTTTGTATTACTTTCAAGTAAAACAATTTATTACTAGATAATTAAAATTGAAAATAAAAAGAAAAACGGCAAAACAATATTGTGCAGTGTTACCAACACACTATACAACATAAAGCACTTTATTTGTTGTGCAATAAAAATCAAAACTATTTTAATTTTTGCCAATATATTGTGCCATGTTCGAATATGACATACACATTGGCAATATTATTGTACAATAACGAAAAATTTCACAATTATATTGTAAATGTGTGGACTACTGCTTTAGAGTTTAAAAAATAATGGCCGTAGAAATTTTGAAAACGTTGTCTTCTCTGCGCCTTGTGCCTGGGATTTCTTTCGGTAATTCTTTTGAAAGCATTATTTTTGGACACGCACGTCAGTGTTTGCGATGTTTTAATGCGAAATTAATTCTATTCAAACAAATGTGCACGTGAATACATGAAAAATATAAATTTTGGCAAAATTCCAATTGACTAAATACTGTGAAATAGTTAGAAAGCGAGAAAGAAGTGTATGAAAGAACTTTTTTTGTTTTTTTACCGAAAGAAAGAACGAAAGATTTGTGCTCTTATGGTCACGACAACAACACAAAAATTATATCTTTAATATCGGCGTTAGTAAATTGAGTAATTATCAATTTACGATATGTAAAAAAGAAATGCCAAATATTTTTTTAATCGCCACATGTTGTGTACATAGATATTGATTCATCAACTTGATTTGCATGTCTGGACAGTGGAAATACGCCCCATCATATTATAAAATTTCGATTGCATCAATCACACGAGATCTCTATGATTAATAAATAATAAATATAAACATATAAAAATATCTTAAGAAATGTTTATTAGTATTAATTTATTTTCTTGGACTAGAGCTTAGGGGGTGCGCCTACGTATGCCATTCATTGTATAGGTGTTGTGTGTGTGAAGGGGTATAGATAGAATAGCGTTTGTGGACATTCGATTGAAACTTTACAACACCGTAGTAATTGATGAGGAAGACTTCTGCAGGAAGGTTATTCCACATACGAACACTTCGGCTAAAATAGAATTTCTTGTGTAATGCGTTGTATTGCGAATCGCTGTTAAATCGATCACAAATTGATGCGCTGTTGCGGACAATCTTGTCTCACGTAAAAATATTGAAGTTTCGAAAACGAGTTCTTTGATACCATTCGAGCATATTCCATTGAATTAGCGATAAAACAGCGACATGCATCCCACATTGCGACGATGCTCCAGCCAGTCAATAGGGTTGGCACTCAAAACCACACTAAAATATTCGGTTCTCTTTCGTTGCGCTTAAAAGCATCGCATTGTTCAGTATTATTGTTGGGCCCGAAACACTGCAACCAAGAAGATCTATTGTGCTAAGCCCTTCATATTAGACCCCCCCATTCAAAGGGTTCTAAGGAATCCAAGCATTATTTGGGGTCTGGAGTTCCACAGATTTTCATCCAGATGGTGAAACCTCTGTCTGCCGAGCGCAGGACAGTCGCAAAGCACGTGTTCAAATCTCTCAGTGTCACTTTCACAAAATCGACAGACATTGGTCTCAGAGTGAAAGACAGTGGTACCTTAGGACACAATGGCCTGTGAAGTACCTTGTTAAAAGGCTCAAGTCCGCTCTATTCGGGTTCAAGAAGCGTTTAGCCTGACTCTGGCCGGCACTATTTTGCCAGAAAACAGCGAAATTTCTTTTCTCCCATTTTTCAAGAATTTAATTTCTGCGGCTTTTTGCGAGTCAACAGAATGGCTCTGGGCCAATTAAGGTCAAATTTGCCCCCCCCCCCATTTTGCCAGAGAGTCCGCCATCTCATTACCCTCATGGCTAGGAACCCAGCTAAATGCAACGGCGTTGAAGTTCCCCAACTCATTGACAAGGTCCAGGCACTCACGTACCATTTTTGAGGTTACCATGCTCGACTGAAGCGCCCTAAGCGCTGCCGGACTATCCCATAGTATATAGATGTGGGCCCCCTCATTTTCCTACGGAGGCAATCGCCTACACATGTTTCGATGGCATGCATTTCCCCCTGGAAAACTATTTTGTATACACCCATTGGAATACATTTTCTGAATTGCCTAGTATGTTTGCAGACTTTAAAAAAGTGTTCACAATGTCATCGATAGTCCGCTTTACCCTCTCTTTTACATGCAGGAGAAGCTTCAAAAAATACTTTGAAGCACCAACTCATACATGCGAGTTTTATTCCATTTTTCGTCGGCTATAGGCGACATAGATAGTAGGGAGTTCAGCTGAAGCGAAGTATTTCTTACACCTTCTTGAAAAGCGTAGGCTCTTGAATGCTTCTTTAGAGACCTTTTTGAGTGTGGCGATGGCTGAGATAGTTACTACATTGACTACAAAACCAAAGGTCCTTGGTTCGAGCCCAGTAATCCGACTAAGTTAAGTAAAAACTCAGTTGTTGTCGGCATGTTTCACTGGTCACCAAACAGCACTTCGGGTTCAGCTGTTACTAATCGACAAGTAACTTTAGAACGCCCTCCTTCGTCAGTATTGTGTAGCATTAGCGGTGAAGTAAAATATTTAAACAAAACTGCTACTGAACACGGCCTTAGAATTGAAGACGCCTCCTTGACATCAGAGGCGGTGTACCTCTGGGTCATCTCCTGCGTGCTGGTCCAAAATAAATAAAAAAAAAAACAAAATTAATATGTGTTTGTTGATGATCCCATCAGGTCTGTGTGGGCAGCGACCCCGCAACCACCATATTGATAGAATAATGCTCACGCACTAGCCTCCGGAATAACCCAATACGAAGTAATTTAAAAAAAAAAATAGAAATGACTTGGACCTTGCATTTTTCCAATAAAAAAGAATAAAACTTAAAGAGGGTGGCGATGGTCGAAGTAGTCTGCACGTTGACTACAAAACGAAAAATTTTTCCTGGGTTGAACTCAAGTTTCAGACTCATAAAAACATGTCGCAATTTTTCTGTTGTAAATTTGTGTATCTTTGTGTCAGTTGTTGTCGGAAGGTTTCAGTGGCGAAGGCATAGTCACTGGTCACTGAACAGTAACGGCTTCAGCTGTATCCAATCCACAATCACATCAGAACGCCCTCCTTCGTCGGTAAAGTAGGGAAGGAGGGCGTCTTCGTCGGTAAAGTAAAGTCGGCGAAGTAAAATAATTACTAAAGATGGATACTAAAAACGAAGCTTCTAAATTTGATACGTCTCCTTGACATCAGAGACGCTACAACACTGCTTTAAAAACAAATAACATGCAAAAAGCACTGTTGTAAGATAGTGAAGCTTCACCTCCTATCATTTCTTTACAATGCCTTTCCTATAGTTCCAGCACAACACAGCGCATGTGTGTAGGAGTCATCTCTTGAGTGCTGGTCCTAGATAAAATAAAAAATTAATTCTATACAAATAACGAGTACATAATTATTAGTTGGGAATGTATGATATTCGTTTGTTTGTTTTTGTTTTTTTTTTTTTGATGAACAGCAACACATATTTCCCTCCTTCATGTCGGCTGAAGCAGCAACGCTGTTAATCTAAATGATGATTTAGTGACATTTGAAACATTTGCCAGAACTGCTGGGTGATGTCATTAACTGCAGCTGTTGGTAATAAAACTAATAATGCTTTTTAATAAAAATTATCAACATGGGATCGACAATCTATTTTGGATGTATTGAAAAAAGAAAACAACATTTAAAAAAAAAATAATATTGAAAGTTCCATTACACTGGGTATTCTACCGAGTTACATAATTATTGAACTGTATTTATTTATAAATCTGCAAAGTGGAGAAATCCAAATCAAAATATCTAGTGACTATGTTATGTTTACGATAACTATGTTATAATTTCTAGCGTAATATGTGCTGGCGGCAAATAAATTATACTCCACAATGTTGACATTGTACAGGGTGTCTGGTAGCAGATTTATATTTTCAAATTTAAATAAAAAACGTATTAATTGACACAAAGTTTTATCAAGAGCATTGAACGATAGAATGGAAATGCGGTTTAGATTTTTTAAAGAGTATGTCATTCAGATGTATTTCGTCGAGTTGAACACACTGTTCCAAACGGAGTCATGTCTTCTGCGCCACACGCTGCAGTATACTTGATTCAATTGAGCTGATTTCTCGACGAATATTTTCTTTTAAAGCCACAGCAGATTGGGGATTGTCATTATAAACTCTCTCTTTGAGGTAGCCCCATAAAAAAAAATTAATGCGAGTTAGATTGGGCGATCTGGGTGGGCATGGGATGTCCCCAAAGCGACTGATCAGTTTTTGGGGGAAATTTTCCCGAAGCAAATTCATTGAAGCTCTGGCTGTGTGTGAAGTCGCCCCATCCTATTGATTTGGGACCAGAGTGCGGCGGCTGGAATCTGTGAAAGTGTTTCTATTTTTTTTTCTGTTAGTTGTGTTTGGTTTTAGTTTTCTTTTCTATGTTTTTAACAGCTTCTCATGAATTATTAGCAAATTGTGTTTTTTTTTTTTATTTTTTTCTAAATTGAAGAAATTAACAAAGAAATTGAATTTTATAACCTTTTGGTTGGACCGCTTGTGAAATATACGACAAGTCAATAGTGTCTGATCGGTTGTTTGTTTGCGTAATTTTAACCGTCCACAATAATTTATTGGCTGATTAGCTTAATTGCTGCTGAGTATGTAACAGTGTATCGTCCGATGCTGGTGCAAAAAAATTATTTAAAATTTTACATTAAAATTCTCATCGTCACCGTCATGTTTCTTTAAAATTATTTACACACGCATACATACTATTTGTATTGTTAGCAATTCATTAATTAATTAACTGCCTTAAGTGTGTTGAAAGCTTTTTTTGTTTTTGTTCGAGGGCGTGGTATCTCATCACTGCATTAAAACCAGAGAGTAGTGAAATCCAGAAGTGTAGTTTCCCAGATTATTTGACAGTATATGGCGGTATAAATTGCCAGAATTGATTTTTATCTGCATCTTTGGAAGGAGCCACGTGACCGTGAAATGAGATCTCCTCCAATGCTTACACTTTCAAAATCGCCCATTAATGCAGACGTAATCACGAGATTTCTCAAAGCATTGCTTTTTTTCATACAAAAGTTCAGTGGCGACGGCATAGTCACCGATCACTGAACTGTACCGGCTTCACCTGACACCAGATTTAAACAGTAATGATTTAATTTTGTAATTTTTTACACAATATTCTTCATTGGCTTCAAGTATCTCGTTCTATTATTTACTCACCAGGGCCCTATTCCACAAAACAACTTTTCACTTTGCACTTATCAATTTGTTTCGTCAAATTGCAAATCTTTCTGCATGGCTCACGATGTCACTCGAAGTCGTTCGTTCGCAGAACAACAGTTCTCTTTGAGGTAGCCCCAAAAAAAAAAACCATGGGAGTTAGATCGGGCGACCTCGGTGGCCAAGGGATGCGACTGATCAGTTTTTGGGGGAAATTTTCCCGAAGCTCTGGCTGTGTGTGCAGTCGCCCCATCCTGTTGAAACCACGTGTGTAAAGAGTACGATGGATGAGCTTGCAGGTTTGGCAAAAAAAATTCCGTAATCATGCGTCGCTAATTTTCACCGTTGACATTCGTCGTCTGGCCTCGAGAATTTTCCAAAAAAAAAATGGTCCAATTATTTCATGCTGGATAATGCACACCAAACAGTTACCCTGGGGCATTGCAATGGTTTTTGTTGTTTCAATCGAGGGTTGCGTGTTCTTGGAGACCAGTAACGGCAGTTTTGCTTGTTGACGTGGACGTTTCAGTGAAAATGAGCCTCGTCGCTCCAAAAAAATGGGATTTACAGTGCGAAAACGCTCCAACATTGTTTCACAGAAATTCTTGCGGAAATCAAAGTCACTTTCCTTTAGTTCTTGAACGATTTGAATTTTAAAAAAATGGAACTTCAGATAAAATAAATAAATAAATAAAATTTTATGAATAATCGCTCATGGAAGTCCCAGTGAGGCTGCTCTTTTCCGTATTGAAAGTCGCGGATTTTCAAGTAAACTGCTTTCAACCAGTTCAATGTTTTCGGGAGTCCTTGAATATCGACTGGGCCTTGGCCGTGGGGCATTCATAGCCGAAGCAGTTGCGAGGAATCTCTGCACCCACGAACGAATTAAATATACCCGCGGTCCATCACTTATTCGCCGAATACCGAACAAAATACTGAACAAAATTGTCGACGAGCAATTACGTAAGAATCATTACTCTTAAAAAAAGTATCCACAGCGAACGCGCTATGCTCACTCGACCACTGCGACAACGTGACTGATAAAACCTCACAATCGATAATGCAAACGGCGCCACCCTCCCTCCGCACCGTTTATTACTTTTTGCAATAATCGTATTTAAAAATATAAATTTGCCACCAGACACCCTGTACTGACAATACGTCAGTATACATACTTTAAAAAGTGTTATTACTTTATATATATATTTTTTGTGTGAGGACCAACAATAATGTTTTTAGACTATCGTAAGATATTACAATATTATGACAATATGACTAAATAAGAGACTTTGTGAATACCCCAAATGATTTTGTGCATTTACCCCAAATTTAATACACTTGGAATGGGGATAATTCACAAGTTTATTTGAATTAAGACTGCGAATGCAAATTAACGGTGTCATCTGTCTACCGCTATAAGATTGATTTAAGTACGGATCGATTGATTTTTTGTTTTGGGTGTACCCATCGTGAGAACCCCCATAATAATCGCCTGTAATAATACTTATTGAATTATATTCTGATTATATGTGGATTATATATTTATGAATGTTACAATGCGAGTACTAAACTTGAGAACGAGTTGAGAACAATTACTGAATGATGCCATTTGACTGTAACCATACAATTCAACCATAATGGTTTGCAACGCAATCGTGTAATTTTCTTGGCTGGTATTTCAAAAGTGCTTATGAAATTTTTTAATTATCAATAAAATTAAGTGGTGGGAGTCTATAAACTGTTTGATTTTGGTTTTTATGCGGTTTCTAAAAGTGTTTTTTGTTTTTAGAATTGTTTTCATTTCACAAATCAAAGCGAGTTGCAAAACTTTGTTGAGATGTTGCAATTAACACAACCATCACTTAACAATTTTAATAGACTCGTTATAGAAACCAGAACCTGTAAAATAATAAACACACACAACACTCTTTGAAATATTTGAAATGAAAAAATAAAATTGAAATACAATTTCAAAATAAGAAAACAGAAAAAGAATGCTCAGTCTTGCCCAAAAACAAAATGTTCTTTAAAACGAAATGCAACAGGGGCCCCAAGGGCAGGATGGAATGCCATCTAATATCTGTTTAAGGTTTTTTCTTGTTTATTTATTACATATTTTTATTTATTCTTGTTTTAACAATTTTAAATGTTAACGGTGATAAATTCGTTCAATTATTTTGAACAGATGTTTTTAGAGATTTCAGAAATTATCGCTTAATCAAGTAAAGTTGTTTTTTTTTAAGTTTTAAGGTCGTGCTGTACTGTTTGAAGTAGAAGATGTCGGCCCACATTGTTCAGGGAAGATGGGAAACTCAACAAAATATTGTTGCAGATAAATTTAAAAATAAAAATGTGTTGAAAGATTCAAAAGTGAACTTAAATTCCACTTACTACGAGTGTCATGCAAAGAGTAAAAGAAATTCATATAAATATAAACACTTTCGGGTATTTTTATAGTACAATCAGTCATCTAATAAAAACAAAAATATAAGGAATTCGTTTCGTTCGAATAGTGATGCTGGGTATTCTTTTATTCTCTTCGTACAGCAACACATCTTTCATTTGTTGTCGCATTTCAGTCGCTTTCTTCCTGCAAATATTCGGAAATTTTTTTTGGTGTATTGGAGAGACAGACGATGAAGAGATAGCAAGGTATAGCACAACTCTGCAATTGTGCGTTTTTTGAGAATTTGTAAAACAGAGTTGCTGCATCTCAGGAGATATTATGTTGATGCATTAATATTGAAATAGAAGCATAGCTATTTTCTTTATTATTGCACTTCGTTCACATCTGATTGATCAAAAGCCGACGAAGGACTGTGCCACAGCCACAATTGAAATTCTGATCTGTTTTACAAAATATTTTAATTGTTAAGTTAGGTTGAAAGGCAGCCGATGAAGACTAGCCGACGCAAGTAGCCGTTTTGTCACCTTAGCACCGTAGAAACCAGAGGAGGAAACAGCTACCCTGTGCCATTCACGTACCTCACCAAGTCCGTCAGATCCAACGAGAGCACAGCTCCGAGTTGTCCAAGAAAGGCGCCACATGGAATCTCAGCTTTGACCTAGGCGGTCCCTTTGCATTCACATTCTCCGTCTCCGAAACTTCCCCACAGCCCCTACACCGTGCATTGAACGGAATACCCACCCTTGCAGCAATCGTGCCGATTGCCCGGTGGCACGCGGGTACGGTTGTAACTGTACCAATGAACAATCGGGAAAAGCTCAGCAGTGGCCAAGCTCTACGTAAATCATACCGCTCTTGTTATGGCACAGCTAGACATAGACCTCCAACTTGCCCTTGATAAACTGCTCTATCTGTCCCTTTGCAACAGCAAAAGGGAAATTATTTGCACGAGTTTGTTCATTTTAAATAAAAATGGTCTATGTACATATTTTTCCCGTATGTATGCATGTTTTTCTATAAGTTTTTCTTTTAAATTTCTGGCTAGCAATTGAAGACTTATGGCTCGATTATGGATAGCAACCGAACTGTTGTTCAGTTGCCAGTTGCTAAAAATGATAATGCAGGTAATGCAGATTTACAATGCATTAACTACAGTTGCCTAATTTCAGTACATTTTAGTGCTTTTCTAGCAACCACAATTTTGTGGTTGCCGCCTGACAACGCAACTGAAGTTCAGTTGCTATCCATAATCGAGCCATTAGTTTTCTACAATAAAATATATTCCGGTATTTTTTTTTATTTTTTAACTTTAACTAAGGTAAGGCCGCCAACAAAGTGAGTGGTGCTGATGGCGAGTAGTCAGCGTGTTGGCTCTGCAACCAGAGAGACCCAGGTTCGATTCCCAGCCACGTCAAATCAGAAAAAAGTTTTTTCCGAGTTTTCTGTGCTACAGCACCCTCCTTCGTCGGTATTTGAGCAATAGAACGTCGGCGAAGTAAAATAATAAAATAATAAAAATTAATGCAACATAAAACCCCAGAAGCAGCATCTCTGCATTACAAAATTCTAAAAAAAAAACGCGGAACTGCAGAGTTCTGCAATTATGCTGGGAACACAAGTGGGTGGGATGAGCGACGAATTTCATCTATCACAACGAATTTATCAGTAAAACTTCGTTGTGTAAATTCGCAGTGTGACACACAATTACGGCGAAACAATTGCAGCTGTCATAATCAGCAAATTTGTTTGCTGCCTGTTAAAAATAAATTTTATGCTAAATAATTGTCTATATTTAAGTTAAATTATTTATAAAATATTAAACAATTATTTGCCAATAAATTTTAAAAACAAAAATGCAAAACGAGTAGTTTGTTCCTCGTTCGTTGGCGTATGAAATAGAAATAAATCCCTCGCATAGTTCCTTACGCGCGACGTATTTCGTCGACAGCTGTGTTCTGTTGTGTTAACTTTCATATCGTGTGTTTTATTTCCGATAACGAAAGTTCGCAACAAAAAATTCGTCGTTCCATTAGCTTAAAAATAATGCGCCAAAAAAAAAAACATCAGAGATGCCGCATCTTTGCTTTCTAATTAATACGCAACTGCAGACTTTTTTTTTTTTTTTTTTTTTTTTTTTTTTTATCTGGGACCAGCACTCAGGAGATGACTCCTATATATGCGAAGCATTGTGCTGGAACTATAGGAAAGGGATAGTAGGAGAAACGACAGGAGGTGAAGCTTAATTAATTATTTTACAGCTCTGTTTTCGCACGTTCTTTTGTTTTTATACTCGTAGCAGTGCTGAAGCTTTGGTTCAGTAGCCATTTGTATTATTGTTTTAGCCGGTGCTACACAATACCGACAAAGGAGGGCGTTCTGATGTGATTGTCGATTGCTATCAGCTGAAGCCGGTATTGTTCAGTGACCAGTGACTATGCCTTCGCCACTGAAACCTTCGGACAACAACTGACACACAAAGACACACTAATGCACATCAAAAAAATGCGAGATGTTTATTTTTATTTTAAAAATTTTTAGTCTGAAACTGGGGTTGAACGAACCCACGTCTGTTTTTGGTTTAGTAGTCAACGTGCAGACTACCATCCATCGTGCCATCGCCACCCTCAAGAGTTAAGCTCTATCTTCATAGCACTTTCACCACCTGTCTATTCTCTCGAGTTCCAGTGTAATGCATTGTATATGTAGGGTATAGCCCCTGAGCACTGGTCCAAGATAAAAAAAAAAAAAAAAAAAAAATTCATTGTGGCAATCTCATCCGTCGGTATATTAATGTCATTTGAAAAAGTCAAAGTATGACGGATGACGAATCCTATGTGAAGCGGCCTTAAAACACTGTACGTTAATTACCGTACATTAACATCACTGGGGCAATGCATTGCTTATGTAGGGGATTTCCCCTGAGCACTGGTCCAAGGTAAAAAATAAATATTTCACTCGCTTGTGCAATTTTCCGTGTTTTTTTTTTTTTTGATTTTCACAACCCAAGCGGTTAAAAAATCACCCTTTACAAACGTCATCGGCAGTATTCCACTGGTTTTGGCCATGTGCAGAAATATGAAATGAATGTACATATTTATGGCGTGGAAAAAGCAAAATCGAATGCCAAAGTAAATGTTAAAATTATTTTATATTTTAAAAATTTATTATTATTATTATGAGTAGTATTATTAGAAAATATTACTAAATTGATGCAAAATAGTTTGAACGAACAAAAAAACACTCCAAATTAAATTTCTCTTAATTAAAGACTATTAACCCAAATACTCTGTTTGTTGCGTCATAGCACGCACAGCATTTCTCTGCATTTTTTTCGGCCAACTGCAAATTAAATACACAGTCAGCAAAGCTGTGCGTTCAAAGTTATAATAAATATTTATTATTAATAAAATAAAAACGAAAAAACTACTCAGTTTTTGTGGCTGTGCTTTTTATTTAATTTTTAAATTAATTTGGCTAAAATTATAGTTGGTGCGAATTTAACCCCTTCAATAGGAGCAAATAACCAAGCAAAACTTAACAAACAAGATTTCCAAACTATTGCTATATTCCATAGCATTGTGATAATTTCCAATTTAAATATTAAAAAAAAATTCAAGTGCATATCTGCTTTATTGAGAGTAAATAATTTATGAACAAAAATTTATATATTTAAGTAGCACTTTAATTTTTCTTATTTGAAAACTATTAGCGACTGACTTATAAGTTGTGTATAAATATCTTTTGTTTTTTGTTTATGGGAGTACTTGTATTGAAGGTTATGCAATTATAGTGCGACGGTTTAATTTTCACATCCACGCATTTGAAAGGAAAGTAAATTTGACAACAAGATATTGGGGTTTTCCAAGACCAACTTGGTGTTTTTTTTTTTTTTTTTTTTTGTGTTACACAAGTTTCAATCATAATAAAACAAAGAAATATATGTTCAAAAGACTAGGTGAATTTAGAGTTTTTTTTGAAAAGTATTTATTTATTCATCAATATCCATTTTGTCGCCTTCAAAGTAATCCCCCGCAGATATAATGCACTTATGCAAGCGCTTCTTCCCATCCTCGAAGCACTGCTGAAATGTGCTTTTCGGTATGGCCGTCAGCTGGATCTTCGGTTTTGACTTTATTTCAGCAATTGTGGCATAAACCTTTCCTTTCATTGGTCTCTTCAGTTTTGGGAATAGGAAAAAGTCGCTGGGAGCCAAATCTGGTGAATAAGGTGGCTGAGGCATGATTGGGGCGCTGTATTTGGCCTAAAAAACAACGCAAAAGCATTGATCTGTGAGCTGGTGCTTTATCGTGAAGCGGAATCCATGATTCTTTTTTCCACAATCCACAATTCTTTTTTCCGATCGTTTGAGCCGTATTGCTTGACGCAAACGTTCCATAACGTTCCTTGTAGTATTCCTTATTAACCGCACCACCTGTTGGCAAGCACTCATAATACATCACGCCATTTTAATCGAAGAAAACAAAATTCACGCTAATTATTATTGAGCTTTAAATTTATCTTGATTTTGCATAAAATTTACTTACTTTACTTACAAAAACCAAATAGCAAGAACATCACCCGATAAATATAATTATTGTTGAATCATGAACAATTTTTAAAACTATCAAAAATACACAAAAAAACGATACATTCATTCGTTCCTACCACATGATGATCTCCTACACGTTTGAAAATTTATAACGAATAAAAAAAAAATTAATAAATAAATAAATGTTCGGGTTTGCACAGTGGTGGAGCAGAAAACGAAATTTCTTCATTTTGCCCGATGACTTTTGTACAAAAAAAGAAAAAAAAAAATAATAATTAATTAACATTTAGAATTATTTGTTTTAAAAGACGCTTTCTCTTTTAACTAGAAAAAAATTGACGGACTCGCTTTAAATAAATAAAAGAGAAAAAGTCGAAACTTATATATTTTTTTATTTAAATTATGATTGTTTATTTTTAAAATTCATCAGCTATATTTTCGCTTGTTTTAAAGTGACTCACTTTAGAAATTCAAAGGAAAATAGTTCATTTAGTTAAAATGAAAATGGGGGAAAAGTGCTTCAATTTGTCATTCCAATTTCCACAAATACATTCGGCCCAACTAAATAAAACAACACTTTTCGTTTATCTTTTCGACTGAGGGCATTTGAGATTTATATGATTCGGTTCAACTATTTGGATAGGAAGAACGAGTGGAGTGATAATTTATGAGCTCAAGACGTTACAGTAGTGGTTAAAATAATAAGTACAGGGAGTCTGGTGGGAAATTTATTTATTTTCTTTTTTCTATCTTGGACCAGCACTCACATGCGGAATTAGGTTATGGGAAGTAGGAAAGAGGGAGTAGTGTTTATGGACATTTGATTTGAATTTTCCCACGTCATAAGTGACAGGAAAGACCTCGGCAGGAAGTTTGTTCCTCATACGCGATGTTCGGCCGAAAAATGAGTTCTCCCTGTAATGCGTAGTGCGGTTCGCTGCCAAGTTGACCACAAATGGATGCGCTCTTAATGATGAACGCGTCGTGCGCGTGAATGACCGGGTTTCGGGAAGAAGTTTCCTGATTTCGTCAGAACACATCCCATTATAGTAACGATAGAACAACGAAACGTAACCCACGTTGCGACAATGCTCAAGAGAGACTTGGCTACCCTACTGTCACCTATGAGTTTCTTCGCTCTCTCCTGTACACGGTCGAGTAACTTCAAAATAGTTTTTGAAGCGCCGGCCCAAACATGAGAGTTGTATTCCATTTTCGGTCGGCTGTAGGCGGTATAAATAGTAAGGAGATCAGATAGGGTGAAGTATGTCTTGCACCGTCTTAATGTGTATTCGTTTTAAAAACGAAAAATTTTTGCGGATTCGGTTTACACAACATACCAGCTTTTTATTACCAAAACTAAAGTAATTTGTTAATTTTCTATTTTTTTGATGAAAATAACTTCACCTTTTTAAGGACAAGAACTTATTCATGCCTTAAAGCGGTTGGTGTTTTATGGCCTCTGCCATAAATTTACTTTGTATGTTTGTATTGCATTTTGTGATTTTTATCCATAATTATAAGTAATCGATTTGATGAGCGTATTTGGTAGCAGACCATAATTCGTTACTTTTTATTTTTTGAATAGTTTTTGCTTCCACTTCCAAGAAATTAACCTTGAAAAAGTGTTGAAGTTGTATTATTTTTTATTTTTTATTTTTTTTTGAGTTAATAAATGGAATTGCAAACATAAATGAATAAGTTTATATACCAGACGAAATAGTGAAAATCGAGTTTATAAATAACACTGGTCAACAAAATTTTGTAACAAAGAAGCTACTCACTAATTTTCAATTACCGAACTTCCCTCATTCGAACACTGTATCTGTGGACTTGTGAGGAAAAGTCATAAGAGAAATTTAAAAAATGTTTCAGGAGAGCGAAAAAACTATTTAACCCTAGAAAGCTAAACCTTTTTTTTTCTTCCGGTTTAAACAAAACTTCGTTGGCTACGTTTTAAAAAAGTTAATTTTTAATTTTCATGTTTTTGTTTTATTGAAAGAAAAAAAAAAACCAGTTTGTATTTAATTTCTATTATTATTAAATTACAGAATAAAAATTTAATTTATTAAACTGTTGTTAAACTTTAACATTAAACCGCGCCTCTCAGTCGACACAAAGTAGAGTACCTCTGTGGCGATGGCACGATGGATGGTAGTCTGCACGTTGACTACAAATCCAAAAACAGACATGGGTTCAACCCCAGTTTCAGACTGAAATTTTAAAATAAAAATAAATATCTCCACAATCGCATCAGAACGCCCTCCTTCGTCGGTATTGTGTAGCACCGGCGAAGTAAAATAATAATAAAAATAGCTACTGAGCCGAAGCTTCAGCACTGCTACTAGTATAAACAAAGAACGTGCAAAAGCAGAGCTATAGTTCCAGCACAATGCTTTGCATGTGTAGGAGTCATCTCTTGAGTGCTGGTCCCAGATAAAAAAAAAAAAAAATTGTGCAATGAATGTCCGTTCTGTCGATAAATTAATGCGTTGGTTTCAAACCTCCTGTTGTAACTTGCAGCCAATCAATACAATACAGGCGGGGTTTAGTTTTCTAGGGTTAATTAGTCGTCTTAGTTTCGTCTGTTTTTCGAATTTTTCTAAAATTTTTCTAAAATTTTTCTTTATAGTAAAATCTCTATTAAAATCAAGCTTACAAATTCAATCAACAACAAGTGCAAACAAGTTGAGTTCTTTTTGTTTGACATTTCAAAAAATATAATTCATAAAAATACACTGATTAATGTAAAGAAAGCGTCTTGTGAAGATTCCTCTACGATTGAAATACTAAGAAATTTCCTTATCTCGAGTTATGATCTTTTGTTAAAAGTTCACAGATACATATTTCTTTTGATTTGATCAGGCATAATTTTTGTATTACAGCCAGTGCTGCCAAAGCCAAAAATGCACTCATCTTTGATCCACGCATACGTCAGCAACGCTGATTGCAGCTTCCACCCCATAAAATTCAGGATTACCCGTTTTTAAGTTTCATTTTCACATTCAGGGTCTTCCAACAGGTTCTTCCGAACTTTGACAGTCGAGAGCGGCCATCTTGTTGCAGCTACATCTGCATCTGTTTTGCCAAATAATCATGAACAGATATGGGCATTCAACAACAACACGTGCGAATAGTAAACTTATTTTATCCTCCTACCGAGAGGTCTACTCGCAATGTGGTGATTGCATTGCATTCGTAGGAGGCATCTTCTGACCACTGAAGAAAAAAATAAATAAAAATAAAAATAAGAAAAGTTAATTTTAAAAATTTCCATCGATCTGTTTGCCTAAATGCAATGAAAATTTCTATCGAATATTTCCTCAGCAACGAATCTTATTTTTCTTCGTAATGCTGTTCCATTAAATCGTTCGCAATTTCAGCGCCAGGCAGTATTTTCTGCTGCGGGTCGTTTGAAATTTTGGAAATAAGCGTTTGAATTGAATTCAAATACATCATCGCGTTAAAGATTTTATATTGATTTATCTACCGGATTTAAAAAAAAAAAAAGAAATATATTTAATTGCTAATTTTGAAGTGGAAATATTAAATTAGTCACCTGATATCAGTGTTTCATCTCTCATTTGGGGTCATAAACAAGGCATTGTGTAGATTGACCTTTTATTACTGCATACATATGCTGGGTTTTAATAAAAATAATTTTAATTTAAATAAACTGGCAGCAACAACAGCATGCAAGTGCTGATAAAGAGATGCAATATATGAAAAAATATACAGTGAGCAACAAAAGTATGCAACATGTAGTAGCAGAAATGATAGGAGGTGAAGCTTCAATATCATACAACACTGCTTTTGCACGTTATTTGTTTTTTTTATAGCAGCGTCTCTGATGTCAAGGAGACTTATTACATTTTTGAAGCTTCGTTTTTAGTAGCCAGTTTTAGGAATTATTTTACTTGGTCGATGCTAAACAATACCGACGAAGCAGGGCGTTCTGATATGCCTGTGGATTGGTTACAGCTGAAGCCGTTACTGTTCAGTGACCAGTGACTATGCCTTCGCCACTGAAACCTTGCGACAACAACTGACACAAAGTCACAGACAATTGCACATCGGAAAAAATGCGAGATTTTTTTATGAATCTGAAACTGGGGTTGAACCCAGGAAAAATGCAACAAAGTATCGACACAATATGCCGATTTGTTAGAATTGCATTTACAGATAATAAATTGCATCTGCGGAGATAAAAATATAGAAATTAAAGTAGATAAAAGAATAAAAAAAATTAATAATTGTGGTCATACAGTTGCTGGCTCCAGTATGTCCATCATGTGGTTTTTGAACGCCTGGATTATTGTTTACAAGCTTCAACAAAATGCTTGCGAGAATCATTCTAAAGTTTTCAAACCAATGTTTATTTATTTTCGTCGTCTCTCCCTTGTTAAACCGCTGATCTTTAGATTTGGAATGAATAGTCCGTGGAACATATTTCGCCTCTGATTCGGCGTAGTGTTAAAAATTTTTCGTACTGTGTACCTAAAATCATTCAAATTTACTGCTGTGACGTAAGTTGAACGCATATTTTAAGCAATTTATGATCATTGAGTCGTCGTCAGGAAAGCAACAATGAAACTATTCATAAGAATAGCAGTCAGCTGGTTTCTTGCTGTGATTTGAAACACACAATTGGAAAGATAATTTTAAAGCAAAAACACATTAATTTTTAAAAGTATGAATGGATTGGTGAAAAATTATAAACTGTATTAAAATTTGAGTGTATTAAAATTTGCATCAGAGCATTCTAAGCATTTCTAGGCTTATTCGTCATTCGATTAACATGTTATGATCCGATCAGCTGTAGTGCAAATTTGTTGAAACATATACAGTGATATCTCTTCTAACGGACACTCCCCATTACCGGCCACCTCCCATAACCGGACAAACTTTGTACAACAGAGATTTTCATCAGTTTTTCCGTACAAAATGTATTCCCATAACCGGACGCGTATACTAAATTTTAGAAAATTGTGCTCAATTTTGTGCGGACTAAAGCTTTAATTTTAAAAATTAATTCGTTTTTGAATTTTCTACAAACCCAAACGGCGGAATAGAATTGTACAAACACATATTTCTCGCATGTTTGGCAAGTCGCTTTGAAATTAGTGTTTCCCCTTTTTAACACAGACTCAGGTGTTTATGTTATTATAGAATTTGCTGTTTATTTAAAGAAATTGTTTGCTTACCTCGTGTTGCCAGCTTTAGAGCCACAAAATGCTGCACAAAAATATGTTGTCAATTAAAGAAAGAATTAAAATTAAAAATACAATTCCATAAATATGTCCTTGTGATGAAGCATTAAAACAAATTGTCCGTTTGAAGCATCTTGCTAGAGACAACTTTGTCCCATTCCAACACATCAAAAATCTTTAAAGTCATTTTGAAACTCAGCGGCTCAAATCGAATCGATCTAAGTTAAAGCAGTCCAATCTGAATAAATTTTGTTAACCAAAAATCACTATTTAAAATAATAAATGTGTACCTCTTATAAGCGGACACCTCTCATAACCGGCAAAACTACCGCGACGGTGAGTGTCCGCTTATGAGAGGTTTCACTGTAAATATAATTTTTACAAAGTGGAAAATTTTTTATTTTTATTACGAAAATTTTTGCTTTTTGTTAAAATATTCCACTATATAAATATATTTATTCAAAGCATTAAAAATTAAATAAAAACTAGTCATACATGACTGTCAAAAAAATCTGATCTCTGCTCCAACCGCATGCGATGCTTAGCTACGAAGTAATTTGCAACATGCGGGCTGTTCTTTTAAGGTATGGAATTTGAAATGAAAATCAAATAGTCAGTGTCGCATACGTTTTACTAGAAATTTGTTTTTAAATTTCGAATCAGCACAGATGTGACAAAAACTGACAATATTCATAGCAAATATAAAATCGATTTAATAAAAAAATCATGCAAAACATAAATGAAAAATTCTTGTGGTGTAGTTAACAGAAAATTCTTTTCATTTACAAACTCACCCTCGTATATTCGTATGTGCCATTACACAAAAAAAAAAAACAACTCACAGCTGCAATGTGCCATTTTTATACATCATGTGGGCGATAAGAGATCATTTTAATTCAATCAAAAACAACATCAACTACAAATTCACAGTCCATCCATCCCATTATCAAAAATGACACTCAATTTGGAATTGATAACATAATGAAGAATACAATTCATATACAGACGGACAGACAATGCACACTGGTGAAGTGGCAAATAAATTAGGAAACAGATAAATTCAAATTAATTAATAACACTATTTTTTTGTACAAATCAGACGACGAAGTGTACAAAATGGGAACGAAAAACGCATTTAATTTATAAAGAAGCACAAAAAGCATAATTATTCTTTTTTGTTAAAAAAGCTCTATTGGTTTTTAGAAAAAAAAAAAAAAAAAAAAAAAAAAAAACGACAGGAAATACAAATAAATACGATTTTATTTCGAAAGTTAAAATTTTCATTTATGTACATATCGAGCCTTTGCTGCAATACCGTAGTAATTCAAAATTTGAATTTTTTGAGCTGGGTATGCAGAAATGATCTTTGGGGAAATATGTATATATCTGAAGGAAAAAAGATTATGGTTCTATCTCTAACTGTTCAGATTATACAGCTACAAATGTCTTTATTGCCTCTAGCTATTTCCAGCAATATTTATTTGCAATAATGAAATATTTCCTTTATGACAAGAAATTTACAAACAGAAAACATTACAAAATATGCCTCTTTATTTAAAAACTTGTAAAAAAAATAACTTTAGTAAACGAGAATACTATCAAAAAGATGGCTCAAAATGCATTTTTCTCACTTCACGATTTTTTGAATTACGACGGCATTGCACCAAAGGCTCGATAGATTTTTTTTTTCTAACATTCTATATGAAATGTTAAAATTATAAGAAAATTATGTACTTTCAGTTTGTGGTGTTTATTATTATATTCAGAAAATTGGTGTGGAAACTGAAAATTTATTTAAAATATGTAGAATTTGTCAAATATACGAGTCTTTTTTTATAACGTAATATTTATAATTTACTTCCAAAAGAAAAGACATGTTAAATATTTTGCAATTTCAATGATTGAGAAATATATTTCTAAAAATGGAGATGTCTCACTTTTAAAATCAACGGTTTATTTATTATTTTGGTAAACTTAAAAAATATCTACAAAATACTTAGTATAAAAATTTTCACATTTAATACAATTTAAACTTAAGAAAATTTTTATTACAAACATTGTAGGAAAACATATCCGGTTCTAAATGTCCCGTTCTAAGCAATAGTAAAGGTAGTTCCATAAAGAGAAACACAATTATTTAAATATGACAACCATCAGTCGAAAGCCATATTATGCTAAATTAATTTAAAAAGAAATTCCTTTTAAAAATGGTGTTCTAATTCGCAAAGTTTTTAATTTTTCTAAATGCAGTTGAAAGCGACTTCTAAATTTTGTCCCGTTCGTGATACCATGTTTATTGGTTATACAACAAGAAGCAAAAAATCGATAAAAGCTACATTTTGCACTATTTATAGTGCCATTAATGTGCTATAAAAAATGACGTAGAAAAGAAAATTTCAGATTACTTTATTTTATTTCACTTCAAAGGCAAGCGAATGTCCCGTTCTAGCTAGTGCAATTGCCCATATGTAATTATTAATACTAAATAAATCAATAAATATCATTATTATTTGTATATGCATAAGTATATATGTATATATCGTCATCTGAAATGCAAAACAACGTATCATCAAAAAAATCAAAATTAATTTTTTTATTGATTACGATTCACTACATCATATTACATACATATGTGTACAAAATTTTTAACTTCTAATATGAAAAATACACAAGTTATAACCAAAATCCAAAATAACGTATCATCAACTGCATGACTTTCTTAAACGAAATATAATGTATCATCCATCACTCATGCTAATGAAAAAACAACAGAGTAGTTACGTAGGTACTTCTTTGATTTTTTTAGAAGAATACAGCAAGCATTGCCTTTTTTTATTGTTTATAGTTTATTTACTGTTAGTTTTAGTGGAATTTTTTATCAAATTCAAAATTATTACAAAAGCGAAAAAAAAAATACAAAAGCGTTGTAAAAATAATAAAATGTGTTCTATAATCGAAAGTAGTTATAATAAAAAAGTTAACAAAAGAGAAGAAAATGAAAAGAAAGGAATGTATGGTGAAAGATATGAAGGATTATCAAAAGGAAGTATTTGCGACAGAAAACTAAGAGAAATGAAAGCTGGATGCACGTCCAAGTATTGTGAGAAATGTTCAACTCGTCATTATTCTATTTTTTCCGAAAATTTGCGGAAGGAAATATTTGAACGTTTTTGGCAGATGTCATGGGGCGTATGAACCAACAGAATCAATATTAAGGACTACTATCATATTCTTCCACAAAGGACTGCTAGAAATTTTGAAATTCAGCAGCCTAAACTATTGCACTCCCAATAGCTTGCAATCTCCAAGAAGAAATGGCAACATCTCCAGGACCTAAAATCTTTTCTTCCAGCAGATTGTCATTACTTCTATGATAGTATATGTACCTTTTGAGTAATTAATTAATAAATAGCTGTTTACTTTATTTTTGTTAGTGTCTTATGTTCTTTTAATAAATTGAAATACATACTTGTTTTTTGTTCTTGTTGTCTTTATGAACATTTTATGAAATACCTTTCTTTAGTTATTAATAATAATTAATTATAATTAACATCAAAATACAAAATATAAAAAAAACATATAACTGTCTTTATTTTTTCATACAGATTAAAAGGTTGATGATACGTTAGTTTGTTTCAGAAAACAACAGTTCAAAATAACGTAACACATATAGCACAAATTTACTGTAAAAAACATTCATTTTATCCAAAATATATTTCTTGTTTCATGTCCATCTAGTTTTAAAAATTTTTTTTCAATACCTCAAACCGTTTCCATATTATATAGGTTTTTGCTTCTCCTGTAAATTTCCGAAAAGTGATGTTACGTTATTTTGCATTTTAGGTGACGATATGTATGTAAATGCGATTTTCATGATTTTTTGAATTACGACGGTATTGCACCAAAGGCTCGATATGTAAAGACAACACGTGCTTACAAATAAAATTTACATACACATAAGCATAAATACCCGGTAGGAAATGTGAATAGTGAAACAGTATTGATGCACTACTGACTAACGATAGCAATTTACTACTGACTTACCATACCCCAGGCAATGTTTGTTTAGACCACCAGTACATGAATGTAACAAAAAATTTTAAAAATATTGGAAATCATTTGGAATTATATAGGGTGGCCTTCGTCGAAGTAGTCTGTACGTTGACTACAAAATGAAAAATTTTCCTGGGTTCATCAACCACAGTTTCAGACTCATAAAAACATCTCGCATTTTTCTGTTGTGTATTTGTGTGTGACTTTGTGTCAGTTGTTGTCGGAAGGTTTCAGTGGCGAAGGCATAGTCACTGGTCACTGAACAGTAACGGCTTCAGCTGTATCCAATCCACAGGCACATCAGAACGAATTAATATCAAATAGTCCATTCGTCAGATATTTAGGTATACAATTAGACAAATTTTTGTACTTGAATGAGCATCTTAATGAAATACAAATCTCTTTTTTTATTCCAAGTACATAAAACCATCAGTCAAAATTATTATGTACTAATAACGCCGATTCTTATAAAGGGTGGCGCAAAAGGACCTATATGGTTTAATGGTTTATAACTTTTTTGTTTATGCGATTATTATAATTTTTTTTGTTTTAAATACAGTATATTATTGGGGAATTTTGTTGCAATTAGCTTTGAAAAATGATATACTGTAAGTTATGTCCATTTTCTGCTTCTTATATACATACGTGCTCTTTTTAGCTTATTTTCCATAACTTTTCGCAAAATTTCGGGTGTAAGGGCCATGATTTCATTTCGAATGTTGGTTTTTAGTTGGATTATGGTTCTTGGTATGTTAACGTACACTCTTTCTTTCAAATATCTCCAAAGAAAACTGTAAGAGCTGTTAAATCTGGTGAACGTGGAGGTCAGTTAAAATAATGCGTTCGCTGAATATGTCCCTTAACGAAGCCATTGAGGCACCTGCAGTATGTGCTGTGTTCGATCGTGTAATGATTCATAATTAATTCCCCAATAACGCAATATTTAAAAGCACCAAGCAATATTTTAGCACTAAAGCGAAAAATTTGGCACTTTGAATTTTTCGCCTGAAGATATGGGGTCAGTGAGTCATGAACAAGGAGAACGTTTTAACCAAGAAGCCGCTTTCAAGGTAGGAGAAAGCCTGCTTTGCTCGCAGATCTCTGCTGAAGGCTTATGAGAGATACCACCGAATTCCACTACAAGAGGATAGGCAGAGTCACTAAAAAACACCTGCCGTTTCAATTAAAACAAGATCAACAAATTATTAAATTAAGAAACGCATTTTTTCTGTTTCTTTGCAAAATAATTCTCAAATACTTTTTTGTTTGTTTGCTGTTTTCATATATAAACATGTGCGATTTCTTAGAAAATTTTCTTGGTAGAAAATGTATAAATAAATAAATAATTTTTTTTTGATATATATTTATTAAGCCTGAGGTCTTTTTTTTATCTTATTTTGTTTTTTATTATTCGATATTTCGTTAACAGCTTGTTAACATCATCAGGAATAATAGGAAATTATAATTATAATTTAATAATAAATATAATAATTAAATATAATAATTAAATTATAAAAATAAAATTAAAAAAAATTAAAATTATAAATAAAAAAAAGAATTATAATTTCCTATTATTCCTGATGATGTTAACAAGCTGTTAACGAAATATCGAATAATAAAAAACAAAATAAGATAAAAAAAGACCTCAGGCTTAATAAATATATATCAAAAAAATATAATAAAAAAGGTCAATTAATAATATAATTAAAATAAATAAATAATTAATACAAAAATTCATTATAAGTTCGTGACTCAAGATATTTCGATTTTAGTGGCAAACTAACTGCAAAATAGCAATGTCGAGGCTAATGTGCTGCTGAGATATGAGCATAATAATTAACCGATTAATTCAAGAATTAATTAAATAAAGTTATTTATAGAATACCCCTGTATAGATGTGACAGTGAAGAAAAATAATAAATCGTCTTGCGACTACCAAATATGAATGAGTGCGGGTTGATATTTTCTCTATTTCTTATTTTTGAAATTTTATTAAAGTCTTGTACGCAAATTATGGCGAAAATGATTTAGAAAGAACATGTTTGTATAAACTTCTTTCCCTGATATCATCATGAAGAAATTCAGGGTGTTTCCTTTCCTTTTTTTTTTTTTCTTTTTTGTAAATTATTTTCAATTAAATTAAGAGCTTCAGTTGTCATTCACAGACTTGAAGATATTTTCTGCAAACAGGCGAATTTTTAATTCAATTGTTATTTTCATAAGTTCTTTTTTTAATCATAGAATTTTTACTACAGAGTGGGCCAAAAGTCACGCCTGTGTGCAAAAATTTAATAAATTCTTTGTTTATTATTATTTTTTATTTTTTTTTTTTTAAGATAATATTAGTTTTGTACGATCTAAATTTTAATTATGAAAAATGATATCAGAGAGATGCCGGCCATTTTCACCGATTTACAATGGGACTTTGCATAACTGCATGCAAAGTTTGAAAGGGTCTATTGCCCTGATCTCAGCTTCAATGTTGTGCTTTAGCTGCTCTATAGTTTGGGCCTTGTTAACATACACTCGTTCTTGGAGATAACCCCATAGAAAATAATCAGGGGCAGTTAAATCTGATAAACGTGCTGGCCAATTAAATTCTGAATTTCTTAAGATAATTGTGTTGCCCATATTAGTGTTTGATGGTAGTCAACTGGTGAAAGTTGTTCGGCCAATTGAACCTTGTATGGATGCAAATGTAAATGACGTAATAAAATACTAGCCAGTTGTCCAGAACGTCTTCGCGTTGAAGTTTCTGTTGTCGGAACCGTGCAATTAAACGATTAATTGCGCTTTGGTTAAGTGCATTTCTGGTGTTGAAATAATTTCGATATGCTCGTTGCGTCAGTGAAATTGAATGCCCATTGGAAAAGTAAAATTCTTCCACTTTGGTTCGTTGCTCGGTCGTTGATGTAACACGGTTCGATGAATAAAATCTAAAGAAAAAACAATGAAAAATAATAATAAACAAAAAAGTTATTAAATTTTTACACCCTGGGCGTGACTTTTGGCCCACACTGTATTAAGAAGATACAGCTGAAGCCGTTACTGTTCAGTGGCCAGTGACTATACCTTTGCCACTGAAACCTTCCCACAACAGCCACACATACTAATGCACATCACAAAAAATGCGACAAGTTTTTACGACTTATTCCGAAACTGGGCTCAACTTTTTCGAGTTTGTAGTCAACGTGCAGACTACTTCAACCATCGCCACCCCCATTGCGGTGAAATAACGATCTTTCAATGGTCGTCAGAATGCTTAAACAACGATTGTGGTGTAAAATAAAAAAACAATTGTAGAACAATCATCAAAATGACTCGCAAAAATACAATTTGATTGAATACGATTATTCCCTAAAAAAAAAACAGTCGTGAAGTGGTCGGTCTCGTCAAACAAACTTCCAAATGCCAGCTGGAAATCGACATATTAGGCGTCCAAATGGTGTTGAAAATATAAAAATAAAAACAAAAATTACTCAAAAAACTTAAGAAATTTTATTTTTAAAAGAACTTAAGAATAGAGCAGATAAATTGCACAGAGATACACATGTACGAGGTTTGTTCAAAATAAAAGGTGAATTTTGAATTTTCGCGGGCTGTGTACATTCGATTATCGAAATTTCTTTTTGTTCTGTTTGTACAGTTATTTTTCAACAGCGAGAATTACACCCAGTTAAGTGTACCGTTTGGTGCGGTGTTTCGTCGGAAAGAATAATTGGCCCATATTTTTTTGAAAATGACCATGGCGTTGTCGTTGCCACCACTGGGATTAGATATCGGACAATGTTGGACAATTTGTTAAGGCCAGCCGTGCAAAACCAACCGCTAGTATGCTTCCAACAGAATGGTGCCCTTCGGTCATTTTGGGCCAGCTTGTATATATAGATTACCCAGAGTGTTGCGAGTTCAATGCCTGCTTCAGATTGTAAGTGCTTCTGTAATTTGGCTGCTTGTCTTTGCAGTGCAGTGTGTCCTGTTCAATGAATTACATGTTCAATTGCAATTCCATTCAAACAGTTTTCATTTGCCAACAAAATATTTTTGGCAACGGCCACCATACTATTTCAACCCGATCACTTGTCGTTTTAATTATAAACATGATGTGCAGATGCTTCTTTTCAAAGAAGTTTAAAATTTTTGATTTTATTAAGCGATTTCTATTTCGATTTTTCGAGGTCAAGAACTTTTTCTTCAAACTCTTAATCGAAAACTTTTACAGCCGGAAATTGAACAAGTTTTCGAAAAGTGACTTTTGTTTTTTTAATAATTAAAAAAAAGAAAGAAAAAATGCAGAACACAGAAACAACAATTGTTGAGCTTGTCGGCACCACAGGTGGCAATTTTTCATTATTGGAATTTCAATTTCAATAGACTGCTCTTTCCTGCCTTTTTTTTATGAATCTTGAGAATTTCTTTGTTCTGAAACGTTTAAAATATTTAATAAACACCTTCCAATTAACAAAAAAAAGAACAAATTTAGTCTTCTTTAAGCACTGCCTGCAAAATGTTGCTTGCATTTTAAAGAAATCTAAAGAATCTTTTTCATAATTTTCATACAGAAAATTTTATTTTAAAGACTTGAAGAAAACACAACAAAAAAAAAATAATAAAAATGTGTGTGTCTATTGATTTTTGTGATTTAAGCTTGACATAAGTTGAGACATAAAATAACTAAACACCCTGCATTTGTTGGAACCAAAATATTTAAAAAAAAAAAGAAAAATAAATTTAAAACAAAAAATCACACACTAGTCGTGGGTGCATGTTAAAATATAATAAACAGAGGAAAAATCCCAAAAAAAAAAGAAAAACATTTGCTTTGAAGATAAACCGTTTATTGACGTCATACAGAAATTTTGTTAAGCCTTCGAATTGAATAAAAAAAAAATAAATAAATCTGCTGCCATATCGTATGTATGTATGTATGTAAATATGTATTTCTATGGTGTATTTGTGTAGACAGAAAAATAACTTTTTAAATTTAAAGTTAAAATTTGTTTTTAATACAGTCAAACGGCAATAATTCGTACCCCGTTAATGCGAAAACCTCAACAGTGCGAAATAAATGACGGCTTCCTTGCGAAAAACTCTTTAATTCGTAAGAATTCACTTTTACTTACAATGTTAAAGCACATAATTTTTGCAATAGATGATGGAGCAAAGCGAATTGTTGAAATTGTTAAAAAATTTGGTGTCGCTCCTTCAGCGCTTTCATCAATTTTGAAACAAAAAAAAAGTGAATTGGTAGTGGAAACGTCTTATGTTGGTGGCGATGGTCGAACTAGTCTGCACGTTGACTACAAAACGAAATATTTTTTCCTGAGTGCTGGCCCAAGATAAAAAAAAGAGAAAAAAAAAATGTTACCGTGCTACACTAACAGCCATACGTTTTTTCGCTTAGCTTTTACGCTTAAATGCCATATCTAAATAAAAGCGGCAACGCTAGGTCAAAACGATAACAACAGGGTTATCAAAAAACATAAATATAACAACCCTGATTATTTTAACAATAAAGTTTATTGGTGTTTGCGATTTTTAAACAAGCATTTTATAAAAAAAAAAGTTTAAACCATGAGTTATATGGACGATTTGGAGGATTTACTTGCCTCCATTTTCTAATAACAAATATTTTTTTATGTTTATTTCTTTCACCTTCTTTATTTGCAACTTACTTCACTATTAAACGCACTGTCAAAATCGGATTTTCCAAATTGTGAAGCGTTGCCGTTGCATTGACGCCGCGTTATTTCGGTATGCTACATACAAATTGTATGGGCATGAGAATTTTTGAGAGCTAGAAAACGCTTTCCGCTCTTGTTTAGGTATGGCTGAAAGAAATATCCCCTGACAAATGTAAAGGAGATGATAAAAAAACCAAGAGCAGAGTTTGATTTTTTTTTTTTTTTTTTTTTTAATCTGGTTTTATCTGATTATATGTTTGACAAAAATAACGAGATATTATAGGTCCGCTGGAAGAATAACAGTACAGGGTGGCGCAGAATGAGCTATATGGTTTAAATGGTTTATAACTTTTTTATTTATGCGTTATTATAGTTTTTGTTTTTTTAATAATACAGTATATTATTGGGGAATTTTGTTGCAATTAGCTTTGAAAATGATATACTGTAAGTGATGTGTATTTTCTGCTTCGCACATACGTGCTCTTTTTAGCATATTTTCCATAACTTTTCGCAAAATTTCGGGTGTAATCGCAAAACTTTGGGTGTAATGGCCATGATTTCATTTCAAATGTTGGTTTTTAGTTGGAGTATGGTTCTTGGTTTGTTAACGTACACTTTTTCTTTCAAATATCCCCAAAGAAAACTGTCAAAACTGTCTCCAAGTCTTCTTCACAAAATGCTGAAAAAAAACAAAGAAAAAATAATAATTAAAAAAAGTTATAAAGAATTCAAACCATATAGCTCATTCTGCGTCACCCTGTATTTGCACAATGGCTAGCAATCATGATTCTTCTGTACAAGTAGGAGTTGTTAAAAGATGGTGTTACCAAAAAAAAAGCAAAAAAAACTGATATGCAGATCTCATAAATGTTTTTAAAATTACAACAAGGACATGGGCGGAGTTGATGAAATAGATCAATCCATATCGTTATACAAAATCGGCATTCATTGCAAAAATGGTGGTGGAGTTTATTCACCTACATGATAGATATGGCTTGGCGCTTGCATGTACATCTGTAGTAAGGAAGACAGCATGGACCAGTTGCTATTTCGACGAACTATAGCTGGATTGTACCAAAAAAAAAAGCGCTACTGCTCGCCCTTCGTCATCAAATATTGAAGGCTTACAGATAGACGGCGCCGATTACGTTCCCAAAAAGCTTCCAAATCGTGTACGTTGTGTCCTCTGTCACAACAGAAGCCGTTGGAGTTGCAAAAAATGCAAGAAAACACTTTGCATTGGCAAAGGTTGTTTTTCAAAATTTCATTCATAAGTGGCCACTGTGCCAATTTGGGTACACCGCCTTTATGTTCTGAAAAAATTTATTTTTTCACTTTTTTCCTGTTTTCCTGTTTTTTTTTGTACTCCTAATTTTATATAAATAGTAATTTTCTTCAGGTAGAAAAGTAAAACGACAAAAGTAAGCTGAAGTGTCGACAGTCCAAACCCCTCTAAATCGTTGTTTTTTTTTTTTTTATTTTTTTTTAATTTTAAACTCGCTTAAACAACCCATTAATGCCCAAATGAAAAGCGTGAAAAAAACCAATTTTAATTTTATTATTAATTGACCTTTTTTATTATATTTTTTGAAATATATTTATTCAGCTTGAGGTCTTTTTTTATTTTATTTTGTTTTATTATTCGATATTTCGTTAACAGCTTGTTAACATCATCAGGAATAATAGGAAATTATAATTGTTTATTATAATTTTTCTAGTTTTTTTACCTTTTTTTTATATTAATAACACTAATTATTTTAAGCCTTTTATTTATTATTTTGTTTATAAACAAAAACCAATTTTCCTGAAGAAGCTACACAAAGGAGTAGCGAAATATTGAAATAAATATAAAATATATAAAAAGATCTTAGGCTTAAAATAATTAGTGTTATTAATTGTTTATTGTAATTATTTGTTAATTTATTCTAATTTCCTATTATTCCTGATGATGTTAACAAGCTGTTAACGAAATATCGAATAAGAAAACAAAATAAAATAAAAAAAGACCTCAAGCTTAAAAAATATATCTAAAAAAAAAAAACAAATTATTTTAAATAAAAAACGCAATTTAAAATTTTTTTTACCTTTGGCAACTTTTTCTTTTTTTTGAAATATTGATTTCATTCCTGCCAGCACTGGTTAAGTTAATGAGACTGAAGTATACTTTCAGGCTGGGCATTAAACTTTTTCCAAACGAAAGAAAAAAAAAAAAAAAAAAAAAAAAAAAAAGAGTCTATTAAATAACGCATAAGGGCGAACAGGTATTGAGTTGCACAGTGACTTAAATAATATTATTTTTAAATTTGAATTTGTTGCCATTTGTTGCTCATTTAATGCTCTAAACACAATTCTACTTATCATTTCAGTTAAACGCCATTGATGAATCCAACAAAGTGCCATACCGGAAATTGTAAATGTTGAGAAAGAAAAAAAAAGAAAGAAATACAAAAAGAAATCAAAGAAAAATTATTGTAATATTTTGCAACGTACATATATTTTGTTATTGTTTAATACACGTTCTCTAACTACAGCGGCTATGAATTCTTTTTTACATTAAAGAAGAACTAGCAAAAGCACCATAAAGCTTAACTTATACTTAATTAGTAGAATATGCCAAGAAAAAAAAAATTATAACAATTATTCCCACATTTGAAAAATGATTGCTTAAATAAAAGCTTTTTAAGTTTTATTGCACATTAAACACACACAAACACCCACCCGTGTTAAGAAAAAGTCGAGATTACTTTCGTAAAATTAAAAGGGTCGGAAAGTCGATGAAATTATTAAACGAAGTTCATACAAAGCCAAGAGAAATTTGTATGAATTAAATAGAAAATGGCAGATAAAATGACCACAACGACCTCTGGCATATCGTTAGAAAGAAAACCTGTAAATATATTGAAAACAACTTTGTCCCACACGCCCAATAAGGGAGAAGTACCAAGTTTGACTAGGCTTGCTGAAAATATAACCGAACGTTATAGAGCGTTAAAGCAAAAAGAGCAAACATTTTACGATCTAACAAATCAACAACAGCATTACCATCATCAACACCGAACTCACAACGAAAGCTCTAACACTGCAAAGCTGTTGAAATCAACAACAGCTGAGTGGCAAGAAGTTTGCTCATCGAAAAATAAACTTAAACGTAAGAAGACTCTATCAGCTTCCTTAACTTCAGTTACAGACTCTGTTAATCAAGAGAAGAGGACGCGCATTGAGGGCATGCAATTAAATTGCAGAGGTAGACTACATATCAAAGAAAATCTCAATGGCTGTACATCAGCCGCGACAGCAGTTTCTTTGAGATCAGACAGGCTGACTGGCAAACCGCCTCTGCCGCCCTCAATAAAACAGATTAATCCAGAATCTAAGGTGACAGTAAATCCGCCGCCCAGACTTAAACGTAAACTTCAGGAAAATGTTCTGTTAATACAAAAGCTGAATGCCCTTACAGAGCAATTGCGCTTGGAAATAAATGAACTTAAATCAACTTTAACCACCGAAAAAGGAGCTGTTCGAGTTTTAAGGTGAGCCTATTTACACGCTTGTAGTATTACCAAAATAGAAAAAAAAACTATTGAATTTATTTGCTTTTAGAGCCCAAAATGAATCCGAAGCACGCAAGTGGAAGACTGAAGTCAAGAAATTACAAAATGCTGTAGAGCTTTTAAAGAAAGGTGGTGTCAATAAGAAATGTGATACAAATAATGAAAACTTGTCACAGGCTGCCGTTGGTAGCCTAGTCAATTATGAAATACAAAGACTGACTAATGAGATTAATAACTTAAAAGAAGCTAATAAAGCCTTGGAGGAAAAGAAAGTGGTAAGTTGGAAAGTTGAATTAAAATATTTAATAAAGCATGTCATTATTGATTTGGCAGTGTTTGTTAAGCTTTTTGTTTTTCATTTCACTACACGATAAATTTTATTTGCTTCTGTGAAATTTCATGTTTGCGCTCCAAAATGTTCTTCACCATCCAGACTATTTTTAAAATTAATTTTTATGACCAATATGTTTAGTAGGGTTGGTGAATTTGTTCGGGTGAGAAAAAACTTGACAGGCGTATAGCAAAATCAAAATCTGCACAAAATTCTAAGAAAATTACCAGAAGAAATTATGGGTCTAAAATCAAAACCTAGTGCCCACCGAGAGGCATTCAGAATTCACATTTTGATAATTCCAAGCCAAATCAATCATGAGTTTTCTAGTTTGCCTCCGATGTTAATAAAATTTGGTATACTTGTTATTTTTGCTAAGAAATCAAAAAATTGAAATTTTTAGCCCGCTAGGTTTAGAGGAGCCGACAATACAGGGACCACAATTTTCCCTAAAGTTTCACTTCATTACACTTTTCAACTTCTAAAGTCAATATCTTCGGTTCTATTGCAGCTGCAGAGGCCAATTTAGTTTTCTTTTAAAGCTCTTAATGTACACTGTGAGACTACTGTTACCAAAAAAAAAAACTTTTAGAAAAATTTTAGGGCTTCGAATTACCCAAATGTGAACTTTGAGGTCTCTCGGCGGGAGCTAGATTTTTGATCCCTCTGATAATTTTCTTAGAATTTTGTGCAGTTTTCGATTTTGCTATACACTTGTTGACCAAAAACAAATTACCCACCCTAATGTTTAGTTAAAAAAGAAAAGAAGAAATAAATAATCTCAAAAATTTTTTAATTATATATCTTTTGAATATACAGTTGCCCAATAAAGTCTACATGCAGCGCCAATATTTTTCTTTTTATTTCAAAAGAATTATTTAAATTTAAGCTAAACAAATATTTTTATTTTCCAAATAAAACATACATAAAAACAACAAATATTAATTTATTTTTTGGCTTAAAATAAAGTAATAAAAATTTATAACTTTTTGACACAAAATTTTTTTCACTAAAATTCTAAAAAAAAAGAAACTAAAATATGTACAAAAATAATTTTTTTTTTGTAAATTTCATAATTTTAAATACTTAAACAATTTTTTTTATAATTATAATTTTTTTTGCACATTGTTAAAATTATATATATTTTTAAAATTTTATAATTTGTTAAAAAAATTTTTTTTCGTTAAAATTATTCTAAAAAAATGTACAAAAATAATTATTTTTTGGAAATTTCATAATTTTATACACTTAAATTTTTTTTATAATTTATAATTTTTTTTTGCAAAGCGTTATTATTATTTTTTAAATTTTATAATTTTTTGAAAAAAAATTGTTTTCACTAAAATTATTCTAAAAAAATTTACAAAAAAATTTTTTTTTTTGTATGTTTTTTTCAAGTGGATTTACAAAAAAGAAATTTTTTTTTAATTTTATAATTTTTTTCACAAACATTATTCCAAAAAAATGTTGAAAAATTTAATTTTCTATATTTTTTTTTTACATTTGGGGTTCACTTAAAATTATTCTCCAAAAGAAAATTAATAAATTTATTTCGAATAAGAATTTTTATTGTTCTAAAACCTTAAAAACCTCTTTTTTCTTGTGCATTCAAAGAGGAAGCATATCGTTGATACAGCCAAACCGATCAACAAAAAACAAAATGTAGCCTGAAAATGTTGCAATTGAAGTATGACCGGGTCATAATCTTCATTACGTTTTCTACGTTTGACTTTTCTTTTCGATTTGCGTAAAGTTGCGTTGCGCCGTTGGTCCCAATATTTGAAGAGACCGAACTCCTGTGCATTTTGCAAAAGAATGTCTATAAAGCCCAAGTATGGCGAACCGTAAGGTACGATGTAAACAGCATGAAATGGCACAATGCACTGCTTCATGACATGGAAAAGAGGTCGTCTGTTTTTGCTATGAGTTCTAGAATTCGCTGTAAATACGCAGATGTGACTCTTTTGCAAATACGCGTAGCTTAAATTGTTATTGTCTATTAAATGGTTTATCAGGAAATCAGGCATTTCCACGACTTTCGCCATCAGCATGGACTCATAAAGATTTTCAGAATCTATATAACGTCGTAGGTGTTTAATGTGACGTGGCAAAGTGGCCAGCGGATAGGGCGATTCGGCTAGCTCTTTGATAGTGTTAATGTCTGGCAGAGATTTGCGATCGACCAAGTTTCCGGTGAGATTTCCCTTGAAAGACGCCGATATTAACATGCCGTAGATCAGCCAGACACATAGAAAGACGCGTAAGGACGTTGGCCTGCGCAATTTCAGAAATGGCATCGATATTATACACGCATACAGTTGCAAAACAAATGCACTATTGGAACATATCTCGCGATAATTAAATACACAGTATCCGGTGGAAAATAATAAAGTAATTAAAATCGACAACCATACGGCAGTATCGAAGGACCGGAACAGATTCCAAAATGAAGAAGCAGTCTGGGCCTTGGGCACCATGACACATAAATCATCACGAGCATGCACAACGGTGTATTCGACTCTTTTGTGAAATGTTTCCAACGACAAGAAACGTATGTTTAAGGCAACGTCGTCGATTCCATCCACAATTTCTTTGAGGCAAATGTCTCTACTTTTTGTTGTTGTGTTGCCATGAACTTTTACCCAGTGGACAACAAGTGTGGCGTTTAAGCTTTTCGCCAAATAGTTCGACATTAGGCCATCTGTACCCTTTAACTTTTCGTTTTTGCTAAAAATAGAACGTATGCCGTCATGGTACATACACACGCGCAAAGCTTTTCGTCTCATATTCAAAATAGTAGTGGGGAATATCTGCGGTAGAGTTAGTTTATGATCAGCACTGGTTATTGTTTCGCGCTGTAGGCTTCGTAGAAAGGGATCGTAACGATAGATAAACAGTTGGTCCCTTTGGAAATATATTATGGCCACATTTACAATCCATTTATGCCAAAAACTTTCAAAGACACTGTGTAGTCAGAGCTCTGTTAGGGTCGAAGCATTTTCTATCATCAAAACTATGAACGTCAAATGCTTCGATGATGATTTTTTTCTTATGAAATCGAATGTAATACTCTGCGAGATGCTACGTAAAACCATTATTAGATACATGGCACTGCCACTGTCCTTTATTATATTGAAGGGACAATTTTTAAAATTGGGTCTGGAAGAAAAAAAGAACAAGTAAATTTCACTTCGAAAAGTTTAAATTTATATAGAATTCGGTGAATGAATGAATGAAGCATGATGCAATTATTAAGGTGGCAGAACTAGAGTGTTTACAGGCGTTCGTGTGGTTGTGCTTTGCGACATAAAATGTCAGAAAAAATGTTGACTCGCAATATTTAAGCACAAAAAATTTATTTTTTTTAAACAAAATACCGATTCCAATAAAATTACGCAATTGAAATTGCTTATCACTTTTTGTTAATAATAAAAACTGTGAAACAAATATGTTTTTATAGAATTTTGACATTTTATGTTGCAAATTTAAGCAGAGAATTAATTAATCACCTGACGTAGTGATGCCACCGGGTTTAATTACATCATGGAAAGAATTTACACTGGCGTAATAAACACACTAGACTACACAGAAAAAAATTTTTTTGATTTTTTTTTTTTTTTAATCCAAATTTTACTTTTATTATTACTACTTTTTACAATGGTTTGTGCCTCAGCGTCCATGGGACATTCTTGAGACGAGTTGCCAATAAAAGAGAAAATAATATATATAAAGGGTGTCCCAACAAGAACGCAAGATTTAAATTTTAAATGCAGCAATTGAATTGTTTCTCTGGCTGTATGACATGTGGCGCCGTCTTGTTGAAACCACGTGCCCTCCACATTCATCTTTTCAATTCTAGGCACGAAAAAACTGGTTATCATTTCACGATACCGAACACCATTGACTGTTTGCGCTTGACCTGCCTCATTTTCATAAAAAAAAGGTCCAATGATTCCTCCAGCCCAAAATCCACACCACATTGCATTTGCTTCTCGTGAATCACTCGAGGATTTTCCTCACCCCAAATGCGATAATTCTGCCTATTGGCGAAGCCATCAAGATGGAAATGGGCCTCGTCACTGAAGATGATTTTATCGGCAAAATCAGCATTTTCATGTTGTCTCTCCAATACCCAATTAACGAACTCCCTCCGCTCCATTTTTACTAACCTCGTACCTTCTACTAGCAAACAATAACAATTGTTCACATGTCAAACAATGACACTTCGAATGGCGCCAAATTTAAATCTTGCGTTCTTGTTGGGACTATTGAAATGTAGTGGTGGTGATGCAAAGCCTTTCTAATAATTCCACAATGTACATGTATGACTTTTATTGTTGACAAATTCTTTATCTCTATTCAATAAAATTTTTCTACAAAATGATATAACATAAAACATATGTCAAAGCTAACTATGTGAATATACATGTTGAATAAGCAATGTGTTAATGATCAAATTATATTTCCAACAGGGACACCCTTTATATATTAAAAAATATATAAATTAGATTTTGCTCACAATCATATACATACATATAAAGGGTGGTTAAATTTCAAGGGCCGATTTTGATTTTGAATAAAACACAAACTATTTAGGTAATTATTGTAATTTTATTTTCTTATGATATATTGGTATTACTCAATTATGTATGGAACAAAATATCGGCCAAATGGGCGCCGCGACCACGGCGGCACACCTCCATCCGATGGTCCAAATTTTCGGTTACCCTGAGGCATAATGGAGGTTCTATGCCGTTAATGTGCCGAATTATCTCATTTAGCTCTTGAATTGTTGCTGGCTTATCGACGTACACCTTTTCTTTCAAATAACCCCAAAGAAAAAAGTCCAACGGTGTCAAATCACATGATCTTGGCGGCCAATTGACATCGCCATTACGTGAGATAACACGGCCATTGAATTTGTTGCGCAAAAGAGCCATTGTTTCGTTAGCTGTGTGGCAAGTGGCACCGTCCTGCTGAAACCACATATCGTCCACATCCATATCTTCCAATTCTGGCCATAAAAAGTTCGTTATCATCTCACGATAGCGAACACCATTCACAGTAACTGCCTAACCGGCCTCATTTTGGAAAAAATACGGCCCGATGATGCCGCCAGCCCATAAACCGCACCAAACAGTCACTCTTTGTGGGTGCATTGGTTTTTCGACAATCACTCTTGGATTCTCATTCGCCCAAATGCGGCAATTCTGTTTATTGACGAATCCACTGAGGTGAAAATGTGCCTCATCACTGAAGATGATTTTCTTCGAAAATTGATCATCCACTGTTGCCGTGGTCGCGGCGCCCATTTGGTCGATATTTTGTTCCATACATAATTGAGTAATACCAATATATCATAATAAAATAAAATTACAATAATTTCCTAAATAGTTTGTGTTTTATTCAAAATCAACATCGGCCCTTGAAATTTAACCACCCTTTATAATAAAATAAGAGTTATTAAAACAAAAGAAAAATTCCCTATAAAATTAAATTAAACGACAAAAATACATATGAAGGTATGCGACGCAAAAAAAAAAAAATGTTAACTTTCAAAGAAGCATTTCAAAATTTTGCAATAAATATTCTTTTAGTTTCCTTTTAAAAACAGATATTCTTTCAATGTCTTTTAAATGTTGAGGAAGATTATTATACTCTAAACTACCCATGTGTTCCACACGCTGCTTCGTAGTTTCTAATCTGCATAAAGCTATTCGAAGATTCATATTATTTCTGGTATTAAACGTAGTTTGATTTCTAGCAAACGTTACTGTGTGGTGTCCAATATTATGCAACGATTTAAAAACATGTAGTAAAAGTTGCATTTTGTAAAGCCCATAAACAGGTAGAACCGTTACGGCAACATCTTTATATAAGCTTAAGGTGGAATAAAATAATGGCAAATTATAAACAGTTTTTAAAGCTCTATTTTGAACCCTTTGTAATACTTTCAGCTCGCTATTCCTTTTGTAACCATAAATGATGGGCAAATAATTTAAATGGCTTTGAATAAGTGCTTGGTAAATGACAAGTTTTGTTCTTATGTCAAATTTGTTTTTAAATTTGTACATTAGTCCAATAACAGAATTTATTTTCGGTTTCAGGTGTTGTATATGTGTATCCCATAATAAGTTAATCTGTAGGTAAACACCAAGATATTTCGTTACTCTACTTTCAAAAACTTCCTTTCCATCTATATATATATATATATATATATATATATATTCTGAAATCTTCAGTATTAGCTGAATAAGGTTTAAACCTTAGTATTTTTGTTTTTCCACCATTTAAGATTAATTGGCTTATCCTCAAGAACTCTGTTATAAATGATGCATCACGGCTCCATATGTGTCTTCAAAGCTGTTTCATGCTTGTAAGGATAGAATAAGCAAATATCGTCGGCATACAAAAATAATTTACCAAACAAACCAAAATTCATTATGTCATTTAAGTAAACTGTGAATAAAAGTGGACCCAGAACACTTCCTTGTGGAATGCCACATTCAACCAATCTCATTTGACTTTTACAGCTATTTATCGCGACGAATTGCTTCCGACCATTTAGGTAGTTTTTTATTAAAATAACTGCTAGTAAGCTCAAATCATAATAATACGATAATCATTGATTCAATAAAGAATTTTCTTAAATTTTCTGTGATGACGATTTTTGCATATTTGATAAACAAAAATGTAGGGTCGTTTATTGAAAATATTTCTATTTTAATTCAATAAAGAAATATTTGAAACCAAAGAAAAAAATTGTAGATTTAAGTTTTATTTTCAACAACAATTTTTGTTGAGGGTGGCGATGGCTGAAGAAGTCTACACGTTGATTACAAAACAAAAACAGACCTGGGTTCAACCCCAGTTTCAGACTAAAATTTAAAATTATAAAAAAAGAAAACATTTCGCATTTTTTTGATGTGCATTAGTGTGTCTTTGTGTGCCAGTTATTGTCGGAAGGTTTCAGTGGCGAAGGCATAGTCACTGGGCACTGAACAATACCGACTTCAGCTGATACCAATCCACAATCACATCAGAACGCCCTCCTTCGTCGGTATTGTGTAGCACCGGCGAAGTAAAACAATAATAAAAATGACTACTGAACCGAAGCTTCAGCACTGCTACGAGTATAAAGAACGTGCGAAAGCAGAGCTCCAAAAATAATTGATTAAGCTTCACCTCCTGTCGTTTCTCCTACTATCCCTTTCCTATAGTTCCAGCACAATGCTTCGCATGTGTAGGAATCATCTCCTGAGTGCTGGTCCCAGATAAAAAAAAAAAAAATTAAATTTGTATTAAATAAAGAACATGATGGTAAAATATCTATGTATATATTTACATGACTTCTAAAGACTGTGTTACATTGGCAACCGCAAAAACATGTTCGAAAAAATTAACCAGCTGACTGCTAAAAAGTAAATGTAAACCACGACATTGCTAAACAAAGCAAAAGAATTATTTTCAAAAAAAGCAGTGTTCTTACAAATTTGCTCATATTTAAATTTTTATATGTAGCAAACCCAATTTTATTACAAAAATAAATAGAAAATAAATATATAAAAATATATATAAAAAAATAATAAATAAATTATGAATATGGCTGTTAATATTTTTATTTTGAATTTTCATTGACAAGAACTTTTTCTGTATTGTGAATTTTAAACAAAATTTTTTTTCATTATAAACAAAAACCAATTTTCCTGAAGAAGCTACACAAAGGAGTAGCGAAATATCGAATCAAAATAAATATTACATATATTAAAAAGAGCTACAGCTTAAATAATTAGTATTATTAATAGTATGTTTATTAAAATCTAAACGAAATACATAGAAAACATAAGCAAGTGATTTCAAATCGTCAGACATTTAGCTGACGATGTCAAATCACGATATTATTAAAATTTTTGTGTGCAGAACACAATTTCAGTGATTTCAAACCACTTTGACAAAAAGTGATTTGCAGAACAGGCCTGATAAAATCACTTTTCGAAGTGACCTAAAAAAACCCAAAGGTATTTTCGTTCTCTCCAAAAAAACAGACTTGGTACATGAGAACCGCTGCATAATTTTGCTGTAGCACAGTGTAATTAAATTTCGCATGGAAATTATTCTTCTTAAAAGAACACATTTTTTTTTATGAATCCGTTACGTTGCCTATAGTGAACTTTTTGCGACATTTTATACTTTCATACCGTCTATATAAGCCTTGTGTGTTGTGATATTTTATTTATACAAATTTACCTACCTGAAGGAAATATTCGATATGCCGCAATCATTAAGCACTTTTAATATCTGTCCAGGATAACTTAATGACGTATCATTTGCCAAATAAACATTCACTACTTTCACTTCAGAATTGCAAAATATACGGCCTGTGTAGTCAATTAGTTTATATTTCTGCGGCAAGCGTGGCAGCATCTTCAATCTGCCGTTATTATTGTTGGCTGCAACGCACCAACAAAGTGTGTCAAAGCTGATGATAACAGCGACCAAACAAATTCGCCACATTTTCATCATAATGGGAGCACTGTAACTAATGACATTGCAAGACGCGCGCTTTGTTTTATACTCATAGTTCAAAGGGGCGACTAAAAGCTATTGCAAAGACACTGAGGTGAGGCAAATAAAGAATGTCTCGCCAGTTATCACTGAAATTGTAGAAACCATCATTGGCTGGTTATCACAAGTTGGCCATCATTAATTTTATTAATGAATTTACTTTTGCTTTCTCCGCTTTTCACTCACTTTTCTTTATGCTGCTTTTATTTATAATGGGAGGAGTTCTGTTTCGTCTTCTGTCTGCAATCAACATGGGGCAACTCGAGTTGTTTATTAATAATAAAAAAAGAAGAAATAATTATTTTCTAATACTAATGAATTGTGAATTATTTTAAACTAATACTGCATGTTTGTGTATCCCCCCCCCCCTGCTTGTTCGTTTGAAATTTAACAAGTGCTTTTGTTCGCTCTGCATTGGCGCTCCCTCCTCTCCCGCATAAAATTGTGTAAAATTGTGGAAATATTTTTTAAGTCAATCAAACCAAATCAATTTGCGTTGTAATGACTTTTTGCAGATTAATTGCGACGCTGATAGACGTAAAGCAGCTGATATACGCGAATTAAAAGATTCTTATGAAATCCGATTGACTCAAATACAAAAATCTGCCAAAAATGAAATATCACGATTGGTAAGTTTTTCATTGGTTTTAATTATTTTAATTTGCAAATGCTTTAAAGATGTGCTTTTGAGAAGCAAAAAATAAAAAAAAAAAGGAATTATGAAAATGTACATTGAGCGCTGACAGCTGGGATTTAATATAAAAAAAGATTTTTGCCATGGATTCGTTCGTATTGCAGAAGAAATTGAAAAAAATATAAACAACACAAAGCATTTTTTGTGGAAATTACTTTTTATAAAAGGTACTTTTCTTTCTACTGGTTATTGCTATAAAGAGTATTTTTGAAAAATATATGTTCTCTACAAGGTACTTTTTGTACAAAGTACTTTTTAAAAAGGTACTTTACTTTGTACTATTTATTGGAAAAAAAAACATGTTGTAAAGAGTGTTTTTGAAAAATATACTTTTTCTAAAAGGTACTTTTTGTATAAGGTCCTTGTTATAAAAGGTACTTTACTTTGCAAAAAACATGTTGTAAAGAGTATTTTGTGAAAAATGTACTTTTTCTAAAAGGTAGTTTTTGTAAGGGGTACTTTCTGTAAAACGTATTGCAAAAAAACATGTTGTAAAGAGTATTTTTGAAAAATATACTTTTTCTAAAAGATACTTGTTGTATTAGGTAATTTTTAAAAAAGGTACTTTACTTTGTACTATTTATTGGAAAAAACAACATGATGTAAAGAGTATTTTGTGAAAAATATACTTTTTAATAAAGATAGTTTTTGTAAGGTCTACTTTCTGTAATACGTACTTTTTGTAAAAGGTACTTTTCTTTGTACTGGTTTTTTCAAAAAAAAAACATGTTGTAAAGTATTTTTTGAAAAATATACTTTTCATGAAAGGTACTTTTGTAAGAGGTACTTTCTGTAAAACGTACTTTTTCACAAAGGTACTTTTTTTTTTACAGATACTTTATGTAAAAGGTATATTTTGTAAAAAGTGATTTTCTTAAAAGCTGTTTATTGCAAGAAATACTTTTTGTAAGACGTATATTTTCAAAAAAATTTACTTTTTTTGTAAAAATATTTCTTGAAAAAGCTTTTATATATGAAAAAGGTACTTTTCGTAGAAGTTACTTATAGCAAATGTTTGTAAAAAGTACTTTTAGGAATATCAATTTTTTTAAAAGCAGCTTTGTGTCAGAAGTTCTTGCTAGAAGTTTTTTTATTTTGAGAAACGTACTTTTTCTAAGAAGTTTTTTTTTGGAAAAGGTACTTTTTTTAAATGTACTTTTATTAAGAGCTACTTCTTGCAAAATAGACGTTTATTAAACACTACTATAGCACAATATATTTTTTTGTAACAAGTACTTTTTTAAAAATAATAGAAATATGCTTTTTATAAGAAGTACTTTTTGAAATGTACGTTTAAAAATTTACGTATTGTAAAAGCTGCTTATTGGAAAAGATATTTTTTGTAACAGTACTTCTAAGGAAATATATTTTTTTAAAAGGTACTTTGTGCCACAAGTACTTTTTGTACGAATTATTTTTAGGAATTGTAATTTTTTTTGGTGAAACGCACATTTTGTAAAAAGTACTTTTTGAAAAGTCTATTATTATAATGTCTATAAAAAGGGACACTTTTCGTGAAAGCTATTTATAGCATAGACGTACTTTTTGTAAGAATTACTTTCTGGAAAATACATTTTTTGTGAGGCGTACTTTTTTGTAAGAAATAGCTTTTGAAAAATATATTATTTGTAAAAGGTACTTTTTTAAAATTTACTTTTTGAAAAGGTATTTTTGTTAAAAGATACTTATTGTAAAATATATCTTATGCAAGAAATACTTTTTGAAAAAAGTTCCTTATTGCGAAATATACATTTTTTTCATTTATTTATTAATTTTTTTCAAAAAGACGTAGCCGAATAGGCCAGAATCGTTCCCACTATTCTACTCATGAATATTCTACACACAAAGAAGTACTTTGTGGATAATTTATTTTTCACGGGGCACTTTTTTCAGAAGTACTTTTTGTACGAATCACATTCTGGAAAAATTCTGGAAAGTTTTTGTGAGACGGTTTTTTTTTAAGAAGTACTTTTTGAAAAAGCTAATATTTATGAAAAATACTTTTTAAAAGAGCTAATTATTGCAAATTTTTGCTTTTTCTAATTCATACTTTATGGAAAATTAATTTTTTAAAGGTACTGTGTGTAAAAAATATTTATTGTACGAAAAACTTACTGGGAAAATTATTATTGGTAAAACGTACTTTTCGAAGAGGTATTTTTTCTTTTATAAAAACAAAATTGTCGTTTTAGAAAAATTATAAAAATGACATTTTATGAAATAAATATTGAAGAAAAAGTATATTCCAGAAAAATGGCAATAAGAAAACTACTTTTTAGTAAAACTATATCTTAGAAAAAAGATCTTTTAGTAAAAGTACCTTTTAGAAAGACTCGACTGGGTTAGTTAGTTTATGTATACAGAAGAGTCAAGAATCAGAAGAACCACTTGTGTTGTTTAGAATCCTGCTGTGTTACGTGGACGGGTTAGAAGAGGAGAATACAATATTTCCTTAACATCATCCCAATTGATCGGCTCCAAACCAGCCTGAGTTTCGGATGAATAAACTTATTTTTCTCATGCGGCATTCGGCAAATTCAGCTAGGTCCAGCAGAAAATAGAAGCCTATAAAACTACGCCCTTTTAACGGCAAGAGCAGAACTGTGATAGACCAGATACTTTACCGTTTCCTCCTCCTCTTTCTCTTTCTACTCATCTTCCTCTTCCTCCTCCTCCTCTTCCTTCTCCTCCTCTTCCTCCTCCTCCTCTTCCTCATCCACCTCTTCTTCCACCTCCTCCTCTTCCCATTCCTCCTCCTCCCCTTCCACCACCTCTTCTTCCTCCTCGTCTTTCTCCTCCTCATCCCTACAAATTCTACAGAAGTCGTTATAAATAAATATTTAATTGGCAATGATTATTTGATACCTCTTAATTCATGCGGAACCGACTTCACGGTTTCTCTCCTGAAGTGATGGAGCAGCTGGCCTTATACCGTGGACAAGTTAACTTGAAAGTCAAGTAAGTGACCTCGGGGGTGCTCCGGTGTTCTACTTTTATTTTATCTTAGACCAGCACTCAGGAGATGACCTCTACACATGCGATACATTGTGCTAAAACTAGAGGAAAAAGATAGGGAGAGATATGAGAGGTGCTGAAGCTTCACTGTCATACAACTGTGCATTTGCACGTGTTTTGTTTTATAGCAGTGTTGAAGCGCCTCTGATGTCAAGGATACATATTAAATTTTGAAGCTTCGTTTAGTAATTATTTTACTTCGCTGGTGCTACACAATACCGACGAAGGAAAATGCCCCGACGTGCCTGTAGTTTGGTTACAGCTGCAGCCGATACTGTTTAGTGACCAGCGACTATGCCTTCGGCACTAAAACCTTTCGAAACCAACTAACACAAAGACACTGTAATGCACATCAGAAAAAAATTCGAGATGTTTTCATCACTTAGTCCGGAACTGGGATTGAACCCAAGACCCATGGTTTTGCAGCCATGGTTTGCATGTGTCAGCCAAATGCCGCAGTTTGATTCCTAGAGAATGCTGTGGTCTGTTTCAATACAACAAGTGAACGTTTTTTCACTACAGGTACCTCAATGGGAATTGTATGAATTGGTGCCTTTCCATTCAATAATCTGCCAAGCTAAGTGACCTCGTTCGCGCATATACTCTGCCCAATTCAAGGAATACTTTCTATGAAAAATAGCAGTAATAAATCTCTTCTGCATTAGACGAGTGCAACAGTTATTTGATTTAAATAATTTCACATGAAAATTTAAGAAATTCTTTATTTTAAAATTTTTTGCATTTTCGTGTGAAAAGCCAAACACAAATTGCAATTGGGGCGTTTTAGAAGCCAGATTGAACGATATGCGTAACCACAAAACTATGCACAATATTATTGCTATAGTTATTGTAAATTAAAACCATTAATAAATGGCCTGCCTCAATAATGTGTGAGAAAAAATATTTTGCAATCGAATCCTGTCGTTATGATTCATTCATAAAATTTCCTCATATAAATGTTGTTGTGGCGATGTATTCTTTTAAATTGGTTTCATGTTTTTGGGCAGGATACAATGAATGAAACTTAAAGAAAAGTATGTGTAAATGTATGATTAGATAGTTTGTACACAGAGAAAATATTGGATGGTTGCGCAAGGCAGGGAAATTTCAACTGAAAGAAATACCGATCAATATACAATTTAAATTATTAATTCCTGCGGTTAAGCTTTCCTTGAAGTATATTGAATATATCTGTTTAAACAAATTGCAAATTGGCAATGTCCCTGCAAATAATATTGGACTACGTGACCCATTTTAGCTGCAATGGACTGGACTGGTTACAAACATGGTCCTATGCAATGCAGCAGTGGACCATGTCATTGAAAGCAACAGCTTATTGTTATGCGGCAACTGTTCGTGCATTCGTATTCGTATTTACGATTATTCCGTCTGATTGAAATTATTCTCGGAGGTGTTCCATGGAGTAGTTTTTGGGTTAGTCCGATGGGTTGTATGGTCCACCCTTAGGACATCGTAATGTTAAATAAACAATGTTTTCTCCATGCATTTGGGTTAGTCTTGGACTAGTAAAATACTCCTCTGTGGACTACACTATCGAATCACACGATACCGGTCGCCATTTGACATCACCTCCACGTGGATATACATGCCCTCAAATCGCTCGTGCTGTATTCTATAACATTTCGTCTTCGTTTCAATGAATTTCAAGAATCGCAATTTAAGAACAAAGCGACAATAAAAAGGAGAACGTCATTGAAACCACAATTAGAACAACAACGGCAAAATAGGTCCGATTGACACCCATTATTTTTATTTTTTTTATCTTGGACCAGCACTCAGGAGATGACTCCTACACATCCGCTGTGTTGTGCTGGAACTATAGGAAAGGCATTGTAAAGAAATGATAGGAGGTGAAGCTTCACTATCTTACAACAGTGCTTTTTGCACGTTATTTGTTATCGCCGGTGCTACACAATACCGACGAAGGTGGACGTTCTTATGTGACCAGTGATTATGCCTTCGCCACTGAAACCTTGCGACAACAACTGACAGAAAGTCACAGACAAATGCACATCAGAAAAAATGGGAGATTTTTTTATGAGTCTGAAACTGGGGTTGAACCCATGTAAAATTTTTCGTTTTGTAGTCAACGTGCAGACTACTTCGACCATCGCCACCCTCTTTAAGTTTTATTCTTTTTTATTGGAAAAATGCAAGGTCCAAGTCATTTCTATTTTTTTTTTTTTTTTTTTTAATTACTTCGTATTGGGTTATTCCGGAGGCTAGTGCGTGAGCATTATTCTATCAATATGGTGGTTGCGGGGTCGATGCCCACCCAGACCTGATGGGATCATCAACAAACCCATATTAATTTTGTTTTTTTTTTTTATTTATTTTGGACCAGCACGCAGGAGATGACCTAGAGGCACACCGCCTCTGATGTCAAGGAGACGTATTCAATTTAGAAGCTTTGTTTTAGTACCTATTTTTAGTAATTATTTTAGTTCGCCGGTGCTACACAGTGCCGACGAAGGAGAACGTTCTGATGTGCTTGTGGTTAAGATGTGCAACAAAGATCAGAATGGTTTGGCTTTAGCAATCAGGCATATTCATTTAAAGAGTTTTTAGTAGTTGATTTATGTGATTTATGATTTTTTATGATTTTGCAATTGAAGCAAGAGAAGGAAAAGCAAAACATTTCCTCACACAAATTTCTTGAAGTGTGCCAGTGCAAAGAAAAATTATCTGATTGCTGGCTTTTTTTTTTTTTTTAAGTAATTACGAGTGTGATTTTATTTTGTTTCCTTTGGCAAATGGGTTATTATAGAGCAGACAATCGGGCATACAGACAGAAGAATTTCTTTTTATACTCAATGGAAACTTTATTGCCAAAATAAAAGGTGTAACAGGAAGCAGCCAACAAACCCAGACACAATCACTAGCGAAATTGTCTCGGTTTAAGACAGAACATTTTCAAAGGCCAGTGAACTTTTTAGAAATTCGTTAGTTTTTTTTTTTTTTTTTCTCAAACTTGAAATCCAAATACATTTTATATCTGTGGAAAAAAAATCGTAAAAATGCAAGTGTGCGTTTCTATAAGTGTTTTAGCACATGTCGTCCGTCGTTCAGTTTATTAAAATGAACCATAAAATTTTAATTTGGCATTTTATTGTACTTCTTTTTTTTTGGTCTTAACTTTTCGGTTTTCTTGTGTTGTCCAACATTTGGAGTTGAGTTGAAATTATTCTTTCATAATGAACAAAATCGTAAGCGGCCTATATAAATATGGCTGCATGTGGCGAGACTGTTTATGCGGCTGATAGTTTTTAAGCTGGTTTTTTATGATTTTATTTTGTTGCATATGGTTGTTGTTGTAGTTGCTGTTTTCGACGAACCACATGAAAAAAAGACACATTATTTGGTTATTTAATAGTTTTACATTTGTTTTTTTTTTATACAAAATTGTGCGTTTTTTTTTTTTTTTGTAAAAAGCGGTCTATTTATCTACGTATTCATTTTTCAAAGAGCGTGTGTTTCTTTGTGGACGGGCGGACAGACAGACAGACGGACGGACGCCTTAAGCCTTTGGGCTGAATTGCATAAAGACTTCAAAACTTCCCACGATTTTGTGGTTTTATTACTCCGGCTCACATGTATGACGTTCGTTCGTACTTGTATGTTTCACTTTTAGAAGATAAATAGTTTTAATTTAAAAAAAAAATAAAAAACCCCTTAACAAAATAATTATTTTACAATAGAGGCAAAATAGCGTGTCAATACAGCAGTGGTTATACAATTAGAGTAGGTTGACCTATTTTTTAACCTTCACTTTAAGTGTAACGGTTTGGCATTCCATTTGGAATTTCTTTAATATTCATTTCCGAAAAAAAATTATATACTTTCAGAAACGTCACGAATAGAGAAGTTCATTGAGCCATGTCCGTCTGTCCGTGTGTCCGGCGAAACTAAACATCGTACAGAATTCGTTTTGGTGTCAATCGGTCAGCACCAGACCTAAATCAGTTGCTATTTAAAGTCAGTCGCATCAGTTGAATAGTTTCCGCGCTACAGCAATAGCAACAAGACTAGAACTTCAAAACGACTGGATCGATTTTGGTAACATTTAGTTCGTGTTTGTAACTAAGTTTGGATCCACTATGTGACGCTGCGGTTCTAAATTCATTCATTCAAGCTAAATTCATTCTTTATAAACAGCTCCATTGATTTTTACAAAATTTATTACATATGCTCATACATATACATATAAACCACCGAATTTGAACTCAATAGTCCGGTCCATAGGACCGGGTTTTAAAACTAGGTTCAAATCCAGTCCGCCTAAACAGCTGAACCGATTTCAATAAAATTCGATATGAATGTTCAAATAGGCATGCAGACAAATGTATGTCCCAAAAAAAGTGAATCTACGCTACTCGAAATATATGTCAAAATCCGGTTCGCCTTAACGGTTGAACCGTTAGATAGATTGGCTATTTGCATTTCGAAAAGTAAATGTCATTAAAATTAAATTATTTTTCGAAGCAATTAGCAGATGAGTGTCAGGCGCTGTATTTCATGTCACGTAAAAATTGTCATTTACTCGTATTTACTGTACAATTCGGGTGGCGATGGCTAAAGTAGACTGCTCGTTGACTACAAAACCAAAACAAAAATGGCCTGTGTTCGACCACAGTTATAGACTTAATTATAAAAACATCTCGCATTTTTTCTGATGTGCTTTGATGTGCCTTTGTGTCAGTTGTTGTCGGAAAGTTACAGTGGCGAAGGCATAGTCACCGGTCACTGAACAGTTACGGCTTCAGTTGACAGCAATCCACAGGCACATCAGAACTACCTCCTTCGTCGGCACTGTGTAGCACCGGTGAAGTAAAATAATTACTAAAAATGGCTCCCAAAACGAAGCTACAAAATTTAATACGTCTCCTGGACATCAGAGGCGCTTCAACACTGGTGTAAAACAAAGAAACGTGCAAAAGCACGTGATGGTAGCGATGGTTGCGGTAGTTAGCACGTTGACTATAAAACCAAAAGTCCTGGGTTCGACCCCCGTTTTAGGCTGAATCATAAAACCACTTTTTCTGATGTGTTGGTTGTTGTCGGACTGTTTCCGTGGTGAAGGCATAGTCACTGGTCACTGAAAAGTACTGGCTTCAGGTGACACTAATCCACGAGCAACATCAGAGCGCCCTCGATGATGCTACACAATACCGGCGAAGTAAAATAATTAATAAAATGTCTACCAAATACAGCTTCAAAAATGTAATGCGTTCCTTAATATCAGAGGCGCTGCAACACTGCTATTAAACAAGAAACGTGCAAAAGCAGTATTCTAAAAATAATGAAGCCTTCTTCTATTTATCCGTTCACCACCTGTAATGTCTATCACTATTCGTGTCCTAGAAGTAAACAGGCAATCATTGCCTGACTGTTACTTCTCTTAAAAAAAAAAAAAAAGCAGAGTTGTATGACAGTGCAGCTTCACCACTTCTCATCTCCCTTTTCTCTAGTTCCAGCACAATGCATCGCATGCGTAGGGGTTATCTCCTGAGTGCTGGTACAAGATAAAAAAGTACCGTTATTCTTGAGCTAAGAAGAATGTATTGCAACTTAATCGTATGTCCACCACTGTATGTTTCCTATATTGACCCCTTTACACCAAATTTCTACAAATGGCTTTTTCTTAAATTTTAATAGTGTAAATTAAAAGGTTGTTAATAGTTAAAGACGAGATTTTACAAGTATGTATCATAAGGAAAAGTTTATGTGCCCCAATCAATATTTTTTAATGCTTTGAAACAATGAAAGTTTAATGAATTTTTTCTGCTCAAAAGTGTCGGTTGATGCACTGGCTACTGGCAGATCTCATGGCCATACGGCTGGCAATGAGCTCGCCGATGAGTGGTGGGAAGTGGTCAGAAGGCTCGCTGCGATATTTGGGGAATGGAGGACCGCATTGCCTGAGCCGTGACGTGACTGTGACGGACACGCATGGGACAATGGAAAATCGCCTAGGCGTGCGTGATGTATTCGCGGACGGACGGGGGGTGGGGGTGAGATATTTTTCCCTCGTAACGAGCGGACGGTCCGTTTTAGGCAACACGATCGGTCCAGCGCGGTGCAGGCTGAGATTGCATCGATAAAGTTCGTGGTTGAGTGGATGCCGTACTAGGGGATATACGGGGAATATAATCGGATAAGGTCCGCGATAGGATCTATATCGGCGTATACACGGCATCGATTTTCTTTCAGGAATGGCCGGCAGCTCCTAACGAGATGGCGGGTCATTCGAACCTGGAGTTGGTATGGGTCCCGGGGCACGAGGAGAATGAGGTGGTGACAAAGGGGGGGGGGGGGCTAGGCTGTCGGATCGGGACAACGGTCGGGCTCCCAATTGGACATTGCAGTATGCGGATTCAGCAGAGGCTCTTCAGCATTATGCAGGCCAGGTCATCGGATGGGCACACATCCACTGTCTCAGGGTGATCATGGCCGCAGTACGAGTCCGGGCGGACCGCCGCACTTGTGGGCTGCAGAGGTGTCGACTTTGCGTTATGGTGGCGGTCATTGTCACATCGGTCTGCCCGCTAGGAGATTGAATCTTCGGTACAACGTTTTCTCTTGGAGCTGTCGCGAAGAGAAGAAGACAGTTGAACACTTGGTCTGTCACTGTACGGCTCTTGCAGTGGGCTGCCCGTTTCTACAGGTCCTTGCAGCGGAATCGGTTTGCAGCGTAGGGAGATAGGTTTGTTTATCAGGGATTCAGAATGGTTTGGCACCGACTAGATCGGGAGGACGATCAGTCCCGCTCAGTCAACGCAACGGGACTCAGGGGTACCAAAATATCGAAATATTTTCTTACAAATTGTTTCTTTGAGCTCCTTTGATCTTTCAATAGGGATCCCACTACTACTACTTTACGAAAAAGCAACGCTTCCAAATTGTGGACATTTATTTTAAAGGTCGTGTTTAGGGTAGTTAGGGATACGTCAACAATAGAAATTGCCGAATGTGAAGGGATTTTGCACCCCCCAACGGAATAAACATTTCACACGCTTTATTAAGTTTTTGTTGTCTTATTATGTAATTCGGTCCTTTATAAAATATTTCAATATTTCAATCTATGTATGTATATAATGTTTTTGAGCTTAAGACACTTTGGCTCAAAGGGGTCGATATCAATGTTACCTACAAATTTAAAGAAAGTACATAATTTTTTTCTTTTGAAATGAAGAAAATAAAACAATTTTTTAACAATTACCAACCAATACGTTTAATGTTTATCGTTTATATTTCTTAAAAAGAAAAAAATAATCTTATAAAAAATGGAGCAAAAAGTTGTGAAAAGAGGGATTTTGAAAATTACCGCAAAATAACACTTTTGAAATGAATATTTTCAAACTTGTACAAACTCTTGACACTGTTTGGCAAGAAAAAAAAATATGGTTTAAAGTGCGTGTTAAACCAAAAAAAAAGTGAAATTCTCAAAAAGCCAATGTAGTCACTGGAAAATCTAAAATGGCGGAAAAGAAAGTTCATTAAACATTTTTGTTGTTAATGATCTTTTTCCATCATTATTTTATGTTAATTGACCGATTGATCCAAATAAAAATATTTTTTAAATCGCATGTTATTTTTTTTTTAAGATTTTTATATTTTTTTTCCGGGCGAAATATTTCCAAAGTGAATGAAATTATCTGAGGCTTCTTTATCTCGCCGTGTGAAATAACAGTTAAAAATGGTGCATGTGGATGGGTTTCGTACATCCAGAGAATGACTCGGGGACAATTGGGACAAATTTCCCCTCTTGTTTTTTTTTTTTATATTTGGAAGTTCTGGTGTGACCCCAGCGCGAAAGGTATCGCCTGGCTTTCAACAATTATGCCGATCCTTCCACTCGCATTTACCTCACTCCGCATCCTACTCTTAGAGCCAGTATTTCGGCCTGAAACACACTCGCCCCATTCCCGTAGCCGGTATGATTGCTGCACGCCAGAATTCCTTGAGAAGATTCCAAATCCAACTCCGCATACCCTTATCAATCCATCAGTGTAGACCTTGGTATTGAAGTCGTTCCCTGTCTCGTCCCTTCTCCATTCTCCCCTGGATGGGTACAGGATTCCGAGAGTCTTTCCAAAAAAACCATTTTAGGTATCATATAGTCCGACTCCTTTCTCAGGTACGGAGGGAGCCGATACGAAATTCTCCCATTTCCGTGAGCCCTTTAACTTCATCGTCCAGCTGCTAACCTTGCAGCGGTACTAGCACATATGGCCATTATGTATAGATCTCTGGTAGTCAAGTCCAGTATAATACTTCGTTAGTGTTGGCCTGATATTTGTTTTTTTTTTTTTTTTTTTTGGCGTGTGAGGTAGGGTTGAAAATGCCTTCGCACTTCCAGAGACCGTCGTCTTCTGCGTCGAGTGGTGTTGCCACTAAAAAAAAATTCCCTCCTCCTCCTCTTCCTCTGGGTAGATTCCTCCCCGGGACCGCTTTCCGCATTACTTCGGGAAGGCCCAGAGCCACGTCCCAATCAGGACCACTCCCACTCACCCACGTCTGGGTCCGCAGCCGGCGCCATGGCCCCGGCCCGTATCGCCTGGTCCCCGTCAGAGGCGGCCCCGCTATGCAGCAGCGCATCGAGGTCCCTCTTCTTCCTCCGCAGAACGTATCCCACGTACTGTGCCACAGCGTCCCAATTGTCCTCACAATCGAGCATCCTCCCTATCACGGTGGCAGGAGCGAACACGCCAACCCGCTGCGCCATTGCACCTCTCTCAGTATGCCACCTGGTGCAGTCGAAGAAAGTGTGTTCTGCATCATCATCCGTAATACCACAGTAAATACAGTCGGGACCATCTGCCCTTCCCATCCGGTACAGGTACTTTCGGAAGTATCCGTGGCCCGAGAGGAATTGTGTCAGGAAGTAGTTAACTTCCCCAAAGTGTTGGCCTGATATAAAAGACATGAAGTTGGATAATGAATATTTGGTTCTACATTAAAGCATCAATATTTCGTGCCCCAAATGCGATAGTTCCGTTTTGCCGATGTAAATTGGATAGGTCGGCCTTTTTATACGTGAGTAGCAGTTTGAGGCAACCATCAACAACGTTGAACTACTGCTCTGTTGAGGTACATACGACGGTCAGATGGATAATATTGTATTCCATAAATAATAAGAATATTTCTTATTTCCCTTAAAGCGAAAATATACGAAAAATAAATGACATAAATAGTGTTTCATTTTGTAAAACTTTTTAAAAGATACTTTTGTGCTGTTCCTGGTCCCGATAGAATAAAATAATGCTGTACATTGACTTTACATATATCGATCGATTTCTTAATATTCAATTCCTTTATTTTGCAGCTGGAGGAAATAAAATCCAAGGAACGTAATATTGGGCAACTGAAAAAGGATTTACAAATTTTGCTAAATTCTAAAACCACTAGCAGAAATGCAACGACTATTAACACTAATCAAACGAACAAAACGACTCATTCAAATGCAAAAATGCAAATTAACAAAAAACCAAAGAGCAGCATTTCATATGAAGCAAACAAACCCAACGAAACACCTGCAAAAGAAACAAGGACAACATCAACTGCAACTGCAACAACTACAACGAAAAGCAAGGATTTGCTTACAAATGCTGGAAATTCGAATGCGGTAAGCACAAAAAAAAACACCCTCTAAAGCTTAAATTTGTTTCTAATTTTTTATTTTTAATTCATACAAGTAAGAAGTTTTATTAGATAAAGCGGGAGTTTTATAAAAAAAATTTATTATTATTGATAAAATTATGCTAAAAACCGTAGAAACTGCGAAACGCTAAGTGAAGTCTCAAATACTTTGTACCATTGTGGTAATAAAAATGTATCACTTTTTAAAGGTATTGGCAAACTGTAGAGAGTGTTACCCGTCGAAAGGGCAAAATTTTTGTTCAGAAAGCAAATCACCGTTAGTTTTTTCTGTTTGTATATACCCCGTAATTCTCAAAGACTTTATGGGAGTTTTTATATAAACAGGTGAAATTTTTTTCTTTTTTTTTCTCTCTTTCAAGTAATTTTGTTAGAGGTCTACTGATGAGTTGGCATAAGCACCAACGAAATTGGTCCATTGTTTGCTGAACAACTTTTTTTTCAACGTAAAATGAATTCCTTGTAGCAATTGATATTCGTAGCGGCTCCACGAAAAGCCCCCCAATGAAATAACGCCCAGGAAATAAACCCCAAAAAAATAGGAAATAACACTCAAAAACGGTGAATGAAATAACATCGAAAAATAAATGAAATAAACCCCAAAGCGAAAACGAAACAACCCCCAATTTTCGGGAGTTATTTCATATGAAATAACACCCAATGATGAAAATGAAATAACCCCCAATGAAATAAACCCCGTCAGCAACAAAAATTAAATTATGCCCAAAATTCATAAAAGAGTCAGTTTCATCAAGGATTTCATGAAGTCAATATGGACCAACAGCAAAGTTGCAAAATTATTGAAATGAATCGTGTGGAGGCCCGCAGGCGTCTTCTTCATAACAAGGATATATGCAACTTCGAAAGTGTGCCGGCATTAATAAACTTTTTTTTTTGGTAAAGGAACATACAAAGCTCGTTTAATAGTGACTACTTTTGGTTTTGTGAATGGACTAAGTCCAGTGCAGTTATTTTCCCTTATACGATGGAGGCTATTTCAGATCAGCACAAACGAGCTATCCTAAAACTTTACGAATGGCTTGAAAATCCAACTCATGGGAGACGTTATTATAGTTACAATGTTGTAGAGAAGGCAGTAATTTTCTGTAATGGAGATGTGAGGAAGTATGGACAAAGAATTGTTTAATATTTCCAATATATTTATTTCTGAAACCCAACTACCAAAAAATTATTTTCATGTACATACATAAAAATTCAACTTAATACATTATACGTAAGGAATGGTAAAAAAAAAACAAAATGCTTGCTCATGAATTCAAGATGGAGAAAATATACATTGTATGTAATATTACATGGATTAGTTTTTACTTCTTACATAAAAACTTGGATAACGTCGTCTACTGCAGCACGACAAATAGGGCAATTATATGTTTGTAGTCCACTACCGATAGCTTCCGTTTGAAGCTTTAGTACGCACTCGTTACATATTTTCACTTGCTTACAGGGCTAAGCACTGTATTAGCCTCCACTACCAAACAAACAACGCACAGCTTTCTTTGAGTAGGTTCCTGCGGCGGTTCAGAAATATTTACATCATCATCTTCAACGTCAATATACTCTATGGCTTCGAATAAATCTTCGTGTTTGAAAGTTGGTTTTCAGTTAGAAAGGGAATCGACATGGCGCAATTAGAAACAAAAGTGGTGCCATCTTCTAGAAAAAAGAAAAAGAAAATTTCAAAAAATTTCATCAAGTTTATAAATTAATTTCGTTTATGTTACGTAATAACGCCATTATATCAATGAAATAATGTTTTCGTAACAGTCTACAATTTCCATTGGTTGCGTTAACCGACGTTGCGGTGTATGTCATGTACATATATATAAATACTAGATTAACCCGGTGCGCTTCGCTACCACCACACCCAATTATGTACTTTTCCGCGCTAGGTGTTGTGTCTTACTAAATGATAAACCAAATAGTTAGTTCCTCAACCTCTAATAAAATTAACGCGAGATGCCAGACATTCATAATATAATTTTTGAACTATTATCAGAATTTTTGATCCATTTTGACCCCATGAAAATTACCCTATAATTTGAGTTGAATCATAAACTATCTGCCTACCAAATTTCATAAAAATCTGTCTAGCGTTTTAGGCGGCATAGTGGAACAAACATCCAAACATCGAAACTAACAAGCATTCAAATTTATAATATTAAAAGGATTCCACATCTACAGCATTTTTCATTAAAATTGAGAAAATTCCAAATGAATTTGAGAATTGAAAATTTTCTCAATTTCATTCAGAACTTTCTCAATTTCACTTGGAATTTTTCCATTTTCAACTTGAAATTCACAATTTCATGTGGAATTTTGTGAATTTGAAATTGAAATTCTCAATTTCAATGAAAAATGTTGTAGTTTCAGACAATTATCAAAACACTCAATATCCTCGTCGCCCAAGTTACACACTTTTTGTTTCATTTCATTAATTTTGCCTTTATTTAAATTTTTATTAATTTTTTCAAGGTTCTATTCTCGCAAAACGTAATATTTTCGTTGGCTTGCTTGTCAAAACGAAAGCATTTCATTTTATTAAAAATTTCGCAATTTTTTAAATTAATTTCTGTCATAAAAAATTGATTTCAGACCAGAGTGCGGCGGTTGGAATCTGTGAAAGTGTTTTTTTTTTGTTAGTTGTGTTTGGTTTTAGTTTTCTTTTCTATGTTTTTAACAGCTTGTCATGAATTATTAGCAAATTGTGTTTTTTTTTTTTATTTTTTTCTAAATTGAAGAAATTAACAAAGAAATTGAATTTTATAACCTTTTGGTTGGACCGCTTGTGAAATATACGACAAGTCAATAGTGTCTGATCGGTTGTTTGTTTGCGTAATTTTAACCGTCCACAATAATTTATTGGCTGATTAGCTTAATTGCTGCTGAGTATGTAACAGTGTGTCGTCCGATGCTGGTGCAAAAAAATTATTTAAAATTTTACATTAAAATTCTCATTTTGAAAAATGTGTAACCGTCATGTTTCTTTAAAATTATTTACACACGCATACATACTATTTGTATTGTTAGCAATTCATTAATTAATTAACTGCCTTAAGTGTGTTGAAAGCTTTTTTTGTTTTTGTTAGAGGGCGTGGTATCTCATCACTGCATTAAAACCAAATGGTAGTGAAATCCAGAAGTGTAGTTTCCCAGATTATTTGACAGTATATGGCGGTATAAATTGTCAGAATTGATTTTTATTTGCCTCTGTGGAGTGATTAATGCGCGTGAATAAATTTTAAATTAGCCACGTGACCGTGAAATGAAATCTCCTCCAATGCCTGCACTTTCAAAATCGCCCATTAATGCAGACGTAATCACGAGATTTCTCAAAGCATTGCTTTTTTTCATAACTGGGGAAATTGGGCACTGAACAATACCAACTTCAGCTGATAGCAATTCACAATCACATCAGAACGCCCTCCTTCGTCGGTATTGTGTAGCACCGGCGAAGTAAAATAATAATAAAAATGGCTACTAAACTGAAGCTTCAGCACTGCTACGAGTATAAAAGCAAAGAACATGCAAAAGCAGAGCTGTAAAATAATTAATTAAGCTTTACCTCCTGTCGTTTCTCCTACTATCCCTTTCCTATAGTTCCAGCACAATGCTTCGCATGTGTAGGAGTCATCACCTGAGTGCTGGTCCCAGATAAAAAAAAGAAAAAAAAATATTACTTTAAAATGTTCAATATTCTTTTGTGCCGATGTATGAGCATTATTATTTTTTATCCATTAATTCAATTATATTTATATTTTTCCCTACAAAATAATTTTTTGAAAAAGCGACGTGTGCAACAAGTTGCAAAGCTTTTAAAAAAGTAATACACAGATGAAATTTACGTTTTTTTATAGGCTTTTGTACTCAGCTGCTTTTGACAAGCACAATTTTACTTTACAGTAACAAAATGCCTGTAAACGTTTTTGTTGTTTTCCTGAGCCGACCTTATACTGATAGATATTGGTTATAACTATAAACTGCATGCTCTTGTCACTTTTAGAGAACAAAGAAACATAAATGAATAAAACCAAATAAAAAAACAGATCTAGAACGCAATTGTTTGTAAAGAAAATTAAAAAATACGAAAAGAAAAAGAAGAAAATTTATTAAAATTAATTGTAAGAAAAAAAAATAAAAATTACAACTTCCTTCGAGCCGGATTTGAACTAGCGACCTTTGGATATCAATCCGCCTCTCCCTTCAAGGAAGAAATACGTTTTAAGACGGGTTAGTTATTAAATTGCAAAAGCAGCTAACTAAATCCAGATCTTCCCGTCTCTAATCGCATTTCTACCAAAGTTCGTATTGGCGCAACCCGATACGGGGTGTGTCTTCGTCTACAGTCCACCGCTCTACCAACTGAGCTATCGAAGGCCATGCAGTCATGTACATAAATATTCTATTCAAAATCCTTTTGCCACACGAAATCTCGATGTACACGCAATCCTAATTTTACACGGAATTTGTTTGGTCTTTTTTGAACTGCTGTGGTTTGTTTACCTCAATATAAATTCCCTTTAATTTCAAACCCGTTAAAACAGATTCAATAATAGTCTCACTTCTATGGTCTTTTTTATGAAAAGTTTTTTAATAATTATTTCTTTTTCAATATTTCGCTACCAAATAGGCAGCATCGTCAGGAAATAATTTTATTTTTTTTTAATATAATTAATTTTTAATATAAAAAATAAAATAATTTAATAAAATTATTTCCTGGTGATGATACCTATTTGGTAGCGAAATATTGAAAAAGAAATAATTATTAAAAAACTTTTCATAAAAAAGACCATCGCTCAAAAATAAATATAATTAACAGATTCAATAATTTTGATTTAAATGAACTAAAAATTAATATTTATATAATAAATGAATAAGTAAACACTAATTAAACTATGAGAATAACTTTTAGAAAGTTATAAAAAAAATGTAGCTACACTTTTGGGCCTTAAATTTCTTTGTTTAGATTTTTTTTTAGCTCTAATTCAAACGCTAAATCACACTGGCGCTCGTATTAATATTTTCATGAATGTATAAATGTACTTTTGCTCCCTAGAAAGATGTCTATACTTCCTCTTAAACCATGTTCTTTTTTTTGTTTAATTAATTTATTTTTAGCTGTAACGGCAAAAGGGAAATAGATTTTTAAAACATATTTTAAGATTAGTGAAGAGTGCAATTCAACACCAGCCGTATTAAAAAAAACTCATGTCTTTTATTCATGCACATTCCTCTAGTCCTCAAACATCCCTGAATATCATAACAGACCGAGTCGCGAGCATCTTGATTGATCTCAAAGCAATACGACTGTCGGTCGGTGTCACATTTCATTTCATTTATACATTTACAATTTATGTAAAAAAGTAACGATAACATTTCATTTACTCTTCACCTGCATTACGACAACAACACACACACACACACAACACTCACTGTGCACCTTCCAACATGTTCGTTTCATACTATAACATTGTGAAAAAGCCGGTTTTTGAATGTGTTTCTTTGCAACCAACCCAAAGAAATGTATTTTTCAGCTGTTTGTTGGCATCCAGTTGAACTGCAAAATCAGTTGAGTTCGTGGTATATTCAGGTGCGCAGGCGTAGCGCGTTTAATTGTGTGCAAGAATTTTCATAAATTTACGGAAACCGAAGAATTTTACTAAATCAAATTATTTGCAATTAAAAAGAAATTTATACACTTCAAAACTTTAACATTGAATTTATATGAAATGATAGAAAAGTATTTTACGAACGTGATTAAATTAATTTTTGTGGCAAAAAAAAAAAAAAAAATATTGTAAATCTCGTGAGAGTAAAAACAAAGTGTGCTGAATGTTCTTTTAAGCAGAAAGAAATGAAGAATTGAATTAAAAATCCAAATTGCTAACAAAATATAGAAATTCAAAAAGTAAGAAAAAGTAAAGGTTCTGAATTTTGTGATATTTTATACCAACATGACTAGTTTTTTTTTTTTTTTTTTTTTTTTTTATACATTTTGAGGTTGCATATAAACTTGCAACGAAATGCTCAAAAAAAAAACAAAAAAAAAACGCATAAAAAATTGGTACAAGTGCATTTTTACCCTGAAAACAAAATTTTTGAAAATTTAAAAACAAACGAGTTGTAGTGGTTTATATTTCTCCACGAAATCAAATACATATTTTTTTGTCGTTGAAAATTAAAAGATTTAAAAACGCAGATTGGATATTGTTTGTATCTTTACAATTATTAAGCAACTAATTTGAAATTCAAATACAAATTTTTAATAAAAAAAAAAAAAAAAAAAGGAAACGTCAATTTCAACATGCGTTTCTCAACAGAAAATTTCTTTATCATCAACCACATCGCCCTCGGCCACCGTCAAACGCCGTCACACTGGAATTGTGTTTAACATTTTGTCAACGAGTCTCCAAAACCGGGGAGTTGTGTTGTGTATAGAAAGAAGACATCTTAATGGTTTTAAGGATTTATGTTTTCCTGTGTCACACAGAATGTTTTTATTTATTTATTCACAGAAAAGCCAACCTGACGCAGGTGGAAAATAAAATGCCATTGAAATGTTTTAAAAGTTTTCGTTTCAAAATCAAAAAAATTGTGGGAATTAATCGCTTGACTTTAGAATTTTATTTTTTTTTTTTTTGCTAATTAATTGTTCGAAATGCAATAAAAAAAAATGTGTGAAATTATTAATAGTGGCATTCATTGATGTGATTCAGTGTTAAGTTTATCTAAACGGTTATGATTCAGCTACTGGAAACAGTACTCATTAACTCATCAACTAAAATTATCTGCCATCAGTAAAGAATTGTAAAAATATAAAAGTTCAAGAAAAGTAAAGGCGTTAAACGAATACAAATGAATTAGAATGTGTCGCCGTCATACATACGTAGATACATACATACATACATACATCCATACATGCATACATACACACATAATTATATCATCATAAAAATGCATTTACACTACGTCGTAAAGCGATACTAATGAAATCAATGAATTTGTCGACTCTCCACCTCACCCAGCTGGCATTTTCAAACATAAAAGCTGAGGGTGGCGATGGGTGAGGTAGTTAGCACGTTGACTACAAAACCAAAAGTGCTGGATTCGAGCCCAGTTTTGTACTGAGACACAAAAAAAAACATTTCGTTTTTTTTCAGATGTGCATTAGTGTGTCAGTTGCTTTCGGAAGGTTTTAGTGGCGAAGGCACTGAACAGTACCGGCTACAGCTGATACCAATTCACAGGCACATCAGACCGCCCTCCTTCGGCGGTATTGTGTAGCACCGCTGAAGTAAAATAATAATGAAAATGGCTACTGATAGTCTCCAAATAAAGAAAGAGAACAGATTCGGCGTAATAAAATAATTAATAAAATGTCTACCAAATACAGCTTCAAAAATTTAATGCGTTTCTTTGATATCAGGGGCGGGGCGCTGCAGTATTGTAAAAATAATGCAGCTTTCTTCCAGCTAGCCCTTCGTCAACTGTTATCTCTATCACTATTCCTTTCCTAGAAGTTAACACCTAGTAGTAGGCAATCATTGCCTGAGTGTTACTTCTCTTTGTTAAAAAAAAATAAACCTAGAGGAGTCTTCCGCAATCGTAGCGGTTCATTAAATTAATTGCGTTTTCGTATTTTTTAATAACAAAAATTATGCGAAGCACCCAGGGTCTAGACGGGAATCGAACCCGCCAATTCCAGATTGATAGGCTAATGTTCATGCACTAGGCTACACACATACATTCACTACACCATATATGATTCGTATATTCCTACTGCAAAAGATCCTTGCAACAATCGCCTTGAAGATTTTTCTACGATTATCAAAAACTGAGTTTATTATGTCAACGCTTTAATTTTTTAAGCTTTAGAACAGACATTTATTATTGTATTGCTGAAATACCATAGACACCTGCCATTGTGGCCTATTCTGATGGTATGCCCTGAACACGACGGGTGTGCAAAGACAACGTCACAACAAGCGCTCTCATCACCCAGAGCCTATCCTACATTCCTGATATGAAAACCTTTATATTACTTTTCATTTAATGTGTATTTATTTTTCATTTATGGTGAACATTTTTCTGCGGATTAGCAACAGTTTAGGCAATGCGGGAAGGAGAAGAGAGGGAGCAGGGTTTGTGGACGTTGAACTTGAAATTGCCATCACTCTGGTCACTGGTCACTAAACAGTAACGCCTTCAGCTGTAACCAAGCCACAGACACATCATAACGCCTTCCTTCGTCGGTATTGGGTAACACTGGCACAGTAAAATAATTACTAAAAATGTCTACTAAAAACGAAGCTTAAAAATTTAAAACGTCTCTTTTTTTTTTATCTTGGACCAGCACTCAGGAGATTACCGCTACACATGCGATGCATTGTGCTGGAACTATAGAAAAGGGAGAATAGGAGGAATGACAGGAGGTGAAGCTTCACTAACTTACAACGCTGCTTGTGCATGTTCTTTGCTTTTTATAGCAGTGTTGTAGTGCCTCTGATGTCAATGAGACGTATTAAATTTTTAAAGCTTCGTTTGTTAAAGAAAAAAAAAACATAAAAATGTTTAACAGTTGGGAGTTATCCCACACGAAATTAAATTCGTGGAACACAAACGGTTGGTAAGAAAGAATTAATTTCGAAACAAAAGAGGGTGGCGATGGCACGATGGATGCTAGTCTGCACGTTGACTACAAAACCAAAAACAGACAAGGGTTAAACTCCAGTTTCAGACTAAAATTATAAAATAAAAATAAACATCTCGCATTTTTCTGATGTGCATTAGTGTGTCTTTGTGTGGCAGTTGTTGTCGGAAGGTTTCAGTGGCGAAGGCATAGTCACTGGTCACTGACAATACCGGCTTCAGCTGATAGCAATCCACAATCACATCAAAACACCCTCCGGCGTTGAAAATAAATAATTAAAAAAACTTTTCATAAAAAAGACCATCGCTCAAAATGAAATACAATTAAGAAATATACACTTTTTTCTTTTTTTTTTTTTTTTGAAATTTGTGACTTATTTTGAAATTGAAGACTTATTTTTGTAAAGTAAAACATATTCTGTTTTTTTTTTTATTTTTCAACTTTTTAACGTGTTAACGCTGGCGATTAGTTGATATCCGTCAACAAAGTAGTACTCATTCTGCCAATCTCTTCCATCGGTACGTTAATGTCATTTGAAAAAGTCAAAGTATGACGCATGACGGATTCTATGTGCCCCAGCCTTTATAATGTGATCAGCATTGCCCACATTTAAAAAATGTGTACTCGAAAAAAGTATCTACATTTTGGCGAATTTTTTGGCCGATTTTCCTACGTTCCTTATTTAGTAGCAGAAAAAAACTACATGTAGGTGATTTTCCCCTGCCCCCTAGTTATCACACCTTCAGTAAATTGCTTGACCTAAGGAACTGCACTACAAGGCCCCTGAGTTATATGAAATTTTCACCAGCGAATTAATTGATTGGTTGTCACGTTGTGGAGGACTGTCGTCGGCTTGTTCTACCAACATTGGCATTAATTAATTTTGCTAGTTTTGCCATTTAAATATCAATTTCGCGGCATGTTGAATGTCATACTGACATGTGCAATTAATTATTATTTTTTCTTACAATTTTAATGAAATTAAAGAAATTTCTAAGATTTTTGCAAAACGTAGCAGAATGTATTTTACGTTAAAATGAATGGTTTTCAATTTAATAATATGCCAATTAAAAGTGAAAAAGGAGAAATAAATGAAAAATTATGGAAAAGCCGCCAAGGAATGTGATGTTTGAGAGTGAAGAAAAAACAAAAACATAAAAACGATTAAAAAAAAAATTAGCCATGCATGAAGTATGACAGCATTTGAGAAACAAACAAACAAACAAACAATGCTTCTGCAATAATAAGCGAGTATCATTTAAAACAAAAAATAATTAAATAAATACAAACGAAAAGTTCGATAACAAGAAAAAAAAAAAATAAAACAACACAAAACATACTGAGAAATACTGGTCGTACAGGTGGTGTTTGTTGGTGCAAAATATTTCTTCACGCAAATGCGAGTTTTAAATTTAGCCTGGTTTTATTTTTATTTTTGTTGTTGTTTTTGCTGCTGGCCGATTGCGATTGCGAATTCTCAATGAAAGTGAATATTTTGTGGTTTCCCTCGATTTACATACATAAGAATTCCTTGCTGACAACGAAAAGACCATTTAGCTTGTCGACAGCTTTAAAACTTACAAACAAAAAAAGATAAACTAATTTATTTGATTTCATTTACTAATTACAATTTAAAGGCTTAAATGCCTTGAATATAAAAGAGTGAACGCAAAACACAGACCTCGTTTAGCAAAAACTACCACCAAGAAATTTAAGGCAGCAAACAGTCTAAATAAAAAAAAAACCGATAATAAACCTGTGAAGAAGCATTATCGATATGTTGCAATGCCCTTAATTTATGCATTGAATTTATGTAGAAAACAAAAAAGTTAATTGCACAAATGCGAAACTAGAAAAAAAAAAAGAAAATAAAGAAGAAATATAACAACCAGAACAAAAACATAAATATAATTCAGTTTAAATTTGTCGAACTAAAATGAAGCAATCGAGGTCAGTGAAAAGTGTTTAAAAGTCGTTAATGATAATTCGTATTATTTTGCATTTAAACGGCAAAAGACGCCAGCCAGCATAAGTATTTCATAAATAATTTGTATTTATTTAATTTTTATTCTCTTTTTGCTTTAACAACGACTGCATTTTGGACAACAGACCTTCAATTTCAGCAGCCGCCAATACAAAGAATTACACCAGTTCCAAAGTCACATGGAATATTTCTTTATTACGGCCTTATTACGGTTGTCGAATCGACTCTACAGTTTGTAATAGATTAAAGAAACACACACAATTTTTTTTTAATCTATTTCAAACTGTCGAGAGTCGATTCCACAACCATAATAAGGCTGAATATAGAAGGTACAGTGGAGTTAGGTTATAACGAATTTTCGCTTATAGCCAACAAATTCAATAGTCCACAGTAATTTTTTTAACTTGGTGCCAGCACTCAGGAGATGACCCCTACACATGCGTTAGATTGTGCTGGAACTAGAGGAAGGGAATAGTAGGAGAATTGACAGGTGGTGAAGCTTCATTAACTTACAACTCTGCTTCTGCACGTTTTTTTGTTTGTTTATATACCTGCAGTGCCTCTGATGTCAAGGAGACGTCTGAAATTTTGAAGCTTCGTTTTAGTAGCTTTTTTTTTTTAGTAATTATTTTACTTCGCCGGTGCTACACAATACCGCTAAAGGAGGGCGCTCTAATGTGATTGGGGATTGCTATCAGCTGTTCAGTGACCATTGACTATGTCTTCGCCACTGAAACCTTCCGACAACAACTGACACACAAAGACACAGAAATGCACATCAGAAAAATGCGAGATTTTTTTTTTGTTTTTTTTTGACCGGCACCTCTACACATGAGATGCATTGTGCTGGAACTGGGAAGGAGGATAGAGGGAGTAGTGTTTATTGACATTTGATTTAAATTTTCAAAAGCTAAAAGTGACAGGAAACACCTCTGCGGGTAGTCTATTCCACATACGTGCCATTCGGCCAAAAAACGAATTTTCTCTGTAATTCGTATTGCGAGTCGCCGCCAAATCGACCACAAATGGATGCGCTCTCAATGATGATCGCGTCGAGCGCGCGAATGACCGGGTTTCGGGAACAAGTTCCCTGATTTCATTAGAACTCATCCCATTGTAGTATCGATAGAACAACGAAACGCGAGATGTGTTTTTTTTTTTTTAATTTTAGAGTGAAACTGGGTTTGAACCCAGGTCTGTTTTGGTCTTGTAGTCAATGTGCAGACTACTTCAGCCATCGCTACCTTCATTGATTGTGTCTTTACTTTTTGATACACGTACGCGCGAGCTTGATGTCAAGCTGCTTGATCGTGTCTAGGCCCCTTAACGGAAAGAAATTGTGGCGGGCGACCCTGAGCTGTCACCCGTTCAACTCGTTTGCTACTCAAAATATAAAAAATTATTTCGAAACTGTTTTATACCAAATTGTTCATTGTGAAAATTATTTCTCAAGCCAACAAGTCTGTTGGAATCTTTTTCTCTTCAAATTACACCGGTCAACAAGAATTTATTGGCCTAAGTTTTTATGGTAAATTTCAATACATATGGTGCTCCGATTCACTGCCTATAAATTACTTTTTTTTTGAATTAACTCTGGTGCTCGAGATTTACCGTTATATATTTTCTGTAAAATATGTGCTACCAGTTAATTGTGAATAAGGGTGCCCCGGTAGTCTAGTAAGTAGTGTGCTAGTTTATCAGTAGTGGGTTCTAGGTTGGATTCCTAGAAGAGATTCTGGTCTGTATCATAATGAGACCATAATAAATTGGAACCAAGTGGGCTGGAATCTTTCTTTACTTTTCCATCCAGCAATCTGCCGACCTAATTTTGATTAAAGTCATAATTGAATGAATGGATTTTAATTAATTATGGCTCATTTTATTTCTAACATATGCGAGTAACAAATAAATAATAACAAGTCCGATTTTGTTTATTTTTTCATTTTTAATAAACTTTTCAAAAGAATGGTGGTTTTTAATTTTCATGAAAAAAGGGTTTTTTTTTCTCAAAACTTGCTGAATATCTTGTAAACTATAAGGAGTTGCGAAAAATGTATAATAACGGAATTTGAAGGCTGTTTTATTCTCGATCCTTCGGTGTTTCTCTGAGTGCAATCGAAGTGCTACTTCTCGAGTTATTGCAAATTACGTGGTGCAACCTCCGCTTTTTTCTATATAACGGTAAATCGCGAGAACCAGAGTCAATCCAAAAAAAGTAATTTCTACGCATTGAATCGGAGTATGTATTCAAATTGAATATGAAAATTTAGACCACACAAAAAAATTTGATTTTGTTGAACTGTTTTACTTATTGAGTGTTTAATATAAATTTAAATAATAACAATAAATATCTATAAAGATTTATTAATTTATGCCCGACCCGAGAGTCAAACATAAAAACATATATAATTTTATGTATTCAAATCACTTGCTTTGAGTATGGCCATGTTAGTTCAACAGGTTACCAGCCAACAGCTGTGTGTGTGTGTGTGACATTGACGGTCTCTGTGGTAACCGTGGTAACCAAAATACGTTCAGATCCTTGTAAATGTTTGCATTTTTAATGCAGCATGGGGCGGCGGTTATTATCCTAAAATCTTTCAGCCATATTCATAATAAATTCTTATTTTATGTTTAAAGAATACAAATGATATCATAGACTTTTTTTGTCTTATAAATCAGTTTTTAAAAGTTGCATTCATAAACGAACAGTAACAGATCTATAGCAATTGTAGATGGTTGTAGTAATTTTATGTTTAAGTACGGCAACTCTCTTTTTTTATTTTACATGGGAACAATAACAAAATTACTCAATTTTTATAAATTTGTTTTTGTTTTGCATTTTGTTAACTACATACATACATACATACATACATACATACATATGTACATATAGAAATTGACAATTAGCCTCTAAATTGAAATTGTTTTTCTACCATACAAATAAAGAAATTACCTCCCTACCGTTCGGCGGTCTAAATAACCGTACAATACGGTAATTACCGTACGGTTAACATCACTGTATTTAACTTAATGTATTTATTGCGGTAGTGGCGGTTGACCACATGGTATTTATGTATGTGTACGGTAGGGTAGATTTCTCAAATTAAGCGATTTTCATTTCAGTAACTTACACTGACTTTCCTAATTTACACTGGTTTAAAAGCGACCTTTTTTAGGTTATGTCAATCTTCATTTGTAAATGTGTGTGTGTGTGTGTGTGTGTGCGTGTTTGTATCGGCATGCATGAGTTTGCGGCCACAATATCCAACAGAATACTCTTTGCGACATGACACCCAATAAACAACAACGACAACAACAACAACAACCCCTTCCTGATCAGTCTGAAGCTGTAAAAGTGCACTTGTATCACAACAAAAATACTTTTTAAAATGCTGCAAATAAATTCGATATTGAAGAAAATTACAAATATATATATTTGCGCTGTAACTCTTTCGCTTTTTGCCCCCCTCTTGTTCGAAATAGAATTCCTTATTTTCTCGTTAAATATTTAAAATACTGTTTTGGAAACAACTGGTAAAAATACCAATAAAAAAAAATTGCCAGTTATAATAAATTTGTGGAATTAAATTTAAGCAAAAATATAAAGAAATAACAAAAACAAAAAAAAAAAAATAAAAAAAATTCCTGCACCAGCTGAAAGTGAAAAATTCAAATGAGTTTTATAACATTTAAACATTTTAATGGTCTTCAAAGAAATACATACATATGTGCTCAAATAAATAAATGTTTAACGACTTGTCATAGTTAAATTAAATTAATAATAATAAGTGAGACTAATATAAATTAATAATAATAATTTTTATTGCACACAAGGATGTAATTAAAAATGTATTTGCAAATGGATTTAAATGATGCACCTGAAAATGAAATTAAGGTGAGTGTTAAAATGTTAAATTTTAGAAATTAAATATTTTATGAAAACATTGAAAGTGCTGCTAATGGCAGTTGGGGATTTAAATGACATTTTCTCGTCAGTGTGACCGCGTATGAAAAAAAACAAAATAGAATTCCAGATGTGTTTCTTCCTAATATTTTCCTGTATAAACTCGGACTTAGAAATAATAATGATAAGGCACTTCAATAGGAATTTAACTTGAACTTTTTTACTTTATATTAAAACTATTGTTTGAAATAACTGTCCCTTAATCATAGACAACAATAAAGTGTGTTTTAAGAAATCAATGCCTTAAAGCCGCAGAAGCTAAAATCATATGAATTATAATTAAATTGAAATGCCAATAAAAATAAAATAACAAAATCTAAACTATACTATTGTTAAAAGTCCAGTTTTGCTCAACTAGAAACAATTAAAACTACAACTTTGGCGTAAAAATTAACTTTCAATTTAAAACCAGCTGTAGTTGTGTTTAATCAGCTTAACTGCTGACCAGTGACTATGCCTTCGCCACTGAAACCTTTCGACAACAACTGACACTCAAAGACACACTAATGCACATCAGAAAAATGCGAGATGTTTATTTTTATTTTAAAATTTTAGTCTGGGGTTGAACCCAGGTCTGTTTTGGTTTTGTAGTCAACCTGCAGACTCTTCAGCCATCGCTGATATGGTGGTGTTGTCCAGGTACGCCGTCAGGATATCCTCTCTTTTATCCGGGCAACGGAGTGGTATGATTCAGATGATGATGGCGACGGGTGGCTTGCGCTACGGTTGCCTTTCGGGCGACACAACGGCACCAGCCTTTGGAAGCAAGTGGTTAGTACGCAAGATTTCGGACGGCCCGTGATACCTAATCTAAATAGTTGACGGTAAATTATCGGCTTAAATATGTTTTTCATTCACATTTGCAAATTTTTTTTTTTTTTTCTTTAATTTTCACAACCTAAAAGGGTAAACAGGGCAAAAGTGTTATAATGAAAAATGGAAGTTAGACTGTTTTGATATCGATGGACTGAATAAAGCTTAATAAAAAAGCATTTAACAAGAAATATGCTTCTGAAAACATGTACTCGTTCATATGCCAAAATTATTTGAAAACTCTGAATCATATAAATTACTACTTCAGTTGTGTGTATGGCGATAATAAAAGTACTCTGTCATACTATTGGGTGCCGTGTAAATCAAACAAAAATTTCAAATCACTCGGCGGCATCTTTATGTCCGATTCAAATCTGTGCGTTGGTCCAAAGTTGTTTCGAGTACACTTTAAATTAATAAAAAAAAAACTTTTTTTTTATTAATAAAAATAATAAATATATAAAGCTAATAATTTACATCTACTGATAAGGACACACGGTGTACAAAACACATAGTATGATGAAGGTGTAGCAACCTTCGAAAACAGCATGTTGTTCCGTTCTGCTAATATTTGTCAGTGTGATTCACAATTTTTGTCTGTGATTTAGTTTGTTTTATAGCAATTATCACATTTTATTTTGACAGCCTGTATGGTTTCAATCATTAGTCCATTTTAATTAATCGCATATTTATGTAAAAATGACGTTCGAATTAAGGCACTATTTAACAATTGATATCAATCAAATAATATATGGGCATTTCCACAGAAAGGTCTACCAGGATCGAAAATAAACAAATGTTTTTTTTCTAACATTCTATAGGAAATGTTAAAATTATAAGAAAATTATGTACTTTCCGTTTGTGGTGTTTGTTATTTTCAGAAAATTGGTGTGCAAACTGAAAATGTATTTAAAATATGTCGAATATATCAAATATACGAGTCGATTTTATAACATAATATTTTACATTTACTTAAAAAATATGTAGGAATTTAAATGATGAGAAATATTTTTCTAAAAATGGAGATGTCTCTCGTTTAAAATCAACGGTTTATTTATTATATACCAAAACCTAAACTTTATATGTTAAAATATCTATAAAATACTAAGTATAAAAATTTTCATAGTTAATACAATTTAAAGTTCAGAAAATTTTTATTACAAACATTGTAGGAAAACATATCCCGTTCTAAATGTCCCGTGCTAAGTCATATCATAGTATAGGGTGTTCAAAAAAGAGGAACACAAATATGTAAATATGACAACCATCAGTGGAAAGCCATATTCTATTTTAATTTAAAAAAAAAATTATTTTCAAAAATTGTGTTCTAATTCGCAAATTTTTATAATTTTTCTAAATGCAGCTGAAAGCGACTTCTAAATTCTCGTTCGTGATACCATGTTTATTGGTTATACAACAGAAACAAAAAATCGATGAAAGCTAAATTTTTCACTATTTATAGTGCCATTAATGTGCTATAAAAAATGACGTAGAAAAGAAAATTTAAGATTACTTTATTTTACTTCACTTCAAAGGCAAGCGAGTGTCTCGTTGTAGATCGTGGAATTGCCCATATATGAACTTGTACTAGTTGAAACATTGGAGAGGTGTTGGTTCGATTCCTAGCAAGGACAACACGTGAAAGTTTTTTTCACAACGAGTATCACAATGGGACCATAATAAAATTGGACCCGCGTAAGCTGGCACCTAACCTAATAATCAATTATTATCTGAATATAGTATTATACCACATTCAGTAGTTTTTACTATTGTACTTGCAATTTCTTACCAAATGGCACTTAAGATAATTAAGCACAAAAGAGTCGATTTAAAACAACATTTTTTTAAATATTTCATTCAATTTAATATTGTTCAGAATTTTTTATAGCCTTTTTTTCTTTACAGAAGTTTTCAATAGTTTAAATTTAACAGCGGGTTTTTTTTTTTAATTTTATTAACAAAAATTTGCGTTTTTTTTTTTTTTTTTTTTTTAAATAATTTTGTTTACAATAGAAATTGTTTATTTTTGTTTTTTCTTTGCATAGAAGACAAAAAAAAATATCGTTAATGTCCTCTCATAAATTGGAAAGAAACACTTGAAAAAAGAAATACAGAATTATGAACAATAGTCGTGCGAAAGTTTAAATGGTTTTCGTTTGCAAATGCAAATACAGACCTGTTTTTTTTAATGCTCTGCAAGACAATGAACGAGTGGCAACTTTAAAAATAACAACAACAACATTTAAAAACGAAAATAATGAAATAAATTTATTTGAATTATTTCAAGTACACCCACATGCAATTTGTTTTTATTTGCAATGTTTTTAAAGAAGAAAAAATGTGTTAAACAAAAAAAAAAAAAAAAACAACAATAACACTGAAATCCACAACAAATACTGTAAATTAGAAAATAGTGAATTGAGCAAAAAATTAACAAACAATTTGAAAATCAAAAATTTCAAGTTTCTTTTACATCATAAGCGGACACTTACTGTCGCAGTATTTTTGTCCGGTTATGAGAGGTGTCCGCTTATATGAGCTACACATTTTTTTATTTTAAATATTTTCTTTATGTTATAATGCTCGACAAGGGATTTGTGGTTGAAAAAATGTATTCGGAATAAATTGCTTTAACTTAGATCCGTTCAATTGGAGCCTTTGAGTTTCAAAATGATTTGAAATGTTTTTAAATGCGATGAATTACTTTCGAGTAAAATACTTCAAACAGGCAATTCCGTTTAAAGTTTTCAACTCAACCATTTACAGAAGATAATAACGGAATTTTATATTTAACGCTTTGAAACACTCAAATATTAAAAATTAAAGTGAGGTGGCAACTAATGACGATATGCCGAGCTCTCAAAGTTGTCATGTTTTGCTTTGCTACATTTTCTGACATTCAATCATAAACAAACAGCAATCATCTGTACAAAATTTGGAAGGTCCAGCTCTTTCGTGTGATTTATTGCCTCAAAAACTGATCATTGACCCCACAGTGCATGATAATAAATTATAATCGTATATTTTTGCAAGCAATATGTTGCTTGGCCATTAATAAACTTGCTGATATGATTTAATATGGATCTGTTTTGCATGTTTAACCATTTCTATTTTTAACTCTTCACATTTATAAAAGTTTCTTTGGTTTTCGCAATTAAAACTAAAATAATTATTAATGACATTTCAATATGAAATAGGCAACAACATGAATCATTTATAAACTAATCGCAATTAAAAAATCAAAACACATACTTATGTACAGACATCCATACGTATGCAAAGGCATACTTATACATATGTTTAATTAAATAAATTTTGTATGCAACACACTAAATAAATATGGATTGAAGCCTTAAATACTCCAAAAGAAAACAAAAAATGGATGCGAATACTAATTTAAAATAATAATAATTAAATGTTGTGCAAACATTTGCTTCTGCTGGGACAACAGATTTGAATATCAAAAATTTTTAATTTCTTATACAGTGAAGCCTCTTACTGTCGCAGTATTTTTGCCCGGTTATGTGAGGTGTCCGCATATAAGGGGTACGCATTTATTATTTTAAATATTTTTTTTATGTAATAATGACAGACTACCCTTCAAGATCAGTGTCATTTGACCGGTCGTATGACCGTCATTGCTGACCGACCTATCGGTCATTGCGTAGAATAAAGTTTCTATCTTTTTCTTAGGGGTAATATGTAAAAAATTAGCAAAACTTCTTGTACATGTGATAGTCAGCGTTGATGGATATATGGGTCACTGCTGACCGATCAGCATTGACGGATATCCCAATTTAAATGAAACACTCTTTATTTCAACTCTTTATATTGATTTTATTTCAATATTCTAATATATTTGTATGTATGTATGTACATACATGTATATAAAAAAGAAATATAGTATAATATAAAATTGAAATATCCATCAGAACATTGGAGTGGTCAGATACTTACACTAACCTCGATCATCTCCATGCTTGGAAAGCATAATTCAATGGTAGCCTTCCCTTGGCACAACGTCGACTTATATAGCTAATTTTTTTGAATCGGATGGTTGCTTCCTCTTGGCCGAGAACCTGCTGTAGAAGTAACAGAATACATAAGACGAAAAAAGGTGTCAATGCAATGTGATTAAAAAAATTTATATAAATAATTAGCGCAATAAACTTACTTATCTTTCAATTTCACTTAAATATCCAATGTTTTCTAAATATAATTGGGCACATTAATAATGCACGACACACAATTATTTAAAATATGCAAATATTAAAACAAACTATTCAAACATTCACATACAAATTAATTTTATCCATCAGCAATGACAATCATATCGAGCGTTTGGTGCAATACCGTCATAATTCAAAAAATCGTGAAATGAGAAAAATGCATTTGAAGTTTTGAGCCATCTTTTTGATAGTATTTTCGTTTACTAAAGTTATTTTTTTTTAAGTGTTTAAATAAAGAGGCATGTTTTGTAATGTTTTGTAATGTTTTCTGTTTGTAAATTTCTTGTCATAAAGGAAATATTTCATCATTGCAAATAAATATTGTTCGAAATAGCTGGATGCAATAAAGACATTTGTAGCTGTAGAATCTGAACAGTTAGAGATAGAACCATAATCTTTTTCCCTTTAGATATGTACATATTTCCCCAAAGATCATTTCTGCATACCCAGCTCCAAAAATTAAAATTTTGAATTACAGCGGTATTGCACCAAAGGCTCGATATGTTCGGGCAAATATAAAATTTCTGCAAATGTATTAAGAAAAAAATATGTGAGTAAATTAGTTTCGGTCATCCATTTCTTGTAGGATTGTGATTTGTGGTAGAAAAAATTTATTCAGAATAAATAAAATAAAATAATAATAATTAAATATTGTGCAAACATTTGCGTTTGCGAGGACAACAGAAAAAGTTTTAATCATTTTGTTTTATGGCAGATTTTGTAGTTTTGTATGCGGTCCTACTTATAAGGAGGTCTCATAAACATTTCCGTTTCACTTTTATTTTAATTAATATACAAATTATTATAACAACAACAACTATGAAGTGTGTGCTTGCTATTTGTAATTAAATAAAAGCTGCCACAGCTACAGCCACAACAAAAACAAATCTATGTATAAAAATCAATGAATTTTTGATTTTATAATGAAGAGAAAGAAGAAGTAAATGTGAATGCTTGCAAAGTATGAGTGTGTGTATGTATGTATGTATGGATGTGTGAATTTGTTTGCATCATTTTGTTTACGTTTTAAATGCGATTTGAAAGAAAAACAACAACAACAAAACATGACAATAACATTTATTGGTAATTAAATGAAAGCGAATGTTGTTCGTTTTCTAAATCGTTTATTGTTCGTTCGATGGTGCTTTACTGAGTTGTTGTTGTTTTTGCCGTTTGATGACATGTAACAGCAGTGATGCATCTACTATTTGTTTTTTTTTTCTTTTTTAATTCTTTCCTTTCCGACATTTTTTATATTGTATACTGTGATTTTGTTGTTGCTGTTGCTGCTTTTTTGTTTTGATTTGTTGCGAAGCCACTTATATTTTCTGAATGAGCTGGTGTGTTTTGTCATGGGGTTTTGTTGGTGCGTGCATTAAAAAGTGCGTGCTGATATTTTGTTTATTTTAGACTTTTCTTTTACCTGTAGTGTTGTTACAGCGTTGTTGTTTCGTTTGGAAAAGTTTTATTTAAAGATGATTAAATATTTCATAAAAATGCATTTAATTTGTATGTAGCATGTACAATATATTTGTAGTTTTTATTTATGACTTAAATTTTTTGTATGTACGAGTACATATGTACATATTTATGTACATACATACATATGTATGTATGTACATACAATTGAAAGTACATACATCATAATTTGGTTTTATTTGAATTAAATTAATATTTTGTCTTCTTTGAAGTGAAAGTGTTTTTAATTTGAAATCTTTTTAATATAAAAAAGATGTAGAAAGTTCAATACGCAATAGTAGAGAGAACTTCTGGTATTGTAAGTTTTGCGTTTATTTAATATGGACTAGTGACTTCTTTTAAGAACTACGTAGTACATACATATGTATGTATGTACATGAGATATACCCTGCTGGACTACGTGGTCCTTTTTACCTGAAATGGACTGCTTACAAACATGGACCGATGTAATGCACACGTGCACCATGTCATTAAAAACATCCATCCACTTATACGTATGTATATGTGTGATTATTTTTTTTGAAATAACGCACACAATGAGAAATATTGAAGCTGAACATTGATCGTGTAGCATTCGCTTAAGTCAGATGACTGTGCTGGCCATTTCAATATATTAATTTTTTTCTTCTAAAAACCACTACTTTACACGTTTCGAAGTATGCTTCGGATCGTTATCTGGCTGAAAGATCCATCTTATAGGCTTATTTTCTTTTGCAAAAACATCTTGCAAAATGATTTCACTAATTTCATACAACGGCCCAATTGCATTGAATGAAAAGCAACCCCACACCATCACGTTTCCTCCGCCATGCTTAACAGTTCCCTTAGTGGACTTAAGATCTAAACGTTTATTGGGTGGTCGTCGAACAGTTTTATTTTTCGATTCAGATCTTTTAAGGTTGAATTTGGATTCATCGGAGAAAATAATACATTTTTCCCATTTTCAACACTCCAATGCAAATGCTCCTTCGCAAACTCTTTTCCAAACTTGCGGTTCTTTGGGGAAATAAATAGTTTTTTTTAGCAGTTTTTCTCGATCTCAGTCCTGCTTTTACTGCTCTGTCTCTCACTGTTCTGGCGGTAATATTTAAATCCAATTTATCAACAATGTCTTGGAATGATATAAAAGGATCTTTCTTTATTTCTCGGACTATCATTTGATCCTCTCGTACTGAAGTCTTAGGTGGTCTTCCAGCGCTATGAACTTTTTCAATGGAACCACTTGACAAAAACTTTTTTAGAAGTCGACAAATAATTGGCTTATATATTCCAAATTTCTCTGAAATACCTTTCTGTATCATTCCGCTTTTTTTATAAATATTTTATTAATTTGTTACTATTTATTTCTTGCCATTTTTATTCAACTTTTTACAGCGCAACTTTTAATACTTTAAAACTCTTAAGAACTCAATTAATTCAAACTTGTTTTAGTTGTGATAATAACAAAAACTAACTGCCTAAAAATAACGGGAAAACACCGAAGTGTATCCCATGAAACTCAACGCTTAAGAAGAGTTGCTTTAGTTTTTGCCATTTATTTTGTAGTTAAATTAAAACAAAAAAATTTTTTTTAAGAAATAAAAGAAAGTTCTAAATTTTTTATTTCTCGAAGAATACCTACCGTATATATTAACCTTTCAAAATTTACAAAATTTACAAAATTTTGTTTTAATAATTTTTATAGAAGTAGAGTAAAACAAAAAGAAAAATTATTTTTAGAGTTGCTTAAGTTTCTGCCTCTAGTGTAAATGAATTTTGAAGGGTAATTATTTGTTTTTTGTTGCTGAACTGAATTTTTTTTGGAAATAAAAATTAATAATAACTATAAATTGAATTTATAAAATTTCTTTTAACTGTAATTCGTTCAAAGGTTGAAACTATATATGTTGGCCTTAACGAGGTTACACTGTAGTTTTTTAATAAGAAAACGGCAAAATTATATAAAACAAAAATCTATATACTTACATGGTTGATGCCTACATACATACATATTATTAAGCATATTTTAAAGTAACATTTGAAAAAGTATTTTTCAAATAAATTTCATGAAACATATGCATCTCGAATATTTTAGAGATAATCAGAAACTAGCGGCACTTTGACAATTATAACTTTATTAAAAGAAGTATTTCTTTTTTATTTTGCTTGATTTACATACTATATTTGCATATTCATACAGATCGATATGTGGATGGATGTACCACTGCATATTCATGCATATTTGCATATTTATATAATTTTTTCTTGTTCATATTTATATAACGTTTATGCATATGAATCCGAAACATATGCATGCATAACATACATAATTATTTTGTATATTTAATTAATATATGTATTTTTAAAACATATGTATTTACGTGGGAGATCGAAAGCATGATTTCAAAAAGTTGTGCAAAGTGTTGTCAAGTGGACTAAAAGGCTCTACTTACCATCAATTCAAGTACATAATTATTAAAAAGAAAATGAAATGAAATGAAAATGAAAGTCACTTGAAATGAAACTTCTTTCGTTTTCCAGCTCAAAGTTATTGAACATAAATCTGTTTTCTTTCATAAATGCCATGAAAAAAACGAAAGAGAAAGCGTTTCGATGGAGACCATTCAGTCAAAAAGATGAATAGAAAAAGTACCTTTTATTCAAACCTTGAATAGGGCAATTTATAAATGTCACAGTATTAGTACATACTTAAATAAATTACAAAACAACAACAAACATATTGCACATTAAATACAAAAGGGCCACCGCTCCAAAATCAACAATTTCCAGGAGATGTAAAAACCGATTTCATAAAGGCAACCAAAACAATGTCTGCATATGCAGCTCCATTTGGAAGGAAGGAAACTGTAGTTTGTTTTTGTTTTGATTTATAAATTTTCTTTAGTTGGACTTCACAAAAGTTAGTTCTTTAATAGCTGCTGCTGTCACAATATAATTAACAAAAGAACCGACATAATAGTATTTCTCCTCGTAAAATTAAAAAGTATTGTTAAAGAAAAATTTTACAGTGGACAAAAATATGGAATAGGAATTGATTTGAATCAATAGAGTAGGAAAAAGTACGGAACATAACAGTATCTGTGAAATAATCTTAAACTTGTTTAGTGTGCGTTATACATCAGAGATCAGCAATGTGTCCCTTTTGAGGTTGTTTAAAGTCTGATTCGGTATAATGGTATAAACACAATTGTGACGAATGACGAATGACGAACTTCGCACAGCACGACGAACTTATCATCAAGAATTCGTTGTGTAAATTCGTCGAATAAGAACAATTAGAGCGAAAATAACAGCTGTTAATGTCATTTAAAATTATTTGTTATTTAGATACATAAATAAATAAAAATTGTTAAAACATGAACAAAAACATTTTACGTTTTGAGCAACTTATTAAAATTATAAACTCATGTTCATGATGGTAGAAACTTTTATTTCAATCAAATTCCACAAATTTTCATTAATTAATGAATTTTCCAATACATTGTTGTTTACATTTAGCAGGTGCCAGTGTGACCATACTTCAACAAAAAAAAAAAACATTGATATGAGAAGATAAAATAATGACAAAAACGAATTAAAACAATACTGTATATATTTAAAAAAGTGGTTATTGAATTTATGTCCTGTAAATAAAAAAGAAAACAATTCTTAAAGGAAAAAGTTAATTTATTTACTATACACTAAAAAATGTAAAAGGAAAACGGCCACTCTGCACCAATTTATTCGTCATTCGTCGAAGTAAGAAATAGAAATAAACCTATCGCAAAGTTCGTTGTGCACGACGTATTTCGTCCAACGTACATATTGTGTGTATTTTCATTTACACAAATGTGTTTTATTTACAACGACGAATATTCGTTTCAAAAAATTCGTCGTTCGTCGCAGTTGTGTTTATAGCATGAGTGCAAGAAATTATGAATCATGATTTAACTCCGAATCACTTTTTCAGTACCCATTGCTGGCCTCTGGTACACATATACATACATAAATACATAAGAAAAAATGTAGTGTCTGTTGGAAAATACACATCAACAACTTGATGATCTAGTTTTGAGCGTGTGAAACCCTGTGCTGCTGTGTTTGTTTTATTGTAAATTGAAAAACTTGTCAGCCGTCGTTGCTTTGAAGTCATTGTTACAGGAACTGTCACTTGTCACATGTGCGGCTATAAACATTTGTCGAATTTTTTCTTACATCTGTTTGTTTGTTTGTTTGTTTTTTTTTTTGGAGGCAAAACTCTCACGGTTATGTGGCCCATTGGTTTTTCTTCTTTTCTTTTACATTTTATAGAAGGTGTCAGCATACATTTATGATAACATTTTTTCATAATAATTTTCCTTTAAAGAATTTCATAAAATACAAAACTTTGAGACTGTCGGCGGCAGTCATGACTAAAACATTTTCAAAGAAATATTTTCGGAACGAAAACCGAGTTATGCAGCGAAAACTTTCATAACATACACATCGCTTAAAAGCAGAGATGTTGTATATCTAAGCCGTTCATTTCATTGCACTGTTTGGACTCTGCCATTAAGTACGAAATACAATGTCAAATACTTTTGATATACATAGTTTTCGACAACTTTTTCACACATTTCGCCGGTTGTTATCTCGACGATAACTTGACGAATGTTGGTTTTCAAGTGCTCCAACGTTAGGGGATTATCCGCGTAGACACGTAGACAATAAAGTTATAACGGCGTTAAATAGCATAATCTTGAAGGCCAATTAACGTCGCCAAAAAGTAAATATACGCGTTCTGGAAACTTCTCATGCAATAAAGCCAACATCGGTCATGTTTTGTGGCTTGGCACGATGGATGGCAGTCTGCACGTTGACTACAAAACCAAAAACAGACCTGTGTTCAACCCCAGTTTCAGACTAAAATTATAAAATAAAAATAAACATCTCGCATTTTTTTGATGTGCATTAGTGTGCCTTTGTGTGTCAGTTGTTGTCGGAGGGTTTCAGTGGCGAAGGCATAGTCCACTGGTCACTGAACAATACCTGCTTCAGCTGATAGCAATCCACAATCACATCAGAACGCCCTCCTTCGTCGGTATTGTGTAGCTGTCTAAATATAGCTGTAAATTTTTGGCTCTCGGGGTTCACTGGTATTTACTTTAAAATGAGTAATATAACTTTAAAATCGGTAAGCACAAAAAAAACTTATTTTTGGCCGCATTCTTAGAATATGGTCCACTGTGCGCCGAATCTTTGGTTCACTAACATTTAGTAGTGAAAATCTTGACTGAAATTTATTACCTATAACAAGCACAGGTTTTTTTTTCTTAGACCGGCACTCAGGGCATGACCCCTACACGTGCGGTGCATTGTGCCGGAACTAGGAAATAAGGTTTTTGGGAGAGAGGGTATAGGGATGGAGTCGCGTTTATTGACATTCTATTTATATTTTCCCACGTCTTCAGGCAGTTTATTCCATATACGAGTATGTACATGCTCTACGGCCAAAAAATTAGTTTTTTCTGTAACGCGTAGTGCGATTGGATGCGCCCTTGAAGATGAAACCATTGTGCCAAGGAATGAGCCAGTTTCGACAACAAGTTCCCTAATTTCATTAGATCACATCCAATTATAGTAGGGATAAGACAACTAAACAAACCCCACGTTTGACGATGCTAGGCTATCCTACCGTCCCCCATGTCTTTCTTTTCCCTCTGCTGTATACGGTCGAGTAACTTCAAAATAGTCTTTGAATCACCGGCCCATACATGAGAGTTGTATTCCATTTTTTTTCGGATGTAAGCGGTATAAATAGTGAAGAGATAAGATGGGTTGAAAAAGGTGCTCGTTCCATCCCCCCAACATCACACTGAATTTTATTGCCCAAAAAAATCAAGAACTGCGTTAGACATAGTAGTAAAAATCTTGATTAAAATTTATTCAATATGTTACGTTATGTTTCTTAATTATATTGCCACTCACAGTTAAATGACAGCTTTAAGTGAGCATTCACAATAGAGAACATCAAAGTTGTTATGTCCCAATTGTAAAGCCCTTTATCTCAATTAACATGCTGCATACTAGAAATTATGTTTTTCTCCTCTTTTAATACGTTTTTATTGGCAAAAATGAATTATTACGAAAGATTAAATTAAAAAGTTGCGGTTAAATACAAACAAAGTATGCAAAATTGTTGTAAATTTGTTGTTCAACAGAAAATGTGTGTTAAGTCACAATTAATATTTTTCATAACCCTTGAATACAATCGAAAATATGAAAAGTATGTGCATGTTAATTTTGATTATTTTTTTTTTTTATCCAATAATTGCATAATTTTTTGAATTTTGCACATGAATACCCTTTTTAACGAACTTACGTTTTTGTTTTTGTTTGTGTTTTCGTTTTCGTTTCTCTTTTCACTTTCATAAATGATTAATTACACGATCATGGTTTGTAAATTAAAATGTTTATGCAGAAATGAACATGGAACGAAACAAGGATGTCACAAATAGCGGCTTTTGAACTGCTCTCTCTCTCTCTCTCTCTATCCCGCGCACACTCTACTGTATCAGCGAAGAAAGATAATGCAAAATGGTCATGTTAATGGAACAGGCTGTTTTTTTTTACGTCCATATTTACAGCTGCGTTCAAAAGTGGTATAAAAAAGTATTCCAAAGTGATATTAAAAGCGGTAAATATCAGTTGTGCTTTGACATTTGTGAAGGTTCCGAATCCGTATCCAGGAGGGAGTCCTGTTCCGAAATTTCGATTCGCATGGAATGCCGTAATTTGACCCCAGTTCGCTGCAAACAGTGCTATTATTTTTGCCGCCATTGTACCTTCAAGCGTGCTATAAAGTTAATGAAATTTCGAAATTCAGTTCAGTGATCAAAAACAGAGGGTTAAAAACTACATGCTATCAATTACTATAATTTAAAGTCAAATATTAAAAATAAAAATAAAAGAACGCAAAATAATAATAACTTTTGTAATGAGTGACTGCCGCACCTTGTGGGCCAAAATCGCACTGTACGATTCCAATGAACGCACTGTGCTGCGCACGAAAACATTTGTGTGATTTTGAAGCTCAAATTACATGTTTTTTTTTTTCTTGTGTTGAATTTATTTTCGAAAGGCAGCTTTTTTTCTCACTTATTTGTTTTTTTTTCCTTATCTGGCTGCATGTGCTACCAATAGCCAATCAAGCTTGAATTTTTAAGGTTTTCATCACTTCTTTCCTTGCCTTTTCCGTTTATTAATCGGTATTGACATAAAATTCTGAGGTATATAAATTAATTGAATTTATTTCAATGTTTTCCATTCGATCATATTAAAACAAAACAAAACAAAACAAAAAACACATTCTCATTTGTGTCTAGTCATTCATTCGACTGTGAAGCAATACACTTTTGCAATTGGCGGCTTCTCTCTCAAAATGTCTTATTTCCTTAATAAACTTTTCAATGTCTTTCCTTTCGTTATAAATACATATTTCCCTACATTTTAGAAAAGTTGCCCATAATGATTTTGAGACCATCATATGATGACGTTGATTAATATTTCAAATATGAACAGTAAGTAGTTTGTCATGAAACGCAAATCATGCTTGAAAATGTTTGCACTCCACACCCTTCATTGTCAACAAAGCAGGCTGGGAGAATGCAGTTTTCAAAATTTTACTTCATTGGAAAAAAGTCCTGGATTCGATCCCAGTTTCAGACTAAATCATAAAAACATTTCGCATTTTGTCCGCTCGATGTGAAGACTTTGTGCCAGTTGTTGTCGGCGAACGCATAGTCACAGGCACATCAGAGCGGGTTCCTTCGTCAGTAATGGCTACCAAAACAAAGCTTGAAAACTGAATACGTCTGCTTGACATCAGAGGCGCTGCAGCAGTGAAATAAACAAAAAACGTGCAAAAGCAGAGTTGTATGACAGTGAAGCTTAACCTCCTGTCATCTCTCTCTCTCTCTCTCCTTCTCACTATCCCTCTCCTCTAGTGCCAGCACATTGTAGCAAGTGCCAGCGCATATGTATGGCTCATTTCCTGAGTGCTGGACCAACGGTGCCTCCGTAGTCTACTGCATTCACTTATTCACTACACGATTCACGCTTATACCACGTTCACACTTATGTTTTTAAACGCGTTTAAGCAAAGTGTTTTAATAACTAAACACAACCGTTCACACTATATTTGAGATGTTTAAGAATGACGTTTTATCAGCTGTGTATGGTTTCGTAAACAATTGTGTACAAGTTTGAGAAAATTAAAAATATATTAAAATGCAAAAAAGTATAATTGTGAAATTATCAGCTGCATATTTGAGTTTTGTTAATGGTGGAATTGTTAACATTGTTGAACTATTTAAAGGTGAAATAAAGATGTATAAGAAAAAACGTCGCGTCCTAGGAAAAAATATAATTAATTTAAAAAAAACAACTTATGCTCTTGTTAATGGCGGCTCATTCCATTGAATTAAGTGACGAAAAGAGATTGTGGCAATTGGTATTAAAATGATTTTGTTATATGTACATAAGCACAAAATTCTAAGCATTTCTCCTTATAAGAACGATGTAAGTCGCTTTGGAAAGCTATTCCTCCTGCAATGTCCAGGGCTTCTTCCTCTTTTTCTTGTTCATCGCGTTTGATTTTCTTATTTGTTGTTGATGTGCCGCCATTTAACGCTATTTTAATATCTGTTTAATAGCCATAAAAAAGAGACACATTCGTCAAAAACACACTGAACATATCCAAAAATTAAATGCAACCCTGCCATTTACGCGTTTAACGAAGTGTTTAAATCTAAAACATTTCATTTGAGATGTTTAACAAAACGCGTCAATGTATGGTAAAACATCTCAAAATCAATGTGTTTAATCCTTAAACACGATTGAGATGTTAAACACGATAGGTGTGAACATAGTATTAGACTCTGGGTCTTTCTACAGACAAGCTTAAGAGCTTCGTAGAGTTTGTATTGTCTTAAAAAAAAAAAAAAAAAAAAAAAAAAAAAAATCTGTGATTTTTGCTGTTGATCAGTATCGCGAAATGACAAAACAACAACTCATTGCGGTTTTTTAAAAAAGTATTCAGAAAATATTTGGTCGCAACTCTTAAAAAAAAATCCAATAATTATTTCTTTCATCATTTGCCGTTATGCAATTTTAAAATTTATACGCTGCTGCTGTCGGCGGCTTTTTATTTAAAGTTATTTCCATAAAAATATAAAATATAGCCAATCAATTTAAAGAAGACATTTAAAATGGTACTGAAATTGAAAAGAAATTACGGCCAGTTTTCAAAGCATCATCATCCGCAAACAATAAATAGTAACGATTATTAATGTCACTCATAAAAGAAGGTGGCAGGTAAATTTTTTTTTTTATTTAAAACTGGAGACAATGTATCGAAAGTGAGTTCTTTTTCATTTATAAAAACATTTAAAATAAAAAGAAATATTAAACTGTTGCATGGACAGCAGCAAAACAAACAAACATTGGCAATTTAATACCCGTAATTCTGCCATGCAAAATTTAATGTCATCAATGCATTTTATTTCATTTAATTTTTAAACGTTCCAATTGACTTTCTCTGATACATTGTTGATGGCTATAATTAACGATGATGACGATCGAAATGGAAAAATATATTTTGTATGAATATCACAAAAAGTCCATTCCTCCTAGCAAGTGTGGTCCAAAAATTATGCACGATGTTAATTGTGAGTCACGAAAATGGGCCTTCAAATCAAAGGCATTTAGTGCACTTGGCGATTTTTTTGGTCAGCACAAGCGACCAAATGTGTCTGTCCACAATCGGGACAATTGTGTGGAAATTTCAGCAAACACATGGTCTGTAGGAAATGTGAAAACATCTGTGCATGCTGGCACAGTTAATTCTGCGGAAAACACTGCTGTTGTTCACGACAGTGTGGCAGAAGAGCCGTCAACCTCAACTCGTCGTCGTGCCCAACAATTGAATATCTCACGAGCATCACTGATGCGAATTTTGAATAAAGATTGCAATTACAAGCTTACAAGGTTCAATTGCCTCAAGTTCGGAGGTCTACTGACCATTTCAAGCGTCGTAAATACGCCGAATGGTTTGTTGAACAGACAGAAGTGAATGGTAACTTTACAAAAAAACTCTTCTTCAGCGACCAGGCACTACTTCATCTCAGTGGATTCGTTAACGAGCAGAATTGCCGCATTGGGGGCAAATGAGAATTCACGAGTGATTGTGAAAAAGCCCATGCATCCACAAAGAGTGACTGTTTGGTGCGGTTTATGGGCTGGCGGCGTCATCGGCACGTACTTCCTCCAAAATAAGGTTGGCCAAGCAGTTACCATGAATGGTGTTCGCTATCGCCAGATTATAACGGCATTCTTGTAGTCAGAAATTTAGAATATGGATCTGGACTATATGTGGTTCCAACAGGATGGTGCCAGTTGCTACACAGCCAACAAAACAATGGCTCTGTCGATCATGTGATTTGACATTGTTGGATTTCTTCTTTGGGGATATTTAAAAGAAAAAGTGTACCTCAATACGCCAAAGACAATTCAGGAGTACAGGATGAGATAATTCGGCACATTAACGATAATGAACCTCAATTATGTCTCAGAGTCATTGATAATCTCGCCCATCGGATAGAGTTTTGCCATCGAAGGCGTGGCGAGCATTTGGCCGATATGTTGTGTCACAAATAATTGTCGTTAGATCCTTCTATTATAATAAAAAATATTACGATAATTCTCAGAAAACTTTTTGTTTTGTTTACAATTAAGATCGTGCATTTTGGTTGGAGCAGCCTTCAATCTGCTTGCAAAATTGAAACATTTTATAAAAAAGAATTTTTAATAGGGGAAGATCAGATGTGGCAAATAATTGACGAAAACGCATAACAACTACAGGGATCTGGTGGTAAATTTATATTTTTAAATACGATTATTTCAAAAAGTAATAAACGGTGCGGAGGGAGGATGGCGCCGTTGGAATTATTGATTGTACGGATTTGACAGTCATGATGTCGCAGTGGTCGAGTGAGCATTGCGCGTTCGCTGTGGAGATATTTTCTAAGAGTAAAGATTCTTATGTAATTGCTTGTCGACAATTCTGTTCAAAGTTTGGTATTCTGCGAATAAGTGATGGACCGAGTCTAAATTTAATTCGTTCGTGGGTGCAGAGATTCTGCGCAACTGTTTCGGCTATGAATGCCCCATGGCCAGGGCCCAGGACTCCCGAAAACATTGAACTGGTTGAAAGCAGTTTACGTGAAAATCCGCGACTTTCAATAGGGAAAAGAGCAGCGTCACTGGGACTTCCAAAAGTGGTTATTTATGAAATTTTAAAAAAGGATCTGGATGACATACTCTTTAAAAACAAAATCCGCATTTCCATTTTTCGCTGAATGCTCTTCCCAGACACCCTGTACGTATTGCTATAAACACAATTTTTTTTTGTCTAGGACCGCACTCAGGAGATGACCCCTACACATGCGGTGCATTGTGCTGGAACTAGAGGAAAGGGATTGTAGGAGATATTGCAGTTGAAACTTCACAATCTTACAACATTGTTTTTGCACGTTATTTGTTTTTTATATCAGTGGTGTAGCGTCCCTGATTTCAGGGAGACGTATTAAATTTTGAAGCTTCGTTTTTAGTTGCCATTTTTATGCTTATTTTACTTCTCCGGTCCTACAGAATACCAACGAAGGAGGGCGTTCTGATATGCATGTGGATTGGTTACAGCTGAAGCCGTTACTGTTCAGTGACCAGTGACCAGTGACTATGCCTTCGCCACTGAAACCTTCCGACAACAACATAAAATCGTCGGTATTTTTTTTTCTTGAACTGAGATGTTCGGAGTGCACTGTACTAAATGCTCCTATTGCGGTTTACAACTCAACTTTAGTTGACAAAATGATGAAAAAAATACAACTCATCTCAACTCAAGAAGAACAACCAACAGCGCATAGAGTATATATAATAATAATTAAATCTACACAAAAATATTAAACAATTTCAATAAAACTATAATAATATTAGTAATAAAATGGTCAGAATAATTAGGAAGACTTTTTTTCTTAGTTAAAAAAATTTGTTGGGGAATTTTTGGGATTTATGTTTGTAAATGTGGGTAGAAAAGTATCCGTTAACTCTTTCTTATATTTTTCCAAAGGGAATTTACTTGATATGCTCTTGTTTTGACAAAGGTTTATTAATAGAAGATTGTCGCAAGGCGAATTCTTTAATTCGCTTTTCGTCCAAACGTCAAAGTTTTTGTATACATGTGTTTTGTTAAATATAACATAACCTAAAAAGAACGTGTTAAATTATTGTAATATGAGTTCCAAATTAAATTAATTATTACAAAAAGCAATTTATTATGCATGCTTATTATTATAATAATGAATTATTAAATTATTTACAACCTCTTTTTCACAAAAGTAAATAAACTTTCACAAACAAATCGTTGAATCAGCTGACGGGCGAATTTGCTAGTGAGTTTACCTGGTAATGAATTTGCCTTGGTTTTGACACAAAAAAGTTACTTCTATAAATTTTATCAATTCGCCGATAACACTAACTTATCAATTTGCCTTGTGTAATTCGTAATACCAAAAAAGAGTTGATTTGTTTCAATTACAATTCAGCTGAGGTGTGTTGTCAACCGCAATAGGAACATAACTTTTTCGAGCTGCAACTGTATTTGTTTCGTCTGACACCAGCCGCGGTATTAACTGCTCTTTTAAGCCAATAAATTCTGTATTTGAAGTCATTAACCTGCGTTTTAATAATAGTTTAATCTATGAATAAATATTTTGTTTTGTTTTAAATTGTTTAAAGAGAAAATATCTTCAAGTGTCTTTTAGTGTCATGTAATTTTGTTTAAAAAAATCCTGTTGTTGTTGGTGTGTAATTTTTTTAATTTTGCATTTTTATCACTGGTAATTTTGGATTTAAAACATTTTTACATACAAAATAATGGCATCGGCAATAACAGCAAGTGATAATTCCGTTTAAAAGCGAAAGTATTCAGTCAGTCACTTTTTATTTTTTATTTCGGATCATATGATCCAATCACACATAATCATTTATAATGCCGACACACGAGGAGGCAGCAGGCAGCAGGCAGGCCGTTAAGCACCAACATCATGCTGCACTCATCTATCCAATTCAGATGTACCAAAGCACACCATTGCCATACGGGTCGACTGTGTACTTTTACTGATAAGAAGACTTCCAACTTGTTCACTCTCAACCATTTAAGTTTTAAATATTATTTTACCAAATGAAAACATTAACTTTTTGTTTTTTTTTGTCTTAAAGAAAATTGGCTATAGACAAAGTAAAAATTTATTTATATTTTTTTTTTATTACTTTTATTTTGTCGAAAGAACTTGAACTTTCTCCTGGCGTTTTGGTGTCTGTTGGATGTGTGCAAGAGTATCTCTTTTTTCAGATACAAATGCTACTGAGCTGATGTTTGTATTTTTGGCGTATTTTTTTTATCTTCTTGGCAACAAACAAGATGTAAGCGTGACGTTTAATGGTGGTTTTAAAGATTTTATCGCAATTGTGTAATTAAGGCGAATGAAAAAGTATGAAAAATCTACTAGCAAAAGTGCAATTAATCAATAGGGCAAGGGAAATCTTTTGAAAAAGTATTCAGAAAGAACTTTTTACTCCCACAGAGAATGAAGCAGACTACGAGCTACAGAGACTACAAATACAATTGGCTTCATTCGTCGCCTTGTAGTCGGCTAATAAATTATTTTGAAGACGGCAACTGCATCATAAGAAGCTGATTCAAATTTTTGTAGTCTGGATGTTCCAGATGTTGCGCACTTCTTCAATATATTTATACAATTTAAAAACAAAAATCCAATAAACCAAACATAAAATAAACAATTGAAAATTAGCAGCAGCTGTTTTTTTTTTTAATCTGGGACCAGCACTCAGGAGATGACTCCTACACATGCGAAGCATTTGTACTGGAACTATAGGAAAGGGATAGTAGGAGACACGACAGGAGGTGAAGCTTAATTAATTATTTTTGCACGTTCTTTTGTTTTTATACTCGTACCAGTTCGGTTCAGTAGCCATTTTTTTTTGTTTATTATTATTTCACTTTGCCGGTGCTACACAATACCGACGAAGGAGGGCGTTCTGATGCGATTGTGGAATGCTATCAGCTGAAGCCGGTATTGTTCAGTGACCAGTGACTATGCCTTCGCCACTGAAACCTTCCGACAAAAACTGACACACACTGAAAAAGTGATGCCACTTTGTACTATAAATAGTAAAAAATAAAAACGTCAAGAAACTTATTGCGACACAAATTAATATGTCATGTAAATTGACAAAGTGTAAAGTTTTCACTAAATCTATACATCACATTAAAGAAACTTGATCTGATTTGTTTAGTAAATCAATGCACATTTGTACTTTTATATGAATATTTCAGAGGCCCATAACTCGGAAATTGTGGATCGACCCTAATTCTTTTATTTAATTTTTTTTCATATTTAAAATTTTGTTTTATCACGTACGGAAATTTTGTTCCATTGGGGGCAGCTTCACTAAAATAGATTTGTTCCCATATTTTGTAGCTGTTATTTTTTTTTTCTTGGACCGGTACTCAGGTAATGACCACTATACATGCGGTGCATTGCGCGGGAACTAGGAAATAAGGTTTTGGGAGAAGAATAGAGGGAGTAGTGTTTATAGACATTCGATTTGAATTTTTCCACGTCCAAATTGAAAGAAAAAACCTCTGCGGGCAGTCCATTCCACATACGTGCTGTTGGACCAAAAGGCGAATTTTCTCTGTAATGCGTAGCGCGATTCGCTGCCAAGTCGCCAACAAATGGATGCGCTCGTAATGATGAACGCGCCGTGCGCGTGAATGACCGGGTTTCGGGAACAAGTTCCCGGATTTCATCAGAACACATCCCATCATAGTAACGATAGAACAACGCTGTACACAGTCGAGTAACTTCAAAATAGTCTTTGAACCACCGGCCCATACATGAGAGTTGTATTACTTTTTCGGTCGGTTATAAGCGGTATAAATAGTGAAGAGCTCAGATGGGGTTAATTATGTTTTACACCGTCTTAAAAAGCCGAGGCACTTGATTGCGTCCTTTGATACCTGAAAAGTGTGCTCAGTCCATCGAACATCGCAAAGAATTTGCATGCCAACAACATCAAGAGCTTCTGATTCCTCGATGTTTATACCGTCCATAATTACAGATGAGGTAGCGTAGTCTTCTTTCGATATTATCAACATTGTTTTTGTTTTGTAGCCAACAAAAATATATAATAATTTAATTTGACTACAACGACAAAGTCAGCATGGACAACAACCTCTAGCCGTGTGTAGCTTGTTTTTCGTCAAAAAATATTCGTTCTCCTATAAACGTGTATATTTTATTTCTGACATCTAGACGTCGGTAGTTTGCAGTGGCGAATGTGTTACATGCTTGAAAGTTCCATTATACTCGCAATCTCGTATAATGAGGACCTCTTTTAAATGCTTTTTTTAATGCAAAACAACCGCTGTGTTTTACATGACCAAAAATTTAAGTCATTGTTAAGGAATGACATATTCGCCGCTTCTAAAAAATTCACATGTGAACATTTTTCACTGCTTTAGAGTCATATTAATAAATTCTGAGGATCAACAAGACTTAACAATCTATATATTTTAAAGAAGAGTTAATGGTTGGAGATTAAATCGCTTTGAAAAGAAGAACCCTGAAGAAGTGGAAAATAAAAAATAAGAAAAAATTAAAAATTAAATAAAAAAATTTGCCCTCAATATTAGATTCCGAGTTAAGGACCACTGAACAAGCAAAAAACTAAATTTAATTGATTCAGTTTTGGGCGAGTTGAATAGTACTTGTGTTAAGTTTCGTGGTGTAAGTGGACATTGTGTTAATATCGACCATGTGTTGTATCGGGGATGTACACGGACGTGATAAGCGATAATCGGCGACTGGGCTTGGAATGAACTGAAAAAAAATAGCACAGGACTTGGAACCCCCTCGGCTACGAACCCATGCAGTGGCATTGTGGGTTTGTGCGAAGTATCTCGGGATCATCCTGCACTCCAAACTGTCATGGAAACGAAATGTACGATCGAGAGGCCCACGGTGGCTAATAATTACACCAGACGCAGGACCTTTGCTAAGAGATGGGTGCTAAGCTCCAAGATGATGAGGTGAATGTGCACAAAATACATGGATCGCTGGTATGGTGGACCGCTACGAGAAGAAGATACATGGTGGAACAATTCTACACGATTCAGAATTCGGCGTGTATTGGAGTTGCGGAGTGATTGCGCTCTAGCCTTTCAGAGTGTTTGAATACTATACTGTCCTTATCTTCCATAGAGATGTACGTAAGGGATTTTTTCCGGTAAGTAGAACGGCTGCAGGGCTAGCAGTAGCTGGACAATGGAGATGAAGGGCCTACGGACAACATAATGCCTGAGATGAACTTCGGAAAGGCTTTCGAAATTCTCTGCCTGTCCAGGGAATGATGGGGAAGGGCGGGAACGACCTCGATAACAGTGTCTACACTGACGGATCGAGAATCGTCTGCGGAGTTGGATCTAGAATCTTATCGGTATGTTTGAATCAGCATGCAGCAATCAAATAGGCTTTGGGGACGCGGCAAGTGTGTTTCAAGCTGAAATAATGCTTATTACGGAAGCGGGTGGGATGCTGATTGACAGAAATGCACATGGATAGCTCGGTAAGAGCTCCTGTGAATATACGAATGCTCCTTTTATCCAGTCTATGAGGCATTTCAACTCTATTTGCATTAAATCCAGAAATCAGCTGGAATGTCTCAAGCCAATATCGATTTATCTGGATCTTAGACCAGTCTTAGATCAGCCGTTTCAGATCATTCCGGTTGAACCTCAACATGAGGCCGGATCAAATGAAACCTTGTCCCGCTTCCCTTTTCCCTTGCAAGTCAGCTTTTTCATTGCCATAATAACTCTCATGATAACACTCAGTGTTTGTGACACACCAGCAGGATTGTCGAGTTATAGTTATAGCCTGCGAGAGAGACGAGAGTATTCTGCAGAATTATGTAATGCTTCCAGTTTTGCGGAAAGCTCCACCTGAAATATGGCAATATCTATGCGGAGAGCAAGTGCTCTGTGGATGCTGCTCCCCACTATTGCTGCACCGAGACCAGCGAACGTTTTCGATCCAACGGTATACCATCCTTGTGAATCATCATTCATCCAGTTGGGATTCATTTTCCAAATAAAATAACCTCATATCCCCTTGAGAAGCAGAGTGTTGGTTCAATATAGTCAGAAGTTTGGGCCATGTTCAGATACATATATTTTCTAGAAGAAGACACTTTTGAAAAATAAATCTCCGAACTTCAAAACACCCTGTCTGTGCCTATACCGGCAGTTATCGTGCATTAATTTTTTTTTCTATGCTAAAAATTTGTGCAAATTTAGGAGTCTAGGGCCAATAGAAGTTCAAGCAATTGATCACTTTGTTTACTTGAATGCAAAATGCACAGCTGGGCTGTTAAAAGTTGAGGCTAGAACACATTTTAATCTTTATTTTATTTATAACTATGCAAATCTTTGCATTATTGCACAAACTTGAAATTGAAGTTCCTCTCACCTGGTTTCAAAAAGTTGACATAATTTGCTGCAAACAAAATCTCTAATCAGTTTTCAATAAATCATACATTTGCAAAAATATTTTGAAAGCATTTTTAATGCAAGTGCTATTAATCTTTTAGGCTTCAAAATGCATTCAAGTATTTTGTTAATTACAGTAGAGCGTCTCATAGCGGACACCCCCTTTGGCTGCTGGCTGTCGTCTACGTTCTATTTGGCAATTGTTATTTCTCTTCTTTTTTTTTGTCTGGGACCGGCAGTCAGGGAAGACCCCTACACATCGAGTATAGTGTATTGTGTTGAAACTAGGAAATAAGGTTTAGGGAGGAGGCCTAGAGGAATATTCGATTTGAATCCTGACATATTAAAAAGTGGCAGGAAAGACCTCTGCAGGAAGTTTATTCCAAATACGGCCACAAACTAAGAACACCTTAAAAAATTGAATACTTCTCCTTGACACCAGAGGTGCTGCAACGCAAAATGTGCAAAAAGCGCGGGTTTAAAAATAATTAAGCTTTCCTCTCTCTCCCTCTCTCTCTCTCTCTCTCTATCCCACCACCTTTAATCTCTACAATTATCTCTTTCCTCTAGTTTCAGCACAATGCATTGCTGCAATGCAGTGCTGGTCCAAGATAAAAAAAATGGATGCGCTCTTAATGATGATCGCGTTGTGCGTATAAATGAGCGGGTTTCGGGCAAAAGTTTCCTGATTTCATTAGAACGCATTCCATTGTAATAAAGATAGAACAACGAAACGCACCCCAATAGAGTTGACTATCTTACCGTGCCCCATGAGTTTCTTCGCCCTCTCCAGTACACGGTCGCGTAATTTCAAAATAGTCTTTGAAGCACCGGCCCATACATGAGTGTTTGTTTATTCCATTTTCGGTGAGATTTAGGCGGTATAAATAATTAGAAGAAGAATATCGTGAATGCAGTATATTTCCGAGAGGGAAGCCAATATGCTACACCATGGATCGTTCTACTCGGATACCACATTGGCGGTCTTTAAGCGAATAAATAAATAAATATGAATGAGGAAGGTGATGCATCGCCTTGAACTTCATTTGAGTTTGAAGATTATAGAAGAGGCGAATCTTTGACAAAATGGTTTATAACTTCTTTATTTATGTTATTATTATAATTTTTTTTTTTAAATACAGTATATTATTGGGAAATTTTTTGCAATTAGCTCTGAAAAATGATATCCTGCAAGTGATGTCCATTTTCTGTTTCGCACATACATACGTGCTCTTTTTAGCATAGGCGTGGGTGCGTGAGGATGGCGATGTCACAATGGATGGTAGTCTGCACGTTTACTACAAAACCAAAAACAGACCTGGGTTGAATTCCAGTTTCAGACTAAAATTATAAAATAAAAATAAACAACTCGCATTTTTCTGATGAGCTTTAATGTGTCCTTGTGTGTCAGTTGTTGTCGGAAGGTTTCAGTGTCGAAGGCATAGTCACTGGTCACTGAACAATACCGGCTTCAGCTTATAGCAATCCACAATCACAGCAGAACGCCCTCCTTTGTCGGTATTGTGTAGCACCGGCGAAGTAAAATAATAATAAAAAATGGCTACTAAACCGAAGCTTCAGCACTGCTACGAGTATAAACAAAGAACGTGCAAAAGCAGAGCTGTAAAATAATTAATTAATATTCACCTCCTGTCGTTTCTCCTACTAAAAAAAAAAAATATTTTCCATTTTTCCTTTTCGCAAAATTTCGGGTGTAATGGCCATGATTTCATTTCGAATGTTGGTTTCTAGTTGGAGTATGGTTCTTGGTTTGTTAACGTACACTCTTTCTTGCAAATATCCCCAAAGAAAACTGTCAGCAGCCGTTAAATCTGGTGTGGGTGCAATGCGCACATTAAAATGACGACGATATGCACGCTGTTGATTTGAAAAATAAAATTCATTTATTTTTGTACTTTGTTCGATCGTGTAATGATTCATAATTAATTCCGCAAGTCTTCTTCACAAAATGCTGAAAAAAAACGAAGAAAAATAATAATTAAAAAAGTTATAAAGAATTCAAACCATATGTGTAGCTCATTCTGAGCCACCCTGTATATATAGCTGAATGTGTGTTTGTTTGTTTGTTTATAAAGATCTATTCACATTTTCCAAAGTAGAACCAGGAGGGCTATAAAGAGTAAATTACTGCCCCTCCGAAACGTTAAAACCGATTTTAATAAAATGATTAATAACATGAATAGATTTGCGTGTAAAAATTCACATAGGACATGTACATTTTTCAAAAATAGGATCAGGTGTGTGATAGGGGGAAAATTTTTCCCTCTCCAAAACTACCTGGCCTATTTTGATGAACTTTAAAACTTTGATGTATTCGAGTTTAAAAGACAAAAATTGGCTTTTAATTTCTTTCAAAACTAGAACCCTGAGGGAAGGTGGGGGCAATTCCCGCGCCACCAAAACTATCTAACCGATTTTAATGAAATTGAAATCTATCTCTGTTTCTGCGTCTAGAAGGACACATATGCTACATTTATATTTTTAAATAGGGCCAGAAGTCGACGTAGGAATAAAATATGCCTCTCAGAGACTGTATAACCGATGGAGATAATAACGGGAGCGACGACGACGCGTGCAAAAACTAGTGGGGTATATTAAAGGACTTGGCGTTAAACTCTCTGATGTGACAATGGGATTTGTCAGCCCAAAACACCTCAGCAAGAAGGAAAACCATGATACTTGGATGGTAACGTATGTTGTTGTGTACCTAGTAAGTCACAAGTTGTTTTTCCATGTGACCATAGAAGCGGTGTTTGACGTCCCAATTCAACCGGCGTTGAGAGCACCGTGGGTTTAGACGCTATGCACAGGTGCCCACGTTAATCTTGAACACACAGCTGTACATACACATATCAGCTGTCTCTACGCAAGGCCCATCATAAGCTATTCCACTGTGTTTGCATTGATTAATTAACAAGTTGTTGGCTTGTGCACTGCCATTACAAATAAAATCATACTGTAATAAAATCAAGTAGAAGAAAAGCATTAAGAAACAAGTTGATGATATTAAACAATTTTTACTTCGTAACACTATAAACCCATATTTGCAAACGAAAACATCCCAACTTGTTTTTCCTGAAGAGGATGTTTGCTGCTGGTTGCAGTTGTCATTGCTGTTGTTGTTGTTGTTGTTCTTCATTAAACAAAAATAATGATGCCTGAAAAGTTCATAAAGCCTCAGCAATCCTTCTGGCTGGTAATATTTATGGATAAATATGCATAAGCAAGTTGTTAATACTATTAAATAAATTAAACAAAAAAAAGAAAAAAAGAAAACTCCACAACAGAATTCCTGTTCATAACAATGTGTCTTGCCACAGCTACGCAATCAATAATTGTTGTCGTTTAAGTTGTTGCATAAACTCCTCATACGCATCGATTATCAAACACTTGCACAAACTAAAAACACACACACGCACACGCACACACACACGCACACACACACATATTTAAGAAAGTGCATAACTTTGAGTTTTTAGTGACAGTTAAACGTTTTTCAGCCACTTGCTGCGTCTCTCTGTCGCACACCTGATTTCATAAGCAAAAATAATTGCCGACAAGAAAAATGTTGCGCATAAATTGCTCAGTAACTTGAAGATTTAAAAAAAAACTTTACCAGTCCATTTTATATACATATACATACATATACATATCGCACACTAAATCATAAACAGTCACAACTCGAAATTTTTCAAAATCGTTTTTATTGCATAATCGAGGTCACAGAACAAATCTCTAACGACCACACAAATTTTGTTGGCATCACTGTTTTCCTTAACTGGAAAAATACCGTTATGTCCTTTTTTATGTTATTTGTGACGGTTGTACGTAATCAACTAAAGAGTACTATTTTCAGTTGTGACAGCGCGCTTATTAGTAACTGAGTATTTTAATTTCACGTTAATAGTATTATTTCGTGTTGTGACGCTATTAATGAAAAAAAGTGTTAAATTTTGTGGTGCATCATTTAAAGTTAAAAAATTTGTGAAAAAGTTTAATGCAAAATTTAATTCCTTAGTTTTCACTTAGCTGGCGAAAATGTCGTGCCCAAATATTGAACATTATACTTGTACACTAAAAATTTCAAGTGAAGAAACTGATTCTCGTAGAAATCGTGATAGTAGTGTAGATATATTTAGCGATTCTGGGAGTGAATTTAGTCTGCCCAAAGACGATAATAGTAGCTCGTCGGAAGAATATCTGTCAGAGAGTGAAGAGTGCAATGAAAGAGTCACAACTCTAAATATCTTCTTATTTTCATCATAATAAAGCACAAAATTAAAAAAAAATCAAGTTAACTTTCTTGAAAGATAATGTTCTTTACTGTGGAACACAATTTAATTATAAAATTGCAATCATGTTTCTAAAAATTGATTTTTGCCTCTCCTAAAAACTTTATGAGTTTTGAGTTGTGACTGTTTATGATTTAGTGTGCGATATGTATACTTATATATTTGTACTTTAAAAAAAATATTGCTACTTCGTTCACTTATAATTTATAAAAACGCAGCTTTTCGACGTTCAAAATTATGTATTTAATTATGATTTATTCCTGTTTTTTTTTTTATTTTCCTATAAAAGTAGTTTCGCTGTTATTATGTCATTTTTAATGATTTTTTTTTCTCTTCGAATGAAGGGATCAGAACGCGCAAAAATTCGTTATGCCATCACACTTTCTTACTTTAATTTTTGCAATTTTTACTTTTCAGCAGCGAGAATTTTAACTCACCAAAATAGTTTTTAAAATAAAACTTATCGCTAGTCGAGTTTATCTCCCCCTTCAGTAGTAAACCAACATTCCTGGCACCTGTGTACACACACAGATCTGTCAGACCTCGCCTGTCGCGCTATCCAATGCGATGCGTACCATGGTAAAAGCAGCCTCATTCAAATCTGTTCGAAAATGCGCTACAAACCCGCAAAATAGTCAGACTATTCACAGACGATAACAGATTTGTAGCGAAAATTTCGTTTGGCAAGTTACATCACGCTATTTCAGCAAAAAACATTCCGGCGCACTTTAACCGTTTTCAATAAAATTTTAAGATTTTTTTTTTTTTAGGAATATTTAATAGATTTTAATCGCATAATCAAATATTTTTGGTATATTATTATTATTATTATTAACAAAATAATTACAAATTATATGTTAATATTTAACGAGCAATGACATCGTAGGCCTACAGCTCGATAATAGTGTAATAAGATAATAATGACTAGGGTAAAATATTGAAATCGTATAGTACATTCATTTGGGTTTGATATATTGATATAGATTTACTTAAATAAAATACATAAATATACCATCAAATTTTTCCATATAGGCCTATTTTCCTGAGATATTGTGAGATTAGCGATATATTATTTGGAGATGGATTCGACAGGTAGGATTTTTGGTATAAAAAACATGAATATGACACGAAAACATATGACTGCTACCCGTCAATACAGCCCGTCATAACTCATAAAAACATCTCACATTTTTTCTGATGTGCATTTGTGTGGCTTTGTGTCAGTTTTTATCGGACGGTTTCTCAGTGGCGAAGGCATAGTCACTGGTCACTGAACAGTAACGGCTTCAGCTGTATCTACAATCTACAAGCACATCAGAGGGCTCTCCTTCGTCGGTATTGTGTAGCACCGGCGAAGTAAAATAATTACGAGAAACTTCAATACGTCTCCTTGAAATCGGGGACGCTACAACACTCCTATAAAAAACAAATAACGTGTAAAAAGCAGTGTTGTAAGATAGTGAAGCTCCACCTCCTGTCATTTCTCCTACTATCCCTTTCCTCTATGTTCCAGTACAATGCATCGCAGCATGTGTACGGGTCATCTCCTGAGTGCCGTTCGGAATGCCTTCAACAGCCTACGATGGGCTGATGTTCTAGAGGTTCTACGGGGGAGGTTTCGTATTCCCGGAGACTTGTATAGAATTCTCCGTAGTAATCTGGACAATCGGGTACTGTTGTACGATACGCCGACGGGGCGGAGGAGCAGGACGATCACGTCCGGCGCGGCCCAGGGATCTGTGCTGGGCCCGGACCTATGGCGTGTGAGGTAGGGTTGAAAATGCCTTCGCACTTACAGAGACCGTCGTCATCTGCGTTGAGTGGTGTTGCCACTAAAAAATTCCCTCCTCCGTATATAAAACCGCCGTGGTTTAAAGGCAATAGAGCACAGACCGTGGATGAAAATGTTGCGGAAAGAAAGCAAAAAGAGAGCAATAACAATAGAAAAAAGGACAAAATAACGGCAGAGAGAACGAGAGAGGGAATGCTGGTGAGACGGCAAGTTAAAGGGTTCATTTTCAAAAAATCGTAAATAACGGAAATTTAAGAAGCGTCAAATACTGCACATTTATGCTCGACACAATCGCTGCGACTTCAATAAACACTGTTGGCTACACGTACTACTAAATACCAAGAGAGATACATACAGTTGCCCAATAAAGTCTACATACAGCGCCAATATTTAAGTTTTATTTTTATTTAAAAATAATTATTTAAATTGAAGCTAAACAAATATTTTTATTTTCCAAATAAAACATAAAAACAACAAAAATTCATTTATTTTTTGGCTGAAAATAAAATAATAAAATAGAAACATAATTCAGTCTTAAAACATATCGCAAAAAAGTGTACATACAGCTTATATTATGGCGTTTTCTTTTCTGACAAAAATGTTACATATATGCTACATTTCGTTACTGTTTCTGTTCCATTCTAAAAAATATGTAACATTAAAAAAAGCTATTTCGTTCCGTTCTAAATATGTTGCACAAATAACTGGCAAAATATGCAACATATTTGACCCTCTAATCTCAAGTCGGGGTGATATACTAACCTTTTTTACATCTTTGTGAAGTACTTTTATATACAAATAAGAATTATGAAAATCAATATACTCTTCACTTTGACTAGAGTCTATCAGACTTTTTTTTAGAGGAAGATTCTGTTTAATTTATTATTTATTTTAATGTAAACTTTTTTGATAAATTTTTGGTTTAAAGTTTTTGCAGTTTCTTCTAGGTAATAGCAGATGATTAGAAAACAATGTTGCTGACGATTTTTATTGATAAAATGGTGCCAAAAACCGTAGAAACAGTGAAACGCTAAGTATACATTAATATTAAATCTCAAATATTTTGTACCATTGTGGCAGTAGAAAATGTATCACTTTTTAAAGGTGTGGGCAAACTGTAGAAAATGTTATCCATCGAAAGGGCAACATATTTGTTCAGAAAAGAAATCACCATTAGACTTTGATTTGCTAGATTTTAATGAAAATAAATTTAAACTAAACTTTTGTCGGTCCACTTTTAGCATCTAGCAATGCTTGTATGCGTCTAGGCATTGATGAAATCAATTTTTCTGTTATATCTGATCTAATTTTTTGCCACTCGTCTGTTAGTGCTTTTTTTAGGTCATCTTTGTTAGATATTTTTATTTTTTCGCACGCATCTCTCCAATACATTCCATAAATTTTCAATTGGATTCATATCCGCGGATTGAGGAGCATAATGTAACTGTTTGAGGACATCATAGAGGAGTCATTCCCTTGCAACGAAAGATGTATTTTTGGGATCGTTATCCAGCTGGAAGATCCATTTGCCAGAAAGACCCATTTTGCTGGCGGACGTCTTCAAATTTGCCTTCAAAAGATTCAAATAAACATGACGGTCCATTGTAGTGTGAATAAATACCAAATTTCCTACACCAGCAAAGGACATACACCCCCAAACCAATACAGATCCTCGTTTTTATTTTATTACTTTATTTTAAACCAAAAAATAAATGAATATTTTTTGTTTTTATGTATGTTTTATTTGGAAAATAAAAATATTTGTTTAGCTTAAATTTAAATAATTCTTTTTAAATAAAAAGAAAACTGAAATATTGGCGCTGTATGTAGACTTTATTGGGCAACTGTATGTGTGGTGCAGGCGTGTGTGGCGGACACCATAAATACTGTGTTTATGGTTACAACAACACTTTTAATATGGCTAAGCTAAACAGCAACTGCAGCAGTAACAGCAACAGCAACAGCAACATCAACAGGAACAGCAACATCTAAAAAAGTAAAACTATAAACATGGACAATAAAAAAATGTTTGTTATGCCACGATACTTAAGCCGCGTATAAATTGAAAGAGAATATAGCAAGTCTTAATAGAAAAACGTGTAACAAAATACGGTTAGACGACTTGCATTTCATATTCAAATACTCGTCTGCAGGATTCTAAAGACGCTCCACCAGTCGCGCGTTCATTGAACGCAGTTGGCTTTAATGTTTCGTCTCGCTGCTTTTGCTACCACTAGGCCCTGCAGCTAAACGTAATAAAACTTTTTTTTTATAACTACGAGTAGCTGGTGGATTGACAAGTTAAATATATCTATCGTATTCTTGGCATTTCTAACAACTTATTATGTTAGACATTTGAAACCCAGCCATAAAACTGTTTTCTAACGGTCATTGGAATATGGCCAGTTTGATATTTGAAATCAGTTGTAGTTTTAAATACCTGCAACCTTTTTTTTTCTTCCTTCTTCTTTCTTCTATAAAATATAGGCAGAGCAAAAAAAAAATAAAATAAAAAACTCCTTTAATTGAATTTATTGTGTTCTTATTTTGAAGGCAAGTTCAAGTTTAGAAGAAGAAAAAAAACTTTTTATATCTTTTTACATCTGGGGATTGTAATTAAAGTAACCAGGTAATTCGAGTGTGTATAAAACAACAAGTGTAAACCGATATAAAACAGTCCCTTCTCATTCTTTTCTTTGCTTTTATTGTTATTGTTTTTTTTATTTTATTACTTTTATTGTCTTTTTCTTTTAATCACACACAGATTCTGAGATTGGTTTCTTCTGTTTTTTTTCTTTTTTTTTAATTAACACAAGAAAAAAAATATAAAAACGAATCCCTTTGAATGTTGTAGACTTTGGTTTGGGTTATTAGTGGTTGCTGATGGTGTACAATGCAGCGTTGCATAAATATAAAGATGCTGTTGCAAGAAGTTTTTACAACAAAATTAATGACTCATTAGGGTACCCCTGTAGTCTAGAGAGTAGTGTACTAGTTAATCAGTTGGGGGTTCTAGGTTCGATTCCTAGCAGAGATTTCTGGTCTGTATCACCACAACATGTGAAAGTTTTTTCACAACAGGGGTATCACAATGGGACCGTAATGAAATTAGACCCAAGCGGGCTGGGACCTTTCTTTACCTTTACATCCAGCAACCTGCCGACCTAACCTCACCTAATGACTCATTAATGCTGGTACTCTGTTCATAATTTCGTGCGAAATGCCGTCAAACTTTTTTACAAAGAAAAGTGTTTGTGATATGAAATACTTGCGAAATCATTATTCAATTCACAAGCTCGTATTAACGTCGTATGCATTGTGTGTGGTTGTGTTTGATTTTTTTTGCAGTAACATTATAAATTTTTTATGTGCAGCGTACCTAGTGGGAAGGGCTGGAACTCATCTGGGATACGTTCACCGATACCTGAGCTAGGTGGAAGTCCCGCTAGTCACTGCGGCTGCAACATAAATAATAATAATAAATAATTATTCAATTCACAAGCTCGTATTAACGTCGTATGCATTGTGTAATCGTTCTATTATACAGTATTGTATTTTTGTTGTTGGTAATTTTCATAGAAAAATATGTTCTAAATATAGGATTGTATTTTATATGTTTTTGAAATAGTTGTATTTGTTTCATCTTTTGCACAAGCACTCGGGGCATTACCCCTACACATGCAATGCATTGTGCTGGAACATAGAGGAAAGGGATAGTTGTAGAGATTACAGTTGGTGAAGGGATAGACAGGGAGAAAAACTGAATTTTTTTGCATTATGATACACAACTAACTTCAGTTGTCTTCGTTAAATTGTTACTGGTATTATGATTTACATATTAAAAGCTTAACGAAGACAACTAAAATTGGTTGTGGACCATAATACAAAAAATTAGTTGAGTTGTGAATCATGATAGGGGCATATTTTTACAGCTGCGCTTTTTGCATGTTTTTCTTGTTTTATAGCAGCGTGTTGCAGCGCCTCTGGTATCAAGGAGGCGCATTAAATTTTTGAAGCCGGGTTCGGCGAAGATGCTACACAATATCGGGGAAGCAGGGTGTTCTGATGTTACTTGTGGATTAGTATCAGCTGAAGCCGCTACTGTTTAGTGACCAGTGACTATGCCTTCGCCACTGAAACATTCCCACAACAAAATGCAAAGTGTGACTTAATCCGATACTGGGGAGGAACCCATACCTTTGGTTTAGTAGTCAACGTGCTAACTACTTCAGCCATCGTCTGAAATCCAAACACCACATGATGCCAACCTTGATCATTCCATTCTTAAGCGGAAATCTGGGCTCGGGTAAACAGAACGCCGCCGCTTATACCGCTTTCGCGAAATCATCTGCTGCCGCGCTCCCCCTAATGCCCTGACCCACATCAGTATAAGCTCACTAACCTAGCCACACCTTGGACAGCCTCCGCCTCTAATCCAGAATACACGTTCGTCATCGGCATGCATCTAATCACAGACACATTGTCAAGTGCAATGAGAATCCTCTGCTCCGCCACCTGAGCCTCAATTAAGTGATCCAAGGAGTGCATCATTCCCAACATCTCAGCCTGGTATACTGGTGTAGCACGGAAGAGAGTGCCAAAATATCAGAGAAGACACCCGCTCCCTCTCTACCATCCATCAGTGACTCATCAGTGTATATACTGATGTCATAGTCCATGCTCCCCAAAACCATGTTACCATGCACAATGACAGTCCGATGTGACCTTCTGATCACACCCTTCCCTCATGCCTATGCCATTCATCCCGCACGAGATTCATGATACCCATATGGCCCACAGCGGTGCCATACGTCATTACTCCGCATTCGCAATGCCGCCACTGCCGGCGCTCTCTTCACGAACAAATCCAACGGCGGCAATACCAGTTGAGCCTGCATTGTCTGTGCTGGTGTAGTGCGCATGGCGCCGCATAAAACACATTTTAAAAACGTCAGAAACGCTTTACAAATTCCCAAAAATGTGCAACTTCAGAGTAGTGCAAGAATTAAGATCTATTCTTTCCTATATGACTTCACTACCATTCATTTTCTTTATAATATACCTTTTCAACCATAGACATCCCCTAGCAATAAAAGTGGTGTAGTTTCTTTGCTGTATATTTATTGAAGAACAAGCCACACCTTTTTGTGGAAAATTAATTTTTTCAAACTAAAATCATTATCATTATTATCATTAAGAGAAATTTGGGATTTTGAAAACCGACGAGCAACTGTAGTAAAGCCTTTACATCGTTACCTTAATATAGGAAAGGAGCTCTTTCAAAGAAAATACTAATTTTATTAGAGTTTTCGATACTCGAAAAGTGCATTTCACTTTTCAAACTTATTTATTAAAAATGTTTGCACTTTTATAGTTCTCTTTTAAAGTGCTGTACAATGGTTTTACATATGCAACAATAAAGTTCAAATCTTTTAAATGAATAGGGAGCAAAGTGCAAAGAAATGCAATGCACTTTGATTGAAACGAAAATATTTTTAGCGATTTTAATATAAATTTTCTGGTTTTTTTTTTAACGAACTTCTCGCTAAAAACCTTTTTTTAGTCCGAGTTTATACAGGCGAACACTGGAACATCTGGAATTTGTTTTATTTCTTTTGTTTTTTTCATTCGCGGTCACACAGACGAAAATGTTGCCGGCAACATTCCATAATTGTAGTTAATTTTGTTCCATGGTTGTTGTTGTTTTTGTAAGCAATGCAAATGAGAACAAAGCGTGTCACAAAAACGCCGCCCTCTTCCCCACCTGTAATATGCTATCAAACAAAATATTTCCCTTCCAAATGTTCGCTCGTCTAAACTCAGACATACTCTCTTGCAACATTATTTCGCCAACATTTCGTAGGCATTTTTTTTTCATACGCAATTGAACAGCATTACACACACGGTGAAGTGAGCCAGCTTTTGATATAAAATTTTGCCGTGCACTCTCCCTATTGTGGAAAATCACACGTGTGTTGATTGCAATTTTCTGATACCCGTTTGAGTAGGAAAATGATTTGTTGACTTGTTCAATGTTTGTTCCTTCCTCTTCGTTGAAGGTTTCTGTTATTTGTGGCTTTTTGGTTTGCATCATCATCATCATCGTCGTCAAGATTTTAAGATTTTCTTAGAATTGCAGCTGCGAATGATGGCACATGTGTACATTTGCACACACATGAATGAATGGATGGATTTCGAAATAATATAATTTTTACACTGTTAATGTTGCTGATGTTGCTGATGTTGCAACCCTGCAATGCGACTACCGTACATAGCAGTTTCGTTTTCTGTGTTTGTTTTTCCTCTTGGCTGACGTTTTCATTAATTCGATTATTGCAAAATATGATTTTATAATTTGTTTTCTTAAACTTTTCTTTTTTTTTTTTTTGACAAATAGTAATAATAATAAAATTATCATTTACCTGGGTTTTTCTGCTTGTTTGTTTGTTTGTTTTTTTAAGGCCTGTCTATTAAAAACATGTGTCGTCGTTTTTAAATTATTTTATTTTTTTTTTTTAAGAAACAATTCGGTTAGTTTCCCCCCTCTGTTTGAAATGTTGTTTTAACTGAAAACGGAAATTGGCACGAGCTTATTGTTAAAGAGTTTCATATAAAAATTATAAAATTAAAAAAATAATAAAAAATAATAATTGCACCCGTCGTAGTCGTGTAAAATAAAACAAGCGTATGCCGGTATCTGGCCGTCTGTCTGTTTGATAACAACGTACCAGAACAACTGGCGTTGCTGTGTTTCTTTCAAAGTGGCATAAAAGATGAAGAAAGAAAGTATGTTTTAATGTGATGATGGCTGTTAAATGGGGAACGTTTTGTATTAATAACAGGATATTAACACTCGCTTTAAAACAGGTAGGGAAATTATTACAGATCATAGATAATGATTTCAAATTGAGTTTAATCAAATACTCTTCTCGCTTATGGCTGATATTACTTTGTTGTGCTTTCGTTTGCTGAAGGAAGTTGTTGAAGTTAAAGTGTATTTTCAGATGGCATGAGAAGCCAGCACTTTCAAATTAATTTAATCTCTGATTTGCATATTAAGTGCCTGTTTTTTTTTTTTAATGTTTATAAAAACATCGTTCCAATCAATATTCAAATACTATAGAGAACAATTAAAAAAAAAATCAAAAAAATTATTTATCTTTCAAATAGAATTATTCGAATGTTGAAAACAATAAATAAATAAAAAAAAATTCATTAAAAATATATATTTTTGTGTTTTTTTTTTTTTTTTTTTTTTTTTATTTTTTTAGACACTTTTTGGAAAAAGATTTTTGTTGAAAAATTAAGTTTTTTTTTTTTTTTTTAAATAAAAAGTTTTACTTAAAAAATATATGGCAACGCTGCTCGTATGTAAGATATTCTAAAACCACATGTGTTTTTATTTCTTTATTAAATTTTTAGCCTATGAACTAATTTCTTACAGTTTTGAGCATAAATTAAATTCCAAAATATTAATAATAAATATAACAATAGTAATAATATTAAATTATAAATATAAATGGAAAAATATAACATTAAAATACAAGATACGTATGCAATTATTAATAAAATGCATTTAAGTGCCTTAAAATATTGTTTTTTCGAGTATTAGAATCAATCGAAAAATCAATGGAAGAATATAGATCATTAAATTCAGCGCACATTCTACGGAATGCATCAAAATTGGCATAGTTGGAGCGGAAATATTGAAGTTTTATAGGAACATAATATCTTGTTGGACGATTTGGTATTGTTAAATCAATGTGACGAAGTAAGAACGCTGAGTCAATAACGCCATTTATTAGATTCACTACAAATGATACATTCATGTATATTCTCCTACTTTTCAAAGTAGGAAGCTTAATAAGTGCATATGATGGGAGATTAAGATCACGATTCCAAGGAATTGCACGCAGACAAAATAAAAGTAATTGTTTTTGAACTGATTCAATATTCTTTATGTGGATATCATACTGCGGATCCCAAATAATACAGGCGTATTCAAGAATGGGTCTCACCAGCGACGTAAACAAAAGCTTTATAACGTAGGGATCATTAAATTCCTTACCCCAACGTTTTATGAATCCCAAAACTCCTTTGACTTTATTCACTGATTGGGAAATGTGTAAATTAAAACTTAATTTTCTGTCGAGTAGGACACCAAGATCAAGGAATGTTTCGACTTCCTCAAGAGTATAATCATTAATATAATAATTATAAGATAGATGGCTGGCTTCCTCTATAGAACAGCATAAATTTGCATTTTTTTTTTAAGTTGAGGTCCATTAAATTGATATCGCACCAATGACTGAAATTATTTAGTTCAGATTGCAGTAATGAACACAGGTGAGGATTATTCAAACTTAGAAAAAGTTTTACATCGTCGGCGTACATTAATAATTTGGAATATTTGATACAAAATGGTAAACGTGTGTTAAACAGTTTTTCAAAGATTTTCTTAAGAAACTGCAATTATTAAAATGAAGAAGCGAAACCTTGGAAAAATGTTCGACATGGCAAGCTCGTGATATCCTTAACTTTATTGATATCTCTCTCACGTCCACAAAAGTCCAAAAATGGTCCGATTACCAGCACAATTAGAAACTGATCAACCCAATGGGAGACGCACCATTATATTCTATAAACTGTTCCAGGAGTGAAATTAATATATTTGTTCGCCAGAGAATCGGTCACTGCAAAGTAACATCTTCTTGATAGAACTCACGCACCTGTTTGTCCCACCTGTACCACTCACCTCAATGTAGCTCGTATACTTGATGAGTGCCCTAATTACAATTCATCCAGAACACGCATTTTCGGATGCAATACGCCAACTGATCTCCTTAGACACATGCGTGATAAAAATATTAAATTAATATACAAATTTATAATTTGAGGGTGCCGACGGTTGCGATAGTTAGCATGTTGACTACAAAACCAAAAGTCCTGTGTTCAACCCCACTTTCAGACTGTATTATAAAACCACTTCGCATTTTTCTGATGTGCATTAGTGGAACTTTGTGTGTCAGTTATTGTCGAACTGTTTCCGTGGCGAAGGCATAGTCACTGGTCACTGAACAGTACCGGCTTCAGCTGACACTAATCGACGAGAAACATCAGATCGCCCTCCTTCGTCGGTACTGTGTAGCATCATCGGCGAAGTAAAATAATTAATAAAATGTCTACCAAATACAGCTTCAAAAATATAATGCGTTTCCTTAATATCAGAGGCGCTGCAACACTGCTATTAAACAAGAAGCGTGCAAAAGCAGTATTGTAAAAATAATGAAGCCTTCTATATATCCCTTCACCACCTGTAATATCTATCACTATTCGTTTCCTTGTCACTTTTAACGTGGGAAAATTTAAATCAAATGTCAATAAACACTAATCCCTCTAACCACCTTCCCAGAACCTAATTTCCTAGTTCCAGCACAATGCAGCGCATGTTTAGGAGTCATACCCGGAGTGCCGGTCCAAAAAAAAAATCTACAATTTGTTTAGAAAACTTAATTTAAATTTAAAAGTACATATATACTAAAGAGCTGTACAAAATGTATTGAAAGTTCTCTGCATTCTAAAGCACACGACTTCCAAGCCGTGTATTCCAGTGTAAACATTCTCAACAAAACAAGCATAACAAATCATGATTCTCACTGAAACAAAATAAGCACCATTCGAAAAGTTTGTCTCTATAGTTTTGTTTGTGCTTGTGTATTCAAATGAAGCAGAACATCAAAACAAAAACAGACAATGAAATAAAAAAAACGGTAAATTACACCAAAAGCATCGAGTACACAAGAACAAACACAAAAATGCGTAAAAAGCACGTATATAATTTTTTTTTATAATTTCAACTTTCTGATTTTCGTGATTTTTTTTAATTTTAGTAATCTTAAATATATGTATGTATATTGAAATGGATGCATTAAATGTATGTGAAATTATAAATTTTTAAAATTTTTTGCGAAATTATAAATATTTTTCTTTAAAGAACCTTACAAACGAACCTCAAACCTAATATGAATTGTGATATTTTTATTTTATTTGTATACATTAGATTTTTTATGTTCATAAAAAATGCAAAAGTTTCTTTGCAAGTTTGTCTACGAGTTATTCGAACATGTTTTGAATGTTCCAAAATAGTTTTGATGTTCTACTTCATTTCTCTTCTACTTCAGCCTTGTTCTATTTTAACATTGTTTTGTTGTACCTGTGTTCTCTTCTTCAATGTTTTGATCGTGGAACAAAAGAAATATTTTCGGAAGTATGTGTTTTGCAATGAGCAAGTAATACATACACACTAATTGCAATTTCATGAAATGCTTGTAATACATTTTTGTTGTGTTTGTGCAACACTTTATTATATACCAGGCACTCGAAAGCCCCAAATGCTAGTACTCTTTTTTTTTTTTTTTATTAGTTATTATAATTCAATTATAATTATTAATATTAAATAAATAAATAAATAACATAAAATTTTTAATTATATTTATTTTTGGGCGATGGTCTGTTTTATGAAAAGTTTTTAACAATTATTTTTTTTTTTTTTGTAACATTATTATTTCCTGACGATACCTATTTGGTAGCGAAATATTAAAAAAAAAAAATAATTGTTAAAAATTTTTCATAAAAAAAGACCATCGCTCATAAATAAATATAATAAAAAAAAAAAAATTTTATTAAAGGTGATAATAAAAATAGAAGTAAGACTAATAAATAAAATAAAAATTAAATGTACTAGTGAATATCTGGTTCCAATTTCTCCATATCCAGTCTTTGGTGCAATACCGCAGTAACTCAAAATTTGAATTTTTTGAGCTGGATATGCAGAAATGATCTTTGGGGAAATATATATCTGAAGGAAAAAAGATTATGGTTCTATCTCTAACTGTTCAGATTCTACAGCTACAAATGTCTTTATTGCCTCCAGCTATTTCCAACAATATTTATTTGCAATAATGAAATATTTCCTTTACGACATGAAATTTACAAACAGAAAACATTACAAAACATGCCTCTTTATTTAAAAACTTGTAAAAAAATAACTTTAGTAAACGAAAATACTATCAAAAAGATGGCTCAAAACTTCAAATGCATTTTTCTCAGTTCACGATTTTTTGAATTATGACGGTATTGCACCAAAGGCTCGCTATGTTTTTTTAAGAACTACATAATCGATAGTTCGAAGGGAACTATTAATAGTGTGGAAATGCAATAAAAAGTTTCAAAAGTTCAGACTAGAATTAATAAAATATACTATTGAATATCCGGTTCCAATGTCTACATATTAGGTTAGTAGCGTTAGTACTACCAATCTATAGTTCCGAAGTCAGTAGTTCAGCACAGAATGTTGGCTGGGGTATAATAAACTAAAAGTCAAGTCAAGTAATGTTTCACTATTGACATTTCCTACAGGGTGGTTACATCATATGTTGCCCGCTCATTGCAGTTTGCAATGTGTGTGTGTGTGTGTGTGTGTGTGTGAATTGAATATCCTGCTCACAATCGCCTTCAATTTCAAGTGAATAGCCATAGTATTTGGAAGTCATATTTCGTGGCAAGTAAGATGATACTATAAATCCATTTGTATCTGTGCTCGTTTAACACAATTTTTTCAGTGTTTTTTTTTCTTTTTTTTGTTATCAAAGTTGAATGATCTCCCCGACCGTTTATTGTTAACACAACCATTTCAAAAAGCAACTACATACCACCAATTGTTCGCGATACTCTCGTACATATGCATTCGTACACATGCTGTCCGTCGTCTATTAAGTTTAATAAGAACGTAATATATTTTGTTTTTATGCTTTTTATAACTTTATTTCAACAAAATTTATGTGAATCATGTTTTTTTCTTCTTCTTCTTCTTCTTGCTACATGTGAAGAATATTATTATGAAAATTTACCAAACCAGATCTCCAGGTTTGATACAGTTCTTGATTATTTTAAATACATACAAAAATGTATGCCCGTATGTATGTTGTATACATATGTACATATGCATGTATGTATGTGTGTGTGGTGCGTGTGTTGATTGTTATTTTGAAGTTTATAGCTTTGCTTTCAGATATACTAACTGTTTTTATTGACAGCGAATTTCGCATCAGAATTTAAATGCATTTCAAAGAAATTTCAGAAAAAATTCTTCTAAATGTGTAATGAATACTAATTAATTTATAGTTTTTTATTTTTATTTTTATTACTTCAATAGTTAGACCACAATTATATAATGTGCAAGTTTACAGTTTTACAACAAAAACAAAAACAACAGTATGAAGTGCTGATTGTCAACATAAACGTTGGTTTTTTTTTAACAACGTTGCCATGACCAAAAAATTATTGCAACCAAAATTTGTTAAAGAAGTTACCAAATGAAAACGAAAATATAACGAAATATGTTTTATTTGACTATACAGTGGAGTTCGATTATAAGGGACTCCGTGGTATCGGGCAATTTTGTTCGTTATAACCGGAGTAAATAAATTTTTTTTTTTTTCGCAATTTTGTGTATTTTTTAAAATTGGTGACAATTTACGCTTTGTAGTTTTATATACTCATATTTTACTTTTTTATCTTAAGTTGGTTTTTTTTTTTTTTTTTTTTTTCAGAAATATGTTTAGAGAACTTCTGTTATATTTTTTTGCTCTTAACATTATCAGAGAACAGCTGATAGTGTTACCAAATTGTGATATATAAATTAAAGTTTCAAAGTACGCCAGACAAAAGTTTCCGATGTTTTTCTTTATAACCGTATTTGCATGAATTTTTGTTTATGGGCCTTAACAAACAGTTCGTTATAAACGAAAATTCGCTATAACAATACTAAGTTGTATGAAATCTTAATGCAAAAATGTTGGGAGAATTTGTTCGTTTTAATCAAAAATTCGTTATAAATAGTTTTTTATCCTATTTTTCTCACAGTTTCAAAATTTGACAGTTAACACTTCCAACTAAAAAAAAAAACAGAAACAAAAACACACGAGATAACTTTCCATCACCTAGTAAATTAACTCGCCTTGTTTATATTGAAAGGCAAGGCGAATTCATAACGGGAAAACTCAGTAGCCCAGATGGCCGACTATTTATCACTGTTTAATGTCAAATTGTAAGAATTATGTAGACAGTACACAATGGTTTTTGGTTGTTGTTGTTGTTGTTGTTGTTGTTGTTGTTGTTGTTGTTGTTGTACTACTGAGTTTACCTGGTATCAATTCGCCTTGTAAAAACAGTTAGTTTTTATAATTATTATTTTGCTGCTTCTAATGTAAAAGTTAAAAAACGTTTTTAATTTCAAACATTCACTTTGGCCGCGTGTACTTGAATCTGTTTGTTTTTTGTTCTTCTTCCGAAACTACAAGTAAATGTGAACACATGTTTTTTTTTTCCAACAATAAATGAAAGGCTTTCCTTTTGTTCCGTTAAACAAAATTATTAAAAGAAATTAAGAAAAATATAAAAATAAATAAATAAAAAGTAAAAATCGTTGATTTTTTTGTGGGGTCTTAATGTTAAAGAGAAAATAACTGCGCGCATTTTCCATTGCGGAAGGAAATAAAACTTTAGTTTTTTCTTTGTACTTTGTATGTTTGTATGTATGTGGTGTTATTATTATGCTGTGTTATTTTTTTTTTGTTTTGTTTTCAAAGAAATATCATAAAACAATGTTAGCAAATTGAGGAAAAAAAAGTGTATTTAACTTTTATTCAATAAATATACCACTGAAACTCTCTACATCACAGCCAGCAAAGCAATCAACCATTCATTATCTTTCACTTTACAAGACAAATAATAGAAAAATACATAATTCATGGAAGAAATGAAATTAATAAAATATCAATAGCATAATTGTCAATTGTCCAATTGTATATTGGAAACTATAATGGATATTTCCATCACCATCAAATCAAGCGACTGATAAACTCAGACAATCGGCCGATTAGCCATGTTGCAAAAAAAAAAAAATCAACGTAATCAAGTTAATAGTTTCTGTTTTCTTACCGTAACAGATTGTCAAAAACAAAAAATTATTGGCAGTAAAATTTAATGAAAAGCACATAAATTTTCGTACTTTTTTTTTTTTTTGCAGTTAAAAACACATCAAACAAATAACCAGTAGCGTAGTGTATTATAGGAGAGAATACAGTGAAAGCCCTCATAAGCAGACACTCAAAGACCACAGGATTTATTTTGCCCCTCACTCGCCAAAAAGGACCAAATGAAATAACCCAGCGGCGAACATTGCATTACATCTCTTTAACGAAAAAACTTCTAGTTTTTTTGACCTCTTTTTATATTAATTACACTAATTATTTAAGCTGTGGGTCCTTTTTATATGTATAATATTTATTTTTATTCGATAATTAATTAATTAATTAATTTTTTTTTATTTAATTTTAATTTTAATAGAGAAACGGGAGAAGAGGTGAAGCTTCACTATCTTACAACACTGCTTTTTGCACGTTATTTGTTTTTATAGCAGTGTTGTAACGTCTCTGATGTCAAAGTCACATATTAAATTTTGAAGCTTCGTTTTTAGTAGCTATTTTTAGTAATTATTTTACTTCACCGGTGTTACACAATATATTTGAGTCGATTTTAAGACATTTCTCAAAATTTTATGTGTAGAGATTTTTAGATTGTAGTGAACTGAGGACTAGTCCAAGACTAATCCAAATGTTTAGAGAAAACATTATCTATTTAACATTATAGCTGTCCTAAGGGTGGAGCATTTAACCCATTACCCATTGCATTACATCGGAGCAACCGAAAAATCACTCCATGGAACTACTTGGTGGAGCAATTCAGAGAGTAATGCCCCTATCATGATGCACAACTCAACTAAGTTGAGTTGTCAATGTTACAGCTCAACTAATTTTTTGCATTATGATACACAACTAATTTCAGTTGTCTTCGTTGAGTTGTTACTGATATTATGATTTACATTATAAAAGCTTAACGAAGACAACTAAAATTGGTTGTGGACCATAATACAAAAAATTAGTTGAGTTGAGTTGTAACATTGACAACTCAACTTAGTAGAGTTGTGAATCATGATAGGGGCGTAATTTTAATGCAACGGAGTAATCGTAAATACGACGAAAAGCACGAACACTTGTCGTTTAACAATAAGCTGTTGTTTTAATAGGACCATGTTTGTAACCAGTCTATTTCAGCTACAATGGACCACGTAGTCTAATATTATCTACAGAGAAGAGCTACTTTACAGCTGGACGCTTGCAGAGTTTTCACTACGTATGAATTTGGAAAAAAAGGAGAAGAAAACACTAAAACTTTCGGTACAATTCCTTTTTAAATGATACTAAAATAAAAAGCTGGACAGACTTAGTGCTTCCGTTAGTAAGATTTATGTAATTACGACAGTCTTAAAAACTCCTGCCATAAAAAAAAGTTTATTGAACTGTTGTTGTTGTTGTTGTTGTTGTTGTTGTTGTGTGTGTGTGTGTGTGTTGCTTGTGAAATTATCGAAGAAAATTTCAAGTGTAAATTTTATTTTACAATTTACTATGGCCGTGGCCTTGTTGGTTGAAATTAATTGCAACAATTCTCAAATTGAATACAGTGAACTCGTGATAACGTCAACATCCGAAATCATTAATCAAGTATGTGATGAAAATCGTTTTCGGCGTTAAAACGTTTTGAAATCGACAAATAGTGTGATGAATTTGTATGTGACGATTTCATATTCCATCTTTTTTCATTGAAAATAAGACGTTTTTAACATGTGACGCATTTTGATAATGCCAGTTTAAATTCATTTTCAAATCGTTTAATTTTACTTGAACAAAATGTAAAGAAATATACAAAAAAAGTAAAAAAATAAATAACAAATGATTATAAATCCGTCCTTATTTAAACGAAAATATTCAACTAATCTATTTAAATAAATACTAGTTAATATAGAAGTGAAATTTAAAATTTTAAATACCCACATTTCATCTGGCAAATTTAAGGGATCCGATTTATCTCTTAAACGTTTTCTTAGAATATTTTCGCTATTCATTCTATTATTTTCTTCCAAGAGAATTAGCGAAACCTCAGCAAAAAAAGGCATTTTATAAATAAAAATTATAAAATATGTTGATACAAATTTTATTTTGTTATTTTGTTTAAATATTTTACAAACGTCACTCACATACACATATGGTTGCATATTTTGCAGTTGTGTTATTAGATTTTATACAGTTGTATTAAGAGAAGATATATGGAAGCGAAACTAATATGGAAAATGAAATTGATCAAAATTCATCACACTACTGTCGATTTCAAAAGACGATTTACTTTTCAAATCGATCGATTTCCATCACATACCTGAATGATTCACTCTAAAACGTAACCAAAGTCTAACGGCTCTTAAACGTGAACAAACAAAAAAAATATTTGAATATACAGTGTCATTTCGATAATTCGGACAATGAAATTGGTCTCATTACCGAAGCAAAAGAAAATTGTAAAAATATTGTTAATGAAAACATAAACGTGTTTTAGAAAAAGTTTTATTTTTATATATAAATTATTTATTTATTGATTATGGTACGAGTATTTACTTGGTCATTGAGTCATCTAAAGACCCTAATTCACTATCCTACACAATCACACGATTCATTCACAGGCGATATAGAAGTCTGGACGACTTTAAAAATTGCTCCAAAATGTCGTGGTCAGTGGCATAGTACTTTGCATAGAACTTATTGAAGGTATAATATTTGGAATTGAAGCTTTTATAATTAAACAAAGAAATCGGTAACACAATTGCATTTTCAGTCCACACTAATTTACTTTGTTTAACACACATCTGTCATATTTGACAGATCGTGCGATTATTGTAGTATGTGTAGCGAATCAGCGCCTTAAGACTTCCAAGACTTGTATACATATATATACAATCAAACCGCGATAATTCGTACCCCATTACTGCGAAATAAACGACTTGTCAATTGAGAAAAACTCTTTAATTCGTAAAAATTCTATACATTTTGGTACCCTCTTTAATTCAAGTCTGAAGAACTTTAAAATCGTTTACGAAAATGGGTGTTCAAATCAAGATGCATTTCGTGCACTTATTTTTTGGTCAGGATAATCGGCCAAATGTGCCTGTCCATAATCGGAACATTTGTGCGCACACTTTAGCAAACCGGCTCTGTAGGAAATGTGAAAACACCGGCGGATGCTCGCCAGGTTCGTTCTGCGGAAAACATTACTGTTGTTCGCGATAGTGTAGCAGATGAGCCGTCAACCTCGACTCGTCGTCGTACCCAACAATTGAACATCTCACGAACATCACTGATACGAATTTTGAATAAAGATTTCAATTTACACGCTTACAAGGGCCAATGGACTCAAGAGCTGATGCCAACTGAGCTGCCCAGTTTTTCATATAAATTAATAGACAGAGTGGAATGCGTTTCTCATGAGTTCAAAAGTGATAATCCTGTAACCATTTAAGATGGCACTAAAAATGAATTCAGATAAAGAAGTGCTTAAGAAGCCATGAAAGTATCAATTCATAGTGAATGCATTCACTGGGAAATGTTGAGCTGAAAGCATAATTTTACGTACCACTTAAATCATAATTTTTCAGACATGTTCAATAGAGTGGGGCGATTAGTAAGAAATAGAACATTTTTATGATTTTGCGCTATGAACAACTGAAAATGGTAATTTATCAATATTTTCACGAAAAATTTGCACTTTCACAAGGCCAAAAATGCCTGAAGGAGCGTTCCAATGCTTTTGCGATGTACTAGAGAGTTCTTAACTATTGTCTTGGCTACAATTTTTGTCTTAGTATTGGATCGAAAATCTCAATGGTTTGGCTGTTATAGGCCAAAATATCAAAAAAAACGTGACAAAAGTCTGATCAAGTCAAAATGGGGAAGCTCGATTTTCACCATAGACGTATGGTCTAGTGGACTTTTTTGCTTAGTACAATCCCAAGAATCAGAAACGCGAAGCGCCCATTAAGATTTTCAAATCGCCCCACCCTAATGTTCAATAATATATAAATACTTATATAATGAAAAAAAAAAACCAAAGAAAAAGAATTGAAATAAACGACGGTTTTCTTGCAATTCATTGGCGGTTGCGAATAACCGGCAACAAGAAGTCAAACTCATGAACACACATACAAACAGACAGACAGACATACAGACGAATTGACGGACAATCAGAAAAACGTGCAAAAACTTTAAAAGAACCATTTAAATGCTGAAACGACTTTGTGTGCATGCGTGTGTGTTTAAAAGAAATATTTAAATATTTGTTTTTTTTTTTTGCACACATCCAAAAAAGGAGGGGTATTCACTGCTCTTTTAGGCAGAGGAATATTGAAAATTTGCACAACAAATCATATTTGGTTAATGCTATTTAACACACATTTTTGTACAATTTATGGCATCAAAATATGACTGCTGTTTTTTAATTCGACATTGTTATCGAAAACATGACTTCATTGGCGAAGCGCTAAGCGTAGCAGTATGTTTTTTTGTTTTTCTTTTTATATGGGACCAGCACTCAGAAGAAGACCCCTACACATGCGATGCATTGTGCTGGAACTATAGGAAAGGTATGGTGAAGCTTAATTATTTATTTTACAGCTCAGCTTTTTGCACGGTCTATGTTTACAGCAGTGCTTAAGCTTCGGTTTAGTAGCCATTTTTTTATTATTATTTTACTTCGCCGGTGGTACACAATACCGACGAAGGAGAACGTTCTGATGTGATTGTGGATTACTATCAGCTGGAGCCGGTATTGTTCAGTGACCAGTGACTAAGCCTTCGCCACTGAAACCTTGCGACAACAACTGACACACTAATGCACGTCAGAAAAATACAAGATGTTTTTTTTTTATATAATTTTAGCCTGAAACTGGGGTTGAACCCAGTTTTTTGGCGGTACTATATGCTATGTCGCGAAATGTCGCTGCACGGCTTGTATACAACTAATTCTCTGTCTATCTACGTCATAAATGTCAAAGCACAGGTATATGTGACATTATCTGCAACAATTACAGGCAATTCAAATGATGACATTATTTTTTTTACTACAGCTGTTCACATTTTCACATTTTGTTTATTCTTTTAACACGGCAACGACGACAGCGGGGGGCTGCACTAGACTGCACGTTGACTACAAAACCAAAAATCCCGACTTCGTCTCCATTTTCAGACTAAATCATAAAACTATCTCTGCACTTTTTCTGATGTGCATTAGTGTGCCAGTTGTTGTCGAAAGGTTTCAGTGGTCACTGGTCACTGAACAGTACCGCTTTCAGCTGATACCAATTCACAGTCACAGGAGATAAAAAAAGGGCGATAGACAATGCAATTTCGAAAATTCTTAATCACTGGAGTAGCTTTTGAACCTGCGACATTCACACATCTGTTAAATTTGACCAGTGTCATGAACTTTTCCATTCAATTCAATGATATTCTTCTGAATATGCACGCACAGGCAGAGAATTGTTTGCCGGCAATTAGACAATATCAGCCTGAAATAAATTTAACCGGAAGTTATAAAGTTGTTTCCAATTAAGTCAGCAATATCCAAATCTCACGGTACTTTTCACTTAACGTAACAAATACAATCACTTTGTCTAAGAAAAGATGCTCGCCAACCAAGATCATGAACAAATAAATGGAAGTAGAATGTAAAGAAAAAAATAGAAAAATGGAAAATAATTTCATGTGTTTATATTGTACGTATGTACAGGGTGAGCCAAGAGTCACCATGGCGTTTAAAAATGTTTGCCTCGGTTATGGATTGCAACCGAACTGTTGTTCATTTCAGTTCAGTTGCTTAAAATGATAATGCAGGTAATGCAGACCGTAACTGCATTAACTCCATTTACCTAATTTCGAGTGTTTTTTTAGCGTTTTATGTGGCAACCACAAAATTTGCTCCTGGCAACGCAATCGACTCATTAATAAATTTTCCGTTTGCTTAAGGGTTACATGATCAAGTTTTGCCCCCGCCAATTAATGTGATTAGTCGACACATGCATGTATAGTGTAGTCCACAGAGGAGTAGGACTAGTCCCAGACTAACCCAAATTTAGGCAGAAAACATGATTTATTTAACAATACGATGTCTTAGGGATGGAGCATATAACCCATCGGACTAACCCAAAAACTGCTCCATGTAACCACTCCATGGAGCACCTCAGAGAGTAATTTTAACGATTTAGCTTTGAATTTCTCTATCCAGTTTTCTTTCAAGTTATGGGCAAGAAAACAGCTGATTATTATTCTTATGAACAGCGAACAGCCATCTTGATAACTGAACTTGCTTTTCAAATGCTCAAAACTTGCGTGTCCTACGACACAGCTATCAATTCGCATGAATTTTTGAGAGCTGTAAGTGTAAGAAACTTGATGGAAAACCTTGATCGTGTGGCTGCAGAGTTATAGAAATTATTTTTTTAATTACCAAATTTCTGGAAATTATTCGCTTTTCAAAAATTTGACTTAAAAGTGCCATTGTGTCTCCGGCCAGTGTCCCCATTCTGCTGAAACCACATCTCAGGTCTGATTTCAAGAGCAGGACGTACAGAATGTTCGTTGTAATCGCAAACTGATACCGGTGTTTCGTTAACACTTTGCTCTACGCGTTCAATATTTTCCGCAGGTGTAAATTAAACGTGGTCTACCGGTTGGAGGTAAATCCTTTACGAAAACGAATCATGTCTTCAGAGGTCGAAATACTGCTGGGCATTAAAATAATTTATCGCTGATTTAAATAATTGAGGTATTCACAATGTATGTTATTAAGTCATATTGTCATAATGTCTTAATATTTTAAAGCAGTTTAAAAAAATTGTTTTTGTTTTATCTTGAACCAGCACTCAGGAGATGACCTACACATGCGATGCATTATGCTGAAACTATAGGAAAGGCATTGTTAGAGAAATGACAGGAGGTGAAGCTTAATTAATTACAGATCTGCTTTTGCACGTCTCTCTTTTTATAACAGTGTTGAAAAGCTTCGGTTTAGTAGCCATTGTTATTATTATTTTAGTTCACCGGTGCTACACAATGCCGACGAAGGAGGGCGTTCTGATGTGATTGTGAATTGCTATCAGCTGAAACCGGTATTGTTCTGTGACCAGTGACTTCGCCACTGAAAGGCGAGATGTTTTTTTTTTCATGATTGTAATCTGAAACTGGAATTGAACCCAGGTCTCTTCTGGTTTTGTAGTCAACGTGCAGACTACTTCAGTCATCGCCAGAAAAAAGTCGTAAAATAATAAAACTGCCAGCAGCTCTTTTCGATTGTATTTGTTCGGAAAATTTTGTGTGGCAAAAGAACAATTTTATTATTTTTATTTAAAAATGGAATTTTTTACAAGTTTTACTTATATTTAAAAAGTCGAATTATTTCAGTTTCTTCACTGGTATTTCCATATAAAAAAAGCACACTAAATTATTACGAGTTGTTCATGGCAGTCATATTTTTTCCTGTTATTATTTTGAAAACATATAACTTTATGACTACCTTGGGAATACTACAAGTAAAATTCTATTATTCTGGATCTTTGTGGAGTTATTAATCTCTCCATTTATTATTCTCCAGCTGTTATTTATATAATCCGAAAAATAAAAAAAATATTTAAATGCAACAGTTTTTAAATTTTTAAAACCGATGTTGATTTGTGGAGCACCCAGTATATAGCATTGGTATGCGTTTGTGCATGTCCATGCACGCATAAAGTTGTATTTACAGTTTTTGAATTTCGTGTGATATTTTCGTGCATTTTATGATTTCAAACGTAATATTTTGTCACGACGTTTGATTTTTCTTTCTCGTGGGTTATGACATTTATTGCGACAAATAAAATTGAATAAAAATTAATTTCAATCCACAGAGAAAGTTATAAAGCTTTTCTGTAGTGGCAGAAGTGGATATATTAAAATTCTTTTCCACAACGATTTTGAAAAGTAAAAGTTCACGCGAGAAAAAAAATGCTGGTTGTGCGGGTCATATTGTTTCATCTTCACAAATCAAAGTTATTCATAGAAAATGTTTTTAAGCGTTAAAAAAAAAAATTATAAAATAAAAAATCAGGTGTGTCTCTGCCGTAAATTTATTTAACACCTGCCAAATTTCATAAATTAGAAAGATTGTTATCATTTTCTATTTTATTATTCAGTAAATTTTTTTTTTTTGTAAAAAAGAAAAGAAATTCATATTTTTTGAATTGGTAAAACAAACACAATGGCCGTGATTATATAATTCACCAGTATCAATTTCGCTGTAACTTTCACAATTTTGCGAAGAATGTCAAATAAAGCAACGGGAAAAATATCATTTTTATTTACGATTTCCTGCATCTACTGTTTCGAAGTTTTAGGGATACAGCAATTTTTTTTTATTTTTTTAATATTGGAGTACCGAAACTAGTAAATTCAATGTCAACTTTCAGTGTTAACAATTGGAAAAAAAAGAAAAAAAAACGAAACTGCATATAAATTTATACAATTAAGAAAATTTTCTAGCTGTTGTGGATGTTTGCTTCAGTATCACGCAAAAACCGCCTTAATGGATTTCAATGAAATTTCTGCAGACGAATAGCTTATGGTCCAAATTAAAATACTCGTCTAGGATACTTTACACATGACTAAAAGAAGGTAGGGAAGGGGGGTAAATTCGCCCACACCGAATCTCTCCAACCGATTGTAATGACACTGAGGGTGTCAATGGTTGAAGTAGTCTGCACGTTGGCTACAAAGCCTAAAATTCCTGAGTTCAACCCCAGTTTCAGACTCATAAAAAAACATCTCGCATTTTTTCTGATGTGCATTTATGTGTCAGTTGTCATCGGACGATTTCAGTGGCGAAGGCATAGTCACGGGTCACTCAACAGTAACGGCTTCTGCTGTAACCAATCAGAACGCCCTCCTTCGTCAGTATTGTGTAGCACCGGCGAAGTAAAATTATTTCCAAAAAAAAAAACGTCTACTAAAAACGAAGCTTTAAAAAAAATTGAAGACGTCTCCTTGACATCAGAGAGGCTACAACATTGCTATAGAAAGCAAAGAAGGTGCAAAAGCAGCGTTGTAAGATAGTGAAGCTTCACATCTCCTATCATTTACTACTACTATCCCTTTCCTCTAGTTCCAGCACAATCCATCGCATGTGTAGGCGTCTCATCTCCTGAGTGCTGGTTCAAGTTGAAAAAAAATCAGCATGGGAGGTACCACGCCAACCTGTCCAATCCCACCCATTTTTTGACTGATTATTTTATTTTAACTACAAAGTCATTTGGAGCATATTCAGAAACGTTCACTTCAACCGTTCTCAATATTTACTCGGTATGGGCGTGACAACACCCAATTGGAATTTTTTTAAAACATGTAATTTTTATATATAAGATTATTATCTTATAAATAACAAATAAAAATAAAATTTATGAATACGGCTGTGAGTTGAGCAATTTTTAGGGCTTGTAAATGTTGCATTTTTCTTTGTGTGCAACGTAACGGCTGTGCAATGTATTATTTTAAATTATGTACATGAAATTGGAATTATGCAACTGAACTGTATTTATCAAACTTCAATTGTTATTGCGCATAAAGAAAAATCAAATTTCATAAAAATATATTGCAGACTCATATTTCCCATACTTCCTGAATTAATAACACGATAGTTGTGAGGTCCGCTGTTGGTAACAACAACAACAACAATAATAACAACAACATCAATAGCCAACAACAAATATTCACCTAATGACCATTAAATGAACAAAAGAAAAAGTATCACCAATCAACAGGGTATTGTCATTGTCAACGTTATTTGTAACGTTAACGGTTGTAACCAAAACGGAAAATTATATTAATAACATAAAAAAAACAAGATATGATCAAGTCGCACAAACTCAACATCATGATTATGATCAACATCATGATCATCATCAGCACCATCATTTGTTGCAGCAAACATAATATCATGATGACATCAAATATTTATCTGTCTGACTGATGATATTTTTTTTTTATCCCCAGTCGTCTCAGTATGTACATACATATTTCCGTCTCATGGTCTATTGACCATAACAAAATGCATTTACATACAAACAATGTATAAACCAACAACAACAAACAAATTTTCGTTACATGTGCATCTGACTGTGGCGAGTTGGTGGTGGTTGGTGGTGGAGCTGCGTTGGCATTCTGTTCAAAAACAACTTGAAATGTATAATTGGCCATCCATTCCAAATCATAAATTAACAGTAACGTTATAATCGGTGCATTTGTTCTTCGAAAGAAATGACACCAAATTCTAATTACTGATTTAGGTTTCTCGTCTACCTACAAACGTACAAACATACATACACACATACATACTCGTACATATTTATGTAGGTATGGGAGAGTTGCTGCATTTCGTTGACAACTCAGGTTCCGTTTCAAAAGAATCTTTCTTCGATAATATTTCAATAATAAATGGCCTTTTAAATAACCGTTTATTTTGTAACCGATATTCAACCTAAAGAAAAAACAATATGTCTGTGTATGCATATGTATGCATGCATGTATGTGTTTAAATGTTTAACAACCCTGTAGGATATGTCAATAGTAATGATTCACTACTGAAATTGCTGCCAGTACTACTACCGTGTTGCGGACAAGAGCTTTTTCTTGCCCTTTGATGACTTACCAAATTCCAAAATTGAATTCTATGTAAACTTAAATCACTTATCGTTAAATAATTATTCCTTCACAAATTGTTCAGAACTTATTTATTCAAAGGTTTTAAATGGACTGTACTTAATGATAACAAAAATTCATTTCAACTCTTAATATATTTTAAGTATTGTTGGGTACTCAGTTTTACGTTTTTTATGCATAGTTTTTCAATTATTGTCTTATTAAGCGGTTAATATTGATAGCTATAAAGTTTTGGTCCTAAATTCTTAATTTTTTCTACATTGATTTACAATGAATGTCTCGAGTAGCAGTAACTTGCATTATATTTATGTATTTGTTGTTATTAATTTAATGCACGAAACTAGTGCATTGACCACTGCATACGAATTTGACTAATTGAGACAAGTAATAAAAAGTATACCCAGTTGGAAATTCAACATTCTCCCGGCCTTGGAAGCGATGGTTCCAACATTATTTAATTTTTAATTTTCAATACGAAGTTTACACAACCTTGTTACAGCTCTTTTAAAAATGCCTTCGACAGTTTTGACTGACGCTACTCGCACTCGGCCGTCGGTTCCTGGGAATATTTCAGCCACTCCCCCAAGTGGCCATTTAAGGGGTGGTGATCTCGATGTTGTTTTTTCAAAAAACCTTTCACATTCTTCTTCTTCAGCCGTTTGAATTGGTTCGCAACTGAGCTCTTCAATTTTCCAACAACGTCCTAGAATAGTTTCTAATGACGGTTCAGTTGAATAGTTTAAGCAATTATAATTTGGCTTTATTGTATTAACAAGGCAATTAATTGTAAACAGCCTATGTGATGATTCGATTTCATTTGTTGGTTGATTCGATGATGTTGTTTGTGATGAGACTGTAGTACCTGTGACAATCCAACCTAATGTGGTTTTTTGTAGAATTAGCATGTTTTTTGTTTTAATCTGTCCAACCATCAACAAATCATAAAATAACCCAGCACCTATAAGCAAGTCTATAGGTCCAGGTACATCAAAGTGTTGATCAGCTAGTCGAATGTTGGTTGGTATATTGCAATGTGAAGTTTCTAAGCGTGCCTGCGGTTGGTACGAAGTGATAGACGGAATAACGACGGCTGTGATAAGCGCTGAGTAACTATTTGTAGAAGATTTTATTACAAGCGAGCAGTTGTTGTAGGCCTTATATGTATTACAAGCGATACTTGTAATTTCAATATTTGTCCATGTACGGGAGATACGTAAATATTGTGCAATCTTTTCTGTGACAAAATGTAATTGGGATCCAGAGTCCAATAGGGCACGCACAATGATGGACCTTCCATTAGGTGCTTGTAGCTCTACTCTGGCAGTTCCTAAAATAACTTGATTTCTTAATGCGGATAATTGTAGGGTACATGGTGATTCTGTGCCTTCAGGTACTATTATTGAAGGCTGGCAAGGCGCAGCCAATGGCGATTGCCGTGCTTCGTCCATATGTAGAAGTGTGTGGTGAGCTGCTTTGCAGTGCTCTGTGCATCTGTTGGTAGATGGACAGCTAGTGGATATGTGGTTAGAACCTAGACAATTTAAACATAATTTAAAGCTCTTTATCATTCGAAACCTTTCTGATACATTCATTTCAATAAATTTTTTGCAATGAAAAGGGCTATGTTTGGGTGTGGTTTTACAAAACAAAGAACTTGAAGATAATGCTTGATTTGTGGCGGCAAATGATGAGCCATGACGGATTTTAAGTGGTGGCGATTGGTTGTCGTTTATCATCCGCCCATGCGGTACAACAGTTGGTTTTTGGGTGTGTGTTTTATTGACGATTTCTAACGTTTTACATCTCTTTTCTAAGAAAGTTGAAAGATCACTCCATGTTGGACGTACAAGTTCTTGCGACGGCGCTTCATTTCCCCATTTGGTAGACACTTCCTCTTCCCATTTGGCTTGAGTTTCTGAATCAAGTTTGTATGTTAAAAGGTACAAAATAATACCATCTGATATTTGGTTTTTTAAAGCAATAGAATTTAAAGCACGAAGATTAGCATTGACTGAATCAATCAGATTTCTTAAACTTGAAACATTTGTTTTAGAAAATTCTTTAATATTAAACAGTTTTTCTATAAGAGATTGAAAAATTAAACCTTTGTTGTCATACCTTGATTTTAAAAGTTCCAATGCTTGCTCATAGTTCTCTGGTGTTATGTCTAATGATTGAATAAGCCTAGCTGCATTATCAGTCAGGCAAGATCGCAGATACTGAAATTTTGAAATAGTTGACAGATCTGGATTGTCATGGACTAATACACAAAACATATTATAAAATTCAGTCCAATAATTTTGGCTTCCATTAAACTTAGTTAATTGCAAGGTTGGTAGATGAAGCCTTGCTGACTGTTGCACAAATGTCGTTCCATTTTGAGTGCTGGTCATACCAGGTTCATTGATGCTGGTTCTTTGAAGTGATAAACGCTCCAAAATTAGAGATTTTAATTTAAAATAACCATCTTCGAATTCAAGACGGTGATCTGCTGTTAATTGTGACTCATCAAGTTCTTCAAGCTGGCCTTGAATCTTCTCGAAAGATTCAAAATGTCGCTCTAGCAGCGACAGCTTGACTTCTAATTGATGAAAAGAATAATTGCCGTAGTTTAGAACTTCATCGGCTTCTTTCTGTACTCGGTTTGAGTTGTGATTGCTTGATGTGAATGTGTCCATCATTCGCCGTCGCTGGCGGTGTGTGCATAAGAAGACTTTCTTCATTAGACATTTTGAAGAGGTGTGAGTTTGTGAGTTGTTTCGGATTAACCATATAATCCGTTGCTGAATTATTGTAGAAATATTGGATTAACCGTATAATCCGTTGAAATGTTGTAGAAATGTTGGATTAACCATATAATCCGTTGAATTAACTGTGAAATGTTGGATTAACCATATAATCCGTTGAATTAACTATGAAATGTTAGATTAACCATATAATCCGTTGAATTAACTGTGAAATGTTGGATTAACCATATAATCCGTTGAATTAACTGTGAAATGTTGGATTAACCATATAATCCGGCTCGAAGGACCGTGTTGCGGAGAAGAGCTTTTTCTTGCCCTTTGATGACTTACCAAATTCCAAAATTGAATTCTATGTAAACTTAAATCACTTATCGTTAAATAATTATTCCTTCACAAATTGTTCAGAACTTATTTATTCAAAGGTTTTAAATGGACTAATGGAACCAGAAATTTACTACAGACACTGAGACTACTGACTAGTTACTTCTTTTGGCTACGCATGTAGACATTGAAAAAAGAGCGTCACTAGTACTATTTAATAATTTAATCTTTCGGTTTCTAGATTCGCGATTTTTTTTAATAGTGGGATTCTGTCGATTCAATTTAATTTGATCATATTTTTTTTTAATTTCTTCTACTTTCCTCAGCTGGGTTTTTATACTTATGTGGCAATAATTCCCGAAGAAAACTTTTCTGGTTGATACTTGTTACTTTTTGGCGATGGCACGATGTATGGTAGTCTGCACGTTGACTACACAACCAAAAAAACAGACCTGGGTTCAAGCCCAGTTTCAGACTAAAATTTTAAAATAAAAATAAACATCGCCGGTGTTAGACAATACCGACGAAGGAGGGCGTTCTGATGTTATTGTGGATTGCTATCAGCTGAAGCCGGTATTATTCAGTGACCAGTGACTATGCCTTTGCCACTGAAACTTTCCGACAACAACTGACACACAGAGATACCCGAATACACATCAGAAAAAATGCGAGATGTTTTTTTTTTTTAATAATTTTAGTCTGAAACTGGGTTGAACCCAGGTCTGTTTTGGTTTTGTAGTCAACGTGCAGACTACTTCAGCCATCGCCACACATTATAGATATGGAAATGGCAAAAAGTTACAAAATCAGTATTCGTATGCATTGCATTTACAATATTCATTTCGTATGGGCTACTTTTTATGCATAATAAGTTTTCAAATTGTTTATCTCTTTCAAAAGAATTCGACATTTGTTTCAATAAAGAAAATGTTGACACACAAATGTAAATAAATCAATACAAATATTAAATATAATTTGTAAATATAACTTTTTTGCTTATTACATACATATATCTGCAGAAATATGTTTTCAGAACCCTATTTCACTAACAAGGTGTAAAGGTAGATCTTCCCTTATTTTAATTAATTTTGCTTCAACTTGGTGATTTTGATGCGCAATGTCACGTATCAAAAATCATCAAATCAAAAATGCATTTCGATAAAATTTTATATTTTTTACAGTCATAAAAACGACAGTTGTATTGTAATTGAAATGAATGCGCGTGGAATAACTTTTATGCCCAAATTCACAGTCATTAATTAGCTAATAGCAGAAGTTTAACCAATAATATTTGATTCACAGCTTTTTGTTTACTATAAGTTAAACCGCCAAATGTCAATGGTTAACAAATAGTTAGACAACAGCTGATTAGTTAATTATTGTTAGTATTTTTGTTTTGATATCATCTACCATAATATAAGATATATATGTTATGTTAGAAAAATTTTTATATAAACTTAAAAAAGAAAAAAATTCTAAAAATAAAAATTTCCTGAAGATGTTAACCGAAGGTTAACGAAATATCGAGATTATATAAAAAAAAAGATAAATAAAAAAAAAACCTTAAAGCTTAATAAAATAGATTGTTCAAATAATAAAAAAGGTTAAAGGACAAGTATTAAGAAAAAAAAAATATATATATATATATATGTGTGGGAACGGGGACTGAACGTAGTACGTGAGTATGCAACACTGTTGTGTATTGGCAGTGTTGCTACAAGATGCAACACAGTGACAGACTTTGAGCGGAAGGGAACGAAGTAGGACGAAGAGAAGAGATAAAGTGATCAGTCGGAATATAGACTACTGAAGGAAGATTTAACTGAATTACATTGGGCATTAATAAAAGAGTGGTTGTGTATCGGAGTGCGTGAAGGAAACTTAAATTAGTTAAACCTAAATTTATCAAACTAAAAATAATTAAACTTAAACTTAAATTAGTTAAACCTAAACGTATCAAACTAACTTAAACTTAGTTTCTACCTTATACTTACGATCTACATAAATGAATTGTGAATTAAAATCTAGACGTAAATCCAATTAAAAAAAACCCATTAAAACTTAACTGAAGTCATCAAATTTCTTTAAAAACCAACATATGTATGTATATACATATATAATACTATCAGTTTTTCATTTTCGATAATATTTTGGTTTTCCTGAACCAATTGCAGTGGTAAAGTTCAATGAGCGCACGCTTGTTTTATCCACTTTTAAGAAATAATATAACAAATATGTGAATATGTAAAAACCATATGCTATAGCAGTGCAGCCAATATTGAAAATTAAAAGATTGTCAGGGTTACCATTATTTGGTTATACTGAGAATGTTAGTTAAACAATACATTGTTAATATGAAGTATTAGTTAAACCGTAGTTATAACTTTAGTTTACTAATAATTAACTAATGACTGTGAATTTGAATGATCAAATCTATGTTCTGCCTTTTTTAAGTTGCAATAAACATTGTCTTCGAATGCAATTAATTTATTTCTTTCACGTAATTCAATTTCAATTCAAGTAAATAAATAAAAAAATTTTGCCCAAAAGTTTATTGCCTCAACAAACATTACAAAACAAATACAAAAGTCCCATCAATAAAACCATAAAAATGCCATCCATCCATCATTTATTAATTAATATTTCTACGTTTTGAAGGATAGAAAAAAAAAATACACCCACACACACACACACAACTGCATACCTAAAGCAGACATTTCAACTGTCAAAAAATGCTCTATAACGGAAAAATAATATTAGTTTTTCAATTATAAAAATATTTAAAGTGAGAGTTTTAGTTGACCCATTTTAAATTAAAAAAAAAATGAAAAGAATGAAAATAAAAAATAAAAAAAAAAACAGAAATCCAAACGCTTAATGTGCTTAATATTTGACGGATCTAGAAAAACGTCAAGATCTTTTCAATTTCCTTTTCTTTAAATGGATTTCCACTTTGTGTTGTTTGCGTTAGACATTTAAGGTAAAAACAATTTTTCCTCTGGTCAAATTTCCATAGCACAACACCATTAACCAACAAACCAGCAGATGAGGTGCAGCAAAAAAAAAAGAAAAAACATAAGAAAAAGAAAGAAACAACAACAAATTTAGAACGAGATTTGAAATCAAAACTTTGTATTAGAAAACAGAAAAAAACCATAAATGCATGTAGGGGATTTTCACTTGTTTTAGTTTTTATTTTCTTGTTATTATTAGAGATGATATCTTGAGTATATTTTCGCACACGAAGTTTGTCATGGCATTTTATTCTATTTTGAGCATCACACTCACAAACAAGAGTGACAACAATGGAGATTGAAATTCCACACAAAATATACCAACGGGAATTTATCACTTCATGTCACTATTTTGTTGTTCGTCTGGTGAAATAAATAAAATAAAAATAAAACTGAAATAATTTCCCAAAAAAAAAAACCCCTACATTTGGTATGTCATAGCGAACGAAGGCTGTACGAATAATCGCCCCAAAAAGCCAAAAAATTGTTGCCCGATTGCTAATTGGCTTTGGGCGATTTAACATTTTGAAATATTTGGGCCTTTGTTCATAATACTTTGCAAGAAAACTATTTTTTCGTAGCGCGGTACACGTGGCATAATCAATTGAATATGCTCCTTCCAGTCCTGCCAAAGAATAGGATGACATTATGACATCCAGGCATGAATAATGTGTAAAAAACTTGAAAAAAACTGCTTTCATTCTTTCATTCGTTTATCAGAAATATATGTTAGAAGACAGAAAAAAGTAATATCAAGTTTCAATTAAAAAATACGAAGATTTAAATAATATAATTAGATTTCAAGCTGTCACGAAAATTACTAGATCAATTAACTGTTTTAATTGAGTCATCTCCTGAGTGTTGCTCCCAGATAAAAAATAAAAAAAAAAATTCACAATTCTAGTTCCACTTAATCATTTTATGGTGATGTGATTGCACTGTTTCGAGAGACCACCAAAATCAATTAAAATAAATAGAAACTCAATTAAATTATTAATTAAGAAAAAAAAAGTTTACTGAGCAAAAACTTAATTGGGTTAAATTTTTCTTTGTATGGATTGATAAAAATTATTTGAAATTTAAATGGTCGAACCTGAAAAAAAAAACAAATAAATAGGAGTATTTCTACATTTTGTTGATTTTGGGAAAAAGAAATTAATTTCAAGGAATTTGTTGAGATGCGTCCAAGTTAAGTTATGTTGTCACGTCACCGCGGAAGTAAGAAATCAGGCTGTCCTCGCAGTTCCCTTTGTACTACCTGTTAGAGATGTATGGAGCGGGTCAAAGAAGAATCCGAGCGGCGAAAACTTCGATTACGGAAGCGATGATTGATCCGATGCACACATATAAGCCAGTAATGCACAGTTTTTTTTATATTTTTTATCTGGGACCCCTACACATGCGATGCATTGTGCTGGAACTATAGGAAAGGTATAGTTAGAGAAACGACAGGAGGTGAAGCTTCATTAATCATTTTACAGCTCTGCTTTTGCACGTTCTTTATTTATAGCAGTGCTGAAGCTTCGGTTTAGTAGCCATTTTTTATTATTATTTTACTTCGCCGGTGCTACACAATACCGACGAAGGAGGGCGTTCTGATGTGATTGTGGATTGCTGTCAGCTGAAGCCGGTGTTGTTCAATGACCAGTGACTATGCCTTCGCCACTGAAACCTCCGACAACAAACTGACACACAAAAGACACACTAATGCACATCACAAAAATGCGAGAGGTTTTTTTTTTTAATATAATGTTAGTCTGAAACTGGCGGTGAACCCAGTAGTGAACGTAGTATACGTTTCCAAATGCACTGCTGCGCTTGTGGTGTGAAAGCGTTCCAGTTGTGCACAAAGTAAGCGATATGGAGAACATATCGGCTCAGTACAGCCGTGCATACTTTGCCAGTTGATAGTATACAGCTCGAATACAATTTCGAATACAGCTACAATACATACATGAATGCAAAAGAAGACCAAATAAATTTTTTTTTACTTGGACCAGCCCTCAGGAGATGACCCATACACAGCAACATACATTGTCACAGAATACCATACAGAATACTCACAAGTGACGTTTGAAAAAGCCTAAAAATCAGATTTTGTAGCCAATTTCGTGTGAGTGCAGAAAAAGATGGCATAAGCAATGTATTAAAAGCAATGTTTATACCTACACTTTTGAAAACATATGTTTTGTTAAGTATAATAAATTGTGTGTGTGCAAAATGTGTAAAATTTTTGGGAATAAATTGATTTTTTTTTATTAACATTTCCCTTTATATTAATTAAATGTTAAATCCGTGATTTAAAAAATATTATAAAAAGTTAATGGGCAAATAAAAGTTCTATATTCTATGGGCACAACAAGAAAACTATGTATGTGTAATAAGTTCTAAAACTTTGTCTGAAATTCCCGGCAATGACTTACCTTCCTACTACTACTGAGCAAGTTGTCTTACTTCTGCTTCTACTGCATGAATAAATTCTTTGGCAGCGATGTCATTTACTGCTTGAAACACAAGTTTTTGGTATTAGGGCTACAAATTGCAATTTGATTAGAAATATCACACCACTTTCACATACGTAGCTTCTCTGCTGGGCACTATAAAATGCATTGTTGGCTCCTAAAAAATTTAAATAGAGTATAGTAAAACAATTTAGATAATTACTTTTTAATTAAATACTTACGTTTTGGTTTTTGTTCACCGGCTTCTATGTTCGTTTTTGTATTGTTTTCTTTTTGTTTTCAATTTTGGTAATACGTAGACAAAATAATCTACAAAATACAAACTTTGGTCATGATTTTGCCGGAAAATCGAAAACTATTTCCCAATTGCGTCAATTGAGGGTGGCGATGGTCGAAGTAGTCTGCACGTTGACTACAAAACGAAAAACTTTTTCTGGGTGCAACCCCAGTTTCAGACTCATAAAAACATCTGGCGGCATTTTTTTCTGATGTGCATTTCTGTGTTTTTGTGTCTGTTGTTGTCGAAAGGTTTCAGTGGCGAAGGCATAGTCACTGGTCACTGAATAGTGACGGCTTCAGCTGTATCCAATCGACAGGCACGTCAGAACGCCCTCCTTCGTCGGTATTGTGTAGCACCGACGAAGTAAAATAATTAATAAAAATGGCTACTAAAGACGAAGCTTTAAAAAAAAATCAGCGACGCAACAACACTGCTGTAAAAACAAATAACGTGCAAAAAGCAGTGTTCTAAGATAGTGAAGCTTCACCTTCTATCATTGCTCCTACTATCCTATAGTTCCAGCACATTGCATCGCATGTGTAGGGGTCATCTCCTGAGTGCTGGTCCAAGATAAAAAAAATATATCTTGCAAAAAATTTTTATTTCCTGTCAACCAAAGGAAAATTGCACAAGGTTCATACGACAAAGAAATAAAAATATATTTTTCCAAATATTTGTTGTTCCTCTCGCACGAAGGTGGTGACCTGGCAGCACTAAATTTTTCTGTGACACGTCTAGTTGTAGTTTATGGCATTGTACTGGAGCTAGAGGAAAGGAGGGATAGTTAGAGAAATGATAAGAGTTGAAGCTTCACTATATTTCAAGTATGCTTTTGCACGTTCTTTCTTTTATAGCAGTGTTGAAGCGTCTCTGATGTCAAGGAGACGTATTAAATTTTTTTAAGCCTCATTTTAGTAGTCACTTTTTAGTAATTCGGTCTTATTGCGGTTGTCAACGACAACGGCGACACCAAAATGTAGCCTCTCTCTAAAAGCGACATACGAAAGCTTTCACTTAAAAATATTATTTGTTATTTACTGAAAAACACGATTTTTTGTAAATGCCAATTTAAATTTGAAAAGAAAGGCGCAGCATATCGACGTAACGGGGGCTACATTTTGGTATCGACGTCGACGTTGACAACCGCAATAAGGCCGATTATTGTACTGCGGCGGTGCTACACAATACCGTCGAAGGTGGGCGTTTAGTCTGCCACAGGGATCGAACCCAGGACTTTTTTGTGGAGAACGTGCAGACTTGTTCAGCCATCGCCACCCTAAATTCGCTATTCATTGAACACAAAAGTAACATTGGTAACACCGTTCAAGAGATGTTCTGGGATATGCAATGTTCGCTGCTGGCATAGAAAGGAGAGCAAGAGAAAATGAGAGAGAGTATAGATCAACTCTTACACAACTCTGTACAGCAGGGTTGCTGTGTCCCTGGTGTTATCTTGTCGCTTTAATTTTCTCAATTAGAGAAGAGTTATGTTGTTATATAACGGTGAAGGATGTGCCTGGGATATACATATGCCAGTACTTTTCTTTTTCTCCTTTGCCGGACTAGAGGTTAAACTAGCGATCGTCTCTGAATAGAATTCAAGACGCTAACTACTCAGCCTATAGCACTGTTAGCATAGAAACAGTAGATGGGGTATTGAATCCACGATCCTCTGGTTGTCAGCCAACAGCATACCGCTAATAAACATTTAACAAAAATTACAATATGCCGAACATTATCGCATAATTTCAGTGAATGCAACAGCACTTTTTTCTTTCTATCACGAATAAATCACCCAAAAATTGTGCTCATATTTGTGCACCTGTACATTTGATCAGTCGTAATTCCTATTTAAACACGTGACCGTTGGCCAACTCTAATCTTCTAAACTTTTAGACAACTTGTCGTTGGCATTAGATTTTATAACTCGTGATGTTGGCAAAAAACGTAAACGAAAACAAGTTATAGAACACTTAAAGTCCCCCTTTTATGGTTATGCGAACGCCATTTATGCTGAAGATATTTTCTGTATGGTAAAGTTTACGCACTCTGTGGAAACCCCTCTTGCTATTCCCTCTGCTTAAATTTCATTGATAAAAATATTATTTTTCCTCTAGAGTCTCCAATAGAAAAGTTTTAAGCTAGACCTCCTTGAAGTAAAAGTGTATGAATGCATGAATGAAAAAGAATTCACAATTTATTCACTTCGTCATTGAACACCATTGTAGAAGGATAGTGGGGGGGGGGGGGGGGTATAAGGAAAAAGTCAATGCTTTTAGTTGAAGTAGAAATTGATTTAATTTCTTGATCCGATCCTTAAAGAAAGTACTCGTATGTGCGTTTGATGGTTTTCAATTGATGCTTTCATTTTGGGTGGCAAGAATTTTCTCTTTGGTGACATTTTCTCGATCAAGTCTACGTTTTTTTAAAATATATATATTTTCTTCTTCTTCTTTTAAATTTATAACAAGCTGCCAACTGCATATAAGCAGTGTGTGTGCGTGTGTGTGTGTGAGTGTGTTTGTTAATGTGCTGCAGCAGCAATTTCGCTGTTGCCTCTTGGCTGTTTGTACGGCTTCAAGGGGAAACAATTTCATTTTCTAGCATAAAATGTGCGTTTAACACACTTGTTAACCCAGTTATTTGTTGGTAGGTTATCTTGGGTATCTTTTTTTTTTATTTATAAATTTGTTTTTTTTTTCATTTTTTTTTTATTGTTGATGGTGGAGCTTAGTTTCTTTGGCCATTGGCAGAGTGACATTGATTCATGTTGTGTGACAGTGAAATTGTTTATATTTTTCTTTTAATTCAATTTCATTTGTTTTGCTCAGAAAGTGAATTTGGTACAAAAAATTTCAATTTTATTTTTAATGCAGCTCTTTGTTTTTTTCTTGTTTTTTCGTTTTTTTTCTTGTATGTAAATTTAAATATGACCCAGTTTTTGATGTCTAACTTGCACTCTGATTTTATTATAATGCGATTGCATATGCATATGTTTTGGTCATTATTTTGTTTTTTAATAGACATTTTTTATTTGTTTCTTTTCAGGTATGTTTGCCACATAAAAAATCAATATCCATTCATGAGGTTAGTGTGTAAATACTTTTAGCTTGACAGTATTTTATTATTTTATTATAAAGGGCGTCTCACTTTTTAAATTTTGTGTCACTTTTTTTGTGCAAGTGGCAACTCTGAAATTTGGCAGCTGTCACATATCGAGCCTGTGGTGCAATACCGTCGGATATAAAACATTAAAACATCAAACAAAAAGATAAACTCAAAGAATATTTCAAAGTAAAATTTTCCATGCATTCTTCGTTCGTTCATTATGATGAGTCCAATTATTTCAGTGCAACTTTTTTAATACTTTTTTTTTTTTTTTTTTACAAAATTTTAAGCTTAATTTAAATACATACATATTAAGTTAATCATCTACGAGTATAATTGTTAATTGGCGTTGAATTTAGCGTCATAGAACATTATAAATTTACATTAAATATTCTATGGATTTTTTTTTATTATCAAATCGATTTCTATTTTAATATAAAGAACCTTGACTTTTAGACAAAAATGATGTGCAAACGAGTATGTGTTGGTTTTCTTTCATGACGAAGTATTCTGCGGGTTAAACTTGTAGGTCTAAACAGCTGATTCACACACATCAAGATTACCTAATCAGTTTTGTTCTACACAACTTGCGTTTGAATTAATAAAAGAAAACTTTTAGGGTGCCTTCGTAGCCTAGTGCGTCAGCTTTAGACTATTAATGTGGAGGTTGTGGGTTCGATTCCCGCCTAAATGCCGCTTGTTTTCTGCAGACAAGCGATGAAGCTTGGCATAGTGCGTGTGTATTTATAAAATCTAATTGAAAAACTATTCAAATTAGAGAAGCAAAAAGGAGGATGTTATTTTTTTTTTATCTTGGACCAGCACTCAGGAGATGACCCCTACACATGCGATGCATTCTGTTGGAACAAGAGAAAAGGGATAGAGAGAGATATGATTGCCAATTAGCAGCGTGTGTCATGCATTGCATTCGTAAGGAACATGCGCTGAGCGCTCTTTCCCAAGCAAAAAAAAAGCAATTAATAAATAGTTGGAAAAATGACAGGAAGTGAAGCTTCACTGTCTTACAACTCTGCTTTTGCATGTTCTTTGTTTTTAAAGCAGTGTTGCAGCGCCTCTGAGATATGTTAAATTCATTTGCAATACAGTGGAAGCTCGAAAAAGTTAAGAATACGGTCACCACATGGGACTGCGGAATGTTAAGTATTTTTTTAGTCATTTTTATTTTTTCTATTTCTACCACCACTTGGGGTTCTTATATGTCGATTCCCAGTTGGCATTCTTTTTAATCGTGCAAACGACTGTTGGACGAGTGAATCCTCGCTTACGTACTTTGGCGAGTATTGCCAGATTATTATATAGTCAACAATCGCCTTCGACTCTTCCAAATGATATTTTTGCGAGTGGTTTTTATGTCATAGTGTTTTCACATCAAAAGTTAAAATCCGATTTGAACGTTAAACCCACAAACAGTTGATTTTGCCTTCTCACTAGAAGTTTAATTAAATCAATAAAATTTCTTTTATTTTCTTCTTCCACAACTCGATGAAAGCATTTTCATTATGCTCCACCCAATGGCTTCTTTTTCCTTTGGACTTTTTTATTGTTGTTGCTGCTCCGTTCATTGTTCCAAATTACTATAGTGGCTTTATTTAGCAAATGCTCCTTTATTGTTTTTATTTCATTGAGCGCCAGTTAAATTGGCAGCTGCGTTTTAAATTTTTTAACTTGGTAGCACTGCCTTTAGTACACGAAAATCAAGGTTGTATTCCATTAAATCAACTTAAAAACAAATCAAAAATGGTTTTAAGAAAATATTTTTATATGGTAAAACGAAGGTTTTTATAGTTGGTTTTAAGGTAAAATCAAGTTTTTTTTTTTTTTTTTTTTTTTTACTCATTTGAAGGATGCTATTGCGAGTTCTTTAACAGTTTTTGGACGAGTGAAAGAAATCAGCGTGGTTACTTCAAAATCGCATTTAAGCATTGTGGTTGCTGTTGGCTGAGTAGTTGAGCTCAATATCGACTCATCAAAAGTTTTACTGAAGTGTCCTTTAGATTTCAACGGACATTTTCGTAAAAAGCACTGCTCAGTTGTGTATATTGAATTTGTCAAACACTGAAACAAATAAATGTCAAATTAAGTTGGTCAAAAAGCTGTGACTCACAATTAACATCGTGCATTATAGTTGGGCCACACTTTAGATGTGCCGCCAAAGTTTGATCCGCTGTACTAATCGTGCACGATCGGAATGAGTCACCGCGGAAGATTAATTTAATCGCCTGCTCCGATCGTTTTAAATTTTTTTTAACAAGTTTTGTTTTACTATGAGTTTGCTGTAGAATATTACGGATGGCAAAAAGCAAATGAAACAAGTAAACAATAACTAATACCTTCTAGTCTGCGCTCCCTTCCATTCCGTTCTTCTTTCGCTCCTTAATGCCCAAATTTACAATGTACCGGTCATAATGTGACTAAACCAGGTGGCATCACTACGTCAGGTGATTATTTTTTTCTCTGCTTAAGTTTGCGACATAAAATGTCAAAACTCTTTACAAACACATTTGTTTTCCAATTTTTCTTATTAACAAAAAGCGATAAGCAATTTCATTTGCGCAATTTTATTGCAATCGGTATTTTGTTTAAAAAAAACTATATATATTATTTGCACTTTAATATTGCGAGTGTAGATTTTTTCTGACATTTTATGTCTCAAGGCACAAGCACACGAACAACTGAAAATGTTTTAATGCTGCCAACTTAGTAATTGCATCATGGTACCGTTTCTAACTATTCAACTGACATTTATGACTTCTTTGTCAAAAAAAATCTAAAATTCAGAACAATTGCTGTTGCGTCACACTAACAACATATCAGATGGTTATAATCAAATATGAAAATGCAGTGTCAGTAAAATTATTTGGCTGCTGTTGGCTTGACGGCTCAATTTCACGGTTGCCAACTGTGAGAACAGTCCACACTGCTACCAATGTACTCGTACTTAATGTATTTACCAGGGTCATTTATTTACTCTTGCTGAATGTGTTGAGCCCATCTAAAATTCAGTGTCACAGTTGACTGCTGTCGAGCATCTCATTTTTGGAACCGTCTAGTGAGAAAGAATTTTGTCCGCAATAGAATTATTCTATCGTAATCGAGTGGTCAAAGCGAAGCATCATCTAATAAGCACCCCTGAAAGGTTTCTCTGTGGGAGCGCAGGCTTCTGTAGTGTTCGTTTTCACACGTGGGTGAACAGCAATTGGCAGAAAATTTAAACGACGCACAGTTATAATTAAAGATATTTATTTATGCATTATTAAGCATTTGAAGTAACTGGAAAGGGATACTGTAGAGAAGAGACAGATGATGCAGTGATAGAAGAATAAAGAGCTCAATTTTTGTGCACGATTTTTAAAGGTATCGCGTACTCGTATATCTGAATAAACGCCCTGCAGAGACATGAAGTTCTTACAATCCGTAATGATTTGTTTTAATTCATGATACTTTGTTCAATTCTTTCTTTTTTAATTATTTTTTTTTTTTGTTTTAGAAATTGATTATTCATGTTTAGAAAAATTGAATTCATGTTCAAATGTTGTTTAATGGCTCTCAAATCACACCACCATCATGTTTTGATTGTTTTGAATGTTAATAAAACGTTTTTGAATTTGAACTTCAATTAATCTTTATTTTGTTTTTTTTTGTGTTGTAGTTGTTTGGTTGCTTAGCCGTCCGTCTGTAACACCTTCGAATACACTTAATGATGAAAATGACTTTGACATTTTAAAACGTTTATTTTATTTAATTTTTTTTTTATTGCAACACTGCAACGGAGTTCCAATACCGTATGCAGAGATCATGATTAATTAAACTTGGCATGAGGTTTGATTTTATTTAAATATACAGTGAAAGCTCTACTTGCCGCCAGATCATAGGTAAAGATAAACTTTCTCTTCTTGGCATAGAATTATCAGAGAAAATTACTTCATTAATTTTTTTTTTGGTAAACGGCAAAATTTTCTTCGACCTGAGTGCCCGCCTGTGGCAGCTTCCACTGTCTATCTTGTTTTTAAACCAGCAAGAAATTACGAAAAATTTCTATAATTTCTAGAAATTTCTAATACATGATTTGTTTTTATGAATGATGTTGGTGAGAAAAATGAGTCAGTAGAGAGAAGCTTGGTAGAGTACATTGGCTACAAACTAAGAATGAATACCTGCAAACTATTTGATAAAAGAGTTCTAGTCAGGGAGCGGCTATTTTTTTTATTTTACTAGACTCACGGGATGTCCTATTATTAAGAAGAAAGAAATTGTTTTTTTTATTTCTAGAAATTTTTTATTTAAAATAAACCTTAAAATTTCAAAACGCCATAACAACATATGGCCTAAAAACTAAATAATGCTTTTTCTGTTTTGTTTTTGTACTTCAAACAGTTTAGTTTTTTTTTTTTTTTAATTTAAAAATTAAACCGTAAATCACGATTTCATATTTTACGAATCTTTTTATGACAAAAGGAAAACTTATTCATTCATTATTAATGCTTTAGTGTTCGTTCACAAATAAGCCACGTTTTGTTGCAACTCGTAATAATGCACTTGCGGTAAAACATGTTGTTTAACTTAAAACAGCAAAAACACTTTATTTGTTGTTGGCTTCGAAACCGCTTTTAAGTAACATTGTAGTTGTTGGTGTCGTTGTAGCTGCAGTTGTTGTTAATGCTCTTGTTGCCTGCCTGCCTGCCGGCAGATGGTGAGGGCAGGGAGAGAGGGGGAACTGGGTATCACTTGTGGTGTGTATATTTTCTTATATTGTCAACATTTAAAAGACCTTTTGCACTTGATCTTGTTAATGAACGTTTTTTATTTCTCTTGTAAAATAATGGCAGTCTTTTTTTTTTGTTTTTTTTTTGGTTTCCTAATAATTTTCGTATTAAATTCTGTTCCATGGCACATAACACTTGAGGTCTCTTATTTTTTTTAACAATTGTTGGCTGGTAGAGTTTTGTAGCCATTTAGCTTTGCTCTGTGTTCGTTGCAGTATTGTTTTCTAGGGTAACAACTAAATTATAATTTTTGTTTTAAGCCGCCAAAAAACACCACCTTTTATTACTGGGAGGCAGTCCATTTTTAAATTGGTTCAGCTGAAATAGTAAAAAAAGAAATTTCAAAGAAATTTATTCAATCTTGTTTTCATAAATTTTATTGCTGTTTTTGTTTTTGTGTCTTTTTATAAATTGTAGTTTGTTTGTTGTAGCCCTGCAGGGTTAAGTTCATTTTGAAAGAAATTCTTAACAAGCTTTTGGGTGTTGCGGCCAGAAATAGTAACAAAATTTATTCCGTTTAGAAATGAAATTATAGTGTCGTGGCTAATTTTCGTTTTTCCAAACGAATTCCCTCTGCAGAATTTAATTTTGCTGCTGGCATTTTTTAAAACATTGTAACAAATTTAAAAACGGTTACTCGCCAAATCAAATATGCTGGCTATGAATGTCATGCGTATAAAACAAAAAGTTTTGTAGAACTTTTATGCTATGAAATCAGATAGTGTTATTGGTTTTTGCGCATTTCCTACACTTGGGCAGAGCAGTGCGTCATGGGTTATTGAAGTTGTTGTTGGGAACTGGTGGAAAGAAATTAATTTTTCTTTATATCCAGGGGAGTAACATTTAAGCAATGACTGCTTACTAGTAGGTGTTAACTTCTATAAGAAAGGATTAATCATAGCGCTGACATATGGTGAAGCGATGACCAGAGGAAAGCTACATTATTTTTACAACTCTGCTTTTGCATATTTTCTTGTTTTTATGGCAACGCCTCTGATATCAAGGAGACATGTATTCAATTTTGAGGCTGTCTTTAGTAGCAATTGTTATTAATTATTTTACTCAGCCGATGATTCTGCTACAAAATACCGACAAAGAAGGGCGCTCTGGATGTACCATATGGATTAGTATCATCTGAAGTCGGTAGTATTCAGTGGCCCGTGGCTACGGTTTGACACATCAGATAAATCATCAGAGAAATACCAAGTGTTTTTATTGTATGACTTTTTATAGATTTTTTACTTGTAATGATGATTGAAAAAGTAAAAAAAAAAATTTTTTTTTTCAAAAATTACCAAGAGTTTTTGAATTCAAAAAACTCATAAAAAATAGAAAGCACAAAATAGTTAACAGTTTTACTAATAATTCTTAAACGTGAATGTAATAGAAATAAAATACTCTTTATTTCATGAAAATCCGCGCATAAATGCGTGTTTTATTGCCGATTAAGTGAAAGTACCTAGTTACTTTTTCTTCAATAACTCCAAAACTAATGGTTGAATGCAAAAATGATTGTAACAAAACTTAAAGCTGGCGTAATTTAAAATTTTTGACGTAGTGCATAGCAAGATTGAATAAGTTTTTCCAAAGTTACAACCAGATGTAGAGAGCAAGCAGTCTCTGTAAAAAACCCCAATTTTAGAAAAAAAATTTTTTTTACTAAAACCTTACCATAGAATTTGATATAATGATATGTTTTGTAGTTAGGGAACACAGCGGATTAAAAAAAAAATAGTGGTTATCAAAGAAAAAAATTTTTTTCTTTAATTTGTTGCATAGTGTATAATAAGCATTACTAATGTATCGAAACAGGCCCTGCAAAAAAGTGAATGCGTGCACTATGAATTGGCATTGTCATGACTTCTTTATCTGAATTCATTTTTAATGCCATCTTAAATGTGAACAATATTATCACTTTTGGACTCATGGAAAATACATTCAACTCTGCCGATTAATTTATATGTAAAACTTCGCAGTTGTAATCATAGTTGTTAAGTATAAGTTAAACTTAAGATCAATAATATTTTTTTTTAATTTTTATTTGGAAAATATTATAACTTTCTTTAAAAGTTTTTCAAAATAAATTCAATTTTCAAATTCAGAATTTTAGAAAATAATCAAAAAGAATCAAAAGTAATCGTATTATTTTTTCATTACTTCTGATTCTTTTTGATTATTTTACCATAATTTCCAGTAATTCAGATTACTTTTCGATTACAAGTAATCAATTGCTAATCAGAAATTCTTTAAAAGAGAATTATAAAATCAGTACAATTCTTTTCAAAATGTAATCTAATCGATTCCTAATGCTAATCGAAATTTAACAGCTCTGGTTAATAATTATAAAAAACCTTATTCTGTGAAATTTGTGTTCCGACGCTTATGATCATTTGTCGCTAAGGGGTCGATATAAAGCATTTTATAGTAGCATGCTTTTTAATGTATGCGGTACAGTCTGCAAACAGAGTAAGAGTTTGGATGCTTTTAAGTAACAGTTGCGGGTTCGATTCCAGCCTATAGACCTTGGGTATTTCTGCAGACAAGCTAAGAGCTGCGTGGAGTTTGTGCTGTTTCAAAATAAAGTATAATAAAATAAAACTTTTCATGTGCTCTATGTTGTACCCGTGTCACTCTGTTAAAAGTGTTAAAACACTTCTATGAATAACGGGCTTCTTATATTCTTTTGCATTCACGACCTTTGTGAACTTATTTATTAGAAAATTTCATTAATTGTTACTTTTCACTAACCTTATTAAGAAATTAAAAAGAAAAATAAAATTGGGTCAACGTGGCCCAAAGTTTGCAGACGGTGTTAATGAAAGTGCAGAAAACATTTTTATTAATTTGCAAAGAAAAAAAAATATGTTTAAATCATAAAATCATGTTTCCTTTTACTTCCAAATGCAGATTTATTTAAATTATTATTTTTTATTTTAATAATTTTTCATTACATTTGCGAGCATAACACTTAAAGTTTAATGAACTTATTTTTTGTTGTTTTTTTTATTTAATTTCAATATTAAAATATATTCACAATTTGCTATGCATCTCGCTCTCTCTCTCTCTCTAAAAGAGAGTTTTTTTCCGTTTCTTTTCTGTTTGTTTTTATTTTAATTTGTATTTTGATGCAACATCTAAATTCAAAATCGGATTAATATCTTAATCGCATGATTTGAACATGAAGTTTAACTAACCATAACCACAGATTGGATGCGGCAGACAGGTATTTGTGCTGTGCAGTGGCAGTGCCGCCATTAGTTAAATAATCATTATTGATCTGAAGATTTTGGGGTGTTTAAGAGAAAATAAAATAAGAAAATGCTAAAAACGAAAATAAATGTACGTAAATAAATCTCTTTCAAATGGTCACACACAAAATGAAAACGTCTTAGCTGTGGTTGTGGTTGGTGGTGGTGCAACATGAAGCCAGAAATTGTTCAACAACAGAAACACCGGCTGTACAAAATTTAAATACGAAATACGAAGAGATCAATACGAACTGACAATATGATTTAAACAAGAAAAATCGTAAAAGAAAAGCAAAACAGACTCACACAAACAAAAAAAAGTTAAATCAGTGAATAAAACTTTTACTTTCCTAAATATGCGCGGCATAAGAAATCAATTTCAATGTTACGACGAGTACGTATGTACAGCAATACGTGTATCCACTTGTGTAAACGCTTTTGCTCTCTTGCCACAAGTGCAACAACGCCTTTTTTATGTTGCTTGCTTTTTGTTGTTTTTTAACGTTCAAATTAAATAAACTTTTTTTTTAGTTTTTTTTTACAAGTACCTCATTGCAGTGTCCAAAATTTAAGTCATGTTTCTTTTTATTTGATTTTTTTTTGTTGATTTTGTGTTGTGCTGTAACATGCTGCAACGGAAATTTAGGTAGCGGAAAATTTGCTCCTTTTGCCAGAAATAAATATGTAGTTTTGTAAGGCATATGAACTATATATTTATACATGTATGTACGTGCATAGATAAGCAGTGTTCATATACATATATAGTCGTACATACATAAGTGTACCACAAAAAAAAATAAATTTTTTTTGGGGCTCACACTATTTTTGAGATTATTTTCAGATTTTCCGGAAAAGGTTTTATTGTTGCACAAGTCGAATTTTTGCCAAAAATCGGATTTCCAGCCCGGTGAATTTTTCTTTGTGCACGTTTGGCACAACCGGGTGGCGGCTCTAATTCGAGCCCTTTCAAAGGATGGTGCAAATTTTATTTCGCAAAAAAAAATGAATAAAAAAAATTATAAAAAGTTGCTTCCACGTTCTGGGCTCCTAGTATCAGTTAAATAGTTTCGTTGTGCACATAAATTTTGTTTCTAATTTTTGTTGTGTAAATTTCAGTAATTAAAAAATATATATCGTCACCTGAAATGCAAAAAACTCAAAATTCAGTTTTTAATGGATATTGTTACAGCGCATCAGAGCACACGTTTTCACAACATTTTAGCAGTTTATTTTTATAAATAACGACTTTTTTTTAAAGAAATTTAAAAGTTCGTAACAACAAATGATTGTTTTTCACAATTCAATTCAATGTACAAATAATCAGGTAAGTGATGGAAATCGATAGATTTGAGAAGTAAATCGTCTTTTGAAATCGACAGTAGTGTGATGAATATCGATCGATTTCATATTCCATATTTGTTTCATTTCCACACATCTACTCTAAATACAACTGTATAAAATCTAATAAGACAACTGTGTAATATGTAAACATATGTGTCTGTGAGTGACGTTTGTAAAATATTTAAACAAAATAAAAAAATAAAATTTGTATCAACATATTTGATCATTTTTATATATAAAATGCCTTTTTTGCTGCGGTTTCGCTAATTCTCTTGGAAGCAAATAATAGGAAGGATGAATAGCGGAAATATTCTAAGAAAACGTTTAAGAGATAAATCGGATCTCTTAAATTTGCCAGATGAAATGTGGGTATTTAAATTTTTAAATTGCACTTCTATATTAACTAGTATTTATTTAAATAGATTTGTTGAATATTTTCGTTTAAATAAGGACGGATTTATAATCATTTTTTATTTACTTTTTTTTTTGTATATTTCCTTACATTTTGTTCAAGTAAAATTAAACGATTTGAAAACGAATTTAAACTGGCATTATCGAAATGGCTCACATGTTAAAAACGTCTTTTTTTTCAATGAAACAAGATGGAATATGAAATCGTCACAACAAATCGTCGTTTAAACGCCGAAAACGATTTTCATCACATACCTGAATCATAAAAAAAAAATGTTAGGTATGCAGAACTTTTCTAAAATATTTCCCCTAAGATTTTGTGCAGAAAAATAAACTAATCATTTTATTTGCTGTAAAATTTTTGAAAGTGATGTTAGACCCTTTTGCATTTCAGGTGACGATATGCATCTGTGGTGTATGTGAAAAACTGAAAATAATTATTTAAACTAAATAATTTTCCTAAAAGTAATTTATTTACTACACTGCTCATAAATTTGATTATTTCGATAGGATTTTTTTTTTCATAAAAATATTTGAACAATTTATGAATACACATACTGGTGTATATTTAGGTACTTACATATGTATATGTATATACATACATGCATACACATATATTTTACTTAAACATTTTAATGACTCCCTCCATATGAATTGTTTGGCCATTTCAGTAAGCCACACTCAACAATCTGTATGTGGTGGTGGCATTGGAGGTAACATAAAAATAACCTTTTTTCGAAGCCACTAAGAAAAATAAAATATTAAAAAACTGCCGGTATTTTTTATTTTTTATGTTTTATTTTTGATTTTACTTTCACTTGTTGCAATTAAATGAAACAAAATAAAAATCTTTAACATGGCTAAAAAAGCACAAAAAAAAAAAAAATAGGAAAAATCTCTGGAAGAAGTATACGAGGAAAAAATTGGCCGTATGAAATATATTTGTTGAAATTGCAGTGGCTTTCGCAGTGGCCGTGGCAATTTATAAGATGCTGCTTTGCTGTGTTAATAATTGAACATTGCACCGGCCCGATCGTGGTCTTTATTGTATTTCTGTGTTTGCTTGGTGCTATTGATCTTTCCATAACTATGTTGCTGTAGATCATGTCATGTCATGCTGTTTAATAAATGAAAGTGCGAAAGAGAGAGAGAGAAATAGAGAGAGAGAGAGAGCGAGATAACCACACTTACGGAATTGTTAGTATAACTTTGTATTATGCCAGTAATTTTTATTGTGTAAAATTACATCGGAATCCTAAAGATGCTGAAAATATAGCAAAACTTTTAATTTTTATGTACGAACGTGGCAAATTTTAATTAAACAACAAAATAATAAATTGAATGAAAATTGCATATATTTGAAGGAAGATTCAATGGCATTTAGATCTACATATTTTAAAAATGCTGCTCGATAAATGACAAACACATATTGAGCTTTTGGTGCAATACCGTCGTAATTCAAAAAATCGTGAACTGAGAAAAATGCATTTGAATTTTTGAGCCATCTTTTTGATAGTATTTTCGTTTACTAAAGTTATTTTTTTTAAGAGTTTTTAAATAAAGAGGCATGTTTTGTAATGTTTTCTGTTTGTAAATTTCATGTCGTAAAGGAAATATTTCATTATTGCAAATAAATATTGTTGGAAATAGCTGCAGGCAATAAAGACATTTGTAGCTGTAGAATCTGAACAGTTAGAGATAGAACCATAATATTTTTTCCTTTAGATACATATATATTTCCCCAAAGATCATTTCTGCATACCCAGCTCAAAAAATTCAAATTTAAATTTTTCACTACTTTTCCAGACCTTTTTGGTGTTGTTTTATTAAATGGCATCAATTTGACTTCTAATTGCTCAAGACTTGATGCGTTGTCTACAGAACACATGAAATTAATCTTCCTCGCAAAGGATTGTATGCCTCTGTAGTTTAGGGCATGAGGATTAGTTTTATCAATCTTGGGGTGCGGGTTCGATTCCGCCTAGACCCTGAGTGTTTCTACAGTCAAAAGCTATAAAGCTGAATTCACTTTTTGAGAGAGAGAGCGAAAGAGAGTTAACATGTTTCAGAACCTGAATTGGTTTAATTTTAATTTTAAAAGTTGAACTGAGCTGCCATATCTTACGCCATAAGCAGTTGGCGTTTATCCATTTTTATTTCTTTAAGATTTTTTTTGTTTTTAATACACAATTTCTTTAATACACAATAAAAAAGAAACCAAATACATTCACACAAATAAAAAATATGAATGTGATGCCAAAAAAAAACAAGCAAATTGCAATTATCTGCTACTGTGCTGCCTAATTGTTAAACTAACACGCCTCGTTTCCAAAAATATTCCATATGGCAGCTTCGTTGTTCCAGAACAATTGTTCGAAGTGGGTGAATCACTTCAGAACAATCTCTCAAAAGAGTAAAAATGTTTCAGAACAAAAATTTCGTTCCGAAACAGTGGGTGAATTCACCTTAAGAGTTTCGTAGACTTTGTGTTGTTTAAAAAAAATCACTTTACTTGGAGATCAAGTTTGTGATAGAACATTATCGCGAAAATGACGTTTCAATAATTGAAACAGTAATAATGAACCCAATCACTGTACAAAATTTACCACTTTCTATGCGTCCAACAGAGTAGGGATTTTTAACATCAAATATATAACAATTTAATTTAACAAAAAAATAAATTTTAATAGACATAAAAAAGAAAATAAAGTTGAGGTTTTGAGAGATCAGACAAAGGAATTTTATTTATTGCATTGGTTTTTTTTAATTAATAAAAAATTTAATTAGACCCATGCCAAAATTAAGAAAAATATCTTATTTATTGGTTTTGCGAATCGGGCCCCATAATTCTAATAGCTTCAGCATATTTTCGTTAAACTATTCCGCTGAATTTCGTTCAAATATTTTAAAAATGGCAGACGACTAGCAACCGCTATGAGAATACCATCTCCTGGGACATTATAAAATCGATGTACTCTGTAAATTCAAAGTGGTGTTGGCTGAGAAGTTAAAGCGTGTACTTTATGGCCAGAAAGCAGCGGGTTCAAACCCTATTACAGTTGTAAAAAATTTGTATGCCGTTTCTTTATTATTTACGCTAAATGTACTCTTTGCGGAATCCGTTACATTTTTTATGTCTATAAAAATCAGTGAATATCTAAAATCGATTTGGAAATCTTTTCGTCAACGATATTCGCGAAAAAATCTCTCGATTTAAGTCAATCAACAGCATCGACAATCGAGGTTTCTTTTTGAGGTTTAGAGCTGATTAGGATTTGAACTTGATCGGCTTGGTAGTTTAAAATTTATTTGGAGAAAAAAAGAAACAGCAGTTTTTCGAAAATTTCCCAAATGCACCGAAACGAATCGGTTCATTATCGGAAGACATCTATCTAATTGAACTCAATATATTTGGAATGCGGGACATTTCCGATCCGTTGACCTTTTTTCTTAAGTTATGAGATGTTTACACACAGGCACACACACAGAAAATAGTCAGAATGGAAATATGATGAAAACTCCATTTTCGAAAATGGCGGGTAAGTTAATAAATTATTATCATAGAATGGGCCTGTTCGGATATGCATCACATCGTCCCAACTGATTTACATGTGTGATTATTTTGAGGTGTTGACGTCAATCAGCTCCTGTCGGTACATATTTGATGCACACAAAGAAACTCTTCGTACTAAATTTAAGTTTTTTATACTTAATATTAATACGAATCGTACATAAAAATTCAAGTGCGAATATGTACTTAAAACAAGTCGAAAATGGGATTACTTGAGAGATATAATCCTGGAAAATGAGTACAAAAACCTTAATTCAAGAAAAAAAATCATAAATTAAGTACGGAATTCTCAAAGGTTTTCTGGAAGTTTTTCTATAAACATGAAAGATTTTGTTACCTTTTTCAAAAATTTTGTTGAATATCTACTAATGAGTATATACTCGTATATATATATGTATAGATAGACTAGCTTAATTATATAACAAGGGAATATAAATATTATGTGTTAAAAAAAAATAAAAACTTTTAATCCAATACACAAGTTAGAAATTCTTCAATCAAGTGCATTTTATGCAGGATTTAATATGTCCAAGAGTAAGCTTTTAGCGCTTGAACAATTCGTATTCTGTACTTGATTTAAGAAAATCCGTACTTACCGTACCCGCTTGGTGTTGATTTTCATTTTCAGTGTGTGGACCCAGAAAGAAATTGTTCTCGTCCCTTCCCTTGAACATCGTTTATTTCACTGATGTATTTTAGCAGGCAGTGTATTTATTTCGACTGTTGCTCACTGATGATTTTTCGAATGTGCCGGGGATTTGATGCAGCAACATATCGAAGCATATTTCAATATTCAGCCAACATGCAATGACGAAAGAAAAACAAACACAGATTTGCACTTATTGCAAGAACATTTAAATAAATTTCAGAAGAATTATGTATAAAAATTTGTACAGCCTTCTTATGCAAGGTTCAGTTCATAAACGAAAAATATTTTTGGAACATTTGACCCGGCTACTGGTAATTTTCCCGAACAAATATGATTTTTTTTTATCTTGAACCAGCACTCAGGAGATGACCCCTACACATGCGATGCATTGTGCTGGAACTATAGGAAAGGGATAGTAGGAGAAATGGTAGGACAACAGTGCCTTTTGCACGTTATTTGTTTTTATAGCAGTATTGTGTAGCGTCTCTGATGTGAAGGAGACGTATCAAATTTTCTAAAGCTTCGTTTTTTGTAGCCAATTTTATTAATTATTTTACTTCGCTGGTGCAACACAATACCGACGAAGGAGGCCGTTCTGACATGCCTGTGGATTGGATACAGCTGAAGACGTCACTGTTCAGTGACCAGTGACTATGCCTTCGCCACTGAAACCTTACGACAACAACTGACACAAATCCACAGAAATGCACTTCGGAAAAAATGCGAGATGTTTTTATGAGTCTGCAACTGGGGTTGAACCCAGGAAAATTTTTCGTTTTGTAGTCATCGTGCAGACTACTTCGACCATCGACCATCTTATACATACATATATCGGAAAATTTAATAAAAACATCACTTTCTTTCACAACGTCACTTTTTTCCCACATAGTTTAAGTGTTTCTGAAAAAAAAAAAGAAAAAAAAAAAGAAAAACAGAAACTGTTGCCATAGAGAAGTGACAAGGTAGCAGATTTTTAAAATCATTTAAAATTACTGTGGCCTAAAATTACCTGGAGTTATACTCGTATCATGAAAGAAAGAAGTGCATAAAAAATGAAAATCTATTGCTTTTATTCATTACAAAAAAAAAAAGAGCTACAGGAAATAAAGAAATTCTAATTACAAATAATTTAAAAATATCTTTTTCCCCCGTTTCTTATTATTTATTTTCATTTTAAAGCAACGAAAGCCGTGAGAAAGTTGCTGGCTGCTGTGTTAACTGCTGGTTGCAATTTTAGGTTGAAGTTTAAATCAACTTAAAACACAGTTAGTAAAATGAGCAATAATTGCAAATAACTTAAGGCTAAAATATTGTTAAATATATGTACACAACTACTGTGAAAAACAGCAGCAGCAATAACGGATAAATAATTTTGCTGCTAAAGCAACGCCAACCAACATTTATGAACATCAGCAAATAGTTTGCAAGATCATTAGGAGTGAAGAACAGCATGGATGGTGTTCACTTATTACAAGCAGAGATACAGTAGTTCGCAACAAAAAAAAAATTTTACAAAAAAAAGGAAGACTGTTTGTTTGTCCAAACCTTGTTTGAATACACGAAACTTATTTAACATTCATTCTTGAATTATTTTATTTATTTTGCAATTTTGCTGTGCATATTGGGGTAGTTCGCGCGCGTACATCATCAGCTGTCTCTTACGTACACCATGCCTTTTGTATCTTGGACCAGCCAGCACTCAGGAGATGACGACTACACAAGCGAAGCATTGTGCTAGACCTAGAAAGGGATAGAGAAAGAGAGAGAGAGAGAGAGAGAGGGAGAGAGAGAGAGAGATGATTGCCAACTAGCAGCGGGTGTCATGCATTGCATTCGTAGGCAACATCCGCTGAGCATTCTTTTCCAAGCAAATAAAAAAAAAATTCCTTTGTTAATTGGAATGGAGTGGTATGTTTCCCTGCGTAAAGTTTCTATTCATTTCTTGCTTTGAGCTTGTACATATTGGGATGCCTCAGTAATGGCCTTATTTGCCGTGTACAAACGCATGAAAAGTACAAAAAAAAGAAATAAATTAATAAATAAAAGTTTTAAGAAGCGGTACGAAGCGTTGTCACATTGCTGCCTGTTAAATATCAGATGGCAGAATGAATGACAGCCGACACAAAAGATGCTCGTACCCAGATATGTAATTAAAGATAATAATTTGATGCTAATTGTTGGAAACACATGTTCATAAAGATAAAAAATTAAAAAAAGAAATAAAAAAGAAAAGGAAATCAAACAGTAGAGCCACTGAAAGAGAAAAATTGAAAGTGTTTTCGAAAACGGAAAGAAAGTATTTGTCATTCATGTTGGGGAAATTTTTCACGGAAAACTCATTTTTTGTCATCTTAATAATTTGTTTCTTTTTTTGTTTTGCTTATGTATTTCTTAGTTAAATTATATAATAACAGCACTCAATTGCATTTTAAAAGAAAAGGTGCCATTGGAGGCTCTTTTTCTTTTGGTGGTTGCTATTTCAATCAAGTCAACTGCAAACGGAATTTCAAAATAATTGTCCATTTGAACAATTTTGGTGTGTTAATGTGCAGCACGTGTGTGTGTGTGTGTGTGTGTTAGGTGTGATTGTTTGATTGCGTGTGCGCTGTAAAAAGCTTCAATCAATATTTGTTAACAATTTTAGCACTTTATTAGGATTTTAACAACTGATCGTTTTGGTATTTTCTTAAAATTGTAAAATTAGAAAGAAAAACAAAAAAAAAAAAAACCAAATGCCGGACAATTGTTTTTCCTGCCAGAAAACTTTTTATTGAATAATCAAACAAATAACTAAGGGGGGTATTCACAGGGTGTCATTAAGTTTATGTATATAATTTAAAATACATAATAATAAAAAAAAAATATGACCTCTCTGAGCAAGCTCCCATATTTAAGTGGGCTACGGAAAATTAATTGTGATTTCATTGCTACCACAAAAATTACATCTTGTCTCAGATCATGCAGACAACGAATTTCTTCATTGTGTCAATGAAATTTATCGTTGTAAGAGAGCTAACGAAGCCCTTCATTGTATCAATGAAGAATGTTTCATTATAAATATTATTTGTTACTGAAAACTAATGCTGATTTATTTTCTACCAATAAAATTACATCTGATGGAAAACGCTTCTTGCTTAGACAACGAATTTCTCTATTGTATCAATGAAAATGAGATATAATTAAGCCCTGCATTGCATCAATGGAGAATGTTTCATTGACATGAATAGAATGAAAGTATTAATTAAAGAAATTTAAAGTCCAACCTTAGATTAAGAAAATTTTCCATAACACCATACTCGCGTTGGTGAGTAGTCAGCGTGTTGGCTCTTCAACCAAAAATGCTCAGGTTCGATTCCCAGCCCGGTTAGAAAAAATTAAAAAATGTTTTTTCTAATAATACTGCTCTGCGAAAAATTACTTTTTGGCTCTCCTTTAAATACGAGGGCCGATCAATAAGTCCGTGAGTTTTCGAACTTCCCTCGTAGTTATATGAAATGCAACACTGTTCCCATCAAGTACCACATGTTAACAGACTACTGTCAAAATTTTTTAAGTTATGAGATGTTTACACACAGGCACACACACAGCAAATAGTCAGAATGGAAATATGATGAAAACTCCATTTTCGAAAATGGCGGGTAAGTTAATAAATTATTCTCAAAGAATGGGCATGTTCGGATATACAGCACATTGCCCCAACTGATTTACATGTGTGATTATTTTGAGGTGTTGATATTAAACCAGCTCCTGTCGATACATATTTTCTTTTTTTTATCTTAGACCAGTACTCAGGCGATGACGCCTACACAAGCGATGCATTGTGCTGGAACCAGATGAAAGTGTAAGTTAGAGAGATAACAGGTGGTGAAGCTTAATGGTCCCTGATAACAAAAAAGACACACCCAGGTTCTAGGCGGATATCGAGCCTAATGCTCATGCACTAGGCTACGGAGGCACCCGAGCAGCATACTGTTAATTGGGGAAAATTTAAGCATTGTTTTTTCTGTGTACATATTTTGTTGTAGTGGTATTGCAGAATGTAGCGCATTTACTAGATTCGCGTGATCTGTAGCCATCTACCAAAAAAAAATTTTAAATAGTGTTTTTCAATTAAGAATATAATAAAATAAAATAGTGTTCTTCCATAGAACAAATTACACAGAAAACATATTGAAGCGTCTGCCATTAAAAATTAGTTAACTTTTAATTTTTTTGACAACTAAACAGTTCTTGTGAAAACTTGACTGGCCCATAATGCGGAAAATGTGTGTTGCCTCCAAATTTTTTATTTAATATTTTTTTTTAATTGTCTATCATTTGGGATATTTTTTGTTTTTTTTTTTTTAGCTGCGTCACTCAATTACATTTGGTGCGAAAAGGCTTTTAGAAAGCGTGTTATGTAACTTGCTGTTTTTTCGCCATAAAGATTCTAAACGCATGATAAGCGTCGATGAATGAACTCGTGTTATGTACTTCTTTCTACCTTAAGATTTGCACCAGCAGTTTAAGGCAAAGTGTTGAGCAGCGCTATTGTTTTTAAACTATTGCAAAATAGTAGAACATTATTATTGACATTGTGATATGATAGCATACCTTGTGAATGCCCCTCATGTGTTACTATTCACATTTTATTTATTTTTATTTGTGGATTTTTTTATTTTTCTTTTTCAGTTAAAAAATTATTTACAAAGTCTGTTAACAAATTGTTTGTTTGTTTGTTTATTTATTTTTTTACATTTATTTAGCTGTTTCTTTGTCAGCTTCTATTGCAGCAACTGTTTTTGCTGTATTGAAATGTTCAACAAGAAACATTGATCAAACAAACGCATCCTCTGGAAAAAAATAAAAATAAAGTGAATATGAAATGCAGTTTTTAAAACCTCTGCAACATTATTACAGATCAATATGACTACAGACTTTCACTATTTTAATCTTTTAATGTTTCTTTTTTCTTGAACAGTTTTGTAATGCATTAAAGATGAAATGGGAAAAATTAGGGCGTTTCAAAGTCGCTTTTTTACAAAAATTGGGTCGAAATGATTAACGCCACGTTAAATGTATGCACATAAATGCGTATTGAACATTTTAGCAAACAAAAATGTTTCTTCATATTTATCAGGTGAATCAGATAGCTGTGATTTAGGTTAGGAAAAAGCGATTTCTAAACAAGTCTCTTTTAAGGCTGTAAATTTTGATTAAAAATTGATTAATATGCTCCCTACCCCACTTTTGAGCCATCTCTCTATGGGGATTTATTTATGAATTGGCTTTTGTTACAAAAACAAAAATTTTTAGCAATATAAGAAAATTATTACTGTTACTATTGCTATTTGAATTGGTCACTGTCAATCTAACAGGCTGCTCTTGAATGAGAAGTCAGCGAGCGCATTGACTCTGCTCCACACAAATCACATAAATATGTGCATTAATTAGGGCCATGGAGTATTTGCATTTATTAAATGCTGGGCCAAGCAGTTTAACGATAAATTTATAACCAGACTACTTTATACTTCCTTGTCTATTCTGGAATATTATTGCTTCCTTTGGGATCCTCAGGGGCTTAGGCGTGGCATGACCTGCTGACTCTATCGGGCTATACTATTAACAAAGGTTACCAGCTTTGTTCTTTTTTATGTCTTTAGTAAAGGTCACTCTTCATATATTCCCAAAGGACAAAGCTTCTGTTTTCAGTACGAGTGAGAACGAAATTAGTTTTTTTAAAATTTTTTTTAACTGTGTTTCCTTATTAAAATTTGCCTCCATCGGATGGCAATGAAAAACTACTTTCATTGTGAGGTTAACTAACATTTTTCACGTGTACACTTGCGTTTTGAATATTCAGAATAGAATTTAATCGAACTACAGTTATTTCAAATTGATTGCTTTTATAATTTTCATTCTATTTGTCTTAGTTTCTGAGATATTATGTTATCGATTTTATCCATTTTTACCCCCTCAACATTACAATATCCCTTCTTAGTGAATCTAAACATGGAACGAGAAGTCTACATACCGAATTTAAACCGATAATGATGGAAGGGCGGGCACTTTGCCTTTCCCCCCAATTTAAAAGAAATTTTTCCATTCGAAAAAAGAATTTTGGAAATTGGTTCACAAACGGCGAAGTTCTTTGATATTCACTTTTTAAAGTCGGGCACTTCTCTATCAAATTTCGACAATATTGTACCTTTTCCATATGCAAAAATAACTTTGAAAACTGGTCCACAAATAGCGAAGTTATTTGATTATTAATCAAGCCAGTGGTGTTTTGCTCCCAAACACGTATATGGAAATGTACTACAATTCTAATAAATAAATAGAAAAAGAAACCTTTAATTCGAGTGTTAGATATTTTAATTGTAAAAATTCATTAAGGGTCTCTTTCACCAAACATATTTAAACACAATTTAATTTAATTAATGATCTTTATTGAAAGTATGTTTAAAACACTGAAATAATGAAACACAAGAAAGTATGGTAACGCTCTGATATTTAATATGATAGCGTCAACTTACAGCTTTTTAAAAAGCTGTTTAAAAGCTGTTTTAAAGCTGTTTCATGCTGTTGCAAAATCAATATTTAAATGCAGAGTGCTGGCTACTTAAACAGTTTCGTTATTCTATCGTTACTATAATGGGATGTGTTCTAATGAAATCAGGGAACTTGTTCCCGAAACCCGGTTATTCGCGCGCACGACGCGATCATCATTAAGAGCGCATCCATTTGTGGTCGATTTGAGGGCGACTCGCACTACGCATTACAGGGAAAATTCGTTTTTTGGCCGAACGGCAAGTATGTGGAATAGACTACCCGCAGAGGTGTTTCCTGTCACTTTTAGCATGGGAAGATTTAAATCAAATGTCAATAAACACTACTCCCTCTATCCTCCTTCCCATAACCTAATTTCCTAGTTCCAGCACAATGCATCGCATGTGTAGGGGTCATCCCCTGAGTGCCGGTCCAAGACAAAAAAAAAAAAAAATATTCAATGAGTATATCTAGATGAAAATGAAAATCGACATTTAAATATGAATTGATATTTAAATAGAATTGGTGAAATAGGCTCTAAGACTCAGTTCCTGAATATTATGAATTATCGGGTTTCTACTGTACTTTGTAATATACATATAACATTTAATTTATTCGCTTAACGAACGCAAATGAAGCGATTATCATATTTAAACGAAAATAATTAATTTGAAATTAACCGACCAATTAATCCGTTCACCAATAATTAAGACTTCATCATCGATTTAATACCCTGCTTAGTGTGTGAATTTTTTCCCATCGAAACAGAAGAGAGTTTCTTGATTTTGCCCCAATTTGAATCACTGGCAAATGCCTACTAAGATCGTTAACTACAGATCGTTAAGCGATTAAATTAAGAAAAGAAATTTATACAGAGAAATTTTATTTTATTTTTTCATCTTCTTGATTTTTTGAATATGTGTAGTAAAAAAAAAAAATACTAAAAGCCACATTTATATTGATTTCAAATTTCAATCGCATAAATAATGCATCTAACACGAATGAAAGTTACAATAAAGCAACGCAATTAAAACTAAGATAACTTGGAGCACTGGGCAAAAGGGAAATAAATTCTGATCCGCAGTCATTTAAGATTAGCTTATTCGTGGGAAGTAAGGGCGGATATAATTTAATTTTTTTTTTTTTTTTTTTTTTTTTTTTTAGAAAACACTCAGGTGTAGGGAAGAGTCAGGTGCTTAAGTGATCGATTAGGTGCCTGTTTTTAGAAAACGAAAACAAATATTCGTTCGTGTATTTATATTGAAAGCAACAGTATATGCAATTTAAAAAAATTGTTTTTATTTTTATGGACATTCGCTGTGAATTTTCCCTCGTCAGAAGTGATAGCAAAGACCTCTGCAAAGAGAAACATGAGTTTGCTCTGTAATGCGTAGTGATATTCGCTGCCAAATCGATCACAAACACATGCGCCCTTCATGATGAGCGGGCGTGGGCAACAAGTTCCCTGACTTCCGATGTTAGTAACGATAGAACACCGAAACACAGATTTATACATTTTCTAAGCTAAAATGCAGCCATTTTTTTATCATTTTACTTTGCCAACGTTTGTATTGCTTAAACATCAAAGGCAGCATATGGGCATTTCTCTAATGTCGAATGCGACATTCGTACGCATTCAAAGTGAAAAAAAAAACATATGCCAAAACATTATTTTATTTTGACAAAAGGCGAATTTTATAGTTCATTGGTAGAGCACTATAATTGGTGTTAAAACTGGTTTTGGCTCTTTGTTCGTTTTCAAGAAAATTGCAAATAACCAAGTCATTCGCATGCGACAAAACCAGTAGTGGCTTTCGAAGCAAACAAATCAAACCCTGATTTCAGCGAAATCTGTAGGAATGTTTTCATGCGATAAATTTTAAACTGTTATGCATTGATGTATTTTAATAATGTTTTCTTATTTTATTCAAAAATATTCAGTAGTTTATTTTTTATTTAATTTAAATGATTGTCGAATGCGCCATTTTGTTCCATCGTAATTATTATCAATATTTTTAACTTTTTTTTATAAAATAAGACATGCAGAAGATGACAATATATGATTTTTAATATATTATATACATTTATTTTCATAAATTTTAAACTTTTTATAAAAAAATATTTTTTTTGAATTTGTACTTGTTACCAGCGTTTCAAAAACTGCAGTCAATGTAGCAGAAGTCGTAAGTTTTTTCTATTTTTTCGACTTCTCTTTTTGTCACTACACAAACACAACCTGTTGTTGAAGTTAATGCTTCTTAAAATACAAAGAGTCGAAGTCAAAGAAAAATAAAAAAACGAAAAGTTCAAACAGTTGTAGTTGAAGTACAACCAAAAGAGGGGTGCTGATGGCGAGTAGTCAGCGTGTTGGCTCTGCAACCAGAAAGACCCAGGTTCGATTCCCAGCCGGGTCAAATCAGAAAAAATATTTTTCTGAGTTTTCTGTGCTACAGCACCCTCCTTCGTCGGTATTTGAGCAATAAAACGTCGGCGAAGTAAAATAATAAATAAAATGGCTCCATTAGCTTAAAAATAATGCGTCAAAAAACATCAGAGACGCTGCAACTTTGCTTTATAATTTACACGCAACTGCAGAGTTGTGCAAGAATTAAGCTCTATCTTTCTACCACTTTCACCACCTGTCTGTTTCTTCCCTATCCTTCTCTCTAGTTCCAGTGCAATGCATTGCATATGTAGGGGATAGCCCCTGAGCACTGGTCCAAGATAAAAAAAAAAAAAAAAAAAACGAAAAGTTCAAACAGTTGTAGTTGAAGTACAACCAAAAAAACGAAAAATTCAAGAAGTCGTAGTTGTTGTAGAATTTAAAATGTTGAAAGAAATACAATCTTCGGTTACCAGTCCAATATAAAGGGTGGTTAAATTTCAAGGGCCGATGTTGATTTTGAATAAAACACAAACTATTTAGGAAATTATTGTAATTTTATTTTATTATGATATATTGGTATTACTCAATTATGTATGGAACAAAATATCGGCCAAATGGGCGCCGCGACCTCGGCAACAGTGGATGATCAATTTTCGAAGAAAATCATCTTCAGTGATGAGGCACATTTTCACCTCAGTGGATTCGTCAATAAACAGAATTGCCGCATTTGGGCGAATGAGAATCCAAGAGTGATTGTCGAAAAACCAATGCACCCACAAAGAGTGACTGTTTGGTGCGGTTTATGGGCTGGCGGCATCATCGGGCCGTACTTTTTCCAAAATGAGGCAGGTCAGGCAGTTACTGTGAATGGTGTTCGCTATCGTGAGATGATAACGAACTTTTTATGGCCCGAATTGGAAGATATGGATGTGGACGATATGTGGTTTCAGCAGGATGGTGCCACTTGCCACACAGCTAACGAAACAACGGCTCTTTTGCGCAACAAATTCAATGGCCGTGTTATCTCACGTAATGGCGATGTCAATTGGCCGCCAAGATCATGTGATTTGACACCGTTGGACTTTTTTCTTTGGGGTTATTTGAAAGAAAAGGTGTACGTCGATAAGCCAGCAACAATTCAAGAGCTAAAGGATGAGATAATTCGGCACATTAACGGCATAGAACCTCCATTATGCCTCAGGGTCATCGAAAATTTGGACCATCGGATGGAGGTGTGCCGCCGTGGTCGCGGCGCCCATTTGGCCGATATTTCGTTCCATACATAATTGAGTAATACCAATATATCATAATAAAATAAAATTACAATAATTTCCTAAATAGTTTGTGTTTTATTCAAAATCATCATCGGCCCTTGAAATTTAACCATGCAAAAATAACAGAAAAAACACACAATGTCTTTAATGCTTTAACTTCGGAATTTATCAAAAGTTGTAGTCAGTCAAACATAAGAATGATCGAACATGTCAACTTCTGTAGTACCACGTTGTGTTTACTTTTATATTTTTAAAGTCTATAAAAACTACGACTTCTTGCGACTTCTTCTTTTTGTATTATACTTCAACTACAACTGTTTGAACTTTTCGTTTTTTTAATTTTCTTTGACTTCGACTCCTTGTATTTTAAGTAGCAGTAGCAAAAGTATTTAGTAGACAAAGCAACTCCACATATCAGAAGTTTTTAAACGCTGCTTGTTACACTTACGATGTCGAACGCTAAAAACTTTAAACGAGTTAAAAAATCCAAGTACTGATAATTTTTATTTAATAAACAGTAAAAATTTCTGTTTGCTACCAATATTTGATGACCGTTGGACAAATATCCTTTACACGCTGACAAAAAATGTTGTTTTTCAATGTCGAATGCGACATCGAAATATAATGTAAGACAAAGAAAAATTTTACTGTTATTGATAACCGAATAGCCGTTTTTACATTATTTTCATATTATTTACACATAAAACGAGATTTAAAAAAGCAAATATCAATGCATAATGCTTCTAATAAGGATCAGTCATCAAAACAATACATGTAATAAAAAAGTTCTAAGCAGAGCTATTGCACTTGTTCGACTTTGAACTCTTATATTTCAAAATGTGTTATGAATTAAAGTAAAATTTGCAAACATTTCTTAAATTTGATCGATTCTCTATAAAAATACGTTAAGACATAATGCTTTTACAGACTTTGAATTTTTTGACTGCGGTTGATTTTTCTGGAGAAATGTCCATATGCAATTTATCGGAATAGTTCTCAGCCGATGTTCTTTGACTCTTATTTGTTTTTTAACATAACGGGTTATCTATTTTTCGGTTTCAAAAGTAAAGTTAAATGAAGCACACATAAAGTTGTGATTGCGCTGAAACTTTCATTTGATTATAATGGTTGGACCATGCTGCTATTGTGGACGAAATACAATGACCGAAATTAAATGACCGACTCTAGATTGGTGGCATCACTCGATCTTTTTGAGGTAGTTTTCGATCACTTTTTCGCACATTTCGGGCGGTATCTCGTCGATAATTCGACGAATGTGTGTGTTTCAAATGCTCCAACTTTAGCTAATTATCCGCGTAGACACGGTCCAAAAAAGTCTAAAGGGGTAAAATCACATGGTGATCAATTTATGGTGCCAACCGTGAAATTGTGCGTTTTGACAACTTCTTGTAAAATAAATCCAAAATCGGTCGTGTTGTGGGGCTCATGGAAGGGGCTCGTAGAAATCACATATCGTTCAGTTCATAATCTTAAAGTGCAGGCTAAAAATAAAAAATAAGTCGATTATCATACGGCCATAGCGCTCTGAATTGAAAGTGACAGTACTTTTCACACTTTCACTAACACAAGCGATATATTCGGCAGTGCTGACATATCGTAATGATGTAAAAGCTTGACCATATATGTAACGCTGCCAGTCTCTGCAAATTTCTTTGGCAATTCCTTGAACAGTAGATCGATTATGACGACCATAATCACCCTGTAATGATCGATAAGTGGCCAAGTTTGAAGCATCACGGCAGACCTTTCACTAAATAAATGACACTTCAAATGACAGATATTTAACAGCTGACAGCCTTGCCAGAACCACGAAATGTATTAACACCTATACGAAAAGCTTTAGTTTTGCTCTTGGCTTGTGTTTCCTTGATGGACATATAATTTAATGGACATATTAAAGAAAATGAATTGATGGCCTTATGGTTCCGATTATTTTTCTGGTGCATTGTGCCGTAACCAGGAAATAAGGTTTTAGGAGAAAGTGTAGAGGGAGTAGTGTTTATTGACATTCGATTTGAATTTTCCCACGTCAAAAGTTACAGGAAAGACCTTGGCGAGCAGTCCATTCCACATACGTGCTGTTCGGCCAAAAAACCATTTGTCTCTGTAATGCGTAATGCGAGTCGCAGCCAAGTCGACCACAAACTCTTAATGCTGATCGCGTTGTGCGCCCGAATGACCGGGTTTCGGGAACAAGTTCCCTGATTTCATTAGAACACATCCCATTATAATAACGATTGAACAAGGAAACGCATTTATGGCATTTCACTTTCAGCAACAGGTTTCCGCATTCTTGACGCATATTTTCTTTGAGGGCTTCATTAGTCTCAGGCTTATACACTCGTGACTTCAAGAAACCTTACCAAATGGATAGTTTTTCGTTGCAGATGGACGTCGCTATGTTCCTAATTTTCGTCAACTATTTCTGGACCGAACTTTTTTTCATCATAAATGTATAGAATTTCGTATTCGGCCACGATTACGGTGTTTGAGGAAAGGAGGCTTAAGGTGAGAACTTGCAAACAATTTTATTTGTTTGACAGTTATGAACAGGAAAATAACTGGAGTAGGGTTTGAACACACAACCTTCGGGATTTCGACTCAATGCGATAACTTCTCAGCCAATAGCAAACCAAATGTCAGATAAGAAAGAGAGTCGAATATGACTTAATCTCTCGGTATATGTAACAGGGAAAGTTAAAAGGGACCTCTGGGTCGAACAAATTGATTTTTACTTTTATTGGTGACTCATACTAGACAACACATTCTCTCTAATGCAAGAAACAGCAGCTTTCTAACTGCATAAATTAGCTTCAAAATACACTTTTGCTAAAAAGGAAGTAAAAAAGAATCCGATGGCATAAACTTTTCTGAAATTGATCTAATTTGCTTGAAACCTTTTATTGAGGCGTTTTCGGGGTCGCTGATTACGAATCTGGAATCCAGACTCTGATAATTTTAAATGGCGGACTATTTTTGTAATATCAGATTTGCTTGAAACTCATCACGTCAGAAGCGATTCCAAATTTTTTTTTAGAAAACTAGTCCGCCAAATTGCATTCGCCTTTTAGAATTTCAAATATCCGACTTTAAATCCATAATCAGCGACCGCAAAAACCGTTGAGCAACGATTTTAAAACAAATCTGATCAATTTCTAAAAAAAAAACCTCATCCGCCATTTTGGATGCGAAAAATCTAATGCAAGACCCCGAATAGCCCCGGTTAACGACTTTCAAGCCATAAAAGCGTTCAGGAGCATCAAAATCAACTTTTTAATTGCAAAGTCGTTTTTCTACAAAACTTATTTCTGAGCAAAGGTACCTTTTTAACTTTCCGTCACATACGAGTAGATTGAATTGTGAAGAAATTGCAAACAGAAGAACAAACTTAAATTAATTGTTTCAACTGTAGAGAAGGTCCTAAAAAGCAATGAACTACAAACCTGTTGTCGTCTATCATTGGCTCGTTAGCTGGAGATTTTAATTTAACAAATAATTTGCTCAAGACCTGTATTTCCGAAAAACAATTTTATTTTCAAATATCAAATACAATAAAAAACATTTCGACCATAATTTAGGCTGTAAATTAAAAATGAGAAGAAGGCGTTACTAAGAACCAGAATAATTAAACAAGAAAAAACAAAATACACAAAGATTTTTTAACTGATAAACACACTACCAACATCGTATTCTTAAGATGAATCTGTAAAAAAATAGATAAAATTTTCACACTGCTGTAAAAGTTCAAACAATTCAAGCAACTTGAGTTGCTAATGAACTTGCCAAATGGTGTTATAAAAGACAGCAGTTGAGCATGAACAGGCACGATATGCCTGGCAGGTTATAAAATTTATCTCATCTTTAATAAGACTTTCCCGCCGACAGGCCAGATGTGTGTGTGTGTGTGTGTGTGTGCACAGTGCGCACCCTCCGTATGAAATTGTCAAAAAGAAAAAATAAATAAATAAATTAATTTTGTTTTTTTACTGCTGGTTAATGTGAGTTTGCATTGCATGTTTTATCCGTCTGCCGCAAGAAAACCATCTTTTTGCACAGTGTCACTGCAAATAATCATGTCTAATTCCTGATTGAGTATTTGCCAAGTGTTTCTCTTCATTAAATGTGTTTGCTTTTGGTTTGGTGCAGTCAAAGTTTATTGACTTGCAATGAAGATATGAAGAAAACACCTAAAATGAAAATAGACACACATATATACATACATACACATACATACATACGCATACATCCATTCATACATACTTACGTTCAAACTTCAAGATGCTCATCTTTAATGTAAATTTTTCACATTGCAACCCACCAACCAGTTGACATATCGAATGAAAATCTTTAAATATTTTCCACATGTATGTACACGCGGGCAGCGCTGGCAATTTCACTGTGTCAGTGGGAAAAGGAAGGTCAAACATCAACCACCATTTTTCTGTTTTTCTGTTTTTTTGTTTTTTTTTTTTTTTGGTTGCTGGTTTGTTTTTGTAGATCAGTGTATTTTTGCAAATTTCTTTTAATTGAAAAAAAAAAAAATTTTTTTTAATTTTCAAATGTTTATCATCAGGGAGACCGCAAACATTTAATTGCGTGGTTTCTTTCTTGTTCAACTTAACACATAGTACAGTCGAACTTCTCTATAACGTAGCAGTTGGGGACCGTCAAATTTCTACGTTATAGAGAAACTGCAGAAAATTTTGACTACATTTTTTTTATGTAGAAAATATATTTATTAAGACAAAAAAAATTGTTTTTACATGAACACATTAATTTTTTTCCTTATTAATACATACATATGTGACTAAATTGATGCAAAAAATCGATTGCTAAAAACTTCGCAATAGAGAGATTATTTAGTGTGAAAAATTCTATTTAGTTCTTAAAAAATTGTACGTTACAGAGAGAACTTCGCTATAGGGATCCCCAGCAGTCCTGTTACTCATTACAAATTGAAAGCCATCCGATTGTATAATATTATGTCAATAGGGAAAATAAAACGAAAATAGTTAAGCCCTTACAACGCGCATCTGATTCGGATTTGTCTTTTTCCCATCCAATTGTAAAGTTAAACGTTTATTAGAAATGAAGATCAAAACAAACACAAATAAAAATTTTGCATCGCATTACCATCTGATTTGGATGGCTTTGTAATGTATTTTTTGTGGTAATATAGTTATAAATTATTAAATAAAAATAATTAAAAAAGGTAAGTGACTGTTTTATTTTTATTTATGTGTTAATTTATATACATATGTATGTATGTTTTGTATTTTTATTTGTTGTAAAGAATAAAATGAGTGGATTTAGTAAAAAAATTTAAGAAGACTAAAGAAAATAGAAAGTGAACGTTTGAAACAAAATTCCAAATTTACATCGATGGAAAATGCTGAGCACAATCTTACTGATTTAAATTTAATTATGCAATAGTTAAAATTCATTCCAAGATCAATGGCATTCAGATACATCTTATTTTACTCCAAATTCACCATAATAGTTGGACCCATCCAACATTCGCTTACAATGTATATTGTGTTGGATAAATCTTACAGCCTAGGCCATCGCTGTGTAAATGTAAATAGAAATTGTATACAGACATTGGATGGGTCTTGCTTACATTGTCATTGGTCTCAAATCGAAGATGTATGTAGCAAAAAGTTCACTGGGGAAGTTCGTTATAGGGAAATCAAAATGTATGAAAATACTCACAAAAATGTTGTGTTCACGAATTTTATTTGTTATAGAGAAGATTTCGTTATAGAGAAGTTCGCTATAGAGAAGTTCGACTGTATACAAATTTTGATTTTGAAAAAGTATTTTTACAGTAAGTTACCTTTTTTTATTTATATTTTAATTTTATTTTTTTTTATATTTTATATTTATATTTTATTTTTATATATTTTAAAATTAATTACCAATTCTTAGAAAAAAATTTTTCAAGTTTTCTAAAAAATTCCAGAAATGACACCGTTCTTCTGTTCGTTGGTAGAATTGAGGCGTGGTTTCTTCGCTGGTTTTTTTTTTTTTTAGGGCAACTTGACACTTAGCACGCCAGTTATGACAGAATTGCAGTGAAAATTCCCAAAATAAGCTTATTTCAAGAAATACCACATTCCGTTGGCTGCCCAGGTCTCCTGGCCTTACTGCACCTGATTTTTTTTTTGTGGGGTTATTGCAAAGAGGAAGTTTACAAAACAAAACCGTCAAATTTGAATGATGTAAAGCAATGCATTCGAACAACAATTCAGGTAATTCCCGCTGCAACACTCCAGGCAGAAAATAAATAACTTCTAGATAAGATGTCGCACACGTGTCACCGAGCGTGGAGGCCATCTGAATTCAAATATTTTCAAAACTTAATGAATTTTCTTAATAAAACTGTATGATTTTTCAAATAAATTAATAACAAATGTATTACATCAATTTTACAAAAAGTTATTTGGGTTTCTTAATGTAGCAAAATTCATCAGCCACCCTGCATTTGAAATCAAATTTTGAATGAAAATTTTCTATTAAATGGTGAAGAGTATAAGTACATATGTACATGTCTATATGCCTTTAAAATTAAATTACAGCTTTTAAAAATTCGGGATTGACGCAAATTTTTGGACCGATGAAAATGCCACTAGCGATCGCGATCTTTCGGATGTTAAAAATTTTCTAAGGAAAATGTTTCTCTCTTGATTGCAAAACAAAAAACTTGTACAAATTAATCAAGTAAACGTTTTAGTTTAAGAGTTATAAACAAATAAATTCGCAAACCCTATTTATGTTTGTTTTCACAAATTAAATGCAAACCGCCTGACCGATTTCTACTCCAGGAATTTAATTTTCCTTCACAACTTATTTGTGTTACCACCAACCTATCGGCAAATGAACGGGGAGAGCTGAAACAAAAAACACTTGCAAATTACAATGCACAATAATATTGTCCGCTTTAGTCTATTTATTGTGAAATGGCAAACCTGGCTGATCATCTCTGGCATTGCCAATTGTTACGAATCTTGTTTTTACACAGAAAAATTGCAAAAAACAACCACCCGATATTTGATTTCTTGAAAAAAGGCATATTTCCAATTAAAACTTATTTTTTTAGACTACAATTTTTTGTTAAATTTTGAAGTCATGTCATCATCTCTCTACTGAATATTTAATCCGCATTAAGTGCTCATAAGCATATTTCCGTTTTCTCTGTTTAAAAAAACTATGACAAATTTATTAATAAATAATTATTGGAAAATAAACAAACAAAAAAACAAGAAAAAAAAAGACAGTGGCACGCACAGACTTGTAAGATGTTTGTTCAAAGGAAAATGTGAATTTTGTTTTTTTTTTTTTGAACAACACAAACTCTACGAAGCTCTTATAGCTTGTCTGTAGAAACACCCAGGGTCTAGGCGCGAATCGAACCCGCACTTCCATATTGATAAGACTACTAGATGCCCATGCACTAGATTACGGAGGCACACAATAAAGAATACTAATGTGTGATCCATTTTGAGGTTCCCTAATTTTTTAAAGAAAAAAACACAGAAAATTCAAATTTAATGGAGAATGTTTATTATCATTTGAAAGAACATTCTTTGGCATTTATTTTTTGAAGATAATGTCTATCAAATGTTGGCCGTTGCTACGTCGCAGATGGTCCATCGGTTGAGTCCAATTTTCGGGCATTTCGACTGGTAACTGGCGAATGACACGCGTGATGTTTTCTTCCAAAGCCTGAATCGAAGTGGGTTTGTCCGCATAAACTTTAGACTTTACATATCCCCACAGGAAAAAGTCTAACGGTGTGATATCACACGATCGACCGGCCCAAAACGTGAAATTTATGTGCTCACCGAAATGTTCTCTCAATAAATCCATTGATTGATGCGATGTGTGGGAAGTGGCGCCGTCTTGCTGAAACCAAATGTCGCCGAGACTACGAGCTTCAATTTCAGGCATCAAATAGTCGGTTATCATTGGCACGATAACGGTCGCCATTGACGGTTACGTTCGCACCGGCATCATTTTTAAAGAAATATGGACCGATGATTCCCTGGGCCTAAAAACCACACCAAACCGGTCGAACATTATCCAATAATGAATGATGGGTCTCAAAATGGGTGATGGTGTTGCGAATAGTACGCTCAGTAGCCCGATTATGTTGACCATAAGTTGAGCGAAGTGCACGAAACATATTCCTCAAAAAACGTGAATTTTCGTAATAAAGTTGAACGATTTGTAAACGTTGTTCAGGCGTAAGTCTTTCCATTATGAAATGCCAAACAATACTAAACAAAAATAACATGACAGCATGGCACGACTCATACGTGATCTGTCAAAAAAAGGCAATTAAAAAAAGTATCTCTACTTGAATCACTCATTACAAGGAAGTTATGCAACGTTTGCGTGCAGCAATACGGCGCAAACGATCGGAATTGTGGGAAAAAACGCATTTCAGAAGTGCTTCGAGGATTGGAAGAAGCGCTGGCATAAGTGCATTATATCTGAGGGGAGGATTACTTTGAAGGGGACAAAATGGATATTGATGAATAAATAAATACTTTTTCAAACAAATTCAAAATTCACCTATTCTTTTGAACAGACCTCGTATGTAGACCATTAAGCAGATGCCACAAGGCACAAGTAATTTCAAGCTGCAGCAAGAGGTGTGTTTCTTTTAAATTGCCTATTTAAATAAGAAGCGAATGTTTGCAACTTTCTTGCAATATTCACTAGTAAACCAACCGCATGCTTAATTAATATTTTCATAAATATATGCAGTGTGAATTAATAAAAATTTAACCTCTTTTTAAAAACCAACTTGGCAGCCATTGCTGTAGAAATTATTAAATTATAATTATTAAATAAATAAAACATTAGCAACGAAAACAGGCAGCATTTCTTTTTAACACTACTCTCGTAGCCATGCCGGAAAACATATTTGCAAATAATTTTCACATTTTTTTTTTTTTTTCAATTTTTCCTTTTTTGTTTTGTTTACCAACAATCCCAAGTTTTCCATTAATAACATGCAACACATTTTCTTGAATAAATTTTGTTTCTGTTTTTTTTTTCTTATGTTTTTTGCTTTAAATAAAGTACATATGTATGTATGTAAGTATGTAATTATGAAACATGCCACACATGCGTTTTAAAGGAAAATATTTATACAGGGTGAGCCAAAAGTCACGCTCGCGCGTAAAAATTTTACAAATATTTTTGTTTGTTTTTTTTTTGATATGCCCAGCAAAAAAAAAACTTTTGCCAAAGGAAAAGTTAATGCATGTGTTCTATTGCCAAAGAACTTGTTCAACGTAGTTGAAGAACGCATGATTTTAACACAGGGTTGTTATTGGCGAGCACGTGTTCACATTGAACAAAACACGTCGTCATGAATAAAGGCTGCTGCTCTAACTAAAACGCACGATATCTTGATATCTTGTCAACATTTAAGATGACATTAAAATGGAATTCATATCGACTTATCTTACGAACAGAGTTTAGTGCGTATTATTTAAATATATGAAGTCCAAATATATTTCTAGGTCCGCTTTTATTTTTACTATTCATCAATGATTTACCATCTTGTATCAAATACAGTGCCAGCTCGCTAATCCGAATTAAGGATTGCAGACCGTGATTCGGATTAACCAGATATTCGGATTACTGGATGTGCTGTTATATTCGCAAATAAAACACAAGCCAGGATTTCAAAACAAATTAATTTTATTTTTTATTAGACAAGAATGAAAAAATTAAAGCTTTTTTTAAATATCATGCTTTTTTAACATAATTTCTGATGTACGTTTGCTGCTCTTTCAGCGCACATGCTTCCAAAGCTTTGTTTCGCAAATCCTTCAGCATCAATATGTTTGAATACCTCGTTCCTTTGGCCAATCTATTGAAGTAATTAAGGCTTGCACAGCTTCACAATTTTTAACGTGTTTCATAATTATAAGCTCTTATTCTACATTTTCTGTGTCTGATTCTAGACAACTACACGAAGTATTGTCAGAGTTAATAATCCAGCTAAGAATTTCATCTGCAGAAATTTGCACATCATTATTGCGGTGAAATAAGTTGGTTATTGTGCGAAATTCTTCCGTTTCCTTAACGCAATCATTCTCAGGCAATTCTTTTTGTAACAATGATAGTGGGATGTTATCTTCTGAAGCCCACGTCTGCGAATGAATATGCAACTAATTCCATTCAACAATTAAACTATTTGCAACAAGACATAAAACATACATACATATTTACTTATAAATATTATATATGTATGTACAATATCAATCATAGAAGGCTCTGCATCTCAATGATGTTCCGTTAGTTATAAAATTCCACACATGGTGTTGTAAAAAAACATACATACACAATAATAGAAAAGCAGAGATTAAAACAAAAATAAAAATTCGGTTTAGTAATAACGGTTTTTTTTTTAAATGATTTATTTTTATATGTTAAATACATTTTATGGAAATTTAACGTGACTATGTGTGAAATATGACATCAGACAAATGACCACCATTTTGCTCGATACAGGCATTGGCTCTTTTTAGCGCATTTTGCATTACACGGCGTAATGTTTCTGGTTGCAGGCGCCGTATTTCGGCTCGAATATTCTGCTTGAGCTGTCCAAGTGTCTGTGGTTTGTTAGCATACACTTTGTCTTTTAAATATCCCCATAAAAAAAAAATCGGGCGCAGTTAAATCTGGTGAACGAGGAGGCCAAGGGAAATCTGAATTTCTTAAAATTATGCGTTCACCAAAAATTTCACTCAGCATGTCCATAGTTTGCCTAGCAGTATGCGCAGTCTCCATCTTGTTGAAACCACAAATTAGGATGTTGCTCCACCATTGGCCGCAAAAAGTTGTCGATCATTGTTCTGTAAGAAGCCCCGGAGACCGTTTCTGGCGTTTCATCCTCATTCTCAAAGAAATATGGGCCGATGATTTTTATGGCCAGAACACCGCACCAAACAGTGCATCTGATTGGGTGTGACTGATGCTGATTGCCTTGGATTTTCGGAGCCCCAAAACTTACAGTTTTGTTTATTCACAGAACCTGATCTTACGTTAAAAAAACGGCGATAATTTCGCTGCGTCCGAACAATTGATCGTTGTGAAGAATAATAAAAATCGATAATTTTAATGCGTTGTTGTGGACTGTACGTATTCATTTTAAATTTCCAAGAGTTCAGTTATAATCTGCAAAAAGAAAAAATAAATTATTTTAAAAAAATAAAAAAGTTATTTGTGTTTCACATCAGCTGGTCTTATTTGGGCCACCCTGTAGTATGTAATACGTCATAAATTCATTTCGGATTACTGGATAATTCGGATTACACACCTTCGGATTAGCGAGCTGGCACTGTATTCTAAATTATTAAAAATACGCCGACGATGTAAAACTTTTTCTAAGTTTGAATAATCCTCACCTGTGTTCATTACTGCAATCTGAACTAAATAATTTCAGTCATTGGTGCGATATCAATTTAATGGACCTCAACTTAAAAATAAATGCAAATTTATGCTGTTCTATAGAGGAAGCCAGCCATCTATCTTATAATTATTATATTAATGATTATACTCTTGAGGAAGTCGAAACATTCCTTGATCTTGGTGTCCTACTCGACAGAAAATTAAGTTTCAATTTACACATTTCCCAATCAATGAATAAAGCCAAAGGAGTTTTGTTATTCATAAAACGTTGGGGTAAGGAATTTAATGATCCCTACGTTATAAAGCTGTTGTTTACGTCGCTGGTGAGACCCATTCTTGAATACGCCTGTATTATTTGGGATCCGCAGTATGATATCCACATAAAGAAAATTTAATTGAATCAGTTCAAAAACAATTTCTTTTATTTTGTCTGCGTGCAATTCCTTGGAATCGTGCTCTTAATCTCCCATCATATGAAAGTCGCCTTGCACTTATTTAAGCTTCCTAATTTGAAAAGTAGGAGAATATACATGAATGTATCATTTGTAATGAATCTAATAAATGGCGTTATTGACTCAGCGTTCTTACTCCGTCACATTGAATTTAATGATCTATATTCTTCCATTGATTTTTCGATTGATTCTAATACTCGAAAAAACAATATTTTAAGGCACTTAAATGCATTTTATTAATAATTGCATACGTATCTTTTATTTTAATGTTATATTTTCATATTTATATTTATAATTTACTATTGTTACTATTGTTATATGTAGTATTATGAAAAATAACATCAGAGAGATGACCACCATTTTCATCGACCCTTAGACGGTGTTCTGACGTGCATCTTTATTGAGATTTTTGCTATAAATGCCATTATAGAGCTCAATATTCCATACAATTTGTAAATTAAGTTACTGGAGCAATGAGTAAGAAATTGAATATAAATATTGAGTGGAACTGGAAATACAACCCTTCTCACGAGTATTTTTACTGTGAAGTCTGTTCAGTGAAGAGAAAAAAATTCTGTACAATGGCAAGCGAAATGTCTAAAACAGTAAATAAAAAAAAAACAAAAAGGAAAAAAGAGATGACCAGCTAATTATACCTCAAAACTTTGTATTTTTTTTCAGCTGTGAAATGCTAATTGACTAAAT